>OY728128.1:28430000-29680000 GCA_963277665.1 Viscum album | reverse complement strand
TCCACCACTTCATTGTCATACTCAACATCACCAATAGTGATCTCATGTAATTTCCCATTTACTTTTACCATAAGAGGTTTCTAACATCGAATATCATTAACCCTTGGATTAGGTAATTGGTTAGAAGAATGCCAAATTTCCTTACACTTGTAGAGTTGAAGTGTTAGTGGTGCATTCTCTATATTCTCTTATTTATTCACATCATTAAAAACCTTTTTCCCAATTACATAGGCACTCCAGTTCTCAATGATCTTCTTTTCCACACATGAAACATTAGCTACTCCATTTAAGACAATATCCACCATGTTTCTTTCCACACATTGAGAATAACGAAGTATTCATCTTCTTTTAAACATTGTTTTGAGATTTTCCCTTAAACTCCATCTTTCATTTCTTGTCAAAACCATGAGATGGAAATATCACACAAACTTCTAGTTGTACCTTGATAGCACAATTTTTAATCTCTTCATAGCTAGCGAAGTCTCTTATAGATAATTCCCTTCTAAGACTTGGTTTTAATCCACTGAAGAATCGATCAACTTTACTTTTAGGTTGGCTGATAAAACTAGAAGCATACCTTGGAAGTGTTGTAAAATGTACCTCGTATGTACCAACAGATTAATTATCATTTTTCTTCATCTCAAGGAACTCCTTTTTCATATTTTTTTGAATAATACGAGGGAATTACTTAATGAAAAATAATTTTTTGAACTCATATCATTCCATGGATTCAATATCATCTTGTTTCCTTGGATTCTAAATTAGAGTTCACCACCGGTCTTCTTCACCTTCTAAATGATACACAGCCAAAATGAATTTTTCATGTTCCGAACAACAAAGGATGGAAAATATATTTTCAATGGTACTGATTCATTTTTTAGTAACAAGTGGATCAATAGACACACTGGAAGAAGGAGTATGTTACCTCATGAAGGACTCAATAGAATATTGTTCTCTTCTCTAGTCATTAGAATTCCAAAATGCTTCATTACATTTGTAAGTACAGAAAAAAGATTTTTCATTACATCTACCATAAATTTTTGTTGTTCAGGAGGATGATCATTTCATTGCCCAGTGCATTGATCATTAAAATGGTTCCTTCAGGCTCTAGCCATCATCTAAAACCCAAAAAGAATAGTGTGAGAGGAAAAAATCCTACTTGGAAAACAACATAATAAATATGGATAACTTTCAATATCTAACATATTAGGTTTAATCCTCAGTTATTCATGATCGTTAATATAATTCTTGGACTGTAATCTATAGTTATACTTCACCATAGGGAAATCCATAGACATACCTTAGAAATATCTCTTGGGATCTCACTAATGTTTTTTCATCCTAGTTTCCAATGGTTATCTAAACCTTCACTCTACTACCAAGTCTAACAAACCAAACATTATGTACATGGACTTTACATTTCTTTTGTGAAGTACATAATACATTACACAAATATATTCTTGAAGACTGTATTAGTTTAGTGTTTTTAGAAACTCGGTACATAATCCTCTAACTTGGTGAAAGATCTTTAACATATCCCATAAATATCATCCCCTTTTTCCTACCTAAAACCTTTCTTTATATCTTGTGGAAAAGAAAAAATAAAAATGTTGAGCTCAACTACTTATTAATGTTAAACATAGAAAATATAAAACAAGCCATAAACATTTGAACGTAAAAACATGAACATAATGTTTAAACATCAAAGTCATGAGTCATGAAATAAATCTTGGTAGTACGTAAGGCATAGATTTTGAAGTAACATTAAACATGATATAATATAAGTCTCATAAAACACTCAATTGTGGCCAACTAATAAGAACATATATTATTTCCATTGTAGCCAAGGCCTTTCTGCCAATACCATCTTAGTGGACAAAGTCCATTAGAGAACTGGGTTTACATGTCATTCGAACAATATATTACTAAACCAGATTTACTTTTAATTCTATTCATGTCTATCTCATGAGATTTAGATCATTACCCAATGCATTGGAAAGAGATATATTTCCCACCCATATCATAATGAAATCATTTTATATGTTCTAGAAAAACATAAATCATTCATCATAGCATAACAAAAGAAATAAAATGGGATAATTAAACCTCATTTTGTCATAACAAAATCCATATAAAATATCATTCAATAATTATCACAATAAAATTATAGTAGTAAAATGGATAGAAAGATATGCCAATTTAAGAGCATCATCATATATAGAAAATAGTTTTGATTAAACACTTGAACTTAATTCTTGATTAAAATACTTTTTCTTCTTCAATATGGTTTTATTTTCTCAAAATACCATGAAATTTTAAAAGAGAATAATTTAGTAGAATATAAACCTAAAATAGTGTAGAGGAATATTCATGTAAACAATGCGTTATGAAGACATAAAAATTAGTTCATGCAGTATAAGTTAAAAAAACATTCTTCTCGTACCTTTTCTGGAAAAGTCAAAAAGTGGCTCGTATGATAATCGTAAGAAAGATTCATCCCAAACCTTGTTGTAAATGTCAAATGGGTAAAAATGACATTAAAAATACATAAAATATTAGTGAAAATTTTATGAAAATATTCTTATAAAACTAGGAATTGGATGATAAATATTCCTCATGTAAATACTTATGTATAAATAATATCGGATAAGAATGAGATTGAAAAATTATCCCTTACCTTAGGTAGGATATCATTCATATGTGTTGAAAACTCATATATAGTGGGTATAAATATATTATTAACTTTTAAAAGAACCATAATAATATTTATGACAACATATATGATTCACTTCTGAATTTATATTACCCGTCCATTTATTAATTCCATTTTAAAGCAACGTTTGGGGTAATAATTGTTTTATTTATCGTACGTTTTTTGACTTTTTATTCGTGATATTATTAATTATATCGTTACTTACAAACATCCATAATGTTAAACATGATTTATATATCATATATATTCAGTATATAATTATATATACTAGATTGATAAGTGAAATGGAATACACTGTTCATGGAGACGATATGTGGTATGTACGCATGAACCCTACCCTCTTTTCTTGTCCATTTTAAAGGAATGAAAAATAAGTGATACATTGGTATATTATAATTAAATTATAATATCTATGTTATATATTTAACATAATTTCAATAATTCCATCCTTTATACATTCCATGTATGGAATCAATGAGCCATATCACTTTGAGGGGGCGGTAGTCCGCACTTTCTCAAATAAAATTACCCTATTTACACATTATGGGAAGCATAAAGGTATGTTGTAAATAAAAAAAATATATAATCAAAAAGACTATATAAATATAATACATATCATATGTAGATACAGTGTATTCATATTGGCCACCACGAGAGGTGGTAGGAGAAAATTGAATAATCATCGTTTTGTGAGGCAGTAGTTCATCGTACACATAAATAATATGATTATATCCATTAGATGGAGCTGTGTGTAAGTTTAGTTAGAATAAATCTCATAAAAACATAGAGGTAAATCAAGGATATTGTTTTTGTTATTTAATCAAATAATAATAATATCATAGGGGGTGGAGAAGGAAAATAAAATAAATGAACTTGAGAGAAGACGTTACCTCTAAATCGGGTAACTTCTTTTGATTTGAGACAAAAAGATTTCTTTAATTGCCTTCATAACAAGGTAAGGCTTCCGGGAGTAATGGAGAGATGTTGGAATCTTATTTGGGAATAATTTTGACGAGCCAAGGTCCTTGAGAGGTGTAACTACCCGATATTTTATGATAAGTATTCTTTCTAATTTATTTTATGTCATGTGTTTTATGATACAACAAGATTATCTTGTGCTATACGACACACTGTATTATCTTGAAGTATACACAACACTATTCTTAGATTGTGTTACACACAATTTCAAGTTCGTTTTATAATAGTCATTCTACGTAGCATTGAGTGTATATATATATATATATTCAATGTATAAATGAAATATGGTTGGATTCTATTATACGAAATAATAAAGGAGTATTTCACAACACGCAACCCTGACTGGGCTTGCATTACACGCAATCGCTACCTTCCTCGAGAGCGTGTGTTGTACGCAATACCGGTTTTTACTAAACAACGATATATTATTATAATATTATTATGAACTATCCGTTATGAATATTATTAACTAAATTTTGAATTTTATAACATTATTATTCATCTTAAACATTTTCTAGAACATGGAATAAGAAAAAAATAAATTCTTCGGGTAAAATATGTATTTTTTAAAAATGTAGTTTTGCCGACTTTTGATGGGGCACCCACTTTAAATTCAGTTGCTGACATGTTTATAAGTTCAATTTGACAAAATAAAATTCTTCTTTTGAATCAGGATATAAACATTTACATTGGGCAATGTTTTGATATTTTTCGGATAACTTTCATATTTTAATGAATAGTAAAAACATGCTATATTTTAATTAAAAACAATTTTTTTCATCGTAATAATTTATATGGTTAAATTATAATATTTAATGGTTTTAAAGTATAAATAGAATATATTTTTACCATTTAATATAATGTATGTCATTATCATTGATTTTACATTGAATTCATAGGTTAAATCAATTCAATCTTTTGCAATGTTTTAAACAAAAACCCGTTTTCATTCGACAACGAGATTAATTTTAATTTAATTTTTGAAACATTTGTGTATTGAATTTTAAAAAAATGGATTCCATATTTGGAATTAGTGGGTCCAAATTATGTTAATAGGCTACTTTTTATTTTTTGGGAATTATGAATAGTAACTACGGAAAATTTTATTTACCATAGTTAAAGGTAAATTGGGTAATTAAGGGTAAATATAATATTATAAAATTACCCTAACACATGAAAAAATTATATTTTATGACTAAAAGTTGACCCATATCACCTGAGGGTCGGATTATATTCATTTAATGTACTTTTTTCCACGAAAATAAATTAATTATTATTAAAACCAAAGAAAGTGACAACTAGTCACTCTCTTAAATCTTATAAGTATAATAATTTTAATTTAGTGATAAACATAATAAAACATCGAACATGAATAGTCTCAAGAAACCTAATAAAATTATCTACATCATGATAATTTAGTTAGAATTTTTAGGGATTAAATAATTCTCATTAATGGTGATACATTAATGATGCAGAAATTATTTATTAAGTGAAAAATTAGTAATATAGTTTTTATTGAAATAATAATATGCATTAAAAGGCCCACAAACCTGACTAAAACTTATTGGTAGTGTATATATACACCTTAATCATCCAATTACCTAATATATAACCGTTTGGAGTCTTATAAAATTGATTATGACACTTATATTATTTTATTTTAAATGATCCCAAAGTTGTCACCTTCATAATTTAATAAATATAACAATTTAAATATTGTGATTTAAAGAAGATAAAATCTAGTAAAAGTATTATTGTTAAATCTAATAGATTTATCTTCATCATAGGATTTTATTTTTAATTTTTATGCAACAAATAAGTATATTAAATTATTATACAAAAATGTTGTAGTAATTATTTTATTAAGAGACAAACCAAATAAATGGTTTCAAAAATAATAAAATAAATATTATATGAACTATTTAATGTTCTCCACTAATTTTCTAGATTCATATGGCCTTTTATGAATCTATTAAAGCTTTTATTTAGAACATATCTTCTGTATATATGTTATTTAAATTCATATAAATGAATTCTTTCAAAATTGACACTATTGTTATTTTCTAAAAATAACATATTATAAAATTGTTTAAAAATCACAAAAATATTTAAAAATTAGAAATTTAAATTTATATGGTCTAAAATGTTATAAATGATACAATTATGGGAAATTCACAACAAATAAGTAATTTTTTGTTATAATTTAAAATTTAGAATATTATTACCACAAATAAAATTAAATTGATTAAGTAAGGATAAATCAAGTTTATAATGTTTAAAATAATTTCCTAACTTGACTAAATTTTATTGTTTGATGCGATTACAACCCTATATCATCTTATATTCGAATATCAGTCATTTTTGGTGGTTTTTATGTGGGGTTAGATTTATTATAAATTAATATTTTTAAGATTTCCAAAGGTGCCCCTCTCCTCCCTTATAAAAGGGTACCTCCTCCCTCTCCTCCTCACACCAATTTGAGCCTTCAAGCTCTTCCAACCCCTGCCCATTTCACTTACCCACTTCCCTATAAACATCCTAGGGGTCCTGGTCTTCTTCAAAGACCAATTTTAGTGGCCTAAGAGGAGGTCTCAAAGAGGCGCTTCAAAGAAGAGGTAATGTCTGTTACCGATTCTTTCAACTATATTTCTTCTTCCACTTCTTCTTCTTAGGTTGTTTCACTATGAAGTAATAACATCAGTATCACTCATATAATGATATGTTATTTTATGTATTAAACAACCCAATTTCACTATCTTTCCATCCTACGGAAAAAGAAATCACCGCGCGTGCGTACGTATGGAATACCGTCTCCACGCCGTGGTGTAATCTCTTTTCCTCCACCACCTTACATGGATGGGTATAATGGTGTAAATAAAAACTATATATGATTACTATAAAGTGACATTGATTCTGTAATAGTATACATACACTCCAATAAAATTCCACGATCATGGGAACGATATCATCGCTCGTGCGTACGTACGGAATACCGTCTCCATGACGCGATGAGATTCACTCCCCATGGTAACTATTCAAGAATGATTATAAAGTATATATAATAAGTAATCATAAAATATATGAAATAATAATGCTACCGGATTTATGTATATATATATTTAAGTCATCTACTTAATTCCATTCAATTCAATATGGGAATTAAAACAGCGTTCATGCGTACGTACGGCCTACCGTCTCCATGAACCGTGTATTTCTTTCCATTTATTGATCTATTATATATATGTATATTATGAATATATATTATATATAAATCATGTTTTATATTCTGGAATTAAGTAATCATGATCTAAGTAATCATATGAATTATTACAAGTCAAAACACGGACGACAAATGAAACAATTTTACCCAAAACACTCTTTAAGATGGAATATACAAAAGAACGGGTAATATAAAGTCATACGTGAACCATATATGATATAAAAACAATAAATATGATTCTTTAATAAGTAAATGAGATTATTTAAATCATTATACAGGAAGTTTGGATATGTACGATGCATATCGAACCTAAGTTAAGGGATAATTATTCCAATCTCATTCTTATCTGAGATTGTTTATTTGTAAGTATTTACCGGGGTTATGATTATTATCCATGTCCATATGTTCTGAAAATGTTTTCATAAAATGTTAAATTTTCTTCCATTTATGTTTAAACTCATTTTTACACTTTTTTAATTTTACCACATCATATGAAAGGAATCTTTATTTTGTTTACCATACGAGGTACTTTTGAATTTTCTGACAAATGTACGAGAAGAATGTTATTTTTACCTTATACGGCGTCAATATATTTTTACGTTTTTATAAAGCCTTATTTTCATGAAGATTAATCCAAAAGAATTCATGACTATTTCCAATAAAATATCTTTCTTTTAAAATTCCAGGATATTTTGTGAAAAGAAACTGATTTTGAAGAAGAAAGGATATTTTCCTCAAGAATTTATTTCAAGTGTTTTATCAAAACCATTTTCCATATAAGATGACATTATTTCATATGTTTATGTTTCAAGTATAATGTCTCTATGATTTACATGGTTTAACTTTTCTTATTATGAATTGATATCCATTTCTTTTATATGGATTATGTGATGATGGGATTATGTTTATGGAACCCATTTTATTCGTTGGGTTATGATGAATGATGTATGTTTATTTTGTGGCACAAGTAAGAATGATTTCATTATGAGATGGGTGGTACCTATATCTCCCTCCAATGCATTGGGTAAAGATTTATATCTCATGAGATAGACATGGCTGGAATGAAAAGTTAAACCGGTTCAGTAATACAGGACTGGAACCAGGAGTGAACTCGATTCAGGAAGGGACTTTGTCCACTAAGATGGTCTTGGCAGCAATGCCTTTGCTAATATGGAAATCAAATCATGTTCTTAATGGTTTCCACAATTACATCTTTTATTTTCATGCTATTTTATCATTCATAATGTTTTTTTATGATCTATGCCTTACGTACTTCCATGTTTTATGTCATTGCTCAAGCTTTTTATGTTTAAACATTATGTTCATGTTGTTAAGTTCAAATGTATATGGTATGTTTTATTTTATCCAGGTTTTCCCTTACTGAGCATTTGTGCTCAGCCTTTTTATGTTTTCTTTTCCCCAGGATATAAAGAAAGGTTTTAGGTATGAAAAAAAAGGGGATGATCTTTATGGGAGATGTTGAAGATCTTTCACCACGATTAGATGATTACATTCCAAGTTTCAAAAGACACTAAACTATTACAATCCTTGTGTGTTTGTTTTTGTTATGTATTAAGTATTCCTCTAAAGTAATGTAATTTCCATGTACGTCAAGCTTTGGGCCTCTACAGTTGGTATCAGAGGAATGGTTTAGTCAACCTTTGGAAACTAGGATGCGAAAAATATAGTGAGATCCCTAGAGAAATTTCTAAGGTATGTCTAGGGATGTCCCTAAGTATAAGTATACGTATAGGATATAGTCCTAGAACTACAGTAACGATCATAGAATTTAACCTAAGATGTTATATATTGAGGATACTCCCCCTTTACTATGTTGTTTTCCCTAGCATGATTTTTTCCTCTCACACTATTCTTTTTGGGTTTTAGAAAATGGCTGGAAACAGGAAGATTCATGATAATGGAGGATATGATGGAAAATAGAATGATATTATTCCAAAGAAAACAAATGAAATGGTATTTGGAAGTCCAAACATCATTATTATGCCGAATCAGAAATCTCATAATATGATCAATAAACTCAAATTTGGTATGTTTCATGACTCGGCTAATAAGAGAAAGATGGAGTTTCTTGATGATCATAGAGGAAAAAAAAGTTCAATTTCCCCTATGTAAGTCATGTTGGAAGAGGCATCAGGGAGATTGCATCAAAGGAAGTGGAAGATGCATTGGGTGTGGAAAAGAAGGACATAAATCCAGTAAGTGCAAAGGAAAAGGTTTAGTCAACACCATGGACAAGGATAATGGTATTGCTACGACATCAACAATGATTAGATGTTTTAAATGTGGAATGTACGGGCATTATGCAAACCAATGCCCTAATGTAAAATCTCATGAAGGGAATTAGCATGGTCATATGGTTAGTATTTATGTGGATGATGATGAAGAGACTACAAATGATATATGAGCTGAAAGAATTGTTGAAGCTCAGTCGGTTGTTTTAGAAGGTAGTGGAATGATTGTATGTTTTTCGAGAGTTATGTTGTATAGTTAATGGTTCTATGGAATAAAGAATCATCTAAGGATTGTTACACTATTGTTTTTCCTAAAATTATTTGAAATTATATGTTGAATGGTACCAGTACCATGGAAGGTTATTCAGATATTTTTGTAAAGTAGATGATATGTGCATAATGAAGGAATAATAAGCTAATGAGATGTTTGGTTGTATTCATGAGCTCATGATTGATATAAGGACTAAGTGATATCATGGTTTGAGTATATAGAATTTTTGGATTTTGGTATGTGGAAAGAGTTAAATTTTGACAGCATTCATGTTTTCACTAAGGTTTAATCGATATTCATTTTTTCAAGAGAATACATGATTAAGGTATTCACATGATTGGAATGTGACCAACAAGATAATGGGGGATAAATGATGGTTGGTTGATGACATTTCAAGTAATCGTTTTCTTTATATTATGATCCTGGACCGAAGTATTTTAGATAATGATTGCAATGGATTATGTTGGACATAAGATAGTATTGTTTAATGATATATGTTTTTTTCGATATTATAGGTGGGATGTTATAGTAATGTATTTTTAGAAAAAGGACAACCTGCAGGATGGGCGACAGCCCATCGCGTCGGAAAAGGCTGTGGGAATCGAACCCACAACTGAAGTGTGACTGGCCTTTATCGCCTACCACTAGCCTACAGGACGTCCCTGGTTTGTAGAAACTAGTTTTATTTTATTAAGCGTTATGATATATGAAGTATAAGTTCAATTTTGGAACCATATACGATAAATCTAACCATAAGATGGACTTATAACTTTTTCTAACCGTTTGATTAAAAGAGATGGAATGACCCATCATTCTATCACATGATCTGCTAACACATCATGAATAACAAATTCAACTTCATTTATTTAAGAGATGAAGTGGAAATTGTTCAAAGCACGAACCACAATGAGATTGTACCAAAATCAAGCAATTATTTATTCTAATTCAAAAAATTTAACTTTAGAGAAATGATCTTGAAAACCAAAAATGTTGTCCTAGTGCCCTTATATCTGATGAATCATATGCTACCTTAGATCATCACAAATTTATGGCTTTGTGATTCTTGGTGTTTTCATAGTCATGTTCTCTACCACTCTCCACCAAGAACTTGATGGTTACATTTCTCTTCCATATCCATATTTTCACCTATGTTCTCCTACGTGGAAACCCAGTGATGAGTTAACTTGGGTAACCATTACATTTCATACATTAGTTTTTAAAGTTAAGTTTTGGTATTTCATTTTACGATGTGGGTTTCAATTAAAAAAACTTTCAAGTAGAAAACCATGTATAACCCCAACGAATTTCGAGGGCGAAATTCATTTTAAGGGGGTAGAATGTAACTACCCGATATTTTATGATAAGTATTCTTTTTAATTTATTTTATGTCATGTGTTTTATGATACAATAAGATTATCTAGTGCTATACGCCACACTGTATTATCTTGAAGTATACACAACACTATTCCTAGATTGTGTTACACATAATTTCATGTTCGTTTTATAATAGTCATTCTACGCAGCATTGAGTGTATATATATATATATTCAATGTATAAATGAAATATGGTTGTATTATATTATAGGAAATAATAAAGGAGTCTTTCACAACACGCAACCCTGACTTGGCTTGCATTACACGCAATCACGACCTTCCTCGATAGCGTGTGTTGTACGCAATACCGGGTTTTACTAAACAACGATATATTATTATAGTATTATTATGAACTAGCCGTTATGAATAGTATTTACTAAATTTTGAATTTTATAACATTATTATTCATCTTAAACATTTTCAAGAACATGGAATAAGAACAAAATAAATTTTTCAGGTAAAATATGTATTTTTAAAAAAATACAGTTTTTCCACCTTTTGAGGGCGCACCCACATTAAATTCAGTTGTTGACATGTTTATAAGTTAAATTTGACAAAATAAAATTCTTCTTTTGAATCAGGATATAAAAATTTACATTGGACAAAGTTTTGATATTTTTCTGATAACTTTCATATTTTAATGAATAGTAAAAACACGCTATATTTTAATTAAAAACAACTTTTTTCATCGGAATAATTTATATGGTTAAATTATAATATTTAATTGTTTTAAAGTATAAATAGAATATATTTTTACCATTTAATATAATGTATTTCATTAGCATTTATTTTACATTGAATTCATAGGTTAAATCAATTCAATCTTTTGCAATGTTTTAAACAAAAACCCGTTTTCATTCGACAACAGGATTAATTTTAATTTAATTTCAGCAACTTTTGTGTATTGAATTTGAAAAAAATGGATTCTATATTTGGAATCAGTGGGTCCAAATTATGTTAATAGGCTACTTTTTATTTTTGGGAATTATGAATAGTAACTACGGTAAATTTTATTTAATATAGTTAAAGGTAAATCGGGTAATTAAGGGTAAATATAATATTATAAAATTACACTAACACATGCCAAAATTCTATTGGATGACTAAATGTTGACCCATATCACCTGAAGGTCTGATTATATTCATTTAAGGGACTTTTTCTATGAAAATAAATTAATTATTATTAAACACAAAGAATGTGACAACATGTCACTCTCTTAAATCTTATAAGTATAATAATTTTAATTTAGTGATAAACATCATAACACTTCAAACATGAATAGTCTAAAGAAAGCTAATAAAATTATCTACATCATGATAATTTATTTAGAATTTTTAGTTATTAAATAATTGTCTTTAATGGTGAAACATTAATGATGCACAAATTATTTATTAAGTGAAAAATTAGTAATATAGTTTTATTGAAATAATAATACCCATTAAAAAGCCCAAAAACCTGACCAAAACTTATTGGTAGTGTATATATACACCGTAATCATCCAATTACCTAATATATAACCGTGTGGAGTCTTATAAAAGTGATTATGACACTTATATTATTTTATTTTAAATGATACCAAAGTTGTCACCTTCATAATTTAATAAATATCACAATTTAAATATTGTGATTTCAAGATGATAAATTATAGTAAAAGTATTATTGATAAATCTAATAGATTTATATTCATCATAGGATTTTATTTTTAATTTTTAGGCACAAAATAAGTATATTAAATTATAATACAAAAATGTTGTAGTAATTATTTTATTAAGAGATAAACCAAATAAATGGTTTTAAAAATAATAAAATAAGTATTATATGAACTATTTAATGTTCTCCACTAATTTTATAGATACATATGTCCTTTTATGAATCTATTAAAGCTTTTATTTCGAACATATCTTCTATATATATGTTATTTAAATTCATATAAATGAATTTTGTCAAAATTGACAATATTGTTATTTTATAGAAATAACATATTATAAAATTGTTTAAAAATCAAAAAAATATTTAAAAATTATAAATTTAAATTTATATGGTCTAAAATGTTATAAATGATCCAATTATGGACAATTCACAACAAATAAGTAATTTTTTGTTATAATTTAAAATTTAGAATATTATTACCACAAATAAAATTAAATTGATTAAGTAAGGATAAATCAAGTTGAAAATGTTTAAAATAATTTCCTAACTTGTATAAATTTTATTGGTTGATGAGATTACAACCCTATATCATCGTATATTCGAATATCAGTCATTTTTGGAGGTTTTTATGTGGTGTTAGATTTATTATAAATTAATATTTTTAAGATTTTCAAAGGTGCCCCTCTCCTCTCTTATAAAAGGGTACCTCCTCCCTCTCCTCCTCACACCAATTTGAGCCTTCATTATCAGCAAACCCCTACCCATTTCACTTCCCCACTTCCCATTAAACAACCTATAGGTCCTGTTCTTCTTCAAAGTCCAATTTTAGTGGCCTAAGAGGAGGTCTCAAAGAGGCGCTTCAAAGAAGAGGTAATGTCCGTTACTGATTCTTTCAACTTTATTTCATCTTCCACTTCTTCTTCTTAGGTTGTTTAATTATGAAGTAATAAAATCAGTATCACTCATATACGGATATGTTATTATATGTATGAAACAACCCTATTTCACCATCTTTCCATCCTACGGAAAAAGAAATCACCGCACGTGTGTACGTACGGAATACCATCTCCACGCCGTGGTGTAATCTATTTTCCACCACCACCTTACTTGGATGGGTATAATGGTGTAAATAATAACTATATATGATTATTATAAATTGATATTGATTCTGTAATAGTATACATACACTCCAATAATATTCCATGATCATGGGAACGATATCATCGCTCGTGCGTACGTACGGAATACCGTCTCCACGACGCGATGAGATTCACTCTCCATGGTAACCATTCAAGAATGATTATAAAGTATATATAATAAGTAATCATAAAATATATGACATAATAAAGCTACTGGATTTATGTATATATATATTTATGTCATCTAATTAATTCCATTCAATTCAATATGGAAATGAAAACAGCGTTCATGCGTACGTACGGCCTACCGTCTCCATGAACGGTGTATTTCTTTCCATTAATCGATCTATTATATATATGTATATTATGGATATATGTTATATATAAATCATGTTTTATATTCTGGAATTATGTAATCATGATCTAAGTAATCATACGAATAATTACAAGTCAAAACACGGATGACAAATGAAACGAGTTAACACAAAATACTCTTTAACATGGAATATACAAAAGAACGGGTAATATAAAGTCATACGTGAACCATATATGATATAATAACAATAAATATGATTCTTTAATAATTAAATGAAATTATTTAAATCATTATATAGGAGGATTGGATACGTACGAAGAATATCGAACCTAAGGTAAGGGACAATTATTCCAATCTCATTCTTATCCGAGATTGTTTATTTGTAAGTATTTACTGGGGTTATGATTATTATCCATGTCCATATGTTCTCAAAATGTTTTCATAAAATGTTTAATTTTCTTCCATGTATATTTAAAGTCATTTTTACCCTATTTTACTTTTACCACATCATATGAAAGGAATCATTCTTTTGATTACCATACGAGGTACTTTTTTGAATTTTCCGACAAAAGTACGAGAAGAATGTTATTTTTAACTAATACGGTGTCAATATATTTTTATGTTTTTATAAAGCCTTATTTTCATGAATATTACTCCAAAATCATTCATGACTATTTCCAACAAAATCTCTTTCTTTTAAAATTCCATGACATTTTGTGAAAAGAAATTGATTTTGAAGAAGAAAGCATATTTTCCTCAAGAATTCATTTCAATTATTTTTTCAAAACCATTTTCCATATAAGATGACATTATTTCATATGTGTATGTTTCAAGTATAACGTCTCTATGATTTACATGGTTTCACTTTTATTATTATGAATTGATATCCATTTCTTTTATATGGATTATGTGATGATGGGATTATGTTTATGAAACCCATTTTATTCGTTGGGTTATTATGAATGATGTATGTTTATTATGTGGAACAAGTAAGAATGATTTCATTATGAGATTGGTGGGACCTATATCTCCCTCAAATTCATTGTGTAACGATTTATATCTCATGAGATAGACATGGCTGGAAGGGAAAGTTAAACTGGTTCAGTAATACAGGACTGGAATGAGGAGTGAACTCGAATCTGGAAGGGACATTGCCCACTAAGATGGTCTTGGCAGCAATGCCTAATATGGAAATCATATCATGTGATTAATGGTTTCCAGAATTACATGTTTTATTCCCATGCTATTTTATCATTCTTAATGTTTTTTTTATGATCTATGCCTTACGTACTTCCATGTTTTATGTCATTGCTCAAGCTTTTTATGTTCAAACATTATGTTCATGTTTTTAAGTTCAAATGTATATGGTATATTTTATTTTATCCATGCTTACCCTTACTGAGCATTTGAGCTCACCCTTTTTATGTTTTCCTTTCCCCAGGATATAAAGAAAGGTTTTAGGTAAGAAAAAAAGGGGAAGTTCTTTATGGGAGATGTTGAAGATATTTCACCACGATTAGATGATTACGTTCCAAGTTTCCAAAGACAATAAACTATTACGGTCCTTGTGTGTCTTCTTTTTTTATGTATTAAGTATTCCTTTAAAGTAATGTAATGTCCATGAATGTCAATCTTCGGGTATCTACAAGAGGTGTGTGTTATGTGGGTAGAGGTGGTGCCTTTTATAAGATGGAGGAGGGGAAATTTAGGAAAGTCTTAAAATATTAATTTATTATAAATTCAATTTCAATTAAAATTTGTCCAAAACACATTTAATTCAAATATAATTTGATTTTGGTTCTCATACCCATCACCCAATAATTTTTAAACAAGTTTTGAATATTTTTCTATTCTTGTATTTTTTGTTTAACCCATATTTTACACTTTTTAATCATAAAGTGATATCATGTATTTACACAATTTGGGTTAATTTTGTTACCATATCATGTCAAATGACTCATAATATTTCATTTATGACATATTTTTTAAGTTATGAATTATGACAATTTTGGACACTATTTATACTTGACTATTTAAAAATTCATAACAAGTTGATTCCTTCAATCCAAAGGAACTAACTCAAATATAATATATCCATGTAATTCATAAAATCTATGGATAGAATAAAAACTATAAAATTAAATTTATTTTAATATTTATAATATCATTTATCTAAATCCATTATTAATGAATCAATCACTGCATCATCATTGTTTCATAATTAAATTTATTTATTTAATGTCAAAAAAATATAAATAATATTCCATGATCTGGGAAATTATTTTATCTTTATAATTAATATTTATAGTCTAATATAACACTTTCATAACCCCATATAAAAATTGTTTTATTAAAAGATACATGTTTATTCTATATCTGTATTTTCTTTAAATTAATTATTTTAACTTGTCATTTTCAAATCTAAGTTGATCCATGGGTTCCCAAAATCGATCCAAGGATTCCCATGGATCTAAATATATCAACCAATTGGATTATGACACATTTTAGGAGAGTTTTAAATTATTAAATTAATATTTTTACCCTTATTTACTAGATTTATCCTTTAACCATGGTAAATAAAAATAATTATTGACGAAACTATTTATAATGTCCAAAAAAAAGGAACTTATTCACACAATTTGGATTATATAATTTCAAATATAGAATCATTTTTTTTTTCAAATTCTGAATAAAAATGTTTTTTTAATTAATTTAAAATTAATTCCCATTGTTAAAACTAAAAAATAGGTTTTTAAGAAGTAATTACTATCAAAAGATAGACATGTGTTTATATCCAATTTAAATGAGAAAGTACTTCTAATGACCAAAATTGAATTATATTATAAAAACATAATGCAATAAAACATTAATCTCAATTTATAAGATAATCTAAATATATAAATAAATTTTATGAAAATGATTTTTTGAATTAAAATGCAGTATTTTTCACTATTTATTAAAATAATAATTATATCAGAAAAATACCAAAAAATCAACAAAATTAAATTTTTATGTCCCTCTTCCATATAATAAGATTATTTTGTAAAATAATATATATATATATATATAAGTGTTAAAAAATATATTTAAAATTTTTTCATCATCAAAAGGCAGCATAACTGCACTTCCTGAAAAAAATTATTTATATTTGAAAAAAAAATGAAATTGTTCTTATATCTTATCTAAAAAATACATAAGATGAATGATAATGTTATATAAAATTAAAAATTATGTTAATAATATTCATAACAGCTAGTTTATATCCATTTAAATAATAATATTTTAGTAATATATCGTTGTTTAGTGAATTTGGTATTGCGTATAACGCAAGCTATCGAGTAAGTTTTCTCTTGCATAAAACACATACCAAGAATTGTGTCGTGTTTACAACAAGATATTACGTTATAACACAAGATGATATTGGTGTACCATACTACACAAGACATCAAAAAATTTGAAAACAATATATCTCATAAAATCTTGGGGTGTTACAATAAGAATAGAAAAAAATTTCAAAATTAATTGATTTTATTCTTTACAGTGACCCCTATGTATTGAGTAAAATGAATTGTACATATTTTTTGAATTTCATATTTTACTTTTGTGAATTCCAGAATTAGAACAATTTTTTCCTCATAATTTTAGAAAACCTCATCTAATTTAAAATAAATAACAGAGGATTATTAATAGTTATCCGTTTATTTAATTCCAAAAAAATTATATAAATTAATTAAATTCACAATTTTGGCCATTTTACGATATATTCATAAAATCTAATGAATTTTTTCATTAACATTTAAAAATAATTAATTATTAAATGCGAGGGAATAAAATGAATTTAATATGCACAAAAGATAAATAATTTATTTTTTATGTTGAAATTTTGACACTTAAACCTAGGACTCCCAAAAAAGTGAGCATCAAAAATATTACCAAAGTAAAATTCAAAACACTAGAAAATTTGAGTCCCTTTTTCAATAACCAAGGAATCTAAATTTATCATAAATAATTAATTCCATTAATTTAATCATCAAATTTTTTTAAATTTGATTAATATTTACTTTTTATATCCTCCCATGAACATTGATACTTTCCACACTTAAATTGTTTCACTCATCACACCAATTATGAATTTATGCAAAAAACAAATCTCAGTACAAACACATGTAAGGGTATTCGTAGGCTTCTTGAGCTCCAAAATAACCACCCAATTAGTCAAGTAATTGTGTTTACCATAACTAATTTCAATTTTTATGGGTTTAAGGGTTAGTAGGTTTTATATGTTCTGATTTTGGAGGTATAACATGGGGGCTTCGTTTCAACTAATGAAAAATGCATGATTCATGTTTTATTCTAATGAAAAGCATCCACATAATTATCCTTTGAAATGATTCACTTCAAAAAACTTTTTTTATTTTTCATGTAGGGTTAACATATTCATAACATGAGGAACTGTAATTTGTTTCTCACTTACCTTCAACAACTTTTTTTCTATATTTGTATTCAAAATCGGTATTTTATTTGTTTTATTGTAGGGAGAATTCATTGAGATTGAAATAGTGATATTAACTTCCATTAATAATTTTTAAAGGTTATTTTTCCCTCTATATTTCCCTAGATTTAATAATTTTTCCCAAAACTACTTCTTGGCATGGTATTTTCTTCCAAAACAGCTTCAGTTGTTGTAGTGGTCACAAAGAAGCACCTTCCCCCACACTTCACATCAAATAAAATCATGAAATTTCTTATTATATAAGATAGATATGTATTTCAAGTTTATAATTTCGTTTCCTAACAAATTCATTCATGGATTATAAGGTATTATGAGGGTCATATATAATGGGGGTAGAATAGTTTTTATTATATAATAAGGGTCTTTTAAAACCTGAAGAATGCCTCAATCATTTTCAACATAAGTTCCATAATGCTTCAAGGTTTTTAATGAAATTAAGATTAAATTATGGTTAATTATGTATATATTGGTTATCTCATAAAATAATGGTATTGGAAAAAATATTCCAAAATTGAATTAAAATACACACACATAAGTCATGTTAACATTGAAAAATATTTCATGGCATTGGATTCAAAAATTAGTTTCCAGTTATTGAATTTCCATAAAATTAATTTTGAAATTTGATATCATTTTATAATCTATATAAATTTATTTTTTTGTGGTTAAATTTGTTTCTAAAAATCTGCATAGGTTCCAAAATTATAAAGGAAAGAAAATTGAGCATCAATGGCTTCAAAAACCCACAAAAAGAAATAGAAACACACAAAAATTGAAAGGAAATGCATAATTTTTTTGAAATTTTAAAAAACAAAAAATGTTCCTAAAATAAAAAATGTTCCCCTCACCCGCACATTAAAAATTAAATTTAATTAATGAATTCAGAAAAATGGATGTTTGAATAGTTTTAAAATAAGGATATAAGTAAATAAGGTTAAAGGAGGATATAACCTAGTGGGCTTTAATTGTAGAATTATTGGAGGAAAAAGAACTACTATACTAGTTTTTATGGTAAATTTAAAAAATAATTATTTAATCTGTGTCAATTAAAATTGAATGGTTTCTTCTCTCCTTCCTATATAATCTTCACAGTCCCAATGGGCGTACATTTGTGATAGTAAATGGTCATTCCTATCTATAATGATGTTTACATTCCATTAATTAATTTCTTGAGTTATAAATTAGTATTTGTTATATGTAATGAAATTATCATTATTAAATTAGTTGTTCATGTTTCAATCTAGTTCATTCCTCATAAATTATACATTTCATAAAAAACTTCTCTTATTATTTCTTCTTGTTCTTGAATCTAGAGTTTCATTTCCAATATATTTTTTTCCAAATCCAAATTCATTACCTTAACTACCCAATAATATTTTTGTCACATATCTATATGTAAATTCCAACTTACACCACAAATAAATCAGGATAGAATAATTATAATAGGGGTCTTAGAGGCTATTCTATAATCCCACATAATGTCTCTAAACATTTTCTACCAATATTTTCTATTTGGGATGATAGTTTTATCTAAATTTAATTTATTCTTTGTATTTGAAAAATTAGCACACCCATTGGTTTCAAGATGATAACATCATGATGTCGTTTAGATCACCTCAAAATTTCTATAAAATGATTACACGATCGTATTATAAAATTGGGTGCCTTGGTCACTGATGATTCTTTTTAGGATCCCAAATTTTCAAAATATATTAGTTCTATAAAAAGTATATACAACAATATAATCATCATTTTTGGTTGATTTGGATTCCTCTCATTTTGAAACACATATATAAAACATGATGTATGAATATCCATATTACATGGGAATTGGTCATAGAAGATTTATTCCCCATACTTTAAATATTTCATTAAAATTCATTGGTCTTGGTAGAATATCTTGTCTCATTGAAATATTTCCAAAGTATAGGACTTGCTCACATTTTTACAAAAAAACATTGGAATCATAAAATATTGTGGGCTAGTATGTTATAGATTCAAAAACATTATTAGTAGTTATTTTAGGAACAAATTACAATCCCCAAGATAAATTATAAATATATTCTTGGATGGATTATGCCAAACTTTTAAGAAAATATCTCTTAATCATGTGATTGTTACAAATCATCCTAAGAAATGGATCATCCCAAAAATAAAATTTTGACTCAAAATTAAGTATAGAAACTCATTTTGAATTCATATGTGATGAAACTATAGAATTTTTAAGAAAATTGACCATATAATCATACCAGGGTACTTATCCTTCAATTAAATAAAGTTGGTCACCTAAAATGGAGTTATTAAATGGGTATTTTCCTATAATTTCAACTTTATCTAAACCTTCTCAATTGATCTTAAAAATTATTTTCGTCTCCTCTATTATCTTTTATTTCTAAATTAAATTCTAATATAAGTAGAATTTATCTTACCAATCTTGATTTCACTTATTCATTCTTCATTATATACCAAAGGAATGCATGGTTGGAGAAACAAATCCACTCCGTGATTAGAAAATATGTTTTGGGTTTCTCTAAAGAAAAAAATAAACTACTAAAAACTCTTTTTAAGAGGTAGTGCAATAGTTTTGGGATAAATCCAATGTTCTATAAAAATGTAAAATGACATGATTCCTTTGGAAAACATTTCAAGGATAACAATTCCCCAACTACATGTTTTAAAGCATTATATGGTATCTCAAATGGGTTCTCCTAGTTTGGTGTATTTATATCTACTATTTTGGTTAGTTTACATTTTAAACATTCAAAATCAGGTTTGAAATCATCATCAAATGTAAACAGAAAAAAATTAAAATCAACTTGGATTGTGGAAAAGTAATAATATGAAAATCCTTAATGAAACATCTATGAAATCATACATTTCCAAGAATGGATCTCACTAGTTTCACAAAAATTATCTAAGTTAATTCAATATAAACATCAATTTTAGATTTATCACACTAAATCCCATGTAGTGAAGTTATATAATTGAGAATAATTCTTATTTCTACTCTATAATGACACTTTCCAAAATTTAAAAACATTTCTTTTCAAAAACAACTTTCCATAAGCCCATATGATTTTTTTAAATAGTGATCAATGAATTTATAAACATAGTGAAATAATCAAGAAAACATAAAGTAAGTATTAAATATAATTAATGAAAATTATTGTCATGTATATTTTAAATTTACTTAGTTTATTTCATAATCTAAATCACATTTTTATATATGTAAAGGTACCATAATTTTAAGTGAATGTTTTCTTTTAATGGTCATCAGGTCCAATGGGAATGGGAAGGTATTTAAAAATTATCCTAAAAATTC
The DNA here is from genome assembly GCA_963277665.1 of Viscum album. NCBI lineage: Eukaryota > Viridiplantae > Streptophyta > Magnoliopsida > Santalales > Viscaceae > Viscum > Viscum album. Next base: position 29,658,252 of record OY728128.1, on the reverse strand, counting down.
ATTTAGAAATAAGTAATGAGTTTTTATTTATAGTATTTCAAGCATTTGGTAAATAAATGTAATGGTAAAATGATCATTTATAGTAACCTAGTAAAATTTACTATAGTCTATAAAAACTCAAAAACTATTTTGAACTCATACAGGAATTAGTTCATTATAGTCATTCAATATAATTGAAATCCTATTTTTCTTAGGTGTTGTGTAAATGGGGCTAACCAATTGTGAGTTTGAAATGGGGTAGATGATACTTTATTCTAATAATTTATCAACAACTATCATAGCTTCTTACATAATGTTTGGGTCAAGCCTTCTAGGATAATTTCTAATAACTTTTTCATATATTTCTAATAGAATAATATTCAATCATATTTTATAACTTAGTCCAAGTATATATCCTAAACTACATCATATATCTAGAAAATTTTCATTGAAAACATTTTTTAGTTGTTGTTCTTGACTATAAGATATGTATCAAGCAATTATTTTTGGTAACTAGTCTCCTTCCATTGATAAAATATTAAATCTATAGTTTAGGTATTTAACTCCTTATCTGGGGGATGCAATAATAATGAAATCATATTTGATATGTTTACCTCCATGGATTGGGATTCGACCATAAAAATGAAATTTCAACTCCTTCCTAAGTGATTATACATTCCAAACCATTAAAGAAGTTTGAATATTCCACTTCATCAGAATTTAGACAAAAGTTCTATGATTTTCCCAATTATTTTTCAAATAATTTTCAAATATAATTTTATTACCCAAACATGAAACTAATTTAAAAAAACTAGATTTTTCATATGGATAACGTTATTCAGAGTGTGAAATTGTGAAAAGGTAGTGATCTTGGTAAGTATACTTCAAGGAATCAAGAATATTAAAGGGTATGGTATTCTCACACAAATCAATTATTAAAGTTCCCTTATGAAAATTTATTATGGTCTTAGATGTTTTAATGAAATTTCTTCCTAGGATGATAGGTGACTTAGTTAATCTCATATCCTCCTATATTTTCAAAACTAATAAATTAGTTGCAAAATTAAATTTAATACTCTAACTTAAACATCTTATAAAACTCATGTTGGGGATGTAGTGGATATTTTATCTAGTTTCACAACTACTCATGTTGGTTTGATATCTCACATCTAAAAAAATAAAAAAAAATACAATTCTTAATGAAATTTATTTAATTTTTAAGATCGCATATTTCATCTTTGATATATATAGATACAATATTAAAAGGGATAAAAAAATATCTCTATATCTTGACATTTGGTTGGATTTTGTGATTTTAATATGGTGGAAACACTTATTCATAAGATTAATCATTCATTACCCTGATGTATTATATATTATGTGTATAGTTAATTAAGTAAAATAGCATATTTTTAAATTTTATTAAGAGATTCAAGTAGAGGTAGGTTGATTTACACTTTTTGAAGGATTTATGGAATTTTTTTTAATTCCTTCCTTGATTTTTTTTGATTGAATCATTATTGAGGTTAATGGTAGTAAAATGTCATTATTTTCCCATATATATATATATTAAGTGGTTTTTTGACTTCTTCCTCTCCTTTTGAATACACTCTTTTTATTTATTTCTTTCTTTCTCCTTGGGATGATTTTCAGATATATTTTTAGATTCCCTCTTATTATTTTTTAACTATCTTATTAATTTTTTAATGTAGGACTAGTTCTACTTGAATAAAATTTTGAAATATGAATAATTTTCTTTCCACCCCTAATTGTAAAAACATTTACATTACCTTTGGGATTTTGAATGTGTTGAGATTATAATTTTCCTATATTTTTTAATTATTTATATAATTATTCCTATCTATTTTTATAAGTATTCCATGTTTGTTTATAACTTTTCAAGATGCATATTGGTTTGGTTCTAATCTTGTGGTGGTGAACAAGCTAATGGTTATTCAAATGACAGCCCTTTTTTTAAAAGGTGGTGGTTGGAAATCATTCTGGTTATAGGGTTTCATATTTTGTTATTGGACTGGTAGAGGTTATTGATATTATTTGTAAAATGGTGGTCTATCTTGACATTATTTATTCCCGAATCCATACTTGGCTTGAGAAGGGTCACCTCTTCCTTGGGTGGGTTGATATAATTTCCTCTATTGGTAGTAAAATTAACCACTTTCAATTCCCTTCACAATAGCACTTCGAATAGATTATTTGTTTAGATAAGAACAATGGCCACATACACTTACTAGTGCAAGTTACTCACTTGATTTATTAAGGTCCATTTCTATAATAATATTGTATAGTTATTCAAGTTTATACTATAGTAATGGTGATTCAATAGAACGTAACTCTCTTCTTGTTCGAGTACTTCTTATACCAAACTATCTGGAATTTTAAGAAATCTTTTCAATAAGGAATATGGATTAAACTTGTGGATTTTCAATATAATCTACTCTAAATGAATCATACAAAATATTTATATCATGATCAAGAAAACCATGATAGAATAAAACAAATTAATGATGGTCTCAAATTTATTTGTGTGAGAAACTTGAACATAACTTATTGGATCTTCCCAATACTCATAGAATTTGTATCCCATGGATTATCTTATCAAATATATCTTCTTACCAATGGATGTCATCCACAAGTTTGGAAGGAATATTTGAATTAAAATTATTTAAATATAATCTTAGTCATCTAAATATATAGATTTAATGATATAGAGGTATTATTTATTTTATCCATCCTAGAAAAATGAAAAGGTTCTCTATTTAATTTAGTTATCATCCATTCCCTTTAGATTAAGTGTATAACACACCCATGTGATTTCTTTGATACATTTATTATGATCCTAACATATAACTCTATAAATTTTTTGATTATTTTAAATAAATCCTTTTTTTAAATCAAAATAATATTTTAATTTTTGAATGGACATTTTATTGTTTTGATTAATTAAATTATGTGAAAAAAGATTTCAGTGTTTGATTTGGATTTTGAGCCATGGTCTCAGATTCCAAGTAAACACTTGATGTGTAACTTGAGTCTGTTAATATTTTTTTTTCAAATTCTAATTTTATATTTAAGTTTATGAGTTTAGTTAGTAAGGTTCTCCCAATCCTTGGATCAATATATTATAGGTGTCTAGTGTTATAATGGGCCATAAAAATTAGGATTTTGAAATTTGACAACACATCCCTAAAAATGGAATCACGTTTTTTACATTGTATCATGGGTTAGTACAAAATAAAATTAATTAACCAAGGAAAAACTATAGTGTAGAGGGGACCAAAGGATGTCTCCAAGGATAGGTGTAACATTTAAATTTTAACAGTTAGTAAAATGAAAAAATAATCGGTTTGGTTTGATTTTAGAAAAAAAATGATTATAAAAAAAGTTGAATGATTCATGTGATAAAATAAATTATTGTTTTAGGGGTTGGATAAGTAATTGTTATACTACATCAGTATTAAATTTTATTCGATTATTATAAAATATTTTCAATGATAGATTTCAAAATTTCTTCATCACTCATTGAGGTATTATAATTAATGTGAGTTTCAAACCAATAGTGATCACTGATAAAAGATCCTTCTTCCTATGAGTGTGAAATATAAATAGTGGGATCTGCCTAAAATACCCAAGAAATAACTAATAGGTTTTAGGTACTAATGATAAATAAATAAATTTTCAGTGCCATCTAAACTCATATTAGAATTCACTCAATACTTTACCAAAAATCCCTACTCATTCCATAGTATTTGATAATGATAATGTGGTGGGAGAAAATATGTTTTCACCTAAATAAAAATGTACTGGGAAATATCAACTAATCATAATCAAATTTTAATAAATATGTCAACACAAAAAATTAATATCAAATAATTGAAAAACGATTTCCAATTAATATTCAGAATCAATGAAAATAAAGTGTTTTCCTCCCCACTACCCAAATAAACAAACGTTTTTTGGACCACTATGTGTTGGGTTACAATAGGGATGGAATTAAAATATAGTATAAATTTAAATGAAACACAAACATATGGTATGTTAGATAGACCATGGACAATCAGTAAGAACACTCTCTAATCTTATATTTAAATAGAACCCCTTCATAACATGATTATCCTTTATTAGATCTTGTGGAATCATCTCGATGTGTGTGATTCTTCCTAGCTTCCTTTCCAGGGTGGTGTCATCTTCTCCTCCCTGATCTTCAATTTCTCCCATCATGTTTAATTTTTCCCAACATATATTTTTAAATCAGTAATCTGAATGAAATATAAAATATATAAATGGATGACATTATAACAGAGGGTAACATGTGGTTCCGATTTTTTTAAATGTTTCATGTTGTGAAGGAGAATGTAACCCTCTGCAATAACCACACTAAATATTTTCATATCCATGATGTGTTAATATGTCAGGAAGTTCTAGATATTCTCAAAATGGCTACTGCAACTCAACATGGTCATAACATCCACCAAGTTCTATAACATTATCAATTTTTTTTATGCATGAAACACAACATTAGAGGTAACTGTGGGATCATCCCCATGTTTCCCTAGGATTTTATGTGTGATCCAAAACCATTATCTTATATGGTGTAACACTAGCCATTTCATCCTAGAATCTATCCTTAGGTATACCTTTTTCCACTACAATGTCTGACTCTAATATTTCATAATGTGGGAACTTATGAAGAGGTATTAGCATTGAATCTTTTTTAAGATTATTCAAGGTGTAGTTGAACATATCATCCTGTCTTATTACTTTCCTCATATTTTTGAAAGTATAATTCTTTACTCTAATAACATAGTAAATTTTTCACTAATTCCTTTACTTTGTCACATTCCCCATTAATCTAGAATTTCATTTATGAATTCTCCTCAATATGATGAAATCACTCTCAATAGTAGAAGAAAGGAATCTTAAATATCCCGTTGTGGTAGGAAAGTACTATTATGTACCATAAAAAATAACCTTTATGTATCATCGGGGGGTCCTTTAATTTTTATCTCTCTAGAAAAGAAACTCTTATATATACAAGGTGGTCATGGTAAATACATTTCTATATCCAAACAATGAATCTTACATAACCAAATGTAGCATTCTTTCCTTTGAAACATTTTTGAGCATTTATTCCCTTTACTTTTATACATCCTCAATGTTCATTTTATGTACTGGAATACTTTTCCAAATTCTCATCATCACTTCAAAGTGAATTTTATGGATGTCAAAATAACTCAAATCAAATTTCTCAGACCAAGATAACCCTTGATATACCAAAAATGGTTAGCAACATAGCCTCATGAGTGCCTACCCATAATCCACTGATTTCCAACTAGCAGTTATGGCCAAGGGTGTGTCTATGGGGAAATTATTCCCTCAAGTTAGATTTGAGCATAGTGATGGAAAATATGTTCAAACAATGATAGAGTAAAATTAATGAATAAGACAACATGAACAAGCATAATCCTCAAAGTGAAAAATACTCATCAAATGTGGTAAACATTATTATATACAAAATATGATTTCATGTGTCTAGAACAAAAGAAAATAGGAATACATGGAAGTAGGGAGATATTGAAATACATGATATACAAAAGATTCAAAAATGGAAAAAAAATATCCATGCATCTCAAGAAACAACTAAGTCATCTTATACGAAGATACCATAATTAATTAAGAATTTCGGTGTCCAAATTTAGATACTTCCCTTTGTACACACCTATGATCATATAATCGTTTTGGGTTCCAGAAGAGTCTTAGATAGGGTGTTAGATAAATATCAGTAGGCCACCACCAACGGTATATATGAAAATCTTATATCTGTATTTAAACTCTAACAGTGTGTTGGACTATAAAACTAAATCATTTCAATAAAATAAATAACACATACCTTCTTCAGCCTTAGCTAGACTCTAAACATGCAGTTATTTAATTAATTACAGTTCATTTTTTATTAAATAGATCATATTTAATGTTTTCAATGGTACTGTAAAATGTAATAATAATAGGTATGGATCCACTACCACAAAATAGGGAAAGGGAAGAACTACCATTTATTAGTGCTAAGAAGAAAGCTGAGCTAAAGGGTTGGTACATTATCTACGCTAGATAAAAGTGCTGATAAATGTTTCCTTTATCAGTGCTAAAATAATCGTTTATATAGGTGTACCCTTTATCAGTCCTTTTCTTAGCGCTGATAAAGGACACCTTTATCAGCACTATTTTTTAGCTATGCTAAAAGTTTTTATTATTAATTTAAATAAAATTATTATATTCATATTCAAAAATAATGTTTATTTGTATTCATTAAATAAAAAATATTTGTTTATAATTAATATATATTTTTTATTAATTCAAATATATATATAATGTATTATTTGAAAAAATTATTTTTAAGATTATAATTAAATAAATATATATATAATTAAATAATTATTGGCTTAAAATAAATTATATTAAATAAAAAATATATTTATTTTCTTTATTTTATTTATTTTATTTATTATAGATTTATTAGATTTATTGGATTAATTCATTGTATTTGTTATATTTTTTATATTTTTTATATTTTTTTATTAATAAATATATAAAAAATTATAATATATATATCTATAATTAAAATTATGGAATATATAACTGTTTTCCAATGAATTTGGTTAACAAATATATTGATCATGCATATATGTTATGTATCATATGCATCAATTTTCATTTATACATTACATCTTGTTTTCCATCGATGTGGCATATTGATTAATTCATATTGTCACTAATATGAACTATATATGTTCTAAAAAATATATTTATAAAATTACATTAAATATATTTAAATAATAAATATATTTTATTATATTTTTAATTATATATATATATATATATATATTTCAAAGAAATTTGTAATTATAATTTTCTTAATATATATTTATATATATTAACAATTATATACCAATATTTATATATATATGCTATTTATGGGTATAATTATTAATAAATAAATATATATTTATTATATATATCATTTTAAATAAATATATAAGAATATAAATAAATTATTAAAATTATGCCTTTATCAGTGCTGTAATTAGAGCATTGATAAAGACTTATTTTATCAATGGTTTTTTAGATCGGATAAAGGAATAACTTTATCAGCACTAATAAAGTGATGATAAAGGTATTTTTTATCAGTGTTTTTTATTTTAGCACAGATAAAACATACCATTTTCAGTGCTTTTCACTAGCATTGATAATGGTTCTAGCAGTATTTTTTAAATAACCCTAATAGGCTCCTCCTCCCTCGAACCCTTTCAAGCCTTCACATAATCTAAACCCTGCACTATCGACCCCTCCTCTGTTGCGACCCCTCCTCCTCCTCCACCTCTACTGCCACTGCCTTTTCCTCCTCCAACACTGTGACCCTCCTACTCCTTCTCCGCTGCTACTGCCTTCTTCTCCTCCTCCACCATGACCCCTCCCCCACCATGACCCTTCTCCTCCTCCTCCTCCTCCATCATAGCTACCTCATCCTCCTCCTCCTCCTGCTCCTCCTCCTTTGGCCGACGACTCATCCTCCTCCACCGCCACCACTGCCTCCTCCTCCTTCTCCTCCTCCTCCACCTCCTTCTCCTCCACTTTCTTTCATTGTCCCCTTGTCCACATGACCTTCTTTAGCATGCCCTCATCATCAGAAAACAATTTTGTCATCCTCCTCTATAGTGCATGGATTCCCCCAGTGAGTCTCTTATGTAATGAATTTTTACTCTTCTGTATTAGAAAGGAATTTGGTGTGTAGATCAAGTATTTGGGTCACTGTGAAAGAACTTGATTCTAGTGCGCATGTTCTTTTTATGAAATCTATATACCTTTTGGAATCTTAGAGGTTGTTTTTTTTGTGATGATTAGATTCTGTGAGGATATTTTGAGCTTGATATAAATGATGTGGTCTAGGAAGGATTATATTGGTTACATTATGGTTCTCAGCTGATAGCATAATGTCTACTTTAATTGGGTTAGTGTTTGAATGTGGAATCACGTCATGGGTTAGATTAGACCTTGATATATTGTTATTAGCATGGGATTCCCCTAACAAACAAGGAATCATGCTCTAGATCATCATGGAATATTGGTGGTGGATGTCGAGAATTATTTAGTTTTGTTATCTTAGGTTTTAATTGTAATATGACATAAGATGTTTGGTTCAGAATATGATGTGTATTCTTGGTTGGTTTTTGGATTCCGTGAGGGTTAGTAATTTAGATTAGAATTTGAGATAACATGTTAGTGGTTTCCAACCCATTTTATGCAATTCTAGTGGAGGATGTTTGACTTTTGCTATCATGTGACATTATATGTACTGATTTGACACATGCATTGATTATTTAATATTGTTTGTTATGGGAAGTTTCTAGATCTATCTAAGGCGTTATAAAGAAAATATTTGTTTTTAGGTTGTACTTGGATGGTGGAGGGGTATCTGTGGAATTTAGAAATTTGGGAATAAAGGAGAATACTGGCATTGAACTGTAATTATCTAGTGTGGTTGGGTAATTTTCATTATAAGTGGCATTAGGTGTGTCATTAAAAACATAAAAATGGATTTTGGTAAGAAATTTTAATGGTGGGAGGCACCATGGATCAAAATTGGCTTTCATGAGTTATGTATTATGGTGGTGAGTGTCTTAGACCATGTGATATAATAAACATTGACATGATATTTTCTCCAGATGGGAAACACTACTAGAAATCCCACTTTTACCAATGCTTATATCACAACATTTTAGATAAATTGTTTGTAATGGCTATGTATACCAATGGTTTTCTTAAAACCATTGGCATAGAAGATTTTTTAAAGGTTTTTACCCATGGTTTGTAAAACCGTTGGTATAGGCCCTAGTATAGGCACTTTTACCAATAGTTATTAATAATCATTGGTATATATTGCCTTTTTACCACCTTTTACTAATGGTTTATACAATCTGTTGGTATATACACACTTTCCCAATGGTTTTTAAAAACTTTTGGGAATGTTTTCCCCTAAATGCAGACCGGGCATCCAGTTCCCCCTCCGGTCAATTGCAGGTCCACCTCTGCTCAATTGGTTCCCAAAATCGGATCTCCCTCTTCCCCAGCCTGCCAAACATTTTCCACTGATTGATCCATCTTAAATAAAGAAAAATTTTCTTCTATACTTGAAATATATAAGTGATACCTTGGTTTTGTGGTTCTGTAACTATTTTTTATACCTTGGTTTTATTGTTCTGTAACTTTTTTTTCTCTTTTGATATACTAGAAAGGATAGCTCTGGGGACATTAATCATGGTTGTGGGTAGTCATTTAGGATGTAAGATAGTATGCCTTCATTTTAGATGATATATCCAATAGTATTATTGATTTATGTTCAATTTGATTATCTTTGACAAATTATGTTGTTTAATAAGTTGTTTTTAATGGTTATAAAAATGACTATATGGTAAAAGGGTTGATATGGTTTGTTTAAGGGTTCACAAGGTGTCTAAGATAATCTAGTGTCCTAGGAATGTACAAAGAGTACATGACTTGGCTCGCCATGTAAATATACATGGACAATTACTTATGGTGAAAAGTATGTTTTGTCCAAATGGGATGTTGAAAATGTCCCATTTAAAGATGCCTTTGTTTTATGGGTATTACCTTATGATGTGTTGGCCATACTATAGAGTGGGTAGTAATTAGCTCACCCAAAACACTTTCATCCTTAAAATCCAAGACTATATGGTTAAATGGAAGAACCCATGTTCTAATGACATGCCTAACCTGGTTTCTAACTCACCTCACCTTAACATAAACTAAAACTCTGGTTAATTGCAAGAACTCATCCTAAACATACACTATAAAATTGGTTAAATGGAATAAACCATCCTCATTACTGAATTCCATACACATATGGAAAAAACCCATCATTCATGAACATCCCTGTAATGCATAGGCTATTCACAAAACACATATCCCTTAAATGTCATGAAATTACAGTAGGCACTGATATATAATTTTCATGTTTACAGGTGGAAGCTTCATAGCTTTGGATAATATATTCTCAAAACTATAGAGTGGAACCACATTCTGTGTTTTGAGGTCAACCCATCTCCACACATGAAAAAGAATATCATAATCCATCAATAAAACCAATGTAAATATATAAATGGTGATTCATATCAGTATCCTTAAAATATTTCCATTGGAATTCTTAATTCATTAGGGTGTTCTCCTGATACCTCCCTTGATGGATTTCAAATTCAATTATCCTCGTTTAACACCACTTTGTGGAATCTCTTCTTTTAAAATTATGTTTTGGATATAGGATTTTCCAAAATATTTATCTTCTATATGAGTTGGATCAATATAATTAGATATTTCAAAACCCTCCATAAAATTCCTACTTCTAACACTTTAGTTTTCATTTCTAAACTCTCCTTTTTAATTTTATAACACTCTGAAGAGTTTTATTAAACAGGAAAACATGATTTTCTTCATCCTCGAAGGTCGTGAACAACATAAGAATTGCAAAAAATATGTCATCATTTTTAGCATTTGGAGTAGATGCATAATATTTGCGTTTGTTTGAAGAAAAAAAAAATCATATTTAAGGTATTTTTAATTTCAATTTCATGTTTTCAGGCTGGGGAGGGGGACTGTGCAAGAGGGGTGGGGGATGGGGTGGGGTGGGTTGGGGTGGGGGCTATCCATGTGGGGGGGGGGGCTGGGCTGTCCAGGTGGTTTCATGGTTGGCCAAGTGTCACAACCATTATTTAATGATGAGGTAATTTTTATATTTTTTTGGTGTTTTATTTTTCTCATGTATTAACTTTAGTGTTTTTAGAGAAAATTTAGTATTTTTACCCAATAAAATGTGGTTCATGTTTGGTACATAGTTCAGTGAAATGAACAACATTTTATGTGAAAACAACAACTGACATACGGAAAACTGACCAAATGTATTTGGACTATGTTGATACTTTAGGACACCGATACATTGGTCATTATTTACGTGTAAGAGCCAACCCCGCCTCAATCTGAGGCATGATGTGGTGGAATCCTACTCTGATCAATAGATCGCACCATACTTGTACCATTTAGTGTTCATAGCCTTAAGAACATTAATATTATTCTCACTAAGATCAATAAACTTACAGTTCCATTATTCTAGACCATCACAAGTTGAGCATCTGATCATTTCAGTTCTGCCAAAATTTTAAATCAAGTAAACAGTTCCATACTTTAATCCTTTTTTAACGACAATGGAACCATGGGTCAGTTTCCATACCCCATTTTCAAATTTTGTTTCATAGCATGCATTAACAAACTTTCTCTTTAGATTTATAAAGAATAAAACCACTCTCAGGTAAAATCCATTTTCATATTTTTTTATTTTCTGTAAAAGTTTCTTTTGTTAGTTGATAGATCATATTTGGGTGTTCTTTCGTTGTCAAAATATCTTATTATGTTCCTAAAAAACCTAACAATTTCAAAAATTGAGGGGTTTTATTTCACAACACCAAGAAAGTGTAGCGAGGGAATATGCTGCCACTTGTCAAAGTCCTATGGTAGGATGGTTGGGTTAAAGAGGGTATTTGGGGCATGATTCAGTTGGATCCAATTTTTTTATGATATTATGTGTCGTCACTTTTATTCTCAATATTAATCATTAGAGGGTCTCATCAATTATTTTTATCATGGAATAAGGAAGTGTCTCTCTTACATTAACCAGTAGTACACCATGTTGACTATAACCCATCCGAGAAGGGGACTGTTTTTTTTCAACCTCGTATTCATCACAACACACTCTGGATTAGACACATGTTCAACATCCAATTATTCAACCAATTTGTACATGATCACTATGCGTATAAAAACCAATACCCAAGTATATTATGTTATTACCACTATAGAGTGTACCAAAAAATCCATTACCATTCACCCAATATCTGACATTAACACCCCTACCTCCATCATCTTCCATATTAGAGCATCAAAACTGACATTTCCTTTACAAAGAACATATTCCATTTCATATTTGAACATCTATATGTATTTTATCCAACACATATAAAAACAATTTAGTTCACATTAGAATAAATTATATTACTATGACATTCAGTTTGTATATACGACATGTCTCTAATCAAAGAGGTGGTTTCTTTGAAATTTACACTCATCAACGATAATCGCGAACTCTTTTTCATGAGTTGGGTAGTTTCACAAATGGGGTCATAAGTGATGAGAATCCTAAGAAAATACCTTTTCACCATATATTATAAAAAATACAAGTTCAATGAAAAATGCATCACCAATCATTACATACCCAAATCTAGGATCAGAAAAAAAAATTGTGATTTGAGACAATTTCAAACTCTTCTTAAATATAATAAGTATTTCTCAGACTATTCTATCTGTTAGAATTTGATGGGGAGGTGGGGGTTGTTCTGGTTGGGGGGTTTTGCAGGGGTGAGGTGAATTACTACCGAAAGAGTGGTTGTCATATGAAGAATGAAATTGGTGTAAATAATGTTTGAGTTATTGAAACTATTATTAAACTCTACTGAAATATTGTGGTCATATGAAGATTGAAATAGGTAATTGTAGTACATGACCTAGTTGGAAGAATTTGATGGTTTTATGTGTTTCTTTTGTGCTATTGCAGGTGTTTTTTATGCTGTTTTAAGTCTTTTTGTATGTTTTTTTGTCCTATTTTTTATGCAGGTGTATATTGTAGGGGCTACTGGATGGGATGATGTGCAATAGTTTTGGAAATACACAATACCAACGCTTTTAAACCGTTGGTATACATTGAGAAAATGCATTTGGATTGTGTTGATAATTTAGGACCGTGATTCATGGGTCATTTGTGACGCGTATGAGTCAACCCCACCTTAATACAAGTCACAGTGTGGCTGGTACCACTCTTAGTGTCTCTCTTTTGTTTAAAATGGACATCATTTTAAGTGAAAACAACAACTGGAATATGGAAAACTAACCAAATGCATTCATATTGTGTTGATACTTTAGTAAAATGATCCATGGGTCATATTTGATGTGTACGAGTCAACCTCGCCTCAATCTGAGGCATTCTATGGCCGGTATCACTCTAAGTGTCTCTCTTTTAATTAAAATGGAAACCATTTTATGTAAAAAAATGGCATATAGAAAACTAACCAAATGTATTCTTATTGTCTTGATACTTTAGCATAATGATTCATGGGACATTTGTGACATGTAAAAGTCAACACCGTATCAATCTAAGATGCGGTGTGGCCGGTATGACTCAAAGTGTCTCACCTTTATTTGAAATGAACAACATTTTAAGTGAAAACAACAACTAGCATACAAAAAACTGACCAAACACATTAGAATTGTGATTATACTTTAGGAAAATGATCCATGGGAGATATGTAATTTGTACGAGTCAACCCTGCATCAATATGAGGCATGGTGTGGTCGGTACCACTCTGAATGTCTCTATTTTGTTTAAAATGGACATCATTTTAGGTGAAAGCAACAACTGACATACATAAAAATGACCAAATTCATTTGGATTGTCTTGATACTTTAGGAAAAAGATCTATGAATCATATGGGACGTGTACATGTCAACCCTACCTTAATTCGAGGCACTGTGTGGCCGGTATCACTCTAAGTGTCTCTCTTTTGTTTAAAATGGACATAATTTTAAATAAAAACAACTAGAAAATGGAAAACTGGCCAAACATATTCATATTATCTTGATAATTTGGGAAAACGATCCATTAGTCATTTTTTGATATATACTAGTGAACCCCACCTCAATCCAAGGCGCGGTGTGCCTGGTACCACTCAAAGTGTCACACCTTTATTTGGAATGATCAACATTTTAAATGAAAACAACAACTGTCATATGGAAAACTGACCAAACACATTCGAATTCTATTGATACATTAGGAAAACGATCCATGGGTCATTTTTGATGTGTAGGAGTGAACCTTGACTCAATCTGAGGCGTGGTGTTCCTGGTACCACTGAAAGTGTCTCACCTTTATTTGAAATGACAAATGTTTTAAATGAAAACAACAACTGGCATATAGAAAACTGACCAAACGCATTCAGATTGTGTTGATACATTATTACAATGATCCATTGGTCATTTTTTATGTGTATGAGTCAACCCCGCTTCAATCTGAGGCATGGTGTGGCTGGTATCACTCTAAGTGTTTCTCTATTGTTTAAAATGGACACTGTTTTAAGAAAAAACAACTGACAGATGGAAAATCAACCAAACATATTCAGATTGTGTTGATACATTAGCTCAATGATCCATGCGTCATTTATGACGTGTAAGATTCAACCAAGCCTCAATCCGAGGCCCAGTGTGGCCGTTACAACTCAATGTTTTTCAATTTAATTTGAGATGGCCAAAATTTTAAATGAAAAAAACAACAGACATATGGAAAACAAACCAAGCACATTCGGATTGTGTTGATACTTTAGGAAAATGTTCCATGGGTCATATGTGATGCGTACTAGTCTACCCCGCCTCAATCTAAGGTATGGTGTGGGTGGTATTTCTCTAACTGTCTCTCTTTTGTTTAAAATGGACATCATTTTAAGGAAAAACAACTAGCATACGGAAAATCGACCAAACGTATTCGGATTGTGTTGATACTTTATCACAACGATCCAAGGTCCAGCCTCACACAATCCACTTCTCATGTGAGGAACTCCTACACCTATTCTAAAACACATGACATTTAATACACCAAGGAAAACTATATTCGCTAAGTCACACAAGTTCATTGATACACACCCATTATCATCAACACTAAGTTCAAAGACACCCACCCCAGACCATGGTACATTATATTTGTGTTTGATTGAATTCATTTATTCATTTCCTTATTTTGTGTTATTAGCTTATAATTTCTGAACTAAATCATGTATGTGTTATAAAAAATTCAATTTTGTATGTATTCTTAATTCTATATCACATATAATTACATATCCAGTTTTTAATGTATTGTATTCATAATTTATTATCGTATTGTATTCATAATTCATTATTAAATTATGTATCCTTATTGTATTCATAATTGATTATATAACTTCCTATTGTACAATTCACATAGCAGCACACAGAGTAGCAGGATGCTGTGTGAATTGTACAGGTAAGCCTATGCCAATGGTTTTAAATCGTTGGTATAGGGTTTTTGTGAACATTTTTACAAACGTTTATCTTAGAACCATTGGAAAAAACCTTTTACCAATGATTTAAACCATTGCTATAGGTGTGAATATTTGAGAATTTTACCTACATTTCTTAGGAAATGTTGGTAAAAGTCTAGGTAATGTTTATCCCAACGGTTTATAACAGTTGGGATATCTCATATCTATACCAATGATTTACATAAAACCGTTGGTGTAGTATAGATTTATTCACATATACCAACGGTTTCTTTGAAACTGTTGGTATATGTCTATTGTCACGGCTTACTTGGCTACAGATTGTAAAACTGTTGGTATAATTTATACCAACGGTTTTACAGCCTATACCAACGGTTTTCAACTGTTGGTATACCATTCATTTCTAGTAGTGAAATCTTAAGTATGTACCATCTCATCACCTTAGTGATGGTTATGAGATTTGGCTCAGAATCAGGTGGAATTTTGTATTTTGTTGGGTACTATGATTTAAAAGCATGCTTGGAGTTCTAGAATAGAATGCATTGTTTTACTCCAAATAGATAACCGATAGTGTATATTCAATATTATTACCACTAGGAATACAGATTATGATAAGCACTATGGTGGAGTGTTTGTAATGCCTCATCCATATTGTCATTTGAGATTTTTGGAGAAGATATAATTTTCTTCAATTAGTGGGCAAACCATTTTTCAAAATGAGGTTTGGATATAGAACCTAGATGTTGGGACATATTAAAGGATTTTTTTTATATATTTTGATGCCCGAGATGTGTCTTAGGATATTAAACATGTCGTAGAATATTTGGGATTGAAATTATGGTTTTGGGGTAGTAGCCTAGGGAGCATGGGTTGAATGTTATTTGTGATAACCATGGACTGAAATAGTGAATATTGGTTTTCATAGGCACGCAGTATGTTTAAATCATGTGAGGGGACTTAGAAAACCATAAAAAAATTAATAAATTTTAAAGGAATTTCTCATGGTTGGCACATTGTTTGTTAATCCATGAACATTAACCATGTGAAATGGTGTGTCCTGGACAGTGAAGAATGTATATTTTGCACATGGTTTTGAAAACCATACATAAAAATCTTGAACCCCTTTAAAAAGTGATGTTTTACAAAAAATACCCTATGAAGCTTTTATGTTTTACTAGATTTTCCTATTTTCTCATCTATAACCCCTCTACACTATGCCGCCCTCTGCCTCCTCTACTCTTGGGTGGTTCTCCCTTACCCATTGTATGTTTCATCTTTCATACCTTTTATTAGAGATACTAGAATACTTTTAACTCTCTTATTACTTCTATTTTAGATTTATTTCATTATCACACAGTGTACCACTTCATTAAGCTAATATGCCCTATTTTTTTACATTTTTCTAGTTTCTCATTTTCACCCATTTTAAGGCTGAATCAGAGGATGATATTTGGTGTGTAAGTGTTTATATATTGTGGTGTATTGATGACCAATGCATCATAGTCCCTTTCCCCTAGATTATATGATCTCATTTTTTAATCTGCATGCGGATTCAAGGTGTTCTTTTACTAGGAACCATTATGGTGTGGTCATCTCTTTGTGTCGTAGTTCTTTCTCATTTGGGACCCATTGTGGCATGGACCAATGTGTTGTGGTGTGATTCATGTTTTCCCAAATTTCTTATGTGTAGTTTTGTGATGAATGTATTTTTCTCCCTTATATTTTGGTCCATTCCAATCAAGTCCATCAACATCTCCATATCATTCACCCCCCAACCACCAAGCTTATCATTTACCCTTTCTACACCACTTGTAACTATATGATGAATTAAACCAAAGAAACTATGATTCAATGTGTATTTCATGATATTTCCAATATATTTTCTAATAGGTTATGAAGTCATAAAATAAGTTTTAATTGCTTATTATTTTCTTATGTCTATTTAACACAGTAGTTTTAACAAACATTACTGCCATGCAAATGAGGAAATCCTTAGTAGTGAATACTCTAATGTCCAATCTATAAAAGATTTATCTGATATGATACCATCTAAACCCACCCCCATAGGAACTTCAGTGGAGTTGGGAATATATAAGTGTCTGCCCCCCCCCCTCCCCAATCCTATATTTAAATTGACATGGGTCAGTTACAATTGGAAATTTAATGATACGGGCCAAGCTGGAATCACAAACAACAATTGACCTGACTTTCCACTAACCTAAGAGGTGTTCATAATCCCTATGGGATAGAAATGATCCCTTGGGAAAAATATAAAATTAATGTGTAATATTTTACCCCTAAAATAGAGAAAATTAAAAATGATCGTTCTTCTGAAAACCAGACATATCCCATTCATAAGTTGAAAATCTAGGAAATTTGTATATACGCAAAAAAAATAGGAAGAAGATATCATATATCGAAAATAAAATCCCATTATTGACCAATAAAATTGTTTAACCAGACATGCCCCATTCATAAATCTCATTGGACATATTTTGGAGAGGTATAACATATGAGTTCTCATTTTCTTTTTTATTTCAGTTGGAAATCTCCTCTGGTGCACACCTATCATTTGTTGTGAACGCACCTCTGTCGCAAGTTGAACGAAACCTTTACGGTGATTTTTCTCCACATACTCATCAATTTACATTTATTTTCATGTTATTAATTTTTGATATTGATGGTTATGTTGTGAATTGTATGGGCTAAATTCCCTGTTGAAAATCATGGTCATTGGTGGTCCTTGTTTGCGAACTAAATGAATTTCAAGTTAGTTGGTTCCTAATGGAAATTTGGATATAAAATTTGTAATTTACGTATACTTAGCTAATGAATTAATTCACTAGGATGATAAAACATCTGTTATAACCCCTGAATTAACAAACGTAATTGAATAATGGATGCTTTGTAAAATCTTAAATTATGTTTGTTTGGTTTTTATGGTGTTATGATTGTGAGCACGATTGTGTGTTTGTATAGTGTTGAGGTTATAGGCATGATTGGTATGCCATTTGTTTTCCATGATTTAGTTCCTCCACCATTGAATATAAATCCAAACCTTACCCATTTCAATGGCACCACCACTTTTTTACTTGTACAATTCCCCTGAATCGTAGAAAACCACTTCACTAGAGGACTCTACGGGACACTTTATGGACACCCTAGTCATAAAACCATAACAACCCAAGTAATGAATCCTTCCACCAACAAGAAAACAAGTGAAAATAATACCAACTATTTGTCTAGTACCATAGTTCTTGACTAGATACATTGTGCTTCAATAGAAACACTAAAAAACTGGTTTACAACAATGCATATAAATCACATGTGGGATACTAAAACATTCTAGTGAAAGGGTTTCTCTATGACATCCTAAGTAAATAAAGAATAATAAAATTTCATAATTATTAATATTTGTGAATTAACTATTAAATTTACTTTAAAGAGGATTCTATGTATTATGGCGTACGTGATACACAACAACGGGTTTCTTTGAAATCTTATGTCGCACACAATACTGAGTCATACTGAAAAATAATATAATAATAATATTTTAAATGGTAGTTAATGCCTAGCCATTGTATTGGTGGGAATGAACTGAACTAACTACAATATTCTTATAAATGTTTTTTAAATGTTTTCACATTTATCCAACAAAATTAAGAGACTTAAAATGTGAATTAATCTAATTTTAAGAAAAAATACTTTAATATTATTTAAAAGGTCGATTTAGAACATTTTCATGGTGAACCCACATTAAATATAGTTTCAGTCACTTTTTTATTTTTCTATTTTAAAAAATAAAATTCTTCTTTATAATAGGGACATAAAAATTTACTTTGGGTTAATATTTTGGTATTTTTCTGATAAAATTCATTTTTTAATGAATAGTGAAAACTACAATATTTTAATTCCAAACCACCTTTTAATATAATTTATTTATATGGATATATTATATTTTTAACTGGTTTTAATGTGTAAATATATAATATTTTTAAAATTTAATCCAATTTTGATCATTGGATGTAATTTCACTTTGAAATTGGACATGAACAAGTGTCAATCTTTTGATAGTTATTATCTCTTAAAAACACTTTTTTTGTTTTGACAATGGAAATTAATTTTAAATTAATTAATTGAAATTATATGTTTTAAATTTGTTAAAATAGACATAAATTTTGAATTCGGAATATCAAATATAGCTTAGGCTGAATTTTTGGTATTTTTCTTAAAACCTTTAATTTTTTATGAATACTAAAAACACTTAGTAGTAGTTAAAAAACAAACTTTTTCACATAAATGAAAATTTTACCACTCCTATGAATTTAATTTCACAATCCTACTTACATGGTGATTATCAGTAAATAAATTTTGTTCAATAAGATGAAAATAATTTTTGGTGAATAGTAACTTTTTTACTTTTATTTACCACATTTAAAGGTAAATAGGGTAATTCAAGGTAAAAATAATATTATAGTAATATTAAATTACCCTAAATTGTGTCCTAATCCTATTGGTTGATACATTCACTACTGGAAAACTAACCTATACCAACGGTTTGGAACCGTTGGTATAGGTCTCGAAACCATTGGTATAGCCTATACCAACGGTTTGGAGAACCGTAGGCAAGTAAGCAGTTGGGATAGGTCTATACCAACGGTTTTGAAAACCATTTCTATAAGTAATATGAAAATCTATACCAACAGTTCCTTGAAACCGTTGGTATATGTATTTCCAAAAAAACATTCGCTGGGATTTGATCCTAGGACCTCCGGTTTATCATTGAACGACCTAACCACTAACCTAACTTGAATTTTGTGAACATAATTTCATAAATATATATATTTATTATAATAATTTTTTTAGATTTTCATTTATTGAATGTTCTGGTTAAGAGGATCCGATAAAAAATCAAAGGACCTATACCAACGGTTTTGACAACCGTTGGTATAGGTCCCTGGAATTTAGGAAGGGATGTTGAAATATTGGGGACCTTTCCAAACAGTTTGGCCAAGCCGTTGGAAAAGGGTAGACTTTCCTAACGGTTTGGTTAAAGCGTTGGGAAAATTGGCCACAAATTGGACCTTTCCCAACGGTTTTGGCCAAACCGTTGGGAAAGAGTAGACTTTCCCAATGGTTTTGGCCAAACCGTTGGGAAAGAGTAGGCTTTCCCAATGGTTTGGCCAAAACCGTTGGGAAAGGTGGCCACAAATTGGACCTTTCCCAATGGTTTTACCAAAACATTGGGAAAAGTGGCCACAAAGTGGACTTTTCCCAATGGTTTGCCAAACCGTTGGGAAATCCTACCCTTTCCCAACGGTTTTGGCAAACCGTTAGGAAAAGTGGCCACAAAGTGGGCTTTCCCAACGGTTTGGCCAAAATATTGGGAAAGGGGTATAGAAGTGTTGGGAAAGGTCACATTTCTAGTAGTGATTTTCGACCACGGTCATCCTTGGGTCGATTTTGGGAACCCATGGATCCACTTAATAGTGATAAAGACACTTTATATTAACAAATTTAATGTAATGACAATAATGACATAAACATATATTTTTTTGTAAATAAATAATTACATGGGTTTATATAAGTTATCTCTTAGACTATAAATATTCATTTGAAATTTAAAAAATTTTCTTACATCATGGTATTTTATTTATATTTTTTAGACATCAAATAAATAAAATTATTTATGACACAATAATGATGCAGTGTATACCTCATTAATGAATGATTTAAATAAATAAGATTTAAAAAATTAAAACAATATCCAAAACCTGCCCAATTCTTATTGGATGATTTTATTTCGAACCAGATTTATCTTATCTTTGACTTTAATGAGTTTTGGACCTTTTTTAAATTGAAAATCATTATATAATGAAATAATATTTTCAAACGTTCCTAAAGAGCACCTCCTACCCCTTATAAAAATCCATCACATATAACCCATTACTCACACCTCTCAATCCCTTTGGTTCATCCATCCTCTACTGAAATAATCTCTCAATATCCCTCTTTTCCATATAGAAGCCTTACCTTAGGCAAAAGGCACTTCAAGAAATTCTTTCGGTTCAAACCAAAGAGAGTTACCCGATTTACAGGAGATTAAAGAATGAACATGTCAAGTAGGACATGAGGTAAGGGACTTCATATCAATCTCTTTTCATTGCTACATATTTTAATTTACACATGAAATTCTTTTATATAGTCTATAAAACCCTTTTACTTTAAATTTTAATCAAAAGGAATCTTTTCTCTTCAAATCGTTTTACTAGACGACAAAAAATAATGTTTCTTTTAATGTAAGCGGTGACAATGAACTTTTCTTCCGCCATAAATATTATTTGATCTTTGGATTCCTTAACAAGCCTTAATATTTTTCAATGTTAAATAAATACCATATAAAATTTTTTTATTTTGTTATTCAAAATGGTTTTGATAATGGATTGATTATGTCAATATATTTAAATGATATATTGTGATTGAAATGTGGAACTGTTATCATTCCTGTATGTTTGTTTTATGTGTGGTGAATATGTTATGATTCTTGGGGATTGTTTATGTATATGGGTGGTTCCGTGATAACCCTAGGGCGGGTGATCTCGAGATCTCTCCCTAATGCATTAGGTAATGTGGCGGAGGTAAACGTGAATGTTTCTCCTCAGAGATTTAGGGAATATATTTTTATGGGTATTCTAAAGGTAACTCCCTACGTAGCTGTGAATGATACAACGTAAGTATGTTATGGATTCTATAATGTACCTTTTTTATTTGTGTTTTCTATGTACCATTCATAAGTCTTATGATTTCATGAGGTATGTTAAAAATATTATGTTTTGATGGAATAATTTTTTCTTTTTTATTTTATACCCCTTACTGAGATTTTTATGCTCATCCCATGTTTTGAAATATTTTTCATAGGACATAATGATGTATAGGGTAAAGGATGGGATCAAGGAAAATCTTGTTGTCTAAAACATGTACCTAGACATGACACTTTTTTTCAAAAAATTTTATTTTATAAGAAAAATGGAAACTGAGTAGAAGTGTCTACTTTTTAATTTTTGAGAGGTAATGTAATATTTATGGCCTAATTATTAGAAACTATAAACCTAAAAAGATTTTCAATGTGAATTGTATTTTTAATTCAAAATTATATAATTTTTTAAGGCTAGGTCCTTATAGTTTGTATCATACGTCGGTTTTGAAAACTTTAGGAGTTAGAATATTGTTAAATTAATGTCCTTAAATTTATTTATGGTAAGATTGAAATGATATAGCATTTACCGATAACCATGTTGCTTCGCCTAAGTTATTTTTGTGTTCAGAATGATTTTTCGCAGAGAAAACAGGGCAGTTCTGATGGGATGACATCAGGAAGAAGAAAACCCTCCAAATCCACAACCTGAGGTGGTTGGAATCGGAACATAATAGTTTATTGCAGTGATGGAATAGTTGACTCAGGCTATAAATGAATGTGGTATCCATGCAAGAGATCATCCAGATCAACCATAGAGGAACATGTCAGCAGTGGATCATTTCATGAGGCAACATCCCCCATCATTCATAGGATCATCTGACCTTGTGCTAGCATAAGGGTGGATTAAAGAACTAGAAATGATTTTGGATGTCATGGGGTGTTCAGAACATCAAAAGGCTAGTCTTTTTATTTACCATTTTGAAGGTGAAGCCGGTCAATGGTGGTCAATGGTGAAAAATATTAAGGATAGTGAGGAGATTGATTCTCTTGATTTCTATGAATTAAATGGTATGTTTCTTGGAAAATATTTTCTTATGCTAGTCTTCTTAGAATGGAAATACAATTCCTGGAATTGAAGTAAGAGGATGACTCAGTGGCTACTTTTGATACAAAATTCACTCGACTAGGAAGGTATGCTCTATATTTCATACGATATCTTGATAGTATATTCAACCATTTTTACTTAGGATTAAAGCTAAATTAGTGAATGTCTTTACCTTATCGTGAATTCAAAAGTTATGAAAAACTTTTTCAATGTGCGGAGAAGGTGGAAATATATTTGGGCGATGATCAGGTGTTCTTTGAAAAAAAACATAATAAGAGATCTAGGTAGTAGACAAAAGGAAATAACTCTTCAAAAAATCCTGATGGTAAGAAACATAAGTTTACAGTTTGTGAAAATTGACATAAAAAACATGATGGGGAATGTATTTTGAATTTTGGTAAGTGCTACCAATGTGGTAAAATGGGACATAATGGTCATAATTGCACTGAAAAATATCAGGTTAATAATAAGAGAAAACTTGATTTGCGGTCAGTAATATATTTTAAGTGTAACAAAATGGGTCATTATGAAAATGAGTGTCCAACAAATGACTCAACTGTGGGAAAGTATGTAGACTACAAGAAAAAATGGGTGGTGAATTCCTTTGCAACTACTTCAGAAAATGTGGGGGAATCAAATGAAATAGTATCAGGTACACTGTAAGTTTGCTCAGATTATACCAACATGTTTTTTGATTCAGGGTCTACACGTTCTTTCATTTCTAAGATGATTTCTAGTAAATTGTGAATTCCATCTCATGATATGAATCATGAACTTATAGTAAAAACACTAAGAGTAAATGTAGAGACAAAAAAATTAGAAGAACCTTCTTTATCCTTGTGTGTGGAAAGAATATACCTACAAACCTTATTGTTTTTCCTCTAGTATAGTTTGATTTTATTTTGGGTGTGGATTTGCTTTCTGTTTATCATGATAAGATTGACCGCATATCTAAAGAGGTGTCTTTTTAGAAATATTTTCAGTCTGTGTAAAACAATGAACCCTTACTTTTGATAACATATTAGGAAGATGAGAAGCTAGTAAAAGATGGAAATGAATGTTAACTTGCAAATATTGTTGAAAAATAAAGTAACTATTCAAAATAATAATGTGCTAGTGGTAAATGAGTACCTTGTTTTTTTTCTTGAAGAGTTTCCTAGTATTATACCTAATTGGTATGTTGAATTATCTATTGAAATATTTCTTGATGCTAAGCCAATTTCAAAACCCCCTTATCAAATGGCACAAATTGTTCTTTTTGAGTAAAGAAGCAATTTCAGAAGTTATTAGATAAAGGTTTCATTCAACCTATCACATCACCATGGGGTTCTTCTATCTTCTTTGTTAAAAAGAAAAAAATATTCAACAATACTTTGCATTGATTATAGAGAATTTAATAACATCACTTTTAATAACAAGTATCCTTTGCCTAATATCGAGGATTTGTTTGATCAGCTCCTAAGAGCACAGTATTTTTCGAAGATTGATTTGAGGTCGGGGTACCATCTATTGAAAGTAAAGGAAGTAGAAATTCTGAAGACCTTGTTTCATACAAGATATTGCCATTATGAATTTGTAGTTAGGCCTTTTGGGTTATCCAACAAACCTGTTGTATTCATGGATCTTAGGAATAAAATTTTCTTTGAGTTCTTTGATAAGATTTTGGTTGTGTCCATTGATGATATTTGGTTTATTCTAAAATTAAATAGGACCATGAAATTCATTTAAGGGTTGTCTTGAAAAACATAAATGAAAAGAAACTATATTGGAAATTCAGAAAGTGTGAGTTTTGGTTGCAACAAATTTCATTCCTTGGTCCCATTATTTCAAAAAAATCATATAATTGTTGATCCTGCAATAAACAAAGTTGTTGAAGGATGTCCAAGACCCAAAAATATATCTGATATCTGTAGTTTTCTTGGTTTTGAAGGCTATTAATAGAGGTTTGTTGAAACTTTTTCACGGATATCTAGCTCTCTGACTAATTTAACTTGAAATGGTGTTATGTTCATTTGGACCAAAGAATGAGATGCTTGTTTTTAGGAATTGAAATGAAGATTGGTGAATGCTTCTATTTTGGAACTGCCTTCCCAAAATAGTGAGTTTGTTATCTAAAGCGATGCTCCATTAAAATTATTTGGTTGTGTCCTTATGCATAATTATTAGGTAATTTCTTATGCTTCACATTAGTTGAAACCTCGTGAGTTAAAATAACCTACACATGATTCGGAGTTTTCTGCAGTTTTTTTATCTTTAAAAATTTGGAGGCATCATTTGTGTGGAGTAAAGTGTGAAATATATACTAATAACAAAAGTTTGAAATATATATTCACTTATAAAGAATTGAACATGAGATATTGGAGATGTCTAGAATTAATCAAAGATTATGATCGCACAATTCATTATCATCCAGGAAAGGAAAATAAAGTGGCTGATGCTTTGAGTCAAAAAAGTAATTCTACATTAACCATGTTTTGTTTGGAACAAGATCATTTGATTAAAGACTAGACGAAAATTGGAATATACGTTGTTGCTGTTGGAAATTCCTTTGTTTCATTTCAGGTGTTAGTGAAATCATCTCTATTAGATTAAATTAATCTGGTGTAGAAGGAAGACAGTGAGATACAAAAAAAGGTAGAGTTGGTTTATAAGGGTTCGTTGCCTAATTTAAACATTGATAATGATTTTATTTTTAGGTTTGGAAAGAGATTATGTGTACCTTGTGATTCACAGTTGAAGAAAGAGTTATTATGTGAAGCTCATAGTTTTCCATTCTCAGTTCATCTAGGTTGTACTAAGATGTATTGAGATCTTTGGGAGTATTACTGGTGGGATGGAATGAAATGAGATATTGTGGAGTTTACTGTGAAGTGTTTGACTAATCAATAGGTTAAAGTAGAGCCGCAGATACCAAAATAGATGATTCGGCTTTTATTGGTGCCAGAGTGGAAATGGGAAAATATATCCATGGAATTCGTTATGGGATTACCAAAGACATCTCGAGGTAATGATGTAATCTGGGTTATCTTTGACTGATTGACTAAATCTGATCATTTCCTTCATATTCGATATAATTTATCTCTAGATCACCTTTCTTGGTTGTATTTTAAAGAGATATTCAGGTTGCATGTAATTGCCCTCTCCATTGTATCTGATCATGATCCCAATTATACTTCTATCTTTTGGAAAGGCCTTCAAAATTCATTGGGTAATGAATTAAATTTTAATATGTATTTTCATCCTCAATCAGATGGGAAGTCAGAATAAAAAATTCATACCTTGGAGGATATGTTATGTGCTAGCTTGATGGATTACTAGGGAAGTTGGGGCCAACAACATTCTTTGGTTGAATTTTCTTATAATAATAGTTTTCATTCCAGTATACAGATGGTTCCATTTGAAGCATTATATGGGAAGTAGTATCGAACTCCCACTTTTCAGGAAGAAGTAGCTGAAAGAAAGTTGATGGGAATGGATTTTGGTAGAAGAGATGGGAAAAAAGTTCAATTGATTCATAAGCACATGAAAACAGCTCAGAGCAGGCATAAAGGTAATGCAGATATCTGGAGTAAGGATCTTTCATTTGAGGTAAGTGATCATATATTTCTCAATGTTTCTCCCTGGAAAAGTGTGATGTGTTTTGGTAAGAAGGGAAAGATGAGTCTGAAGTTCATTGGACCTTATGAAATCCTAGAGAAAGTTGGATCAGTTTCATACAAAGTGCCTTTACCTCCATGTTTATCCCAGGTACACAATGTTTTTCATGTTTCAATGTTGAGAAAGTACATGTTGGATCCATATAATGTTTTGATCCCAGAGGTAGTTCAGTTGGAAGAGAATCTCTCTTGTGAGGAAAAACTAGTACAGATTCTCGACCGAAAGAAGAAAGTGTTGCAGAATAAGGAAATTCATCAAGTAAAGGTTTTGTTGAAAACCTGTGTGGTTGAAGAGACTACATGAGAATCTGAAACTTCTATGAGGGATAAATACCCCCACTTATTTCATAAGTGAATAAAAATTTCGAGGACGTAATTTCCCAAAGGGGGGAACGATGTAACATCACAAGTAAATAAATAATAATACATTTTCATAATTTTTAAAATTTGGGAATTAAATATCAATTTTACTTAAAAGGGTATTTTATATTCGATGGCGTACCGAATATGCAACAATGGGTTTCTTTGAAATCTTATGTTTTATATAATGCTGAGTCATACAGAAAAATAATAATATAATGTTATTTTAAATGGTAGTTAACGCATTGTGATTGTATTGGAGGGAATGAATTCAACTAAATACAATATGATTATACATGTTTTTTAAGTGTTTTTACATTTATCCAATAAATGTTATAGGATTAAAATGTGAATGAATCTAATTTTAAGCATAAATACTCTAATATTCTTTAAAAGGTTGATTTAACACCTTTGGATGGTGAACCCTCTTTAAATCTGTCTTTTTCCACTTTTATATGTTCTATTTTAAAAAATCAAATTATTCTTTAGAATCAGGACATCAAAATTTACTTTGTGTAAATATTTGGGATTTTTCTTATAAAATTCATTTTTAATGAATAATAAAAATATTGTATTTTAATTCCAAACTACCATTTAATCTAATTTATTTATATGGTTAGATTATCTTTTAATTTTTTTTAAAGTGTAATTAGATTATATTTTTAACATTTAATCCAATGTTGGTCATTAGAAGTAATTTCACATTAAAATTGGATGTAAACAAGTGTAAATCTATTGATAGTTATTATTTCCTAAAAACATGCTTTTTGTTTTGACAACGGTAATTAATTTTAAAATAATTAATACCACTTCTATGTTTTAAATTTTGTAAAATAGACATCATTTTTGACTTTATAATATCAAATATAGCTTAGTCTGAATTGTTGGTATTTTTTGGAAAACCTTCAATTTTTGATGAATATTGAAAACACTTAGTAATGTTTAAAAAGGGACTTTTTCATTTAAAGGAAATTTTACAACTTCCGTGAATTGAATAAAAAAAATCAGACATACATGGTCATTATCAGTAAGTAAAATTTTGTTCAATAAGATGAAAATAATTTTTGGCGAATTTTAACTTTTGACTTTTATTTACCGCGGTTAAAGTTAAATACGGTACTTTAAGGTAAAAATAATATTATAATAATATTAAATTACCCTAACATGTGTCCAAATCCTATTGGTTGATACATTTCCGACCATGGGAACCCTTGTGTCGATTTTGGGACTCCATGGAGTCACTTAAGAGTGATAATGACACTTTATATTAATTAATTTAAAGTAATGACAAAAATGACATAAACATATATCTTTTAGTAAATAATTTCTTACATGGGGTTATATAAGTTATCTCTTAGACTATAAATATTCATTTGAAAGATAAAACAATATTCCTACATCAGGGTAGTTTATTTATAATTTTATAAATCAAATAAATAAAATTATTTATAACACAATAAAGATGAAATATTTACATCATTAATGAATGATTTAATTAAATAAGATTATAAAAATTCAAACAATATCCAAAAACTATCCAATTATTATTTGATTATTTTATTTTCAACCATATTCATCTTATATTTGACTTTAATGAGTTTTGGACCTTTTGAAATTTAAAATCATTATATAATAAAATAATATTTTCAAACTTTCCTAAAGAGACTCTCCCCCCCCTTATAAAAATCTATCACCTCTAACCCTTTACACACACCACTCAATCGCCATGGCGCATCCAACCTATGACTAAATAATCTCTAAAGATGCCTATCTTCCACCTAGAATCCTTACCTTAGGCATAAGGTACTTCAAAAAATCTTTTTGGTTCAAACAAAAGGGAGTAACCCAATTTAAAGGAGATTGAAGAACGAATGGGTCAAGTCGGACACGAGGTAAGGGATTTCATATCAATATCCTTTCATTGAGGAATATTTTAATATATACACAACTTTGTTTTACATGGTGTGTAATCCACTTTGACTTTTACTATTATTCCAAAGGAATATTTTCTCAACAAATCGATTTACTAGACAAAAAAAAAAGAATGTTTCTTTTAACGTAATCGATGACAATGACCTGTTCTTCCGCCACAAGTATTATTTGACCTTTGGATTCCTTATCAAGTTGTAATGTTTTTAAAAGGGAAAAAAATACCATATACTCTTTTACATATTTTGGTATTGAAAATGGTTTTGATAATGGATTGATTATGTAAATATATTTAAATGATATATTGTGATTTAAATGTGGTAGTGTTGTCTTTCGTTTATGTTTTTTATGTGTTGTGAATATTTTATGGTTCTTGGGGAATTGTTTACATATACAAGTGGTTACTTGATAAACTTAGGGAGGGTGAGCCTAAGATAGCTCTCCAATGCATTAGGTAACGTGATAGAGGTAAATGTGAATATTTCTCCTAAGAGATTTAGTAAATATACTAGGATGGGTATTCAAAATGTAACACCCTATGTAGCTGTGAAAGCTGAAACTCAATTATATTATGGATTCCACAATTTACCTTTATGACTTATTATTTATATGTGTTATTCATTAATCATATGATTTCATGAGGTATGTTAAAAAACTTATGTTTTGATTGAATAATGTTTTCTTTCTTTATTTTTTAACCCTTAATGAGCTTTTTATACTCATCCCACGTTTTGAAATATTTTTCACAGGACTTAATGATGAATAGGGTCAAAGATGGGATCAAGGAAATGTCATGTTGTCTAAAACATTGAACTAGAAATGACTCTCTTTTTTCCCAGAGTTTTTTTATAAAAAAAATTGAAACTGAGTAGAAGTGTCTACTTTGTAATTTTTCAGATGTAATGTAATAGTTATGTCCTAATTCTCTAAAAATATAAACCTGAAAAGATTCTGAATGTCAATTATCCAATTAATTCAAAATTTTGTAAGGTTTTAAGGTTACGTCCTTATATTCTCATAGCTAGTTCCATTGATCAGGTGGTTGGGAAGAGAGATGTGATCTACTTTGGTACTGAGTAATGCATGGATGTTATGGTACTATTTACCAAAGCTAGTTCCATTGATTATAGTTAGATGATGACCCTAGTTGAACATAATTTCTGTAATTATTTTGATAAATATTAACCTTATTTAATCAAATAAGATTAATATGAATAAAGAGTGGATGAATTCCAATCATTTGAAAAAAGAGTATGAAGACAGTGTGAAATAATTTATCATGTTTGAAAAAGATCTTTTATAGGACCCTTCTCAAATCCATTGTTTGTGTTTACGTTGTCGTTATTCAAGACAAATTACTCCAGCGGAGTTGGAAGAACACCTGATCTGTCATGGAATATATCAAAGTTATACATGTTGGAATAATCATGGGGAAAACGAATGTAGGTAGTGTCTAGGATAACACTACGTTTAAGGGATCATCTGATATGATTACAAGCGTGAACAACGAAGATGTTCGTATGGAGGATGTGATTATAGATATGAAATATGATGAAGATCATATTGAGGAAATGAAAAG
Source organism: Viscum album (assembly GCA_963277665.1). Taxonomy (NCBI): domain Eukaryota; kingdom Viridiplantae; phylum Streptophyta; class Magnoliopsida; order Santalales; family Viscaceae; genus Viscum; species Viscum album. Next base: position 29,627,747 of record OY728128.1, on the reverse strand, counting down.
GACAATTTAAGATGAACTTCATGATTACCCAAAATTGTTTGAAAAGTTAAGGAGTTGTGCAATGAGGTTGTTTTATACCGATTGCACTAAATATATAGTATTTTCAGTTGTACTGAAGCTATATAAATTGAAGCAGGCAACGGGTGGAGTGATTCCAATTTTACAGAACTACTTTCTCTCCTAAATGAGATGCTCTTAGAAGATAATGATCTCCCAAGCTGAAAATATGATGCTTAATGAATGTTACGCTTGATGGGTATGATCTCGGAAAGAATACATGTTTGTCCAAATGACTGTATACTATTTCACAAATACAACAAATCACTTAAATAATTCCCAATGTGTGGCTATTCTCAATGAAAAAAGGTGAATTCAATCCTATGAATGTTTTTTGGTACTTTCCAATCATTCCAAGGTTTAGGCACCTATATGGAATTGAGGAGCCTACAAGAAAATTGACATGGCATGCAGATACTATAATTAAAGATGAGAAACTATGTCACCCAGCAGACTCTCCTCAATGGAAGAGAATTGATCATGAGTATCCTAAATTTGGAAACAAGACGAAAAACCTTCATCTTGCATTATCTACAGATGTAGTGAATTCTTTTGGTTTTAAACGTAGTAGTCACAGTACATGGCCAGTTATGTTGGTAAATTATAACTTACCACTATGGTTATGCATCAAACAAAAATAAATCATGTTATCTATGCTTATATGAAGACCAAAACAACTGAATAATGATATTGATTTTTATATGGATCCATTGATTGCAGATGTGAAATTATTGTGTGATTTAGGTGTTACATTCTATGATTCTTACAAAAATGAACATTTCACATTAAGAGACATGTGGTATGAGATGATAAATGACATTTCTGCTTATGGAAATTATTTAGGATATAGAATTAAAGTAACTCAAGGGCGTCCCATTTGTGAAAAAGGTTCATAATCAATTAGGTTGAAACATTTATCAAAAACTGCATTTCTAGTACATCACATATTTCTAACCCAATGACATAAGTACCGATCATGGAAGACATCATTTGATGGAATTTAAGATGACCATATAGAATAGTCTCAACTAATAGGCGATCAATTGTTTGATAAAGTAAAATATGTGGACAAAACTTTTGGAAAACCATTTTCTAAAAACCTTATGAAACCGGTTGGAAAAATAGATCAGTTTTTTTTTTAATTATCATTATGGAATTGTCTATATGTCAGAAAATTTCTTGATATTATAAATGTTGAAAAAATTTATGTGATAATGTCATCATCATGTTTCTAAATGCACATAAAAACAAAGGATGGTATTAAGGATAGGATGGACATGGTTGAGATGGGAATACGAGATGAGTTGGCACTAGTGAGGGGTGAAAAACATACATTTCTTCCTCCTACTGCTTACACTATTTCTAGGCAAGAGATATATCAGTTTTACAATTTTATGAATGACAAAAAGGATCCAGAGGGGTATTCATCAAATATCAAGAACATTATGTCAATGAGATGTTTAAAGTTAAAGGGTCTGAAATCACACGAATGCCATGTTTTGATGCAAGATCTAATTCATATAGCTTTACATTGAGTTTTTTCCAAGAATGTCTATCATTCATTAACAAATATTTTTTTAATATTCAAATATATATGTAGAAACATTATAGACCCACCGAAATTGCTAATTATGGAAAAACAAATTGCCATCATATTATGTGAATATGAAATGTTCTTCCCGACGACATTCTTTGATATTATGGTTCATTTTATGGTTCATTTAGTGAGAGATATTCGACTTTGTGATCCTTTACATTATAGATGGATTTACCCTATTGAATGGTATATGATTATTTTTTAAGGGTGTTTCAAAAATCATAGTTGGCCAGAGGGTTGTATTGTGGAGTGATATACTGTTGCGGAAGCCTTTGACTTATGTTCAGAATACCTGTATGGTGTTGAAAACATTTTCCTACAAAAATCTCATCACACCAAGTGGCTTCAGGGTGATGGAATTTCTAGAAGAGAGTTTGTCACAATCAATATTATAGATCGGGATCATGTCCACCTTCACGTTTATCATAACAGTTTCAGTGTTGACCCATATGTTCAAATCAACAATGATATTTTTAGGCACTTGAATCCATCTAGGGATGAAAAATGGATATCAGATACACATAATTTATAGGTTATAGGATGCTTTCGGGGCCATATTTCTAAGAAGTTAGATGAAAATCCGAACTAAATTTCAGAATGACTTCGATGGCTAGTTGGAGGACCAAGTCTGTATGTATTATCTTACAATTCTTATGTAGCTAATGGTTATACAATCTATAATAATGAACATGATGAAGACAGTACCATGTAGGGTTGTGGGGTTACAATTTTGGATGAATCGTTGAATGTTTCTGGTGCTGAGGAAAGAAATCCAATTTATGAAAATATGTCAAACATTGGCATCATCAAATAAATATGGGATTCGGATTATATGAAATTCCATGTGCCGATATTTCCTTGAATGTGGGTTGATAATAGGAGTTCTGTTAAAATTAATGAATTGGGATTCATGAAAGTTGATTTTAGTAAGGAATGGGAGAAATACAATTTCATTATAATGTAATCACATGTAGTAAAAGTATTTTATGTTCCAGATCCTGCAAACCGAAACTGGTCAATTATTCTGTTATCAACCAAAAAACTAAAGGGTCGGATGAATTTTTAATGGAGAATCACACTTTCATTGGGACTTCACAATCATTTCATAGCGATCCCAATGTAGATGGAATTTTGTATGTCAGAGGAGACCACAATTAAGGTATTTACATAGTCTATAGAGGGTTCAAATCTCCTTAAATTTTAAAAAAGAGAGTTCAATAATCAGGTTATTTTTTTACTGTAATATAAATTGTGCTACGCTATGTTGTTATATGTTCTCTACTGCATTTATGTAATTTAAATTAAATGTTAAACCACTTTTGGAGATAATGACTTCGGCGCCTACTGATGCACCCAATCCGAAGGCACAAAAGGTCTCTCAACCTGCTACTATTGGTCCCAGTGCAGAGCAACAACATGTTTCTCAACTAATTGTTGTTGGTCCCAGTGCTGAGGTACAACAGGTTTCTCAACCTATTTCTAAGGGTCCCAATGCTAATGCTAGTGCTTTGAAGTAAAATAATGATGATGCTGAAACTAAGGATATGGTGGGCAATGAATCCTTGACGAGGCAACAAAAAAGAGTGTCGTAGTTTGATAGTGTTATCCAAAATCCTTAAGGAAAAATCAAAAGGTGTAAAATTTTATGTGGGGTGGATTAAGCACCACCGGCATGTTATCCCCAAAAAATGAATGTCTAGTAGCAACATTGGAATCTTCACTCACCAATGTTTTCCGAAGGATGTACAGTCATGGAACCATGTTTTCACCGAGATTAATATACTAATATGGGAAGGGATTACAGTAACATTATGATATCATTTTTTAATTTATTAAAATAAAACAAAATACTAAAACATTGACTTACTCTTCATCATCCCTTGTAGAGTGCTTTTATAGTAGATTCCCCGCACAAGGAATAAGTATTAAGAGTTGCAGAAAATTTTCATAAAGGATTCCACACAATTTAAATGAAATATTTTTTTAAATATGATAAAGGGGAAATCAAGCCACACCCACCTCCTCTTTATGCACACTTGATATCCCAAGTAAGGTGGGATGCATTAACAGATTTCGTGTGGAGAAGACATCTCGGGTATGTTGTTTCTGGTAATGCATTGTTTGATGATGATTTTATTCATCAAATTGTTTGAAAAATTGTTATTTATGAAATAGCAACTGAGTGCTGAAAATAAATAATGGGAAGAAAGACCATTGTATCCCTTCTGTAAAGAAAGGCTGGGATACACTTAACTTGAGAAAAAATTGGTACATATTTTAAATCTATCGTAATATATTCAGGTGACATAAAATAGCACCATAACGATGTTTCTCTTTTTATATATAGATTGATGAATCTAAATCAAAATCCACTTCCATCCCACTCCAAGTGATATGGAAGGAGGCTCGTGAAAATAAATAGGGGATACTGATAGATGAAAACACACAAAAAGTGTGTGAAACATGTGTTAGAATGACATTATATAAATTTGATTTTCATTACATCGCAATTAAATAACAATGACTACTTATTTTTATCTATTTTCTATTTGAAATTTTCATAGGAATCAACCACACCTACACCAGATGCAGACATACTTTCCACGGCCTTGAAGCAGCTAGAATAGTATAGTCGCGTTAGAGGTGCGGGTTTTAGGGTGACACCCCGAACATATTTTCAGAAAGAAAAACAAGAAGAGGGTCAAACTAATGAAATAAAAAATTTGAGAGAAAAAAATAGCTATGTTTCATGAATAATTACAATACCAGAGATAGTTGATAGAATGTTTGATGGGGGAGGCAAAGAGAAGAAATATCTCAACAACAACTCATGCATGAAGATCCCTCCCCACCCCCACCAGCATTGAGGCGATTCGTTCCCCTCAAAACCCTACTTATCTAAGGTAATCAATGTTAGAATAAATGTTTCTGTGAAATTTGAATCACATATACACCGATAACTTCCCTGTACTGATATTATACATGGTGATAATGACTGTGATTTATATCTATAAACTCCCACCTATCACCTTGTAGTGAGGACTATGGTGTTCAATATGCAGAACAACATTCTACAAAACAACCCACATCCAACAGGTCATTTCAGAATATCGATTAATGTATCTAAGGAGGCGAGCACCGAGCTACCTATTCCAAATGGCGATGACGACATTCATACAGTTGAACATGCTGTTGGAAAATTCATCGCATGGCCATCAATTATTGTAAAAAAACATGTTGATAAGGAGGAATTCATTTCCAATTTATTTTTTAAACTGAACATTTCACATTTAATGAAAAATGGTCTGGACTGATTAGTATTATTAGAGAACAACAAAGGGATGGGGTGAAATGAAGGATCGGCTCAAAATTGTCTCAATGATCAACCAACCAATCAAAATGATCTAATTAGAGCACCTTCACCCCACCCATTCTATATCCACATTTAATATCATTGCAGGCTCATGTGGATACAAAGGTAATAGATGGAAATACTCAAATGATTGATTTTGGAAAAAATATGCACGGAGGGGATGAATTGGATTACATTAGTGCAGACAATGTAGATGAAATCCTCAAGTATGAATGGTTAGGCACCTCAGATGTAAATGTATACATGATGTATGTTTTCATGATTTTATTTTACAAAAGCTGATATAATATGATAATTATAATGATATACATTTCATATTTTTTCCAGGCATATATATGAAAAACAATTGAAGGGGTTTTCCTATGAAAAAAAATTTGGGCTCTTTAGTCCACACGTCACTTCTTCAAAATTATAAATAAATGACAATAAATTGGTTGAAATAATGTCATCCTTGCTCAAATAGGTTGAAAATAAAATTACAGATGACAAAAAAAATTTAATACCAACGATGTAGGGGTAAAAATCTAAAATTTAATCATATCAACTATATTTTCATTTCATTCATTATTTATTCCTTTTTTTTTTGATTTTAGGAAGCATTGGATGTGCAATACAGTCATTTTGGATAATCCAAATATTTGTTTTCTGGATTAAATTCATGGATATCTAATAAACTGACCATGCATGATGGCATTTGTCAATTTTTAATACACCAGATCCAACATTTTCAAAATAAAAATCTTGTTATAAAATTTATATTATCTTTTAATGAGGCAACTTCTATGATAGGGTGGTGCATCAATATCATCTACTTCTTGGAATTAATCTAGGGGCCTAAGCACAAGAATGCCTACAAGATCTACAATTGGACCAGTATCCTGGTATATATAATAAGATTACACTATCCAAACACATATCAAAACAAATTACTTATTTGTCTTGATGTTTTTTCAGTGTCCAAAACAAAATAATGGACTTGGGTTATTATGTTGTTAAATTTACGAATGATATCATATTTTATAAAAAACTAACATCCCTAAAGAGGTATTTTTGAAAATAATTACTAGTAAATTTAAAATATTTTTTAATCCTTTGAGTATTTATATTTTTTCAGAACTACCATGACTGTCACAAAAAATCATAATCACAAGATGATATAAATGTGTTTAGAAACGAATGGGAAGCATACCTAATGGAAGATTGTACATAAATTGGATGAAGGTGAATTCCTACTACTTATGTTATTCTTATGTGATTATTGATATCTCCCTTGTTTACAATTATTGAGCATATATGATCACCCATTATTATGTTTCATATCATTTGGTTATGAAGAATGCTTTTAGAAATGATTTGCCTTTTTATTAATGAATAACATAATGAGAGACTCTTATGAACTAGTTCTTTATGTTTCCTATTTCCAAAATCACTAGACCTAAACTATTGTGGCATGGAACATTTATATTCTATATTTTGTTTTTTTATGTTGTTTTTTCTACTAATATAGTGTGTTGGAATAAAATTGGTTGTGAATCACTCACAAATTAAATAAAAAAACTAAATATTATTTAATACAGTTGGTTAACTAGGGATTAACATGTCATCTGATCTAAACTTCTGATCAGGCGTCCCCGTGATGCTCTCATTCCAAACCATCTCTATGATATCATTATTCAGCATTCACTTTTCCTTCTCTTCCTCCACCCATTTACTACGTAAATGGGAGTAGGAAGAGAATGAAAAGTGAATCCTCAATGATGATATCATAGAGATGGTATCGAATGACGGCATCATGAGGAATCCGGATCAGAAGTTCAGATTAGTTGAAATGTTATGCGCTAGATAACCAACAATAGTAAAGTGCACAAAGAATACTTAGTTTTTTTTATTAACTTGTATCTGGACCAAAGAAACCTTCTAGAATGATTTAAGGGAAATGTTTCGATATAATACCTCTATTTTAACAAAAATTTATGTAATGAAACATTGATTTTATTTTCATTATTCTTTATAGGGTTCGTTTATATTAAAATATTTCTGTCCATGTGACATGCCTTTTTAGGAAGAGCAATGAAGTTGTGTCTTCTCAATCACAAAGGTAATATTGATGTTTTCATAGTTAAATCATTGACCATAGAATTAATTCATTGCTTAATATTTATGTTTAGTTTATATATTTTATGCAAGGAGTATTAATCTAATCATATGTGATATCAATGTATGAAATGTTTAAGTAATTGTAGTTGGTATCTGATTGACTGGCCTATTCAAAAATGAGCAAACACATTCAGTTGTTTCGATACATTAGGGAGATGATCCATAAGTCATTTGAAATGTGAAGGAATAAACCTTAATATAAAGCTTTATGTGACCTGTATGTCTCAAAGTGTCTCTTTTTATTTAAAATTGACATTAGTTTTAGTGAAAATAATAAGCGATATAGTGGAAACTGAGAAAATGCATTCTGATTGTTTTGATACTTTAAGGAAACGATCCATAAGTCATTTGTTACATATATGAATCAACCACACTTCAATTAAATGCACAATGAAACCAGTATTACTCAATGTGTCTCTTTTTATTTAAAATTGATATTAATTTTAGAAAAAAAAACACAAGTGACATACTAATGGTCAACACCATCCCCTAACTTCATAGTCTACGGGGGCCTCCACCCACAACAAATGGTCAAAACCACCTCAACTAAGTCATGTATATGTGAACACGACTCCAACTATTCATTGAAAAATAAATGATGAGAAAAAATCACCAAAAAACCTAATCCACGTCATCTGAAACCTCATTACCCTATGACCATATCCCTAAAATCATGATGGTCAACACCATATCAAGTTTCGAGATCCATGACCTTGTCCTGATGACTTCATCACCTCAAATCTTAATGACCATGTTTCCTCAACCTGGTGATCATCGTCACTCAAAGTATCTGATCTAATTCCCACCTGAAGAAACACATATCCTCAATATAGATGATCATCACCCACCTCAATACTAAGGATAATCTCATTACATTCCCATAGAATCAAGTAACTGATATAACAATTTGATTTAATTCAAATTTACACTGAGCCAAAACAATCCATGTTATTACAAACCTCTTACCCATCTTAACCAATCATAGTGGATCAAGATAATTCCTATAAGAATCTCTTATAATCATTAAAAAAATTTAATAAGCATTTATTTAATTAATTAGGTTCTCTCTCGAATAACCCAGATAGTTTATATAAACTCACCCCCAAAACACTCAAAAAATCAAGGAGAATTCTAGGAACCACCTACCTTATACTATTATGTACTCACTCATTTGATATCATCCTCAAAATCTATCTAAATTGGATGAAAATGGATTTTTAAATGAATGCCCTAAAAATAAGGAAAATGGATCACATGGTTTCTTTTGGGAGACCACGTGGTTTTTCAAAACTATGCACCTCTGTATGCACTTTCCTAAAATAGAGTTCTCAAGCCCCACTACACTCAGAACCCCAAGTGACATTTCATTCCTTAAATCCCAAATAAATACAAGGTGTTGGGTCAATCAAACTCTTGGAATTTGGTTCCAAATATCAGAAAAATATGGTCCACTCACAAAACATGAAAAAATCAAACTGGTTTAGGATTTTTCGAAAATCTCAAAAACCCAAGAAATTACAATCTCCCCACCTTAACATATCTTGTACGAAAGATATCAATATTTCTCTAGATATGGTACCATATATACTCATCTAATCAAAATCAATCAGGTTTACCCCAATCATTAAGTCATAGATCAACTCCGCTTATTGCACTCCCCACCTTAGGACTTACCTACCCAGTCACTTCTTGACCCAAAACTCAAATGTCTTGATGGTCCACCAACCATCCCTAGACTCAAAAGTCCTCCTATAATTCATCATCATTCTTGCACCTCATCAGGTGCTCAAATAATACCCATGTGATATTTAACACCCATCAAGTCGTGTATCTTATGAGATTCCCTTATATACTTGTTCCACACACAACACTCATAAAATCACATATCTCATCAGATTCCCATATATCATTTATCTCAAAAATTCCTCAAATAAACCTACATCATATATACATATGCATGCCAATCAAAATATGGGTGCCTACACACCTCATATAGAACCTGCATCACATCACTATCCAGATTCATACACTCCTCACATATAAATATGCATCACTTTGATTCCCACATAAATCTAGATGGCAATGCACCTCATATATATATATAAATATCTCACATCATAATTGATATAAACCTAGTAACCAGTTCCTAGTTAGTCCAAAAACAATACTCATGCACCTTGTGAATGAAAACCTGCCAAATCCAAAATGAAATAAAAGTGTGGTCACACCCACGATGTACCACTAACTATCATTAGATAATCATCCTACTCTAACCCTAACAGCATGATAGTGTGCTTCTGGCCATATGGATGACTACCTGTGTTTTGCCCTCCCTATGGAGCTCCACCATCCACTAGCCACTGATCCCATTGTTGGGAACTCCTATCTTTTACAACACCTCCATGTGTCGCTAAATCCCAACTATCCACTCCTAGAACTTCTCTCAGTTCAACCTCAGATCCTTGAGAATTCCCTTTTCCCTAGCTCCCACTTCCCTGATAAGGCTTCCTACAGAAACTCTCCAAATAGCTCATCTGGTCAAGAACATGACACTACTTCAGAACCTTATCACATTGGGTCTTTACATGCCTTGTATTCCAACACTAAAAGAACAGTGTTGTAGACCCACTCCTCAAATTCATATAAAGCCACATACAGATCTCATTAGAACAACATGTTTGTGTTGGATAAGTAAAATGACACCAAAAGAGGCTAAGTATGAAAACATTATTTAGCTTCTTTTCTGACACATTAAATAGTCCAACCCCTATTAGCTCAATCTAGGTTCCCAATGAACATTATAAGAAAGCATACATCATATGAGCCTAAGTGCCTATCATGAGGAGTAATCAAACCTCCTTTTCCATACTGGTCCAAGAGTCAAAATCCACATAATAGCTAAATATCACACCCAAGTGTGCCACTTGATGTGGAAATAAAATCAAAAATAAAATAGAAAAGTAAAACATCAATTTACTATTGTTGGAAACATAGTCTGTCCCATTTGCATGGGGATGAAAGCACCCAATCATCAGATTTGTACCTAGTCCTCACATACTCAAAAGAACAAGTGACATACTCAAAACCGAGAAAACCCATTTGTATTGTATTAATTTTTTAAAACAACAATCTATGACTCATTTGTGACATGTAATAATCAACCCCACATTAGCAGGACACACGAAGTGACTAGTATAACTCCAAATGTGTCTTTTTTTATTAAAAATTTTGATTTTATTAATGCATTCTTTCATATTAATGTTTAATTTATTTCATTATTGTATTACTAACATAATTTATTGTTCTTATATATGTGTAATTTTTTCTTGATTTTGGATTCTTTTTTCGGAAAATAATACCATGGATGAAAATTTTTTAGAGGGGATGACAGATGCAAAAAAGGATGAAACATTAATGTTCTTAACCGTGTATTGGATAATTGTAATTGTAACCATATAAAACATTGTTTGAAATGTATATAGCAGTGTGTTTTTTTGTATTCATTATGTAAAGAAAATGTATATTGCATTGTTTGTGAAACTATTGGGTGCTTTGTTTAATTATTTTTTGCTTTGTGTGCAAGTGATGTTTTCTGTAGCTGTTTTATATAACCGTTTTGTGTGCCGGTGTTGTTTTGTGCAATGTTGAGCAAGTGCTATTTGTGTTTAGGTGTGCAGGTGTAGGTGCTGGTTGTGCTGTTATATAAATAGCACATCACTAGTAAGTCAGCCTTTATCAGTGTTAAAAATATCACTGATAAAGGTGGCCCTTTATGAGTTCTAAAAAAGTACTGATAAAGGGTGTACCTTTATCAGAGCTTTTTTTTATCACGGATAAAGGGGGCCCTTTTTCATTGTTTTTTTAGAATTCTTAAAGGGGACCCCCTATATTCATTGAGATTAACATTACTTTTTCAAGCGCTGTTAAAAGTGGTTTATAGTGCTGATAAAATCCTTATTTGTAGTAGTGATCCAAGGTGAAACCAAGTAATCCTCAACCTTTGGAGTTTTATCCAGCTCATGGTATACAATAAATAATCCTAGCATAGAGGACTAAGTGTAATCCATGGGGTTTTTCCCAAGGAATTCATTTGGAATGTTATCTAACCGAGTCCACAGATAATAGCCAATTTAAATCCAATTATATGCATGAATGTGCCTAAGGAGAATGATCCAAGGTGTTGTATGTCCATAGACATCATGTTGAATCAAAAGAGTGTATCCAAGGAATTATAATTTCGTGAGATAATGTGAAGGGATCCTTCAAAATCTTTCCATGAATCCACTAATAGACAGTGACCATGTTCCATGATGGGTATCTCCCTTGGAAACCATATTAATGAATTAAAATTGTGTCCTCTGAGTGCTTAAGGCATTCCCTTGGGAATCCATGGTTGGATTATGTTTATCCATCCCTTTAAAGATGAAAAAGGACTATATGAAATTGGAACCATATGCATTTAATATATATATATATATATATATATATATATATCAAAATTATGTTTAGGCCATGTAATATTAATGCCAAATATCATTCATTTGGTTCATTCCATTACCTTTCATCATACATGACAAGGTGAAATCTAGACATGCAACCGATTATCACATTATTTGTAAATCATAAGGTCCAAGTGATATTTATAATTATATACATTCCATATAATGAATTAAATATTTATTTATTTTTAAGAAACACTTACCTTACCAATTTACAATTCAAACATGCCCAAATAGAGTCTTAAGTAAGTACAAAAGGGTTGTTAAATAAATAATAATGAACACACACTACTAGGGGTGCTTAACATTGAGGTCCCAACCTCAAATTATGCCAATAAGAGTCATTAGGGTCTTAGAATACAACCTATAAAAATTAAATAAATTAGATGAATTTTTAGAAGAAAAACACCATTAAAATCAACATGTGCACAATGTAGACAATTTATAAATTGTGAGACTTTGAAAGAAAATTCAATAACCACCTTCCTCAATCCTGTAGTGGATGCCTCATCTAGTATCATCCCTTGACGTTTCCTCAATTGTAAGAGAATGGAAGAAAATATGAATTCCCTAAAAATATGGCATAAGATATTGCACCAAAATGTCATCATTAATGGAAATACATATGATGAAATGAAATAAAGGATTAAAGATCTTACTAGTGGCAATCTAATGTGACAAAAAAATCTTGAATCAGAGTTTGGATAGAGAAATAGGATTAAATCCTAAGTTAGAGGATTAAAGGATCCCCTATAGTAGACCATCTATGTGAGAGAAAGAATATAGTAGAGGTTCTTCTGTAAAAAAAAGGGTCCATGTCCACTTTTGTTAGGTCCACCAGGCTGAATACCTTGAGAGGGGGGGTGAATCAGGGTATGACTAATTAAAAATTAAAGCCCGTTCTGATCTTGTTTCACTACTAAGAAAAACACTCTTCTCTCTCTTTCCTGCTGCACTGTATAAACAGAAAGTAAAGCAAGCATAGGACACAGCAATTTTGCTTGGTTCACCACTAAGGGCTACGTCCAAGTAGCATACGCCGACAGGTTTATGGTCGTACCAAGTCCACTAAACTTCACTAGCTGTGGATTTCAATGTTTGGGCTAGATCACTTCTATGCCCAGGCTCACTTCCTATACAAGGTTTAGGGTCAGCTCACTGCTTTCCCAAGGGTCACTCCCTGTTTCTCTCTCTCTGGCTCACTTCTAGTGGAGAGGATCACCTTCTTCCTCTTCCTAATCTCACTTTCTAGAAGGGAATCCATTCACAGTTTATAGACCTATAGGTCTCTTCATTTGCATGAAGTAATGCCTCCTTAACTATAGATAGATGCTCTGTTAAAGTCCAACTTTCATCCACTAATTAATATCCATTTACCCCTAAACCACTGGGCAATTCACTTTGGAAACACCTTCGTAAAGCACCCTACTTTGCAAGGCTTCCAATTTCGCGAAGCTCAAAAAAGCCTTCGCGAAGCACCTGTCTTTTCGCAAATCTCTCTCGCGAAGAACTCCCGCGAACCTCAACTCGTTGCAAAGCAACTTCTCTCACGAAGCTCACTGAGCCAACGTGGAGCACACAACTTTCGCGAAGCTACAATAGTTGCCACGAAGCTCCTCTTTCGCGAAGCACACTGGCTCTGTGAACTACCTTCGCAAAACGAGAGCAAATGATCTTCTCTGAAAAATCTATCTACTTCTCTCGAGGGGGTCGGCCTCTATTTGTAGGCGATTCCACTGACCCTCATCCCTTCCATGCGAAGTCAACGCCACGTCATCTCAAATCGCGAAGCTCCAAAGATTATACCGGAAATCTGTCCAAATCGTGAAGCACCCCGGCAATTTTCCATTCACGGAGCCTGACTTAGTCGCGAAGGATCACCGTCAACATACCTTCGCGCCTTCGCTGCGAAGCTCCCTCGCAAAGCCCCTCACCTCCGCGATGTGTTTCAGCCTCTGCCGTTCGCGAAGCACTGACGTAATCGCGAAGCATCACTGACTCCATTTTTCTGGCCTTCGCGAAATCAAATCCATGCATCCCATCTTCGCTAAATTCATGCCTTTTCCATATTAAATTATGATCTTCATGGAAATCCAATTTTCACGATGCTCACCAAATTCCAAATTCTGGACCCCTAAAATTTGGAAAACACTAGGAAATGGCGCCACCTTGTACTTCTCTTTTGTACAGCATCCAGATCGTCCTTTCCTTTGTCATCGTTCTTTGTCAACAAGGATTGTCAACAACTTCTTGGGAACCTGACAAATATCCATGAAAACCTGCTTTTTCAAAAAACACAATCAACCCAAAAATACTGGAATGTTACCTTGAGGGATTTTTGCCCAACAACTTTTAAAAAAACAGACCCAGGTTAATTAAATGGCATGTAATCATTAAATGAATTGAAATTTTTGGGTTTTCCCCTCTGGGTAAAAACCAATAAACATCATAAAGAGGGTCTGTCCAAACCAATACTTGTCATGTATTTAATAAATGTCGTGTATTTAAATATACATCATGTATCGGGCCTATATCCAAGCTCTAGACCCCCTTCAACCTTCCTTAGAAAAACAAAAACAACCCACCATAAGATATGGTTTCTTGGTTTAATAAAAAATACAACCACAATATGGGTTTAACAAAAAAAATAAAAGGATATATACTTGATAGAAAAAATGGGATCTTATAGTATTCACCCTTAATGTATCTTATCCTTGATTTTACCTTACAAGGGTGGTGAATCTTTATTTGAGAACAACTCTAGCCATTGGGCACGTATGTCGGCCTCTCTTTCCCAAGTATAGTCATATACATGGGTGTGCTTCCATAACATCCATACCAGAGAAAAAGAGAAACCTTGAGAAACCTTCACTATAGAGTAAATGAAGCGAATTCAGTTCACCTCAAGAGAAGAATGGACATCCCATTAAACATCCTTATGATCAAAATTATCAGATATTATGGCATGGAAATGAAGAATCTGTGAAATGTGGAAGATATTTTTCATAGCAGGGTACCTATGAGGTAGTGGCGACTTATAGGCTACCACCCTGAATCTCTCAAAGATATAAAAAGGCCCAATAAAAAAAGGTGAAAACTTCCATTAATTATATATCCACCTATTCCCAATCCTAGGTGATACCCACACGAAAACAAAATCCCTAACCTGAAACAGTATAGGTAATCGACATCAATCGGCATTTGATTTTAGTCTTGACTAAGAAGTGGCCATTTAAATTCAAATAAATTAAACATACTCTAAAGTCTCCAAAATAGGATGAGAACCCAGTATTGCTGCGTATCCACCTATTTATATTATAGTGTTTAATGGTATATCCTACCATGGAATGCCTCACATGAATCCATATGAATTGTTACCTAAATCGTATAATTTTAGTAAAACATGATGATGGGTTTATCTTTCTACCAATAACCCCTTAAATCATGGTTGGAATCTCTAATCATGTCCTCTCACACTTTTGTAGTACATGATGACTAGCCATTAGTCTGAGGGGGAAAATAAATTATTAGAATAACTTATGTACCAAAATCATTTTCTAACTAATTCCATAAAATTGACATAAAATGGGAATCCCTATCAAAAATGAATGTTTAGAGGACCCTGTGTAGGTGTAAAATCTCATAAACATATAGTATTCTGAGATCATCAACTGGATACTTCTCTCAGATAGGATGGAAGTGGGATACCTTTGTTAGTTAATCCATGATTACCCAAACCATGATTCTACCTTGAGGCGACATCGGTAATACAACCATAACATCCATCATAAATCATCCCATTTGTATTCTAAGAATGGTAAGGTCTATTACAATATAGTGCTATATTGGATTTTTTTCTTCACAAACTGATATATGGAAAACCTAGTGATAAAACCCATGATCTGTCATTTCATACTAGGCCACCAATACTAGCGATGCATATCATGGTACATCATGGAGATACCTAGGAGAAATAACCACTAAGAAGCATAGGATTATCATGTAATATCCTATCACATGTATGTAGGAACCTAGATACATCCATTTAAATGAAATATATCATATTTATAGATAAATTAATTTGGATGCGGGTCCACACCTGAAATAATTTCCCATAGGACCAAACCATTAGGTTCTTAAAACATCCTTCTCTTCACCTTTTCTAGGAATGAATAGGTAACTTCTACTGCTATAAGAAAAGGTCTCTCGTGAATATCTAAAAACAATAGATGCATCTAAGAGAGGGGAATCATATCCTATTAATCACAGGCTTCCTGAATGACTTGTGTCTATGTTTTTTGGATCAACACATCAGCTACCACATTTCCATTTTCATGCATATAGGCATCCTCCAAGCTAAAATACTAATGGTATTCAACCCATATTCACTATATGAGATTCAATTCATGCTTCATAAAGATATATTTTAGAAACATGTGGTTTGTAAAAAACTAAAATCACTCTTGCATAAGATAATTCCCCCTCCATGTCACGACCCGTCATCAGGGCCCGTGCCGTGACTACCCCAAGCCCACCTTCCATAGGCCAGGGGCTGGCGACTAGCACCAAGGTGCAAATCTCGGTAAATGGAAGGCATTGCCTTTGTAAAGTAAACCACAAACACCACAGAGTAAGCAGGCAGAAGTAAACACTAAGTAAAAACTAGTACAACAGTAAGTGTAGAAAAGTAAAGGGGGCCGGAAATACATGCCCAACTGTAAAGTACAACTGAAAAGGAAAAAACAGCAACTGAAAGAAAAAGCCGCAGCGTCAAGCCTTCATCTGGAAGCCCCACCTGAAGGGTGGGTACAAATAGCCTCCACAGCTCCTCAGTCCAGCTGTCCGCTCCGAGCACACCCCGCCCAGTGGTCCACCTTCAGGTACCGTCCTGTTCCACCAACTTCGACCACGATCAGCGATGTCCGTCATCTACAACCAACACAACGTAGTGCATGCATAGCTCGTGCAGGGGTGAGTATAAGCTACTCAGTAGGGAGCCCGAGACCCCCGAAGGTCTCCCAGAATCCACAAAGGATAAACCACAAAGGAAAGATACAATCATGAAGTAACATCTGATACGGCTTAGGTATATGCCCATACATATACCTAAGTCATCAATTCTCGCTCGGCTCCAACATCCGAGCTGAAGTACAACCCAGTCCACACAGGAAAGCAAAATGTAAATCCACACAGGATAGCACAACACAATCCACAAAGGAAAGAAAAACGTAAATCCACACAGGATAGCACAACACAATCCACAAAGGAATGTAAAACATGATTCAGCTCACACATGATATACTTCTTCGTAAGACGATAGAGATGATCAGATGTAGCCACTGATTCATCTAAGCCGTCAGACCCACAAAGGATCGGTAGGTATTAACCCCCACAATGACCCACATAGGATCGATCATGAAGTTGAAACCATAGATATTGGGAAACTCCTTCTCCATCAAGTACAGTGGTTATGCCGCTACAACCAAGCGCTTCCTTCTAACCTGGGACTACTATAGTACTTCACCTATCGAGTATTGTGGGCTTGCTACTACAACCAAGCGCTTCCCACCATGGGTCTACTGCTACAACCAAGCGCTCCCCCTCATAGCCTCTGGAGGTACTCCTTCTGTTGAGTACCACGGGTCAGCCACTACAACCAAGCGCTCCTCCGTCGTGGGTCTGCCGCTACAACCAAGCGTTCCTCCGTCGTGGGTCTGCCGCTACAACCAAGCGCTCCTCCGTCGTGGGTCTGCCGCTACAACCAAGCGCTCCCCCTCATAGCCTCCAAAGGTACTCCTTCTGTCATGTACCGCGGGTCTGCCGCTACAACAAAGCGCTCCTTCGTCGTGGCTCTGTCGCTACAACCAAGCGCTTCCCCATG
Source organism: Viscum album (assembly GCA_963277665.1). Taxonomy (NCBI): domain Eukaryota; kingdom Viridiplantae; phylum Streptophyta; class Magnoliopsida; order Santalales; family Viscaceae; genus Viscum; species Viscum album. The sequence goes on along the minus strand of OY728128.1, from coordinate 29,610,183 downwards.
CTGCTACAACCAATCGCTCCTCCGTCGTGGGTCTGTCACTACAACCAAGTGCTCCCCCTCATAGCCTCCATAGGTACTCCTTCTGTTGAGTACCGCGGGTATGCCGCTACAACCAAGCGCTCCTCTTCCATGGGTCTGCTGCTACAACCAAGAGCTTCCCACTGGGCTATCTGTAACACACCGAGTCGTTCGATCAGCAGTCGTCAAGTCTCAACCGGCTCAAGGGTTTCTGCACACAGCATGCTCGTTCCGGGAGGGTCCACTCCACGATCCAAGAGGTCGATCCATCAACTTACATGTAGTCCGGAGTTGATGTATCCCAAGATGGCTGTAGTGGTCACTGCCGAAAACATGGAGGATTCCCGTACTGTTTTCATCATCGTCGCAGTCGCAGCCAGCTTTAGGGTTTCTGCACACAGCAAGCTCGTTCAGGAGGGTCCGCTCCACGAGCCGAGGGGATGATACATCAACTGACACGAAGTCCGAAGTTTTTGTATCCAAAATCTCCATATCGTTAACAGGAACTCAACGCAACAGGGGCGCGTCGATCGGACGCCCGGTCTGAGAGTTATTGGCTTTTTCGTCCGAGGGGCCCGGTTGGTTTTTAAAGAAATACCAACCCAACCATACTCCATCTGTGTCCAAACCTCGGGAAGGGTAAGCCAAAAGATCCGTCTCACTTAGAGGAATTCAACAAAGTCGACGGCACGTCAATCGGGCGTCCGAAGCTCAAGATATGAGCGTTTCCGCTCCGAGGGCCCGGTTGGTTTCATGTACCAACCAACGTGGCCGAACCCAAATTATTCTGAAACCTTGAGTGTTATATACCGAAATGACCCTCTCGATCCAAGGATCGTATCGCCGCTGACGGCGCGTCATTCGGAGGCCTGTAGCTCAAGTTATGAGCGAAAGACCGAAAAGAGTCCGGAAACGGGGGGGTCTGGGCCCGGACCAACCCGGCCCAACCCCCCTGGGTCGGCCTGAACCGGGTTGACCCGACCTGGGTCCGGGTCCGACAGTGTTTGGCGTGACCCGGCCCGGCCAGGGCGGCCCGGCCGGGCCTGGGCGCGACCCGGCCGGCGGGTCGGCTCGGCCCGGCTCAGCTCGGCCGAGCGGCCGAGCAAGGGGAGTCGCGGGGTGTGCAGCCCCCGCGGGAAGAGGAGTCACGGCCCCGCGTGGGGCCGCGCTTGGTCAGCAGACGCGGCAAAGCCACGTCCCTTGTCTCGCCGAACCTGCGCGGTCGCGGGTCTTGTCAGCCGCCGCCGCGCCTGCGACCCGCGCCGCCGGTGGATTCCACGGGCCACCGGAGTTGCTCCGGTGGTCCGATTCCACTTCCGTCTGCGCCGTAGCTCCTCCCGGGTCCCGTTCTTCACTGTGGAATCAACAAATCATCTCTGCGGCCTGTTTTTTTGTTGTCTGCTGTTTTCCACATCAACGAAGAACTGTGGAGGGTTGTCGGGCCGTGTTTGTTTGGCCCGCACCCTCCGCGTTAGGTGATAACAATCGGGAAATAATGATCAACACACGAAAACACAACAAGATAGAATTTTAATAAATTAAAATTGCACTTTGATCCCGGCTCTTTGTTTTTGAAGGAAACAACCACGGGAATAGAATATTATTTTCAAATAAAATCCCTACCTCGCCGTTGTCGTCGAACGAGCGTTCTTCGCGGAATTTACCGTCACGGTATAAGGTGATCGTCGCGTCGTGGAAGGGCGTCGCGTCGTCGCGGAAGGGCATCGCGTCGAAAATCTCCGAGGGTTAAAGAAACACACAGATTTAATTACAACAATTAAATCCATGTTGAGGATAAATACCACAAAGGAATTTAAAAGATTTTAAATCTCCAACCTCAAGCAGTTGATTGAAGATTTGTCGCGGGGAAAGAACGTCGTGGAAGAAGCGTCGGCGTCGCGTCGATCTCTGGGGGTCGGGCGTTCTTCGCGTTCTTCGCGTTCTTCGCATTCTTCGCGTTCTTCGCGAAGGAGGATATAGGACGTAAAGTTTCTGTCAAATTCTCTCAATGAACAATCCTCAATAAAGGTGCATTGGTCTTATTTTATTAACATGCCAGCGGTTTGAAAACAGGTTACGAAACGAAAAAAATTAATTCATAGAATTAATTTCAACGAATTAACCGCCCAATTAATAGGAGCATTTAAAAGTTTAAGAAACACCCCAGTTGACTTTCATTAAAAAGGGTTTTCGCGGGTGCGTTACTTAGAAGAAAAGAAACGGTGGGGCTCGTGCAGGCCCCACCTCACAAATATCCTACCAAGAGGGTAGGATATTTTGAATTGTACCCTATCCGCTTTAACTCAGCTTAAGCAGCTTTAAGTGGCTTTAAGCGGATTTAAGTGAAATAAAATAAAGTTTGTCATACCACATTATTTTATTTCTTAACTTAATGCCCAAAAATTAAAAACCACACCCGAGAAAACGCACCTCCGGAAGAGGCGTTTCTATGAAAATATCGGCGCTGCGATTCCATCAGTGCCCTCGGAATTCGATTCCGAGCACCGGTTCAAAAGTTAGAACGACCCGCTCATCCGTTCACTGAACATACCCAATCCAAACTTCGGAAAATGATTCCGGGCACACCGGGCCTCAGAATCAGGTGCCATCAGAAACTGCATTCTTGTAAAATTCCAAATAAAATTAAGAAAAAAAATTCCTTGAAATCTACGGGTCTTTACACCATTCCCACCACAGGGATTTACGTCCCTGTAAAGCTTCACCACAAACTTAGGGATACAAAGGCGGTACTGAGCACGCATCTGAGCCTCCCACTCCTGAGTTCTCTCCTGGAGGTTACCATGCTGCCATGTGATGCGCACAAGAGGAATCGATCGTCCACGTAGGACCTGCTCATGTCGATCCTCGATCTCCACCGAGACCTCCGCAAAGGTCTCCCCATCATCAACGTCCAGCTCCCCATGGTCAATGATTTGTGTCAGGTCATGCACGTATCTCCTCAGATGAGATATGTGGAAGACGTCGTGCACCCGGTGCTACTGAGGTGGTAGAGCCAGGCGATAAGCCACCTCTCCAAACCTGCTGAGGACCTGGAATGGTCCGATGAAGCGTGGAGACGACTTGTCACCTCGGCCAAATCTCTGTAATCCACGTCGAGGTGAGACACGCCAGAAGACGTGGTCTCCATCCTCGAACTCTAGTGGCCTCCGCCTTCTGTCAGCACAAGACTTTTCCGGCTCTAAGCTGTCCTCATCCGCTCATGGATGACTTGGACCCTTCTGGTTCTACAAGAGATGCTGAGATTTCTTCTTTGCCGATAAGAGAAATCTGGTCTCATCCCCTGGATGAACCATGATCTTCTCCTAATACAGTAAATCCCGACATTGATGATACTAATCCATACAAAGGATGACGTCGTAAGGCCTGGACGCTAATACCAAGAGATCCAACCGTTACTCTCGCCTCCATGGGTTGAGTCACACTGTCGGCATCAGTGTGTGGTAACTGAGTCTCCTCCAGTAGATGTCTCACAAGTGAGGGTCAAGTCAATAGTCTAAACTAGAACCTCTTAGTAACAACACAAAAGAGGACAGGAATGAAAACATCACAAAGGTATGCGTCTTTTATTATTGCAGCTCATAATACAAAGACACTACACAACAGAAACAAGGAACTAGAAGTACAAAAGATGTATCCACTTGTTCCACTACTGTCCATCAGCTCCCAGAGCTCCATGATCGAAGGCCTCAGCTGCCTGAAGCTGATCTCTCTCATGTCCACCAGCTCCATGCGGCCAGGGTGGACTTCTTGGTGGTGGTGGTGGTAACACCTTGAAGCGTCGTCCGCTACCAGCTGCTCGGCCAGCTCCTCTACCACGGTCTCCTTCTCCATGCGATCTGCCTCGATCGAACCTCTGCCTCTGCCTGGGAGGTCCTTCGTTCATCTGTTGGTCATCCGTATGGCTGGTCCGACAGTCACGAGCCATGTGACCAACCCCGCCGCAGGATTAACCCTGTCCGCTCATGGTAAGTCGGTGTCCACCCCGGGTGCCTCGCACAATCGATCTTGTATCACGCGGTCGACCACCGGTAGGTCTAGTCCTCTTGGACCCCTGCATCATCTGTCTACTGCCCGTTGCAGAAGACTCTGCCGTATGCTGGCTAGAGGTGGGTCCTGCTGCTGGAGACTGCTCAGTAAGGAAACACCCCACTAAGAGGGCTCGCTCTAACACTCCTGTCTGTGTCGGAATGCTGTGAGAAACAACTGAAGCTCTGATCTCTCACCTGAGCCCCTGCTCAAAGGTTCGGGCCCTGAAGAATGGGTCTCGTACCATGTCCGTGGAATAGCGCGAGAGATTGGTAAACATCGCCGCGTACTGGGCTACTGTCATGCTGCCCTGCTACAGTTGTAGTAGCTCCTGGATGCGCACCGCTTGGAGGGTGGCTGGGACGAACTCTGAGCGAAAAGGCTCTTAAAGTCTGTCCAAAGGAGTGATGCCTCGGCGTGCACCTGGAGCATCAAGATCCACCATCTACCTGTTGCCTCGTGTAGGAGGCTCGCTGCAAGGACCACCATAAGGTCTGCTGGTGTCCTCACTAATTGGAAAACTCGTACAACCGCCTCCAGCCAGTCCTCGGCTGCCTGGGGGTTCGTCTCCCCATGGAACCTCGGCGATCGCTGGCGCTGGAACTCATGCAGTGCACTAAGGCGGCATGCATCGTCAGCGGCTGGTGTTGGAAGCATCGGTGGCTCGGTGGGTAGAGGTACCGCCGGTGCCTCTACTGTCAAAGGGCCATGTACCGAGGCCTCATTGCTCGGTGGGCTGTCGTCACGTACAACTCTCGGAACCCTAGCTGGCTGCTGTCGTGGGGCCATCCTGAAAAGGAAACAGGTGCGCCACGGTCAGAAAAATATACCTGGTGAGCTGATACAAAGTAATCACAAAGAAAACTTGTGACCCACATGCAATCAATGTTTTCGTGCATTATGTCGGAAATCAGAAGTCAGGGTCCTGGTGTACGGATACGTCGGCCGCCGCACCAACACTGGGCTCCCTGGACTGATAACCACACTCAATACGCTTAACACTATTGCTTCACATAGAAAAGATCAGAGTCCGCGGTAGAACCGAACTCCTCTGATACCAATTTGTCACGACCCGTCCTCGAGGTCCGTGCCGTGACTACCCCAAGCCCGCCTTCCATATGCCAGGGGCTGGCGACTAGCACCAAGGCGCAAATCCCGGTAAAGGGAAGGCATTGCCTTTGTAAATTAAACCACAAACACCACAGAGTAAGCAGGCAGAAGTAAACACTATGTAAAAACTGGTACAACAGTAAGTGCAGAAAAGTAAAGGGGGCCGGAAATACATGCCCAACTGTAAAGTACAACTGAAAAGAAAAAAAAAACAGCAACTGAACGAAAAATCCGCGGCATCGAGCCGTCCTCTGGAAGCCCCACCTGAAGGGTGGGTACAGATAGCCTCCACAGCTCCTCGGTCCAGCCGTCCGCTCCGAGTACACCCCGCCCAGTGGTCCACCTCCAGGTACCGTCCTGCTCCGCCAACCTTGACCACGATCAGCGTTTTCCGTCGTCTGCAACCAATACAACGTTGTGCGGGCATATCCCGTGCAGGGGTGAGTATAAGCTACTCAGTAGGGACCCCGAGACCCCCGATGGTCTCCCAGAATCCACAAAGGATAAACCACAAAGGAAAGATACAATCACGAAGTAACATCCAACATGGCTTAGGTATATGCCCATACATATACCTAAGTCATCAATTCTCACTCGGCTCCAACATCCGAGCTCATGTACAACCCAATCCACAAAGGAAAGAAAAACGTAAATCCACACAGGATAGCACAACACAATCCACAAAGGAAAGAAAAATGTAAATCCACACAGGATACCACAACACAATACACAAAGGAAAGTAAAACAGGATTCATCTCACACAGGATATACTTCTTCGTAAGATGATAGAGATGATCAGATGTAGCCAATGATTCATCTAAGTTGTCGGACCCACAAAGGATCGGTATGTAGTAACCCTCTCAATGACCCACATAGGATCGATCATGATGTTGAAACCATAGCTATTTGGATACTCCTTCTCCATCAAGTACAGTGGTTATGCCGCTACAACCAAGCACTTCCTTCTAACCTTGGACTGCTGTAGTACTCCACCTATCGAGTATTGTGGGCCTGCTGCTACATCCAAGCGCTTCCCACTATGGGGCTGCTGCTGCAACTAGGCGCTCCCCCTCATAGCCTCTAGAGGTACTCCTTCTGTTGAGTACCACGGGTCAGCCACTACAACCAAGCGCTCCTCCGTCGTGGGTCTGCCGCTACAACCAAGCGCTCCTCCATCATGGGTATGCCGCTACAACCAAGCACTCCTCCTTCGTGGGTCTGCCGCTACAACCAAGCGCTCCCCCTCATAGCCTCCAGAGGTACTCCTTCTGTCAAGTACCGTGGGTCTACCGCTATAACCAAGAGCTCCTCCGTCGTGGGTCTGCCGCTATAACCAAGCGGTCTCCCATGCTGCTAAAACCAAGCACTCCTCTGTCGTGGGTCTGCAGCTACAACCATGCGCTCCCCCTCATAGCCACCAGAGGTACTCCTTCTGTTGAGTACCGTGGGTCTGCCGCTACACCCAAGCGCTCCTCTGTCGTGGGTCTGCTGCTACAACCAAGCGCTTCCCACTGGCCTATCTGTAACACACCGAGTCGTTCGATCAGCAGTTGTCAAGTCTCAACCGGCTCTAGGGTTTCCGCACACAGCATGCTCGTTCCGAGAGGGTCCACTCCATGAGCCAAGAGGTCGATGCATCAACTGACATGTAGTCCGGAGTTGATGTATCCCAAGATGTACCTTAGTGGTCACTGCCGAAAACACGGAGAATTCTCGTACTGTTTTCATCATCGTCATAGTCGCAGCCAGCTCTAGGGTTTCTGCACACAGCAAGCTCATTGGGGAGGGTCCGCTCCACGAGCCGAGGGGCTGATACATCAACTGACACGAAGTCCGAAGTTGTTGAATCCAAAAGTTCCGTATCGTTAACTGGAACTCAACGCAACAGACGGCGCGTCGATCGGATTCCCGGTCTGAGAGTTATTGTCTTTTTCGTCCTAGGGGCCCGGTTGGTTTTTATGGAAAAACCAACCCGACTGCACTCCACCTATGTCCAAACCTCAGGCGGGGTAAGCCAAAAGATTCGTCTCACATAGAGGAATTCAAAAAAGTCGACGGCACGTCAATCAGACGTCCGAAGCTCAAGATATGAGTGTTTCCCCTCCGAGGGCCCGGTAGGTTTCGTGTATGAACCAACCCGGCCAAACCCAAAGTATTCCGAACCCTTGAGTGTGATATACCAAAACGATCGTCTCGATCCAAGGATCGTATCGCCACTGACGGCGCATCATTCGGAGGCCCGTAGCGCAAGTTATGAGCGAAAGACCGAAAGGAGTCCGGAAACGGGGGGTCTGGGCCCGGACCGACCCGGCCCAACCCCCCCCCCCCCCCCCCCTGGGTCGGCCCGAACCAGGACCACCCGACCTGGGTCCGGGTCTGACCCGGTTTGGCGCGACTCGGCCCGGCCTGGGCGCGACCTGGCCAGCGGGTCGGCTCGGCCCGGCTCAGCTCGGCCGAGCGGCCGAGCAAGGGGTGCCGCGGGGAGTGCAGCCCCCACGGGAAGAGGAGTTGCGGCCCCGCGTGGGGCCGTGCTTGGTCAGCGGATGCGGCAATGCCGCGTCCCGTGTCTCGCCTGACCCGCACGGTCGCGGGTCTGGTCGGCCGCCGCCGCGGCGGCTTCATCCGGCGGTGCGCTGGGGCACCGCCAGTGGATTCCGCGGGCCACCGGAGTTGCTCAGGTGGTCTGATTCCACTTCCGTCTGCGTCGTAGCTCCTCCCGGGTCCCGTTCTTCACTGTGGAATAAAAATTGTCTCTACGGCCCATTTTGTTTCCATCCTCCATTTTGCACATCAACGAAGAACTGCGGAGGGTTGTCGGGCCGTGTTTGTTTGGCCCGCACCCTCCGCGTTAGGTGATAACAATCGAGAAATAATGATCAACACATGAAAACACAACAAGATACAATTTTAATAAATTAAAATTGAACTTTGATCCTAGGTCTTTTTTTTAAGGAAACAACCACGAGAATAGAATATTATTTTCAAATAGAATCCCTACCTCGCCATCGCCGTCGAACGCGCATTCTTTGCGGAATTTATCGTCACGGTAGGAGGTGATCGTCGCGTCGCGGAAGGGCGTTGTGTCGTCGCGGAAGGTTGTCGCGTCAACAATCTCCGAGGGTTAAAGAAACACACAGATTTAATTACAAAAATTAAATCCATGTTGAGTATAAAAACCACAAAGGAATTTAAAAGATTTTAAATCTCCTACCTCAAGATGTTGATCGATGATTTGTCGCGGGGAAAGAACGTCGCGGAAGAAGCGTCGGCGTCGCATCGATCTCCGGGGGTCGGGCGTTCTTCGCGTTCTTCGCGTTCTTCGCATTCTTCGCGTTCTTCGCGTTCTTCGCGAAGGAGGATGCAGGACTTAAAGTTTCTGTCAAATTCTCTCAATGAACAATCCTCACGAAAGGTGCATTGGTCTTATTTTATTAACATGCCAACGGTTTGAAAACAGGTTACGAAACGAACAAAATTAATTCATAAAATTAATTTCAACGAATTAACCGCCCAATTAATAGGAGCATTTAAAAGTTTAAGAAACGCCCCAGTTGACTTTCATTAAAAAGGGTTTTCGTAGGTGCGTTACTTAGCGGAAAATAAATGGTGGGGCTCGTGCGGGCCCCACCTCACAAATATCCTACCAAGAGGGTAGGATATTTTGAATTTTACCCTATCCACTTTAACTCAGCTTAAGTAATTTTAAGTGGATTTAAGCGTCTTTAAGTGAAATAAAATAAAGTTTTTCGTACCACATTATTTTATTTCTTAACTTAAAGCCCAAAAATTAAAAACAACACCCGAGAAAACGCAACTCCGGAAGAGGCGTTTCTAAACAAATATTGGCGCTGCAATTCCATCGGTGCCCTCGGAATTCGATTCCGAGCACCGGTTCAAAAGTTTGAAAGACCAGCTCATCCATTCATTGAACGTACCCGAGCCAAACTTCGGAAAATGATTCCAGGAACACCGGGCCTCGGAATCAGGTGCCATCAGAAACTGCATTCTTGTAAAATTCCAAAGAAAATTATAAAAAAAAATTCCTTGAAATCTACGGGTCATTACACTGCAATGCTAGGAATGAATGACTGTTTCATGATCAAGGTCATGCATTGGGTAATTATTCTCATGAGGTCTCAATTGGAAAGACCTATACACAAAAATTTGATCCCCCTTCATCAATACTTCTCCCATCCCAATTTCTGATACATCATAGAATACTGTATAACCTCTTTAGGTCTTTGATATAATGAGGATTATTGTTAAACTAATTATTCCCTTAAACTCTTGAAAGGCCTTCTCACATGCTTCAACCCACATGAACTTCACACCATATTTATTTATACCGTATGAGGTGTCATATGGTGTGATTAGTATTTTATAAAATGCAAGTAGAATCAAGTTAGTTCAATGAAAATCCATATGTAAAACATTTTATTGGCATGATCCCAAGAACCGACAACACTCACTTTCTCTAGGACACCTAATAATCATAATTCCAAGATAATATGACCCAAGAAGTGAACCTTATCAATATAGAAGTGTAAATTTCGGCTCTTATCATACAACTGATGCTCTATCAGTGTGTTCAAAATATTCTCAATAGTTTTTGTATGGTTTCATTGAGTATGATAATATGCTACAATGTCATTCATAAAAACCATGATGAAGGGATCTATGTAGGGATGGAAAACCCTACTCATCAAGTCCAGGAATATAGTGGTAAGGCCGAAAAATATAACCAAGTTATCATATATAAAATAATGAGTTTGGAAAGCTATATGAGGTATGTCTGAAGGCCTTACACACCCTTGATGATATCCTGGTCTCATGTTTAACTTTGATAACACTCTAGCTCCATGGTTTTAGTTGAAGAGATCAAATATTTGAGGCAAAGGATACATGTTCCTAACTATAATCTGGTTTAATCATCACCAATCCATGAAATATTATAGGGTTTCATCCCCATTCATGGTGAAAATGATAGGTAAACACTAATGAGAACTATTATTTCATATAAAACCCTTAGATTATAAATCCTATGACTATATCATGGTCTCCTAGAGCTCAGTATTTTCCATTATTTATGATGTAATAGATACTAGAGCTACCCTTAGAATGAGATCAATGTTTAACTCTACCTCTATCTCATGCGGTATTATAGATAATTATTCTAGGAAAACATCATTAAAATGATCCACTATAAGATGAAAATCATCCATATGAATCATCCAATCATCTAATAATAGGTTGGGAATATTAGTTGTCACTCCTCATAATCCAGGATGCTCTGGTCCATCTTAATCTATCTAGACATCCCATTCTCCCTAACACACATATTAATTAACTACATGTAATATTAAAGTCATGTTTAAATGATAATATTCAATTTGGGTATGATTATACATGATACAATCCGTTTCAAGTATGACATCCAAACCTAACATCTCCATGATAATGAAATTCCACAACAAACTGTAATCTCAACTTAAAGAGAAATGTTCTTTAATTTGTTTACACCCTCTAACCATACACACAATGGTGTTTCCAGGGCCATTACACCACAAAATCAAAAAATATCAATACAAAGACATTCCATAATCTATTCAAAGATAAAGGAGTGGGATTTACCTATATCTAGCAAAGTATATATGATAGTAGAGGCTATTAGAATAGTACCTCATACTATATATGGTTTATCAATCTACTCTTCGGGATCTATTATAGTTCATGTAACTAGATTGATCCATGGACCCAAGATACATATGGACTACCCAGATCAGTTTTTCTATACTGGTGTTGAAAATTTGAACTTTGGATAGTACGCCTCTGACCTCCTACTCAGCTAATTTGTCGGGTACTACTCAAGATTTCTAGCTGATGTAGAGTCACTAATCATTTTCTTAAAGTTTGATCTAGTTTGGGTCCTCTCCCATTAGAAATAGGTGTAAATTTCTGTAGAAACATATAAATATGTCTCATTAAGCTGCAAGAAATACACTCTAGTGGGTCACTATTACACTATGGATTTACTTGACCCTTTCATATGCACTGATGCAATAAAACAGAGCTACCAGTGTAGATGCTCTATCCACTACTTCGCTGATGAGAGTCATCAAGGAAGTGCTTCATTTTGTAGGAATAAATACAAACCTATTTTGGTACTAGACCTCTATGCCTAGTACCACTATTTCCCTTTAAAGTTGATTGATGATAAGATATTTTTTCATGATCTCAGAAATGGTAGATTGGTATAATACATTCACCTAAGAGAGGATTTCAAACTATATCCTATCCTTGAAGAATCTCTCTCATGATAGATCATCACCATAAATAATCGGTGGAATGAATTGAAGATTAGTTAAACACATTAAATAGTCTATTAAGGACATGGAACACATTTCTAAGGATATAAAATCACTAGCTCGATCACCCCTTAAAATATCATGGAAAAATTAATCATATTAGGTAGTCTGAATGTCCACCAAGACCATGCCCTAATGACATCTAGCCTGGGAAATCACAACCCACCAATGCTTTCCATAATCACACAAAATGTTGGTGGAGAGGTGGAACCTCCTCTCTAAAGTAATCCCAATATTCTCAAAGGTAGATAACATGGATTATTACCATACCTCAGAAAATGAGGATCTTCATACCCCATTATGATGGGAGGATGTTATTGTTGGAAATCTTCAATAAAATCATAAATAATAGGTTTAGGGTTTGGATAAACCTATATATAATGTATTAATAATAAAAAAACTCTCATGAAGATGAGTATTAGTTCCCAGTTCTAGAATAGAAAGTGGTGCCACATGTGAAACTACTAGAGGTAACACTAGAGGCTCAGGGCATGCCCCCTTTTGAGAATGGTTGTTGTAAAACTCATAGAATAGGACATGAGAATTTTGTGGTAGAACAGATCAAAAAATTCCAAAAACATTAATATGAAAAAGATACCAAAATATATATGATCACTAAAATAAGTAGAATAATAGAAAAGGGCTCACTACCCAATGTATTACCCCAAATACCCACATTGATGGTTAGGGTATTGGGAAGTTTTTGAGTTCTTATTTATAGGAGTTCTAGTATATGGATGTTCAATATAAATTTAATGAGAAAAAAAACTCTTTATGTTACATGTGGACTCTCCATTTACTAGAAAAAATTTCATTTATATGTCATAAATTACTTCTTAATTCCATGAGTGAGATTATACATAATATAATATTCAATTTAATTGGATTTTCATTATCATTTTGTAAAGGCTGATACACTTTATAAATCGATATTTACACCCATGTAATTACAACTATCCCCACCTACATTTAGTCTCATAATATAAATGGTGAAATATAGCAGCTCGATTCAATGAATTTCTTTTCCAATTTACAAAGGCCTATAACCATTATAAATTTAATTTGGCAGTTATATAATCATAGACAAACCGAGCTCATGTAACCTGTGTTACTTAGCTTCTATGGTCCAAGATTGGATATTTTGTATTCCATCATCAATATATATAGGGAAAAACATTTATGTTGATAATTACATTTTAAACAACCAATTTCCATTTCCATAAAAATATGTTAGTAGCACAAGTATAAATCACAACCAAGGCATGATCAACAATCATATGCAACACATACAATGTAATAAATGAGAATCACCTATATGAAATGGAATATATATGGAATTTGAATCCCCTGGTTCCTATAATGAACCATGTAGCAATCCTCCTTTCCATATAGAGCCAAATTAGAATCTCCTGAAATAAAATCAAAAGTCACAATTCATTTACATCTCCCAATGATGATATGTTAATTTTAATAAGAGTAACATAAAAAAATTATATCCCATTCCCATAAATCTTGTTTTTTACCCCAAACATGGGTTATATATTAATAATCATATCTTATGACCAAGTTCCAATATAATCCTAATCTCCTATCCATATTTCCCAAAAAATAATACAATAAAGGAAACAACTTTGATACCACTTTGTGACATCACATACCAAGTTCACTCTAAAGTAACCAAACCTAGTTGTCCATATGCTCTCAAGATTTTTTTCATATAATAGAAGTTTCAAAATTGTAAGGAGGTCCTAGGGTGTCCTCATGGGGATACTATTACCTATTTTCATAGTGGTTCACAGTGAAGGAAAATATAGTTAAATAATGGAATCATAATACTAATGAATGAGGTAGCAGAAAGTAGAATAATCCTTAAAATTATTAGTAATTATCAAAAGTTTTAAATTATTATATATATAAAAGATGATGGACTATCATAACAACAAAGTAAAATATGCATACACGGAAGAAATAAGATAGTACAATACCTGATATACAAAAGAATTGAAAAGTGAAAAACTATCCTAGCTTCCTGGGCACCAGGTCTGTCATCTACTACCAAGATTATATAATAAACCTTTAATTTAGTTTTCCAATGATGGATGCTTCCCTATTCCCACACTTGTGATCATATATCATTTTAGAGTTCCAATGGAGTCCTGAATAAGGTGTGAGATAAATATTAGTGGGCCACCACCAAATTAATCGTTACGAATCCAGTCTATGTATATAAACTATAACAGTGCGCACATATATAAAAGTAAATTAGGGTGGAAAATAAATAAGTCATACCTTCTTCAATGTCATATATTCTACAAATATGAATTTATTTAATTGATTACAATATAGTTTTTAATAAGGAGGTCATATGTAATGGTCTCAGTAGTACTGTAAAATGTAATAATAGTAGTGGAGGGTCTGAGGTGAAACCAAGTCTTCCTAGACCTTATGAGGTCAAGCTAGTTCATGGTGTACAACCAGATATCCTATAATAAGGTTATTAGTGTAATAAATGTGTTTTACACCAATTAATTCCACTGTAAGAGTTTCAAACTAAGTTTATAGATAATATTTATAGTAAATCTCAGGCTAAGTATGATTTGTTCCTAGGATAATGATACAATGTGTCATATATTCCTTGAATCCAATATTAATCTGAGGATTGTATCTGAGGGATTCTAATTTATGGATAGAAAGTGAAGGGATCTTATAGTTTCATGTCAGGAATCCACTAATATATAAATACCTTGTTCCATTGTGGCTATCTTCCTTGGAAACTAGAATTGTGTTCTCCCTTGGAAACCATGTTCAATGAATCAGAATGGTGTTTCCTCAATGTTCAAGTAATTCCCTTAGGAATCCAATGCTTCCTCAATTTTTACCATCCCTTTAAAAATAAAAAATGTTCTCAAGAAATAAGAACATCATATATTTAATATATATATATATATCATAAGTCTTTTATTCCATGTAGTACTCATGAAAAATATCATTCTTTCAGTTTATTCCACTACCGTTCATCATACATGACAAGGTGAAATATGGACATGAAACCAAATATCAAATTTATTATAAATGATGGATCCAAGTGATATCTATAATTAAGTATTTTTCATATAATTCATTAAAGATTTTTTTGAAGAAACAATTATGTTACTAAAGGTTAAGCCAAATCCAAATGAACAGTGTCTTAGGTAAACACAAAAAGGGTTGTTAAAGGCATAATAATGAATGAACCTTACCGGGGGTCGTTAACATTGAGGTCTCAACCTCTAACGATTTCAAGAGGTAATAGTAGTGTCATAGAATAAAACCTAGAAAATTTTGAATAACTAATATGAATTTTTATAATCAATACATGATAAAACTGGCATGTACACAATGAAAAAAATTTATAAATAGTGAGACATTGAGGGAAAAGTCATAAACCACCTACCTTAAGTCTATATTAGACTCCTTGTCTAGTATAAGTTATTGGTTTCCCCTAGATCAGAAGAAAATGGATAAAAATATGAACACTATGAAAATAGGTCAGAATGTCTCCTGCAAAAATAACTTCGTATATGGAAAGAAAAATGATGAATGGAGCTAAATAACTTACAAGATTACAAGTGTTTATCCAACATGATAGATGAATCATGAATCAAATTTATATGAAGATATGGGATAAAATACTAGGATAGTCAATGGAAGGATCTCATAAGGTTTACCTCATGTGTGATAAAAGAAGATAGGAGAGAGGGTTATTCTAAAATAAGATTCCACGCCTCCATGTAAAAAAATAGACCAATGGAATTTACATAGTGTGTAAACTTTACACACTTTAAAATGTTTGGGTTTTCACCCTCCAGGGAAAACCCAATAAAAATCATGAAAATGGTCTAGAAAAACTAATAGATATCATGTATTTAATACACACAATGTATTAAAATACCCTTTATGTTTCTATCCTATAGCCAAGCTCCATCCTCCCTTCAACCTTTCATCTAGAAACAAAAATGACCCGCCCAAAGGCACGGTTTCTAGGTTTAATCCAACAGACGACCTTGATATGGATTTAACCAAAAATTAAATAGATACATTCCAAATAAAAAATTTATGATCTTATGTCAAACATATTGAAATTACTTTCCAAATTTTTTGATTTTTGATTCCTAATGACTCCTCTTTATTGAGTAGAAAGACTCGTACATATTACATAGCCTTACAGATTTCACTTTTACACATTCCCAATTAATCAAAATTCCTTCCTCGTTATTATATCCAATTTATTTTCCATTAAACTAAAAATTTATTATTATTATCTAGATATTCCTTTAGTTTTATAAATTAAATAAATAATTAAAATTTATAAATTTTCAAATTTTAATAAATATTCATGAAATGTAATAAAATGTTCCTATAATACTAGAACAACTTAAAACATAATTTATTATTAAATTTTTTGTAATAAAATGGATTTAATTTTCCTAAAATATACTGAATTTATTTCCTAGGTCAATAATTCATAGTTGGGGGACTGTGAGGTGGAGGTCAAGATAGATCTTGTATTTGATAGATGTTATCCTGATTTATAGTCACCATCAATGTTGTTTATTTTAAAGTAGTTCATTACATCCATGATGTGATAGGTGATGTATCATGAGTTTCATAGTTATCCTTTGTTAATTAATCATGGTATGTCCAATATGTATAATTCCTTAAAGGTTAAGTTATGCTTCCTAGGTATGATGTGGTAAATGGTTATGTTTGTGTCTCAATGTTTGGTACATCAAAGAGTGAAATTTTATCATGGAGTTATAGATTATCTACAATAGCCATTGGATGTTACTCAATTGAAATAGGGGTATACATCAATAGATTTCATCTCTATTTTTCCTTTATATTTTGGTGGATATTATTTCATATGGGTTTTTATGGATAATTTTATGAAATAAACCCCTTTATTGGAAATCAAAGAGTCGAGTTCAGTGGATTATTTAGTGAGGCTTTATAAGGACAAGGTATTTTTCATTTATGGAGTTGTGTGGATGATCATATTTGATTTGGATCCTTGATTTACCTCATGATGGTGGAGTGGTTTGTAGTACCCTTTTAGATATTATATATGAATTATAATTGCTTTTCTTCCTTATATGGTGGTCAAACAGAGATAATGATCGAAGCATTCAAGGAGGTATTACATGTTTATACTCATGGTTTTGGAGGTTTTTTTGAAAGTAATATGCCCTTGGTTTAGTTTCTCTATAATAATAGTTATCACAGTTCCATTAGTATGACTTTGTTCGATGAATTTTATAATTTGTCTTATACATCTTTATTTTTATAGACTAAGTTGGAGGGTACCAGTTCTTAGATAACGTCTTGTGTCGATTATAATAGATAAAGTATAGGTGATTTTTTAGTGGATTAAATATACTCAAGACAATTATAATTCATATAGTCATTATAGGAGGATGCCTTTATATTTTAAGGTCAGTTAAATTTTTCTGATAGTTTCTCATGTTCATGAGAAATAGAGGTCTGGTATATGTAGTAGTCTTTCACCTTGGTTTGATGATCCTATGAAGATTTAAAGTGAATTAGTGATGTGTTGTATCAATTAGATCTACCAATATAGATGGATAAGATTCACAAAATATTCAACATGTAATAGATTTAGATATACATACATGATAGCATGCATGTTTTTAGTTGGTTTGAGATTTAAATAGAGCATGATATAGTTTTTGTAGAGTGTTATATTGAGATTCAAGATTGTAAGGTTAATGTGTTGTAAAGTTTCATTATTCCCTTGGTTCATATTATGGAATAATGGTGTCTTAGAGTAATATATAGGGTATAAAGAGTCATAAATGTGATCTTAGTATCCATGTAATTTTTTTAGTTCTTATTGTGATGATTTAGATTTTATATTAATCTGACTGAATATTTTTCTCCTCCCACTTGTGCTACATTTATGATTTTAGGATGTTGAGTTTTTTAAGATATATCTCTTTGAGTGTTATTATTTTTCAAGTTATTTTTGTTTTTTTGTTTAGTCCTGATTTTAATGGATAGAAATTGATTAATAGGAATCTAATTTGATTAAATGAGTTTTAATATTCTTCTAAATTTTGGGTTTGAGGTGTTATAGGTATTTGGAGGGATTCCTGGGGTGGGTAGTAGTAAAAGAGATGTGATCAAGGTAAAATTTTAACTGGTGATAAAATCACATTGTGATGGTTAGTCAATGAACTATGATTAGTTTCTAAGTGGTTTTTGAGAAAAGGGGATTCCTTTAGATGTTATAACATGATTGTTTTCAATTTTTTATTAAATTATGGAGTTTGGTGTTTTATTTTTTCATGATCCCTTATGCCATGATATTTTCATGTTGCTTTTGGATATCGTGGGTGAGTGTTTCAGGATAGTATGGGTTTTCATTGCACTATGTTTTTCTTAAGTGAATATTTTATTTCTGGAAGGGAGGTGAGCCTTGCACCATGAATTTTGGGATTCCATCCATTACAGAGTTACTAATACTATTAAGATGTAATTTTAATTGGTATTATCAAATTTAATTGGATTTTCTTCAAGATTTATGGGGGAGATAATATTATTTTCATTTAATATTTTGGAGGTTTAGTTGACTAGTCATTATTTTACAATAACATAGGCTGTTATGCTATTATTTTTAAATTTCCTTTCAAATTATAAATTGTGGTGGTATCCTTATTTTTTTAGTTATTTGGTATTTATTTAAAATATAAATGTCTTTATTATTTTCTTTATTTATCTTGGTAATCTTTTTTAGTCTCACGAGTTCTCATATTACTACGATCTAGTTCTTGTGATATAGGGTGTTTTCTCTTCCCTGAAATCCATTATTTCCCATTTCTTCTCTCCTAGAGATCTATGTATGTTGATTTTTTAGTTATATTTTATTTTTTAGTGAATTTTGTATTATGATTTTATATGTTAATGTTTTTTGAAGGATCCTTGCTAGTCATTAGGGGTTTAATCCTCAGTTTATTCTCCCTTTTGTGTCATGTTATATAAGATTAATTCACTATAGGTTATTTATAATATATTTTTCTTTGTTAATGTTTATGAATAAGGATTTATTTTAATTTTTATAAAATAGTACCGATTGGACTAAAAAATATAACGAATTATCTTAAACTAAGTGAAGGGGAAATGTGAATCAAATATTTGTTTCATATTTTATATGTCTTATTGTTATTGTTGAGTTACTTCTTAGTTATTGTGATGTTGAACATCTTAATTTTATTTCATGATATTTTTTATATGATAAAATGGGTTTGATTTGATAAATAAACTAAAATATGTTAATGATCCAAATAATGTTAATTTTTTTGAATTGGTTGATAATATTGTTATGATGAGCATGAATCAAAAAATTAATGGTGACATAAGGGGATGGGATTGTTTATTTCTTGTTATTATTGATCTATTTTGTTATAATTTTATGATATATTAGTGACCAAGATATTATTTTATTACTATATTGTAAGATGTTTTGTAACTGTTTAAATGTTCTTGGATCATTATATATTATCCTTCAGGTGTTTGAGGTGTCAGGAGGATGTTTTATGGGAGTTAGGTGTAGTTTAAATTGATTTTTATACTAATATCCTAAATCATATTGTGATAATTAGGGATTATAGTTTGATTAGTTAAATATTGGAGTGAGTAAGTTGTGGTCTATTTCATTGCAGAGGGGATCTATGATATTTCTTGGTCACTCTATCTCAGAGTGTAAGGTTGATTTTAGTGTGATGGAAATTGGTTGTAGTGTGAATAAATTGGTGTTAATACATTTAATGTAAGTGACCCCATGGTGAGTGGTGCCGTGGAATGGATATTTTTTGGATGTTTTTGGAGTTTTCTTTATATAAGCTCCATTTTTTGAATGACTATTCTTGTTGTATCATGGAGTCCCTGGTAGTCCGTTTTATTTGTTCTTCCTATCTGATGTCTATTGCAATGTGGTACATTTTATCACACTGTAATTTTTTTAAGGTGTCTTGGGTTTAATGGGAGGATGTTAAGGATAACATCATGATCCTTATGTTTTTGGGTTTTTTGTTTTGTCCACCTTGGTTATATCTTGGACATATTTAATTATATCTATTTTAGAACCTATTTACCTCTATGATTTAGAGGATATCACATAATTATTTTCCAATATAGTATGGTGGGATGACCCTTGTCACACTGTGACCTTCTATTTTTTCAATGTTATTTGAAATTTTAAATCTTAATTAGGTTTAATTTTAATTAAATTTCTTTACCTTAATCCCTAGGATCCCTAATGATTTTTTAGATCATATAGGTCCCTCTCTAGAGTCTTTTGAATTCTTGGCTTTATGTGGTTGAGACATCACGTCTACGATGAAATGTCATTGTTTTTTTAGAACCCTATTCATTCCTTTGTGTTCCTAATTTTGGGACAAGCAGTGATAGTGGTTTTAATTAAATTTCCTTGGTATTGGGTTGTGGTTTTGATGAAGGTTTGTTGTGCATAGGTTACATTGTTTTTCATTATGAATTCTTAATGACCTAATCATTCTTCCATCCTTGTTCTCTTGTGGAAAATTATTGAATCATCATTTGAGGAAGGTTATTAGATAATTACTATTATTTATTTATGTGTAAATGTGGATGAATCATATTTTGTTTTCATTTTGTGGATATTATGGATTAATATAAATATGATATAGAACCTGATTAATGAAATTAAAGGGGGAAAGGTGTGATTAACATGTGTCTAAGAGTTCTATGGTTTTTTGTAGTTGTTTTCTATTAGTATGATGTTTCTATTGTAGTATAAATTGTTTCAAACTATTTTAGTGATTGAGTCACCTTCTAAAAAACGTTATTTACTTGAATATGATAATGAAATGGTGTCATGGGAAATATAGAAACTATTATAATATGATTATGGTTAAAGTGTTAAAAAAATATGAAAACATGCTTATAAGAGATTATTTGATGTGATTTATTAATAAATTTATGATTAATTACTAGTTTTGGGTTTTATATATTCTTTTTTGTTAGATTGGTTTTGTTTGGGGGTTTTTGTGGTTAGTTTTGGGATATTAGCATGTTATGGTTTTAGTGATTCAATAGATGTGTTTTAATATGTCTAGTTTAGACCAGTTAATATGTAAAGAGGATGAATTACACTTTGTAAAATGGTATTAGATAGAGTTGTGTATATTGGAATAAGTTATGTGGAGGTTTATATATAAATGGGGTCAATTGTTGTGGGTTCCTGGTTAGTTTCCTGGTGGCATGAAATAAAACTGTAATTTATGGAGTTGACAAGGGAATGGTATATAAATTAAAAAAAATTTACAAGTGAATAAAATGAAATATTTGGGATAAAAAGCTAAAGGTAGGGATATATATGGTTGATGATTAATGAATGGTCGAACATTAAATACAGTTAAAAAAGAGATGTGGATGGTAATGGTACTTCTAAAAATAGAAATATGGAATAAAATGATAAGTTAATAATATTATTATAGATTTCTTATATGAATTGGTATAGTTGGTTTGTTTCATAGTGATGAAAACGATTGTTATCAAGTAGTGGTCATGATGTGCTAAATTTTTTGATTGATTGTTTTGTTGGATGGGTGTGAAACCTTTGATTTGGATTTTTTGTAATTATTATATATGTTATATTTTATTGATTTTTCTCATGAACCATCACCTAATCTAGGTAACCTTATATATGTCTATATACTTTTGGGTTTTAGGTTTCTTCCCCAATATCTTGGTTATAAGGGGAATATATGGATGAATTCTACCTTTTTATTACTCTCCATTAGAATATAGTATGTGTTATGAAAACTCGTGGTTAGTATATATAAATAATTTTTTATGAATTTATATTTTTTTGTACATATATATTGTCTAACCTGGTTAAGTGGTTATAGTGAAGATGTATGGTGGGGGATATGCATAGTAGGAGGAGGGAATGAGGTTGAGATTATTCATGTTTAGGATTTCTTAAATTGATTAGTATTATATGTAAAGATGTGATGTGGTTTTTTTGTGTAGTATGTGGTTTTGATATGTGCACATGTGGTTATGTGATTATATAGATGGGGTTAAAGGATAGAACATATTTCGTTGTGGTATGAGAGAAACTAGATCAACGAGGAAGTGGTTTTAGTGTACCTATTTGAAATATATTATTTTGATATTATTATACAATACTTTGATGAGATATTGGGTATGTTAGCCTTTGTAGGGTATGGTGATAGTTGAACTATCATGGGTTTATGTTTGTTCAGTTATTTGTTCACTAAGGCATTAGTATACGTTTTTCACATTTACTTGATAGGTTTTGGGAAGGATCCTACTAAATACTCTTTTATGGTCACCCTAATATATATATATATATATATATTGTTTTCAATGAAGGAATTGGTGATCACATTGGATCTTACTAAGTTGAGGAGGTCTTGAGTTTTTTTCACTAGCATATGATTTATATTTTGGTATTTTATTTTGGAGACGTAATTTATTTGAGATAATTACATGAATTATTATATGAGTTTTATTTACATTATATAGACTTGATTGGTGGTTTTTTCTTCTGTTAATGGTATTATAAGGGTAATTCCGCCCATTTATTTATAATTATACCCTCAATTCCACTCACCAAACCCATTTCTAATTGGAGGCAGGGATCATGTGTCACTCTTACATTCTTTAGAATCTTGGGAAGGTCTCAGTATATGGGTATGTTAGGATTAGTTTGGTATTGTTTATTGATAGTTGTTAAAGCAGTGGTGTGATAGGTTGATGTGGTTAATTTCATAGATTCATTTGGAAATGGAATCATTCTTGTGTAATATAATGGAATTGACTATCATCAAATGGGAATGGTTTTTTCTGAATAAAATAAGTGTTGAATGTTATAATTGAAGTTATTAAAATAGATTCTAGAAATTGGAAAATAATTGATGTGAAGTGGAAGTGTGTATGAAGGAATTAATATGTCTTGTGAAATCAATGTGTTTAATAATTAATGGAAATAGAATTGGTAACTATTTTTGAAATGGGAATAATTTGTATGGTAATTGTGTGGTTGTTTCATGGGTTGAATCTTGTTTTTATTCTTATAGATGTGATGGTGGTTGTTTTGTGTGGAAGTGATGGTGTAGTGGTGGGTCATGGTTATAAAGGAATTGTGGTATAGATTTTACCAACATCTTGGATTATCTTTGTTATATATATATATTGTACATTTTTTTATTTATTACACATCCCCAAAAAATTCAAGTAACCTTACTGATTCTCGTATGAGGTTTTGGGTTCTCGAAGTACCCCCAACATCTTAGATATGGTTGATATAGATGGATGAATACTCCACCTCTCTCTCTCTCTATCATCCACACATAGTATGTTTATGTGGTGATGGAATGTGGTTTTTCTAGGGTGTCATATTAGTAATTTTTTATGAATTGGAATGTGGTTATGGATGGATGTTATTATATAGTTGTGTTATATGGATTTGGAAGGGGTATAACCATCATTATGTATGTCATTGGGATGCTTAAGACACTAAATTAGTGGGGGAATAGGTTTGGTGTAACTTCGTTCTTTATATTTTATTCATTAATATGTTATTATAATTGTATGGGGATTTGGTGAGTTAGTCTTGGTGTGTTTTGGGTTTAGTTGACCTTGGTATGGGTGATGAGTCTATTTCATTACTTAATTCTGAAGGTTTTAGTAGGTTTCTTCCATATCTTCATGATATTTTCTTGGTTGTAACCTAATTAGTATACCTTTTTTCTCACTTTTATCTTTAATATACTATTTTTACTAATTTTTAAGATGGAATGGGATGGTGGGATGGACATTACTAGCTCATAATGCAGTGACCGTTTTAATTAAATGTTGTTACCTTATGAGTTTATTTTTGGTATTTACTTTAGAGATTGTTCCATTGGGTTTCTATTATAAATTACATGTATTTTAATGGTATTATAAATTTAATGAATATGTTTGTTGGTTTGTAGATTATTTTCATATATTTTTGTGTGTTTTAGAGTTGATTGGTGGGTAATTATTTAATTCCTAGGATTTAAGGACAATGCCTCCCATTTTGGGTGATTTATACCCTTGGTGTCAGTTAACAACCCTTAGTATTTTGGAGGTGGTACTCTAGTGGACACTACTTTCTTCAATACTCGACCAAAAAGGATTCTAGTTTATATGGGTCATGACCCTAAAAGTTGTCTTTTTGAAAGATAATGAAATCACATTAATTTTTGAAAAATGATTTTGATTGTATATTTGAATATAAAAATGCTTCTTAGATTATAAATTATTGTATTTGTGAGCACAAAATTATTATAGATAACTTCTTTATAATGTTATATAATGGATTAAATTTATATTATTGAAAATTACTTGATCCAAAACAATCAATGTATGAGGTTTCAATGAAGAAAAATTATCAACATTATTGAGGGAAGTTCATTTGAGGGATGAATCAATCACTGATCTCAATTGTTAATAGTCCAACTAGAATTGATGTAACAAGGACACAATTAAATAATGATATTATATATATATATATAAATTAAAATCATGTATAAGACATGGTAGACAAATTTTTTCTAAAGATAAAAGTTATAAAAAAATAGAATTAATATAACTAATGATGTCAATATGAACTATTGTATTCTTTAGGAAAAATTATGCTCAATTATTCACTATGAAACACATAAGGTGATAAACAAATAACCTTTAAATAACCTTTAAAATCCTGAATAAATTTTTAATAATTATATATCTTTTAATTTTTTCACTACAAGAGGATTATGGAATATATATTAAATCAAAAATACATATTAAATATTTTCATTCTCACTGGAACATGATATTACGAATGAGAAAGAATATCCTAAACCCAGGTAAATTATTGAATTATTATCATGATTAAATGAAGGAATATTATAATTTTTTTACTCTTTTCCTCGTCATTATTTTTTCCCATTGATTTTTTGTAATAAGGTTTTTTCAAAATAAAATTATATAAATAATATTTCCTGAAATTTAAGAAATTGAAGAGAGAGTGTTATGAATAAATATTTTATTTATAGTCTTCAAAATTCCAATAAAAATTCTTTATCTATGATGCAACCATTTATTCTTTAAGATGTTCAAAGTCTAACTAAATTATCATCTAATTATAGGATTATATATGGTATAAGGAGCATATATTAAGAGTGTTCACCTTTATTTTTGGGCACAACAAGTGTAAAATAATCAAGTGGTCAAATACTTATGGCCATAACCTGAAATATCCCTTCCTTTTACTTCCCAATTTCATAATAGTTTTTTTTCTTGATTATTTGTTAAAATTCATAAAATAATTATATTTTTAAAAGAATAAAAATAAAATAGTTACCATAAAACATGTTATGAAATTAAAAAGAAGGTAAAATTGGGTTTAGGATAAGTGATATAAGTTATAAAATAAAATTTAATTTAAAAAATTAAATGATTAAAAACATAGTTATATTGAATTGTATTATTCTCCTCTCATATTTTTAGTTTTCTGTATTCTAGGTTAAAGGGTAGCTTACCATTTATAATTGAGGATGACCTTATATAGGTTTAATAAATTATAAAATTAATCTATATTCCACGAAAAAAAACGTAGAATATCTGGAGGATGGATCCTCTCAACATAGATACATTTTAATGCATCCCCTTTTATTTCCATCAACAATTATTGTGTATTAAGTCTCAAATTTTTATATGTTACCTCATTAGAAAACTTATTCTGAAAACCCTAGTGTGGTAAAATCTAGAATAAGGGGAAGAGTGTAATTATATTAGACTCCCCATGAAAATTTAATAAATTATAATTACAATTTTTTTAACTTATGCATCTCTATAGCGTGAACTAGTTTTTTAAAAACCATCATAATTTGTGCCTTCATGAAATTTTCTTTCATATTGTCACTTGATCAAATATATTATATGTAAATATATTATTTCTTTATTAACTCATGAGAAAATGAGAATAATTTAGATGTGATCTATTTCATTCTTATAATTTTGACACAACATTCCTTTATCTAAGTATAATACACATAATTATCTTTAAATAACCTTATTTGACTTATTTCTATACTTAATTTACATTTAATTTGAATGTGTTCAATTAAAAATCATATCCATACACATTCCCTACATGCCTAATATATTTTTATAGATTACTCATGATTATATATTATAATGAAAATAATTTACCTCGATGATCACAAAGAAATTTCAATACCTCCAACCAAGAGAAAATATCTTGACCATGATCTCACCAAATGAAAATAAAATAAAAATCTTTTTTTGAATAAAAATTTTGATCCAATATTTTCTTTAATTTCTAATTGATTTTGATTTTTAATTTTGATAGTCGTAAACACCATAATTATTTTTACTAAGAATGGTGCATAAAGTGGATTTCAATATTATATTTATTAGAATAGTTATTTCTTTTACCTATAAATGTGAAAGATCATAATTTATAATTTGGATGAATTTTTATTCTTCTAAGTGTTATAGAAATTTTTAAATAGTCTCAAATAACTATTCATAACCTTACATTTAAGGTGAACGTTAGGTATGGGAACCTAACTTTTGATACGAAATCATATTTTTTTAAACTTACAATTGAACTTAACTTTAGGATTGGGAACCTAACATTTGTGAAGAAACTATCGATGTGATTTTAATTTTGTATATTTTCATGATTTCTGAAATGATTTCTACAGATTAAATATTTCCCTAAAATTCATTCAAATACCATTTAAATTCATCTTAAAAAATGTATTAAATCATTTTTATTTTTAAGGGAAGTTACCATTTTTATTGGCCAATTAAATTAAATTTTAAAATACACTCTAATTCTGTGAATTATGATTTTTCTAATAATATTTTCATATCTTTTTGACATGGTTTATATAAATATTCTTATTTATTATAAAAACATTTATAAATTAATGATATATAGATAAGATTGAAATAGTTTTGAAAAAAAATCTAATTCTATAATGTTCTATAAGCTGAATCTCTTTATAATTGTTTTGGGACTTTCTATGAATATTTTCTATTTGTAATTTTTTATTACTACATTTTTATCATCTTCTGCAGTTCTTCAAAGGTATTTCTTAGGATTAAACTTTAAATATATACAATTTTCAATATATTGTTATGTGTTTTGTCTTATTATTGAGATGTTTTTATGCTTTTGTAGTTTTATCATAAAAATATCTATTATAACCAATATTTTCTTCAGAATGAATGCATTGATAATCATTTTTTATATTCCTCTAAATATCTCTTCTTCTATCAGTTCTAGAGGTAATAGTGAGATGAAGTAGTATTCAGAAATCTACATCTATTTTCTTTTTTGATATAGTATCATATTTTTATACTAAGTTGTAGTTGTCAAGGTTGCCTATAAAAGAACATTAATTCCCTATTTAATCTTGGTTGTGAGGTTTCAACTACCTGCACTCAATTTTCAGTGTCTCTAGATAAAAGTATCTTTCTATTAAAAATCGTTAATACCACATTGAAACACTTTAAAAATTAATGTGTTCTTTTCTTTATGATTCTATTTTATATTTTTTTGAAGAATATAATACTGAATAAATTTAAAAATAATAAAGTATGATCAATTTTAAATTATCCAAGTGTTTTTTAAAGAACATAATTCACTCCCCCACTAGTGCTTTTGTGTTTATTCTGACCAAAAATTGGTATCAAAGGAGTTTTCTTTTATAATCCAGTTAAGCTCTATAAATCTTGAGCTAATGATTTATACAAATAATGATGTCTATGGATAAACTCAAAGATGGTATATCAATTATAATGTATCTATATTTTAATATTGAATATTATGGATTTTGGATTGATTTTATGGCTATCTATTTTATGAATATTGGTTCAAAACTTTATATACGAGTTGTTAAGTTGTTTGAAAACCCTGAGGAAGATCTGTAAAAATGGGATGCTACCAAAAAAATGAGTATGGTCTTAATTCAAGATTCATGAATTCAGTCATTTGTATAACAAGACTTGATGAATATAATCTGGTCTATCAGTGTCTTACTACTTATGAGTTATGGAAAACAATTACAGTTACCTGTGAAGGAACTCATAATTTCAAAAAGTTGAGGCACAACACTTGAAAATTAAAATTTCATACTTTCAGAATGTATTATGGATAAAATATTAATGAAATAAAAATAATATTGATTGAAATAGTTAATAGTCTTGCTTCCCTATTAAATCCAATTCTAGAAGAAAATCATATGATAAAAGTTTATAGAGTTAACCCTCTATGTGGAAATTGATATTTGTTGTTATCAGAAAATCAACACCTAATAATAATTTTAGAATGAAGGAATTGATTAGTACTCTAATGAAATACAATGATGAAATAAAAACTAAAGTTTAATGTCACATAATTAACAAAAGAGAGAACAAAACTTATAAATATATTATTACAAAAGGAGAAAAGAATTTTATGGAGGGTTTTATATCTAAAATTGATTAAATTTATTTAAAATATGGATAGGAACTAAGCCTCCTTGAAAAAATATTCAATAAGTTATATTAAATGAATAAAGTATTCATGAAATCATTCAATGATTCCAAGAATGATACAATCAAACTAAAATAGGTATATAAAAAATTGATCACAAACATATAGGTCATATGAAACCTAATTTCCTATAATTGATAGATATAAGAAAAATTGAGAAGAAGAAGAAGAATCTCTAGATGAGATAAGACTATGATCACAATGTAATAAATTTATTGAAGTATATGTGAAGGTTTTTTTAAGACTCTCGTACACCTTTATATTCTGATTCATAACAGCAGAACTTTAATTAGAAATAAAATATGTGCTTTATGGCTAAAGAAGATGAGTTACAATATTAATATTATTCTACTTATGATTTTTATAGCATTTCAAATGGTAAATTAAAAAAATATTGTTCCATTATTAAATAAAAAAATTAATCCCAATTGATAAAGAATACATATATAAGGAGTATTTATAATTCTATATTTAGTGAAAAATATTCCATGTCAAAATGGATGCTATAATTAAAAGAAAAATTTAACATATTTGATTCAAACTAAAATGTGCATGAAAATAAAATTAAAGAGTTGCAATATGTGGTATAATTGTTTAAAATGTTTTCATTTTCTGTTTAAATTCTGGAAATATTATTTAAATAATATTATTCAGAAGATTATTCATATAAATAATTATATGTTATATATAATGACATAGGTTTCTCTTAAATGGATATTAAATCTCTTTAGCTGAATATTCATTACATTACAGAAACTCATGCCTAAGGATTGTAATAGTTTACTGGATTTGTAAACATGGAAACACAAAAAACTGGTCCAAAGTTAAACTACATCGTCTCGCATTATGATATTTATAACTAGCACCCATCTTAGACATATCAAACATAATACATTTCTTCATAACATGGGGAAATGAAACATAATAAAGGGTGATCTCAAAATATCAGTAAGGGTAAAAAAGGATGATATGTAAGAATAACATGAACATACGGGTATGAGAATAAGAGTATAAAATTTTAAAACCATACCCTTTATATAAATGATCATAATCTTAACTCATTTAATAAACATTAGATGTTTATAAGATATGAATCATAAGGGAATAAAATAACATGATCCACATGAGCTTAGAATTGACTTAAAACATATATTTTTGGCATACCCATAATCATATAAGATCATTTCCATAGTATTCAATACTCACTACTAAGGATATTATAGTAGAATGGGTTCAATCTCCAAATCATCATAGTAGTCATGGTTCACTCCCAAAACCATCATAGCTGAAAAAGTCCCTTACTAAATCGGGTTCAATCCATGTTCCATTCCTATCGATCTTATAAGATTTAAATCTTTTCCCAATGCATTGGAGGGACCTGTAATTCCCACCAATATCCTAATGAAACTTATTTTTATGTGAGACATAAGATCAAAACAATTAATCCTATCATAACCCCTAAAATAAAATGGTTTTCATAAACATTTCATCATATCAAAACCTATAGAAAAGAGACAAGTTTCATAATCATTTCATCCAAGCATAACCCAGGGAAAAAATAATTGGGTTTTATAATAATTTTTTCATGGTATAAACAATTTATATGAAAAGGATTTTATAAACATCATTCCATCATAAAAATTATTTCATTATAAACATAAATAATGTCGTTATATAATAATAATTTTATCCTTCGATCATATCCCCAATAAATCCTAGGTAACATCAAGGGATGTTATTTTAAATAAGAAATGATTTATGAATAAAAAATCACTTGGAACATTTCATGAGGTAGATAACTTCTCTTTGAAAATAAAATTTTGAAACATTAATAATTTTGGAAATACTTTTTATTGATTGTAAACTAGAAAACATATAAAAAAAGTTTTAAAATCATTTAAAACTCATCTTTAGGAAAATGTATTTTCCTCTTTGAAAAACACTTTTTAAAACATAGAAACTTTTCAAAATCTTTTAAACATTGAAATGATTTATTTAAAATCTAAAACATTTACCAAATATATAGTGAAAAAATTTAATAGAGTGTTTAAAAATTTTAAGGTAATATTTAAATCATTGAGATGTCCTGACAATGGGAAATACTATTCATGTCAAGCATGTTGAAAAACAATGATTGTTTTTATATTTTCAGTAAATCCAAATTGGTATTATCTAGAAAACAACATGAAGATTTCATTTATTTTAACAAAATCAAACTTGTGTAAAATTTTTGTTAATAAATCATCTGAAAAAAATTAATAAAATTTTTTAAAAGCTTTTTGTAAATCATGGTTTTGGAAGAAATGGGGTTTTTGATCCAAAAGATGATATTTCTTAAAAACATTTTTTTAAAATATTAAGTAGATAAAGAGATTAAAATGAATGTGAAAATTTTATTTTCATGAAAAATAATAGTAAAATAAAATTCATAATTTTCTTGAGATATGGATCATAATATTTTATCATTAGAAACATAATAATAAACAATTCTGATAATCAATGAGATTATACCATAAAATCCTTACCACTTTAGTAACTTTGAATCATAATAACCATGATTGAATAACATAAAATGAAACTTAAAATATTTTTATGATAAATAAATTATTTTTATTACATGTCAAAGGGTATGTATATACACCTCGTGAAATAATATTGGTGCATAACATAATGTACTTCTTAAAGAAGGAAATTTGAGACAAAAACCACTTACCATAAGTCTTGACTCTCATTATAAATGCTTAAAAAACCTGTAAAATAAATATAAGTTTATTATATATATTATAGTACAATACTTATATATATATCATACCATATATTATTTTCTTATGGATTTTTATTACCCATTTAATAACAATTCCATGTTAAAGTTGTGGTTCGTGTAATAACTACTTTTTTTCATAAATGTTTTGATTTGTTATTTTTTCCTCTTAATTTTATCATGATTAAAAACTATAAATAATTTTAACCATGATATAAATATAATATATATTCATTATAATTTTATTTATAGTGGTCCAAATAAAATAGTGATAGAAAATGAAATGCACCATTCATGGGGACGGTAGGTCATACATACATATGAATATTGTTTCCATTTTCATTTTGAACTAAAAGAAATAAATTTAAAAGAAAAATTACCATTTAATAATCATATTTTTGTCATATATATAACATATTTTCATTAACACTATTCTTAATACCTTCTATATAAATTGTGAAAGAATCACATTATTTCGTGAGATGGTAGTCTACTTTACATGCGAGCAACATTATCGCATTCCCACAAAATGGAATGTATGAAGGTATGTGTGATATAATAATTAAATAAGAAAAATTATATAAAAAATATTTTATATAAACATGTTATCTATCATTATAATCAATAGGGAAATGTGATAATGGAAAAAAAAGTGACATCAGTTCACGGGATGGTAGTCCGATATACACAAAAATGATGATTTCGAATCCCATTCGTTGAAATTGGAGTTGGTGTGACATAATTAATTTAACATAAAAACATATTAGTATATTTAATATACTACGGTTTTTTATAATCATGGTATAGTATTAATTGAATGATTAGAGCGAAGAAATAAAACAAAAATGCTTATTGATGAATGTTACCTCTTCTTCAGGTATCCTCCATAGGTTTGCCCAAAAATCCTTCCTAGGATGGTTTTTTGTTCAAAATACGGATTCTGATATAATATTACAGACATTTTAAAGTAATTTTGAAAATTAATTTTTGAACTAAAATGATTTTAATGTGAGAATACAAGAGTAGAGGTGTGGTATTTTATTAGTGATGTGAGTGGTACACTTGTAATATTTTGAAAAGAAAAAGGTGTGCCGAGTTTTTTATCACTAATGAATGTTCCAAGATGGACCATTATAAATAATATTAAATATAAAGTCTAAATATTTATATTAAATAGGTTTTTTACAAGTTTTATGTTATTTTTAACCCTTAGCATTAAGTTTAACCCTCGGTAAACCCATTTTTACCTTAACCGTGGTAAATAATTTTTACTATTTTTAATATTAATTTGGGTAAATAAATATTTTTAATATACTATATAATAAAAATAATTATAATTCCATTTATAGAATCCATTTTTCCAAATTCAATCCACATAATTAGAAATTTTTAATTTAAAATTAATTCTGCAGGTGTGACGAGAAAGAGGGTTTTTAAAGAGAAAATGTTCAAAAGTTTACAAAGTTTTTATATAAAAAATTCAATTTAAAATTGATTCCAATGATATAATTTTGATTTATGGATGTATAATTGAACTAATTTCACTTCAAAACATATGTAATATATAATTTAACTTTGTAAATAAATTAAACTAAAAGGTATTTTTCAATTGAAATTCAGTATTTTTCACAATTCTTTAAAAAAATGAAACCTTTCAAAAAAATTAAAAAAAAATATCCAAGGATAATTTGGACATGTTGATTTCACAAAATAAGCTTATTTTGTAAAATTAGTCTTCTAAAAGTGTGAAAAATAATTTTTATTAATGTTCACACAAGGAAGTAATTTTTTTGTGAAAATAGTATTTGAAAAAATATAAAGACTTTACTAAAAATTATGTAATTTTTTAGAAATATGTTTTATTTATATAAAACCATAATAATTAATATTTTAAATTTAGTTATTAATATTAATATAACTATTTTTAACTTCTATCTTATAACAATCATTCTGAAATAAATATATTAATAATATATCATGGTTTTATGAAAACTCAGTTTCAATTGTAATGCAAGTTGACCCAATGTTGCATGAAGTTAAAACTTAACATCATTTTTCTTATAACGCATGTTATAAAATAAATTTAATTTATTAAAATAGAATAATTCCTAAAAATTTTGTTTCTAGAATTCTAACCCCCTTAGAATGAATTTTTAACTTTAAAATTCATTATTCTGATACAAATAAATGATGATACTTCTACCTCAAAATTTATTCAGGTTCCCACATAGCTTCTTCAAATTAGTGATCTTGCCACAAAATTTTGACCTGGTGAGTGGTCTTGTTTAGTAGAAATTTATTTGTATGATCTATAATTTCCACCAGTTGTTCCTCATATGAAATATCTTACTTTAGTGTTATACCCTATCAATATAGTACATTTGAAGGGTCAGGTGTAACACCCCAAGATTTCATAGTAAGTTATTTTATTTAAATTAATTCAACATCTTGCACTGCACGCAATACCGAGTTCGAGCGCACCATGACTTACCAAACTAGATTGTCAAAATAAGGTTATCAATATTATTAACTTCATTTTAAATTTTATAAACATCATATAATTTTAACATCCATATTATATATTTCTTAGAGAAAATATAAGAACAAATTAATTTTTTTAGATAAAAGTTGTATTTTTCAAAAAAATGAAATTTTCCCACATTTTAGTGGTGAACCCTTTTTAAATCCAATATTAGGCACATTTATATATTAAATTAGACAAAATAAACTTTTTATTTAGAATTAGAACATAAAAATTTAGTTTGGAAAACTTTTTGATGCTTTTCTGATAACATTCATATTTTGCTGAATAGTGAAAAATGAAAAATTTTAATTGAAAACAAATTTTTAAATAAAAATAATTTATAGAGTTAAATTATACATTTGAATGGTTTTTAAGTATAATTAGATTATATTTTTATCATTTAATCAAATTTTGGTAATTTGAAGTAATTTTTCATTTAAATTGGACAAAAACACATATCAATCTTTTGATAGTTTTAACTTCAAAAAAAACCCTCTTTTTTGGTTTTCACAATGGGAATATTTTTTTTAAAATTAATTAATACAACTAATATGTTTTGAATTTGGTAAAATAGAAATCATTTTTGAATTGGGAATATCAAAATTATCTTTGGATGATTTTTTGGTATTTTTTGGAAAACTTTTATTTTTTGATTAATAGTGAAAAAACACGGTTGACATTAGTAATTAAAATGTGGTTTAATAAGATGAAAATAATTTTCATGAATAGTAACTTTTGAATTTTATTTAAAACTATTAAAAGTAAATAGGGTAATTAAAGGTAAAAATGAAATTATAATTACCCTAACACAAGTCCTAATTATGTTGGATAATTTTATTTCGACCAAAATCATCCTTAGTAATCAAAAAAGATCCCTTTGATCCATTTGGATTAGATTAAGACATTTATTAATATTTTATTTAATGAAGAGATAAAAGTGTTAAATTAAAATATAAATAACTAAAACTTTTTTTAATATAGGTTTATACATAAGATAAATTCAACAAAAAAATCATTATAAATATAAAAATATTTCCTATATAATGGTGTTTTATTTATAATTTTTAGTTATTAAATAATTAAATTTATTTATGACTCAATGATGATACAGTAATTACCTTATTATTGAATGATTAAAAAATGATATTATATATTTTAATATAATTGGAAAATGAGACTTTTAATGTATTCCATGAATTTTCAATGTTAATATAATGTTCTAGGGTTTATTAAATAATTGTTTTTCGAATTGATAAAGTTGTTATGACTTTAAAAAAATCAAATACTAAATAGTGTCAAAATTGACATAAATATGTTTTAAAAAAATACTATATTATTGATTGATAAAATATTCCAAAAAAATAAGTGTCAGATAAAGGACTTACGTAAGTTTATATATATCAATACTTAACCACTTGGGGTTTTCTTGGCTTTTTATAGTATGTTTATTAACCATTTATTGTAATAATACAAGAATACATGGTAAAAGTTAAACTATTTAATTAAAAGCTAAATATAAAAGATAAGGTCAATATGGTGACATAAAACTCTCTAAAACCTAATGGTTGAGAGGTTTTTGACCCATCCCCACCTTATCCTCGAAATAAATACTTCTGGAGCCATTATAAACTGAATATGATTGTATAATAAAATAATATTTCATGCTTTTCTTAAAGTGACCCTCTTGACTCTTATAAAAGGGTACTTTCCCTTATCAGAAAATTACAACTCCAAGTTCATTTGGGTCACCCAATATCTACTCAAATATCCTCCCAAATACCCTCACTTCATCCTAGAGACCTTACCTTCTTAAAAAATCTAATCTAATGAGAACTTTTGATCAAATCAAAACGAAGCACCTGAAGAAGAGGTAATAATTTAATCACCTCATTCAAAGTTCTTTTCTTATTCCACTTCCTCTTTATTTGTTGTTTCCATACCAAAATATAAACACCAGTACCTTATACATAATTTGATGTTATATAAATATGGTAAAACCATATTCATTATTCCACCCATCCTATGAATGACAAAGTCACCATACGTGCATACTTACGACTTACCATCTCCACGTCATGGTGTGGGGTGTTATTGAACACTTCATTATTTTTATGGGTATAATAATGAGTATAATTGATTTAAATAATAAATATAACATGTTAATAATTCTGTATATATGATATAATATCCAATTACATAATATTTTACCATTAATTGAATGATATTTTCACTCATGCATACGTACGGATTACCGTCTCCACGAATGCGATAATACTCATTTCCCATCGTAATCCTTCAATAATAATTTTATTTTATGATTTAATATAATTTTTAATAACTTAATATCATTATGGATATTAATCAAATACATTATATCCATAAAAAAATGGCTTACTTAACAAAACATATAATGTAAAATGAATCAGTTAACACCCAAAACAATGATACTACTGAAATATTATTGAAAAAGCCATATTAGAAGATCATATATGATATAATATTTTTGTATGTGGTTAGTTTATAAATTAATAACAATGATTAAACTATTATATAGGAGGTTAACATACCCTCCACTAAATAAAAGTAAAAGGTAAGGGTTTTTCATCTCACTTCTTATTCCCAAGAGATTCATGCTATACTGCAACTATTTCCTTCTGTGTGGTGTATGTACTACCCATTGTTGTATTTTTTAAGTAATATAAATTAATTTATTGGTATTTACATATTCATTGTATCATCCTTATTTAATAAGGTTTATGTTTCTTAAGTTACCAAATTGGTAAGGGAATTTTTATTTTCGATTTTCATGCATTGGGTTTTACGCAAATTTCATTGATTATTTTACTCCAAGATTATGTGTGAAATCAATCTTTATTTATATATTTAGTAATTTTTACTCCCCTTTGTGTGGATATACTTTTGATACACATAATCAATCCATTTATAAATTCTCAAGTCATCTATATGATCTTGATATGAGTAATCATAACTCAATTTCCATTCATTTAGTTAAACATCCAAGTCATTGGTGTTGTTTTTACATGAATATGTGTGAATTTACTCTGATTTATTTACACATAATATCCAATCATATTGACTGTATTTATATTTTTCACACATAATTATGTAATTTATTTATCCTTAACCTAAGGATATGGTCTTTATAAGGGATTTCATCTCAATTTACATTCCATTGATACTTCTTTGTTGTTATGCGCCAATTCACTTTTATATGGTGTACATATTGTACTTCGACATAGTATTCCATGAATCCATTTATTCTCATGATATTATAATGTTTTTTTACCTCAATTATCTGTATTAAAGCGTCTCTCATTTGGTTAAGAACTCTAACTAAAATATCATTTTAAATGTTTTAATGATTTATTCCTCTAAATCATTCTCATTAATGTCCATGATTTAGAAATGGTGTTAAGGATTTATTTATATGGGCATGAATGTTTTAAAATTAAAATCCCATTTAATTGTTTCAAAGTTGTATGTTACACTTTGATTAAAAAATCTATTTTTTACAGCTTCTTGATAAATAGTGAGACTTTTAAATGTTTTCATAAAAAATGGATATTTCTCTCAAATATTTTTACTCATTATTTTCATCTATGTCAATATCCTTCATTATTCATGATTGAGGTTGATTTACTATAATAAAATATTCTATATTGTATTTAATGAGTTATTTTTTACTGTGGATGTGCTATTTTTATACCACTCATTGTTTTCAGTTAAAATATTGACATTTTGTTTGGTAGTTTTAATAAAAAAGTTTAGATTATGTTTCAAACTTTTCATATGAGGAATACATTGGACTTAGTAAGTGATGGGTGGAGTCTGCTATAACCCCTCAACGAATCTGTAGGTCCCATGAGAAAAGTCAGTGTCTTGGCACGGGGCCTTTATAAAATCTTATTTGTAGTCATGGTGAGAGGCCTTAACTATGTGGTTATGATGTCTAGCATTATGTATTCCATCATTATGAAATTAGCTATTGATATTACATGTGATTATTCGACCAGTAGAATATACATGTGAATAAGTAAATGGAATTATTTGATTTATCTTTTCCATATTATTCTGAATTTTATGTTTAAAAGGCTTGTGTTTTAGTCTTATAAATTTCCTTAAATGTTTATGTTTTCTCATGATAATTTCCTCTATATTTTTATCCGTGTTGAGCATCTCAGCTCACCCCTTTCTTTTGTTTTATTTTTCCCAAGATGTCAAGAAGTATATTATGTTTGACCTGTAGGAATAGGATAAGGGGTATAAGTGTGTTCAAATGAGACAAAATGTTGTAATTTTTCCATTTCATAATGTAATGTAAAACGAATGTTTGTATCAAGTACTTCCAAGGATACTAAACTGATCGGTCTTTCAAGATTTGATCCCTTGTGATCTTTCCAATGTTATGTAATAATGCACTGACTCTGGGTAACTAGGGTCGGGGCATTACAGTTGGTATTAGAGGAAGTTTAGTACAAACCATGGAAACTAGATTTAGAAAAACACTGATTAGAGAACATTACCCTAATATAGACTTTGAGGATTACAACAGAAGAACTTCCTAGAATTTTGGTATTATAGAGATTTTGTGATATTTCCATGAAATACATCCATGTGAAGATACGAGCACGTAGAGGTGGCTCTGGAACAGATGTACCTTGGAGTAAAAACTCATATAAGGAGTTTCGGGCTTAACTTAGGGTATCCTGGTATAGGACAATGGGCATTACTTCACTCTTTTTTATTACACTCTTAGGGAATATGCTTAGGATAATTGAAATTTTCTTTACAAATCTATTTGATGTATTTTAATATAATATGAGAATAAATAACCTTGGTTAATCCTAAAGAGTTTTAGATTGAGAATAAGTTATCATGATATTCTCTAAATTATTTTATGACTATTGATACTCACATTTTTCTTTCTAGTTTTAGTCAGTGGCTGGAATCCAAGGAATTCATAGTAACATTGAACATGATGTACATGGTGGGAACGATTGTGGAAATGAGAAACTAAATTAAATGTTGATAGGCATAAAAGATATTGTGTTCATTCCAAATAAGGTTTCCAAAAATATGATCTAAACCATATACATTAACCAACTCCCAAACTCATCAAAGAATATAAAGGAAAAGAATGATAAGAGATCTAGTAGTGGAGACTACGGAGAAAAGAAATCTCAATTTCCATCATGCAGAAAATGTGGAAGGAGACACCCAGGAAAGTGTCTCAATGAAATAAAGAAATTCTTTCTGTGTGGTAAAGGACATAAAGTAAGGAATTGAGGAAGAAGAATGAAGAGTACTATGGAAGAAAATAATAATGATCCTAAGAATCCATTTACAGTCATTTTCCATAAATGTTGGGGACCTAGGAATTACCTGAGTCAATGCCCTATTCTATAAGATAACCATTAGTTCAAGGAATAACCTATTTGTAAATAAATGGATGGAGAAATGTTTAAAAGTATTAATGCTATTTTTTTATGGGATTACTTTGGACAACCTTTCTCAATTATGTGTAGCCCTACAGTTTGTTATGTTAAAATTCTATTTGAGTAAGAATTATCTTCTCTTTCATGGATATAGTAATAAATAACCTTTGGGGTTTATATGATCCTTGAATTTGAAGCAATTATAGATTATTATTTTTTTGGATGAACATGTGAGGTATGATATGACATTTGTCGTTAAATAATGTTATGGTTATTTTGAGGAATTTATCTCATTTTGGGTATGTTATAAAATATAGTTTTTAAAAAAGGACAACACGCCGACTATGTGACAACCCATCGCGCCGGATAGAGCTGTGGGAATCGAACCCCCAACCAAAGTGAGAATTGGATTTATCACCTACCACTGGACTACGTGAAGTACCTAGTTAGTGTGACTAGTTATTTTTTAGTTAAATGATTTTACTAATAAATAATAAGTTTATTTGGGACCTTAATAATTATTAAATGGATATTCTTTATATAGGAAAATGATTTGGTGATTAAGTGATAAAACATATTTTGGAAGACATTCGCTCTGTTGCGAACACAATATGCATAAGGAAAATAGAATACTATGGGATTTCATTTGAGGAGTACTACTGAATATTTATTTTGGAAGAATCTATGTTTCTTATATAGATTCAGGTTATTAATGGAAATGATTATCCTATCCTAGAGAATATTTGATTTTGTTGAATACACTTTAGAAGGAGACTTTTAGAGTAGTTGATATTATTTGGAGATAAATGTTAACATTTAATATGAAATACTATGTAATTAAATTCTTCTGAGTTTTCGGTTTTAATCTTAGTTTGGATTATATTGAATGTTTTTAGGAAAAAATTTTTATTGAACTGTCTTTATTGAACTTTGGGTATTGTTTGTTTAATTTTGGAAATTAATATTAGTATTTCTTTCTATAAATAATTATCCATTTTGAGGATCATCTGAACTTCTAAAAACAATTTTGATTTTGGTTAATCTTTAAAGACACGATAAAAATATAGTTTATCCTTTGTGGATTATGTGATTATCTATATGTTGACTCTAGTGCTTCAGGTGGACCAAGACATATTTAATAATCATTGTTTGGAGAAAAATGAGTTAGTGGTAGAAATTTAGTAAAGGATGAAACTCTACTTGAAAATTAAGTATATCTCTTTATGTTCATAGTCAATCTCATAAATAAATTCTTCAACTTTATGAAATGGAAATTAAACAAAAAACATTGTTCGTTTACTTTTCCTACTGGGAAACTAATGACTCTTTAACCAATCATAAGTTTGTGGTTTTCTTGTTGTTAACATTCTCCTGATAATGTTTTCTATCACTCTCCATCATAACATGACACTTTATCTTCTATATCCATGTTTTCTTACATGGAATCCTAGTATGGGTTATCTCGAGTGACCTTTCTACTTCTCTTTTTTTCTTTTATGGTGATATATTTATTGACTATTTTTTCGATGTGGGACTTTGAATGAAGTTCCCAAGACCAATTTTAAAATTTCAAGGAAGAAATTTCCAAAAGGGGGGAAGAATGTAACACCCCAAGATTTTATAATAATTTATTTTATTTAAATTAATTCAATAGATTGTGCTACATGTAATACCTAGTTCGAGCGCACCACGGCTTACCAAAATAGTTGTTCAAAAAGAGGTTATGAATAGTATTAACTGCATTTTTTATTTTATATACTCCATATAATTTTAACATCCATATTATATGTTTCTGAGAAATAATATAAGAACAAATTCAATTTTTTAGATAAAAGAAGTATTTTTCAAAAAATGCAATTTTACCGCATTTTAACTGAGAACCCTTTTTAAGTCCAATATTTCACACATTTATATATTCAATTTTACCAAATTAATGTTTTATTTAGAATCAGGATATAAAAATTTAGTTTGGATAAATTTTCAGTTCTTTTCTGAAAACTTTCATATTTTGATGAATTACGAAAAATACAAAATTTTAATTGAAAAAAACTCTTTTAATAAAAATAATTTATAGTGTTAAATTATACATTTAAATTTTTTTAAGTATAATTGGATTATATTTTCATAATTTAATCCAATTTTGTTCATTTGAATTAATTTTACTTTTAAATTGGATATAAACACATATCAAACATTTGATATTTTTTACTTCTAAAAAACCTCCTTTCTAGTTTTTATAACGGGAATATTTTTTAAAATTAATTAATAAAACTTATATGTTTTGAATTCGGTAAAATTGGCATCATTTCTGAATTGGGAATATCAAAATTATATTTGGGTGAATTTTTTGTATTTTGTTTGGAAGGCTTTTAAATTAAGTTAAATAGTGAAAAAACACTATGTTACTATTTAAAAGTAACTTTTTATTTAAATAATTATTTATTTAAAATTATTTTAAGCCAAAATATATAAAAAATTCCTATATTAGTTCAATTTAATTCATTAGAATCATTTTTTAATAAGATTATATGTATAAAATTTTATAAAATTTGTTAAAGTCTTTTACCTAGCTTCAAGGAACATTTCAAATTTCCATAAAATGTAATTTTACCACTTCTGTGAATTGAATTTCAAAAATCCAAGAGACACATTTGAAATCAGTAAGTTAAATGAAGTTCAATAGGATGAAAATAATTTTTGGTGAATAGTATCTTTTGAATTTTATTTACCACGGTTAAAAGTAAATAGGGTAATTAAAGGTAAAAATGATATTATAATTAAACTAACTCATTTCCAAATTCTATTGGATAAGTGTATTTCGACCAAAATAAACCATAGTAATAAAATATGATCCTTTGGATCCACTTGGAAAAGATTAATACATTTATTATTATTTTATTTAAGGAAGAGTTAAAAGTGTTAAATTCAAAGTTTAGTAACTAAAAAATTTTTAATATAGGGTTATAAATTAGTTAAATTCGGCTATAAATATTTATTTAAAATATAAAAATATTTCCTACATAATGGTATTTTATTTATATTTTTATATATTAAATAATTAAATTTATTTATGACTAAACGATGGTGCAT
This sequence comes from Viscum album, assembly GCA_963277665.1. NCBI lineage: Eukaryota > Viridiplantae > Streptophyta > Magnoliopsida > Santalales > Viscaceae > Viscum > Viscum album. Next base: position 29,568,164 of record OY728128.1, on the reverse strand, counting down.
TAATTAAATAATTATTGAATGATTAAAAAAATTGATATTATAAATATTAATATAATTATAAATTGAAAATTTTGATGTATTCCATGAATTTTATTGGTTAATATGTCATATTAGGGTTGATTAAATAAATTTTTTCTAAGTGATAAAGTTTTTATGACTTTCACAAAAAACCCAAATACAAAATAGTGTCAAAATTGACATAAATGAGTTTTTAAAAAAAAATACTATATTATTAATTGATATAATATTCTTAAAAATCTATGGTTTTCCCAAAGTAATTAGATAAGGTTATATATATCAATAATGAACAACTTTTGGTTCACTTGTCTTTTTATAGTGTGTTTATTAACCATTTATTATAATAATGCAATTATACATGGTAAAAGTTAATCTATTTAACTAAGAGTTAAATCTAAAAGATAAGGTTAATATGGTGACGTAAACCTATCTAAAACCTATTGGTCGGAAGTTTTTTGACCCATAACCACCTTATCATCGAAATAAATTTTTTTTTATCCATTATCAACCGAATATTTTTGAATAATAAAATAATATTTCAATCATTTCCTAAAGTGACTCTCACCTCTCTTATAAAAGGCTACTTCCCCATCTTTAAAAGTCACTCCTCCAAAGCCATTTGGCATGGCCAACCCCTACTCAAATATCCCCAAAACTACCATAAATTCAGCCTAAAGGCCTTACATTGATCAGAAATCAAACCTATAGACCCCTATTGATCAAATCAAAAATAAGGATTTGAAGAAGACGTACTAATTTCATCAACTCTTTCAAAGTTATTTTCTTCTTCCACTTCCTCTTTCATGGTTTTTTCCATAAAAAAATAAAAACTACACTAACTTATACATACTATGATATTATTATAAATATTTTACAACCATATTCATTATTATACCCATCCTATGAATGATAAAGTCACCATACGTGTGTTCGTACGACTTATCGTCTCTACGTTGTGGTGTTGTTTGTTATTCAACACTTAATTATTTGTATGAATATAGTAATGAGTATAATTTATGTAAATAATAAACATAACATGTTAATTATTCTGTGTATATGATATACCTTCCAATTACATATGATTTCACCATTAATATAATGATATTGTAGCTCGTGCATACCTATGGATTACCGTCTCCATGAACGTGATGAGATTCATTTCCCATCATAACCATTCAAGAATAATTTTCTTTTTATGATTTAAAATAATTTTTAAGAACATAATATAATTTTTTATATGAATCAAATACATCTTATCCATAACAAACATGACATACGTGATAAAACATATAAAGGAAAATGAGTCAGTTAACACCTGAAACAATGATACTATAGAAGTATTACTAACAAAGCGATATTAGAAGATCATATATGATATAATATTTATGTATGTGTTTATTCTATAATTTAATAATAATGATTTAAATATTATATAGGAGGTAAATGTACCCTTGACTAATTAAAACTAGAAGGTAAGGGGTTTTTATCTCACTTATTATTCTCGTGAGATTCATGATATATTGCCACTATTTTGTTTTGGGTGGTGTATATACTACCCATGATTGTATTATCTAGATAATATAATTTTAATTTTTGGTATTTACAACTTCATTTTATGATTCATCTTTCATGGGGTGTATGTTTCGTACGTTACCAAATCTGTAAGGAAATTTCTATTTTTTATTTCCACTCATTGGGTTTTAAGAAAACTTCATTGATTATTTTACACCAAGATTATGTGTGAAATCACTATTTATTTACATTTTTAGTAATTTAAACTCCCCTTTGTGTGGATATACATTTGATACACATAAAAAATCCATTGATAAATTCTCTTGTCGTCGATATGATCTTGATATGAGTAATCTTAACTCAATTTCTATTCATTGAGTTAAACATCCAAGTCATTGGTGTTGTTTTTGAAAGAATATGTGTGGAAGCCCTCTAATTGATTTAGACTTAACAGAAAATCATATTGAGTGTATTTATATTTGTTACACATAATTATTTCATTGATTTATCATTATCCTAAGGATACGATCTTTATAAGTTATTTCATCTCAATTTAAATTCCTTTGAGACTTCTTTGTTGTTATGCACCAATTCACTTTTAAATAGTGTATATATTGTACATTGAAATTGTATATCTTGAATCCATTTATTCTCATGATATTATATTTTTTTATTACCTCAATTATCTATATTCTATCATCTCTCATTTTTTGAGGAACTCTAACTAAAATATCATTTTAAATGTTTTTAATATTTATTCTTCTAAACCTTTCTCATTAATGTCAATGTTTTGAAAATGGTGTTACAGATTTATTTATATGGACATGAATGTTTTAAATTTTAGATTTATTTTATAAGTTACAAAGTGGTATGGGAAACATTGATTTAAAATCTATTTTTAACATCTTCTTGATAAATAGTGAGACTTTTAAATGTTTTCATGAAAAATGGGATATAACTGTCAAATAGTTTTACTAATTATTTTAATATATGTCAATATCCTTAATTATTATTGATTAAGGTTGATTTACCATAATAAAATCTTTCATATTGTATTTAATGAGTTATTTTGGACTATGGATGTTCTATTTTTATACCATTCATGGTTTGTGGTAAAAATATTGACATTTTGTATGTTAGTTTTAATACGAATGTTTTGATTATGTTTCAACCTTTTCATATAAAGAATGCATTGGAATTAGTAAGTGACTGGTGGAGCCTATTATAGCTCCTCAATGCATTGGTAGGTCTCATGATACAAACTAGTGTATTGGAACAAGGCCATGAAAAAATATTATTTGTATTCTTGTCACGAGGCCTTGACTATGTGGTTATGGTGTTCGGTATTATGCATTCCATCATTATGAAATTAGATATTGATATTACATGTGATTATTTGACTAGGAGAATATCCATTTGAATAAGTAAATGTAATTATTTGATTTATCATTGCAGTATTACATTGAAGTTTATGTTTAAAAGGATTCTGTTTTAGTCTTATATATTGCCTTAAATTTTTATGGTTTCTCATGATAGTTTCTACTATATTTTTATCCTTACTACGCTTCTGAGCTCACCCCTTTCTTATTTTTTATTTATTCCAGGATGTGAAGAAGTATATTATGTTTGACCTGTAGTAATCAGCTAAGGTATATGAGTGTGTTCAAAGGAGAAACAATGTTGTAGTTTTTTCATTTCATAATGTAATGTAAAACTTATGTTTGTATCTAGAACTTCTGAGGATACTAAAATGATCAGTATTTTGGGATATGATCCCTTATGATCAAGACATTGTTATGTAATAATGCACTGACTCTTGGTAACTATGGTCGGGGAGTTACATCAGGTATGTAATTATTCAGGAGAGATACATGGAACACATCGTGAACATGAGAGAGGTTTGGTGTAAGTTCCAAGAAAGAAGCTACAGTCCTGATATGATCAAGAATTTCAATGAACTAGATGTAAGGAGGGATTATTCTGTCTTTATTTCCAAATATAATTACCTTATTCTATATAGAATACTTGGAAACACCGTATACCATCTTTAAATTCTATAACACACCAGTGAATGTTTGTATAACTTATCTGATGACTTTGAGATACCATGATTTGTTTCTCAATGGCTCTCTACTTCTCTTTCATTTCTTCATATGTCTTAACTATTAATAGATTTATTTCCCCAAATTCATTCCAGCATGTTCGAGCTCTACATTTATTAACTTATAGGTATTCATTAGGATCCATATGAATTCTTGAGTGAAAACTATTATTATAAGAAAAATAAAATTGAGTAAGATGTTGATCCAAACCCCCGTTAAATTTGAGATAACAACACCTCAAAATATTCTCTAGGGCTTGAATTGTTCACATAGATTTACTATCTTTCTAAGGATGATATGAAGTGCTGAAAATAATCATTTTATCAAGGGATTGCTAAATACATTTCCAGAAATTTAAGGTAAACCTCAAATCCTGGTAAGAGACAAAGGAATTTGGTGATTCATATAACCATGCCACTTACATAATGTATATACTAGAAAGATAATCTAGATATAATTCTTCTTTAATATAGTTGATTTTTGTTTTATTAGTAATGTAATAAACTACATCCCCTATATAATTATACCCTTTAGTGGTTTTGGGGAGTCCAACAACAAATTCCAAGGTTATGTTTTCCCATTCCCATTTTGGTACGGTTGACGGTTGTGAAATGCCCTTAGAACTTTTAATTGATCAATAACATGCTGACAAACTAATTACTGATATTCAAGATCTATTATATCTCTCATCATTCTACCCCCAACAAAAAAACTCTTCCAAATCTGTATACATCTTTTTACTACCCAGATGAATAGAGAATGAAGAACTATTAGATTTCTCTAACAACTCCTTTGAATATAGTATGTACTGAATGAATAAATGGTTCCTGAACCTCAGCATTCCATTATTATCAAGGTTAATCACATGAATGTTTATAACTATATTTTTCATCTCAACATATTCCTTCTGTATTTCATTAATCTTCACATATAAAAATGGTTGATCATTCATTTGATCAAGATAATATTTTTTCACTTCCATCTGGATTTGTAGATCCATCCATTGAAAATCCATAAATATTGGTTCTTTAGTAATACTCATTATGGACAATCTAGCATGATCCTTCTAACTCAAAGCATCTTCCCCCCTGTTTACTTTCCCAGGGTGGAAATTTATTGAGTATTCCTAATATTTAATCATAAATAACGATATTCTTTGAAAAATATTTAACTCCTTCTATATGAATATATACTTTAAACTTTTATGATGGGTATATATATTACACTTTTCTCCATAAAGATAATTTCTCCATATCATTAATTCAAAAATTACCATAGTTAATTCCAAATCATGAGTTTGGTAATTTTTCTCAAGAATCATCAATTATCATAAGTCATAATCTATAACCATGTAATTAGTTATATTAAAAAAATATAATCCCTTCTTGGATTCATTACTGTAGATTACAAACCCTTCTCTGTTATATGGTAATGTAATCATAGGTTCACTGACTAATCTTCTCTTTTGTTCCTTGAAATTTTCCTCCCATTATTTTATCTATTGAAACATGGCTCCCTTACAAGTTAACTTAGTCCAAAGATTATATATTACTGAGAATTAATCCTAAAACCATCAATAATATCCTTATAAACTAAGTAAACTATAGATCTTAGTCATCATGGTTAGTATGGGAAAACATTCAATAGCCTCCATCTTTGATGGATCTACCAATATACCCTATCTTGTGATTATAAGGCCAAAAAAATAATACTTTTTGCTGCCAAAATTCACAATTTAGATATTTTTATTATAATTTATCATTCCGTAGGGTCTTTAGTACAATTATAATATGGTATTCGTTCTCTTAATTTTAATTTGAATATTAATAATATTTTCTTTAAATACTCCCAAAAAAAATCAATGTAAAATCTGATGACTCTATTCATTAAATCCGTGAAGAAAGTAGTAGAATTAGCCTGATAGAATGGAATAAATATATATTCATACTGCCCCTACCTTGTGTGGAATGTTGTATTGGGTTTATCCATATTATTGGCCATCAATTAATGATTTACATAATTAAGGTCAGTCTTGGAAAATTATTGAACTCAATGAATTTGATCTAACAATTCATTGATACAGGGAAGAGGATATTTTTCTTAATTGTGATCTTGTTCATCAACCAATAGTCTATGTATAATTCATTTATCCATATGACTTTTTAACAAAAATAATTGTTTCACCCCAAGGTGTCACAATTGGATGAATGAATCCATTTTTAAGGTTTTCCTATAGTTGCTACTTCAATTCCTATAACTCAATCAGGGTCATTCTATAGGGAGTCTTTGAAATTGATATGTCATTAGGTTCTTTTGAGAAATCAAACTCACATTTTTTGGGAGGGCTATGAAACTCTTCCAAAAATATGTCAAAAAATTCCCCCATACTAGTTATATTATTGATGTCAATTTTCATCACAACCATTTGAGATAAACACCCCTTCTAAATGGGATTATGACCCATGAAATAGAAGTGATATCCATCGAAGGTTCAAACTTATCATCACATTAATTGATGATCATTAGTTGGTTTGGAATATTAAATGTTAATTCTCATACAAAAAAATTATGTTGGATTTATGTATTGAAAATAAATCCATGTCAGAGATAACATAAAATTCAACCAGATGATGAATGAAAATATTTGCAGGAAGCACATTCCCAGAAAATTCAACTAGAGAAAAATCATATACTTGAGAGGCAGTTATTATACCATTAGGGGTTTTCACAGAAAATTATACATCTTTTTATTGGGTGGAATATTTAAAACCATATATTATTATTTAGATATGAAATAATGGGTATCTTTATAGTCAAATAAGACATTATCAATTCTACAATGGATGGTAAGTGTACCATTCAACACATTTTTAGAGTAACCCTCATAAAATATAGTGATCACCCAAGATTTCCATTTGTCTCTCAGCATAATAGGTTGATGACATCGACCATCATAATTTTCCTTCTTATTTAAGAACTTGTCAGAATATTTCTCATACAACATACATTTGAAACACAATATGGTGGGGGTACAATTTTTATAGCTTTCTATCAATTCAAATCATTAGTTAACTTCTTCGCATCACTTAGACAATCAATTTCCCAACGTCCTTCTCTTACAACCATAAAACATTTACAATTCTCCTTAAGAAAATAATATCCATGCATCTTCACACACTTTGATCATAATGTAAATCTCATCTTCTTCTCTCCATGTTTCTTATTTTTTTAATTCTATTTTTCTCTACCTATCAATGTATGATATTGATAGGTAAATCCAACCTCCATTTCCACCTAGATATCACATCAAAAAAGTATCTTCATATATAATAAAGTCTCTTTTCGATAATTCATTTAAGATACTTTGTTTTAAGACATTGACGAATTGATCAACCTAACTTTCAGGTTGGATGATAATACTTGAAACATACCTCATAAGACTTGTAAAATTTTCCTCATATGTTCCAATAGATTCATCAACATTTTCCTTTAGCTTAAATAAATCCTTCTCCTTATTCATATAAAGAATATAAAGAAATTATTTATTGAAAAATAAGTTCTTAAACTCATCTCAATCCATGGAGTGATTTTCATATCATTTCCTTGAATTCTTGATAAGAGCCCGCAATTGATCTGTTTCACCTTCCAAATGGTAGACATAAAAAGTGACTTTTTTCATGTTTTGAATAGTGGAGAATGGAAAATATTTTTTTAGTGTGGCTTATACATTATTCAGAAATTAATGTATAAGAAGACCCAATAAAAGAAGGTGGACATTAAATCATTGAGGAATCAATAAAATATTTTTCCCTCCTTTTTCATTTGAACTTACATCATGAATTCTATCTTGATAAATTTTTATGTTCCTAGAAATAAGATTTTATATCCCATATTCCATAACATTTGGTTTCTCAAGTGAAAGATCATTGAATTTCATGTATCACCCCACATTAATATTGTTCCTTTAGGTTCCACCCACCTATAAAAACCAAGATCAAAATGTGAGAAACACTAATCATATAGAAGAACTATATAATCATGATAAATCAATTATAGATTGTCCTAATAAAGACTAGTTCTTTTCAATATATGACACCTTAGGATTAATCTAGGTAATTTGTTTCCATCATCAATTTAAATCCTTTATGGTGTTGGTAAAGAGTTTGTGGGTTTATACGGAATATCCCCTAAGTGTTTCGGACCATGTGGGTTGAAAGGAACATTATCATGCACCAGGTGGTGATCGATTCGAGCTCAATGCACCCTTTTTAGAGTTATTACCCCAAAGTACCTCTATTCCAGATCCACTTACACTTCTTGTATAAAGAAAAGGATGTAATTTCTTAGAAACCACTCACTCGTTCCTTTACCAAAATTCATGTACATTTTCCTAAACATTGACTCTTCCATAAAATTATCCTTATACAGGTCCTTATAGATATCACAAAGGTTTACTCCTCCTAGTTTCTAAAGAGTAACTAAACTTATGATCTTATAAACCTATCATCTGATACCAACTACAATGAACCAAACATATCATTCATGGATATTTTATCTATTAAACTAAATATTCCTTACATTATATAAACACCCGCCTAAGGACCATAATATTTTAATTTATTTGGAAACATGGAATCACAAAAAAAATTCATAGGAAAACTACATAATATCCAATTATGATATTCATAACTAGAACCCTAATTAGATATATAAAATATAAAAAAATTTATTTTAACATGGGGAAAGAAAGAATAATAAAGGGTAGACATAGATTCTAAGTAAGGGTAAACAATAGAGATATATAAGAATAACAAGAACATAAAGTTTTGAGAACATGAGCATAAAATTTTAAACCCATTCCATGAATATGAAAGATCAAAATATTGATTCCTGCAATAATTATTTTTAGTTCATAAGTCAGGAATCAAAAGGGAATAAAACAACATGATCCATGAGAGTATAAAATTGGCATAAGACATAGATTTGTTCTAAGAACATATGAATAGAAAACCATATTCATTGTAGTCAAGCATGACTTCAAAGTCTATCATAGTGTAATGGGTTCACTCCCCAAACCATCATAGTAGTTAAGGTTCACTCCCAATGCCATCATATTTGATGAAGTCCCTTACATATTTAGGTTCACTCACCATTCCATTCTTTCCTATCTCTTGAGATATATATCTTAACCAAATGTATTGGATAGAGATATAGGTCCCACCCAACTCATAATGAAAACAATATTTATAAGTTCCACAAGATCATAAAAATTTCATTATATAATAACATATTAAATGAAATTGGATTAAGAAAAGTCATTATATCATAACCTTTGGAAAATATATTGGTTTCATTATCATTTAATCATTTCATAATATCATTACCCATGGAAAAATAATTGGGTTTCATAATAATTTATCGTGGTAAAACCCATGGAAGAGAAAAGGTTTTAATAAACTTCATTACATCATGAACATAAACCATTCAGTGAAATAATAAGAATGTTATCCTTGTATCATATCCCGATTAAGTTATAGGTAATATAAATATATTTCATTTTAGGTGGAAAATTATTTTGAAAGATAAATCACATAAAAAGTTTCATGAGGGGAATTCATTTTGGAAAATAAATTTTAAAAACATAATTTTTTTGGAAATATTTTTAATTAAAAATTATCAAATGTAAAATAACAAATTAATCTTTAAAAATCATTGAAAAAATTTCTTGAGTAAAATAACCTTTCATCATAGAAAAGAAATTTTAAAAATATAGAACATTTTCAAAATCCTTTTAACTTTGAAAACATTTATTAAAAATAGAAAAAATCCAACATAATTAAGAAAATAATTCCTTTTAAAATTGATTTTGAATCATATAAGGTAATCATGATATCATAGAGAGTTCATGATAACATTAAATATTTTCATGTTGTACATGTTAAAAAATGAAGATTCTTTTCATTTTTTTTAAATACAAACAATGAATTGTTTGGAAAATTGTATGATGGTTAAATTTAAAAAAAATTAAAATGGGTAAAATTTTCTTTAATAAATATTTGGAAAATTTTAAAACATTTTTTAGAAAATATCATAAAACATTTTTTTGAAAAAAAAGTTTTTCGACTTAAAAGACGACAATTCTTAAAAACATTATTTTTGAAATCTAGATTTCATGAAGAGAGGAAAATGATGGGGTAAAAATTTCTTTTCATTGAATAAAAATAGGATAAGTAAAATAATTAGTTTCTTGAGATATTAATTATAATATTCAATCATCATAAACATAATCATAAAGAATCTTGACAAACTATGAGATTGTAAATTAAAATCATTACCACTTTGGTAAATTTGAATCGTAATAACCAAAAATGAAAAAAATAAAATATTATGAGGATAAATAAATTCACAATATCACTTTTCAAAGTTTTCATATAAGCACCTCAGGAAATGATAAAGGGGCATAACATGACATACGTCCCAAAGAAAGAAAATTGAGACAAAAATATCTTACCTTAGGTATTGACATAAATCGTACAAGTTAAAACCTCCTTTATAATAAATATAATAATTTTATAAATATATTAAAAATAATTATATATATCATACTTTATATGATTTTATTATGGCCTGTTATTACCCGTTTATTAATAATTTCATGTTAAAGTTACGTTATAGGTAATAACTACGTTGTTTTTGTTTTTTGTTTTGATTTGTTATTTTTGGACCACTTATTTTTATTATTATTTAATCGTATCGATAATTATAACCATGATATAAATATAATATATTTTCATTACATATTTATTTATATTAATATATAAAATTTATTGATTTGAAATGAAATACATTGTTCTTGGAGACGGCAGGTTATACGTATTCAGGAACGTTGTTTAAATTTTCTTGTCAGATTTAAAGAAAGAAATTTAAATGATATATTACCAATACAGAATAATTTTTATATCTATATATCACATATTTTCTTTAAAATAATTCTTAATATCATCCATGTAAAGAGTTAGCGAATCACATTGCTTCATGAGACGGTAGTTTTCTATACAAATATGTGACATTATCATATTATAATTAAATGGAAAGTACGAAGGTATGTGTGATATAATAACTCCATAAGTATAATAATATCATAAATATCATATTTAAACATTTAATACATCATTATAAGAAACCATGAGTGGTGGTAATGGAAAAACAAATGACATCGGTTCGTGAGGTGCTAGTCCTCCATACACATGAATGATTGTTTCAAAACACATTTGACAAAAGTGGATATGGTTTTTGGTAATAAATTAACATAAAAACATCTCATAATATTTAATATATTTAGTTTATTATATTATCATTTTATAATAATAATTTACGGAGGTGGAGTAAGAAATAAAACAAAAAAGCTCGTGGATGAATGTTACTACTTCTTGGAGTATCCTCCTTGGTTTTCACTAAAAGCATTCCTAGGTTGGATTTATATCCAAAATAAAGATCATAGGGTGATATGAAGTAATTTTGGAGTTTACATGGTTATTTATTGGCCAAAATAATAGGGTTTTGATAGTGGTAATAAGATATGAGAGGGGTGGCCTTTTATAAGTGAGGTGAGTAGAGCACTTATAGTTTTTAAAAAAGAAAAAGTTGGACCCACTTTTTTCACAATAAAAATGTTTTAAAATTGAAAATTATCAATAATATAAGATATAAGGTAGAATTATTTACAGTTAATATATTTTATACAAATTTTTGGTTATTTTTAACCCTCATATTTTTAGTCTACCCGCTGAGTAAACCCATTTTTACCTTAATCGCAGTAAATAATTTTTAAATTTTTTTTCTAATCATTTTGGTGAAAATAAAAGTATACCTTATTAGATAATATAACTTTTTTTGATTCAAATTATTGAATCAATTTTTCCAAATTCCATTAACATAAGTTTTATATTTTAATTTGAAATAAATTCCACAAATGCGATGAGAATGCGGGCTTTCAAGAGAAAAGGTTAATAAGTTTGCAATTTTTTTATATCAAAGTTCAAAATAAAATTTATTAAAATGTTCAAAATTAGATTAATGGATGAAAAATTTATCAAATTTTACTTTTAAAATAATTTAAAATATAATTTAATTTTATATTCAAATTCAATGAAATGGCATTTTTCAATTAAAATTTAGTATTTTTCAGTAATCATCCCAAAATGAAACGTTTTAGAAAAATAAAAAAAATTCACCCTAAGATAATTTTGAAATGATGATTTAAAAATTTATTTTTCTAAAATTGTTCAAATTCAATTTAATTAATGTTTATAAAATGAAATAAGAATCATTTTTTTGGAAAATACTATTTTTTGAAACATATCAAGAGTTTACAAAAAATTGATTATTTTTTTATGAACATATTTAATTTATATAAAACCACTATAATAAACATTTAAAACATATTTATTACTATTAATATTTCAAATTCTAATTTCTATATTATAAAAGTAATGTTTAAATAACTAGGTTTATAATATATCATGGTTTTGTTAAAAACAAGTTTCATGTGTCATGTAATCTAACCCAATTTTTTGTAGCACAATATTAACTTGGTGTTGCATATAATGAAAGATATCAAAGGAATTTAATTTATCCATAAAAAATAATTCTTAAAAACTTGGTTTTTTATAGTATAGGTAGTAGTGGTGAAAAACATAAGTTGTATAGATATTATATTATTCAAAGATCAAATAGTCACAACATGTAAAAAGTTACCTGTTTTACGATAATATTCAAGGTTATTATGCTAATAATTTTTTCATAAAGAATAATTATAATAGTAGTGATAAAAAGTCTTATGTTATAAAATATTTTTCTATAGTCGATTCTTGCAATGTTAAATAGATATGGTTTCCCAGATCTTTTCTCACTGACATAGAAGGATACAGTAGCATTTGGGTAACAAAACAAGTTTTTGTTTGATATTAATTTTGGTGAAAATCCACAGGGATGAAAATACAATATTTTATATAGATGGTGGATTATGAAGATATAAAATTAGATTATTTTCAAATTTTAATACCCTATTAAGAGTATCTTGAGGCTTTGTTTACTTTGGTGACAATGCTAATGGGATGATCATTGGGGTTGTATCAGTTGGCGATCCAAAATCAATCCGAATAAACAAGGTTCTCTACATTAATTTTTTGAATCACAATATGATAAGTATCTCTCATCTCTATGAATATATACTTTCTATTTATTTCACTGAAAATGGTTTTTCTATCTTTAATGAAAAATCTCTAATGTTTTGAGAAAATAGAATAAAAATTATATATACTTTGAATCCAAGTTTCTTATGTGAGTGGAAAGATAATTGTTAATGTTTTTAAATAATGGAATCATAGATGTGGAATAGGTGAATTATTCATTATAATAAATTTTCCATATCTAACTTATCTAAGAATAAATTAGTTTCAAATCATCCCAATATTATGTTTTATTTGAATAGAACATATTATGCATGAAAAATGAGAAAGTAGAATAAGTCATATTTCAAATCAATTAACATGGTTTCTATATCTAAACATATAAAGACTATACATATAGATTTTTTTGGATCCTCTAGAGTATCAAGTCTAGCTATTTTTTATGATTCTTTAATATTAACTTTGGTCTACTTTTTAAAGTTTAAAACTGTTGATTTTTCAAATTTGTTATTTTATGAATTTTTTTCAAAATGCAAAGGATTTAAAAATAATTTCATTGAGAATTGGTCATAAAGGATTGTTTAAGAATAAATATTTCAATTATTTTTTATCAGAAATATGTATTAGATATATAATTTTTTTCTCCAAGAATACCTTGACTGAATAGAATTATAGAAATAATAAATACAACTATTTAGGAAATTGAAAGAACTATGTTGAATGAATATATTTTTCCTATCTTTTTATGGGACGAAGATGCCAATAAATCTTGTCATATAATGACTACTGTCTTTATTATGTTTTTATTTAAAATACACATTATGGGTTATATAATTATAGAAAAATTAATGTTGGATACATTAAATGTTTTGGATACAAGTTGTGTATATTTAAAACAAAGACAAACCATTCCATGTTTTATACAAAGGATGATGAAGGAATATTTCATTGGTATTATACTACTTATAAAGCTTATAGAGTGTTAAATAAAAATTCAAGGATATTTGTATAATATATTACTGTTAATCTTAATGAAAGTGATCCATTTGAACATAACAAAATTCAAATAGATGAGGTCACTGATTTTTTGAATAACTTGAAACTTTATTTTTATGATAGTAAGTTTTAATGTAAATTAAAATTTGATTAGAATCAGTCAAATTAAAAATTAAATGAATCTATAGAACCTAAAAGTGTCTTATCTAGATAGAATAGAATCTTAAATGACCACCCTTTGGAGAATGTTATAGGAGACCTAGATGAAGGATATATGACTAGAAGGAGTGTAGGAAACCTAGTTGTGTTCACTATCTTTCTATCACAACTTCAAATGGAGAGTATTTAAGAATACATAGATAATGAGGGTTGGATTTTGACTATATAGGAAGAGCTAAACCCATTTTAGAGAAATAAATTTTGGTAAGTAGTTGATAGGACCTCAAACTATCCAGTAAAAGTAACCAAATAGGTTTTTTAAAAAAAAGAAATATGATCAAGGTATAATTATAAGAAATATGGATAGGATAGTTGTTAAGGGTTACAACCAGGAGAAAGCAATATAATATGAGGAAACATTTTCCCCAGTTGTTAGTCTTGAATCTATTAGGATCATTTTGGCCTATAAATATCACATAAACATTAAATTATACTGGATGTATGTGAAAACTGTATTTTTAAATGTTTATTTTATAATGGAAGTTCATATTGAATAACCTGTAGATTTTGAAACCATTATCTTTGAAATTCTATTTTTAAAATCCCAAAATATATTTATGTACTAAATTAGGAACCAAGATATTGGTTTAAAATATAATGTTCTTTTTTTGAAAAATGGTTTCTTAGTAGAAATAATTGATCTTACTCATTTTAAAAAAAAACTATTCTTTTGATATTTTATTAGTTCAAATCTTTGTAGATAATGTTATTTTTTGTTTAAATAATCAAAATCTATATAATGTTTTTCTTCAAAATGTATATAAACACAGTTTTAAATGATTACGATGGGGAAATTTAATATATTTATTGGATTTCAAATTTATCAAAATGATTTTATAAATTTTTTTAAATAAAAAATATATATTATTGATTTATTACAAACTTTTTGACATGAAACAAATTTCTATTATGAAAATTCCATGTGTACTATTGTAAAACATGTTTTGGGATGAACCTAAAAAACTAATTAATAATAATTAATATATATATATATATTATAGGTAGTGTATTATATATTACATCTAGTAGACCAGACATCATATTATCTATTTTCCTTTGTTCAAGATTTCAATCAACTCGAATATAATAGCATCATACTATTGCTAAAAGGCTTGTTAGGTATTTAAAAAAAATGTTTTTCTATTTTTTTTCCTTGTTCAAAAAATTTTGTTATTGATTTAATTTCATATTCATATGTTTATTTTTTAGGATGTATACTAGATGGAAAATTAACCTCAAGTACAAGTCAATTTTTAGGAAATCCATTGGTTTTATGGTCAAGTAATAAGAAATATATAGTTGTATTGTCAAGAGATAAAGTATTATATATTTCCACTAGAAGTTTATATGCACATGTGTTGTGGATAAAATACACACTTTGTGACTTTGAAATTAGTTTTAATCATATTCCTAGTTTATGTGATAACACTTGCGCTATTAATATTTCAAAAAATCCAATGAGTCATTCTAGAACTAATTATATTGATATAAGGCATCATTTTCTAATAGATCGTGTCCAGAAAGGGGATACAACATTATAATTTTTTAATACTAAGTATCAACTTGTTAATATTTTTACTAAATCACTTCCCACATCTAGTTTTCATTTTACTAAGGGGAAGTTTGGTTTATTTAATATTAATTAATGATTTTAATTTACTTATTAATCATTTTTAGACTGTTAATTTTTTTTATTTATTGTTTTGTTTTTAAATATTTCATTATTTGTTGTTCTTAATCACTTTATAAATTTTTTTAATTTAAAATTTCATTTTATATATTTTATTTTTCTATTTTTTTCATTTCATTTTAAAAAAACTGAATGATTACACTATAAAATTGGATCTAGGAACCAAAAGGATACCTTAAAACTGTTAGTTTTAATGTTTATCTCCCTCCTACCTTCGATCCTATAAATTTTTGATCTCTCAACCTCTCTAATTATTTCTAACCCAAGATTATTAGACATAAAAATATTTATTAGTGTGATGGAAAAGTCTAATATAATAAATGAGGTTGGAACGAGTGTAATGAAGAGGTAGATATCTTCATACTCCGAAATAAAAGTGGTGTAAGGGAAAGTATTATATTTTGAGTGACTGTCTCAAAAAAATCTATTTGAAGAAAGCACTAAGTTTTCAAGGATTATAGAATATGATTGATGGTGTAAATAATTAGTATGTCTATGAAAAATAGGAATGTAAATTTATGAAAACTATCAGTTCAGTTTTGGTGATAGTGAAGATTCCATTTCATTGAAGGTGAACGATAAAGAGTTTTCTTTTTAAGTGTTAGACATGGATAAAATCTTCATGTGACCCCATGAAGTAGTTTTTTCATTTTAATATTTGGTCTATTGGGTAAATTCTTCCCAAATCATAATAAATTGTGTCCTTTCGATTTAGAATGACTAAATTAAGAAAATTTTGGTGAAATATTTGGTGGATGATTAAAAAACTCTAGTAGTGTTTTTTTAGACTGTTAATTTGACAAGGATTTTTGAGTTAGAGAAAATTATATTTCTAGTAATGTACATCATTTTTCTGTTTTTGAGTTACACCATGATTAATATTAGTATTTATATGTTAATTTATATAAATAATGTTCTAAAAAGGATGATATAATGATAATATATACCTTTGACATATCAGTTTCTCTTATTCATTATAAGAGAGGAATGATTGGTGACATATATACTGGGTTCATATTTCCTTACAGCAATGTTTTTTCTCGAATGCACAGAAAATATAGTTTCTTTTTTAGTGTGAAAAGAGGCAAGATGATGCCTATTGGAGATTAAGAGTACGAACATTCATGTTCTCACACTATGGGGAAGAACACGAGCCTAAAATAAACTCATTCCATGAAACACTGTATTGAATAAATTGGTGAATCCATGTAGAAGGTGTAGCTAGTGTGATTCAAGTGGATAGACGTCTAGAATATTTGTTAGTTAGTAATACAAGAATTCCTATCAGTATGAAAAGAAGGTAAATATTTGAAGAAAATATTCCTACTTGGGTTGGAGGAATACTTCATCTTTTGAGGTCTTATGAATAACTATCAAGAGAGTCGCATCCTAAGGATATTTTGGTTTCATTACTTAAAACAAGAGAGGGGACTACAAATATTTAATAAGATATTTAGTGGGTTTATGAATTTTATTAACCAGTATCCATTTCTGAAGAAATAAATGAGCAGTTTTCTCATGTTGAGGAAATAGTTAATCTGGTTGTCCTATTTAGAAAAAACTAGTAAAATGAATTTATTATTATCAAGTTTCTCAAAGGATTTATTAAATTTATACTATGGAATAACTTTTTGTTGAGTAGTTCTGTAACCCAGTAGATAAAATAACTAAATTGGTTGAAGATCAATCAGTTTCTTCTATTAAAATGTCTTTAGATAAGAATGTTGAAGTGATTTTTGAATCTATGGAAATTATTGGGGAATTAACTTCTGATTCTGTTAATGGTGTTCATGTCCAATCACTTCAGTTAGTTGGTATTATAGAACCTTCTACAAATTATAAGGAAGTACCTTTAGGATATAAAAAAGGTTTAATCTTCATGTTCAAATTGAATTTTTTTATGAATGCATTTTCACAATGCTTAACCAGTTGAAGTATGAAGCTGTGAAGCATTATTTTGAACAAAAGATTTCTCATTAGTTAGTTAATTATTTTGTAAATTAATCTATTTACTTAATAAAGTTTGAATCTCATAAAAATAAGTATCAAATTTTGAAAGATAACTTTGTTTCTAAAGAATATTTTGATTCTTTAATTACATATCACCTCTTCCCATTTTATCTATTTTTAAGGAGATATCATTTCAAAATCAAAATTTAGTGATCTAAAAAAGTTCCTTTCAAATCAGTTTGAATTTTTAAAAACATGTTCAAGTAAAAGGAAATATTATAATTCCATTGTAATAGGATCTATATATTTTCTTAGGAGAATACAGTTTTTGTTAGATAATATATCTACCATGGTTTAAATAATTCAAATCTTATAGTGTGATATTTTTCACTTAAGCACTTTGATCGAAAATAAAAATGATCTAATTGAAAATTTTACTTTTTATATCCAAAATTTTGATTTTTGGTCAACCAGTTGGGTGATATGATGGATAGATATATTTGGAATTCTAAAACTATTGATAATTTATTAAGGTAAATCTTCTTGAAGCACTAAAAATGTATTAGGAGTCTTGGTTTATAATGAATGAGTGGCCTGGTCTGTTGAACCATATTTTCAAGGAGATGATGGGGTGTTAAAGGTTATGGATCGGACTATCAATGATTCACCAAACACATAATATTCTTCCTTAGATGTGATTAAACCTGAACTATACTCTCACACTAATCCATAACTTTTAAAACATTATGAAATACTCATTATTATTTTTTCTATTTGACAAAATGAGTTATTTTTTTATTTTATACTATTAATTTTCTATTTACTATGGTTTTTTGTTTCTAAGACTATAAATTTTTTATGGTGAATTTATTTTTGGGATAATTAACATTAACTTACTAGTTTTTTTCCACATTAAAAGTTTTTTAATCCATTTCAAAACATACTTTTTCATTTTACAAAAAGAGTGATAAATATGGATAAACAGGACATTCTTATATTTGATCTCATTAGTTGTTATTTGTTTAATTAAACAAAAACCTCTATTTTTTTGTTTATATTTATATAGATTTAATGACCATTAAAGGGGGTACATTTTCAGGTATATTTATTTTGATCCAAATATTGCATTATTTTTTAATTGATTTTGATTCTCACTTTTTATGATCACAAACACCCACATTTTTTACATATGAAGTTACTTTATGCAGATTTTAGGATTATATTTATTAGAATATTTATTTCTAATCCCTATAATTCTATAAGTTCTTTAGTTATAATTTAGTTTTAGTTTTATTAATCTTACTATTCTATATGTTTTGACATAGACTAGAATAATTGTTCATAACATTAGTTTTAATTTGAAATATAGGTTTATGAACCTAAATTTTGATATGAAATTTTACTTTTTTAACCATATGTTTAAACTAAACATTTGGATTGGGAACCTATATTTTATGAAGAACCATGTGTTTGACTATCTAATATTTTGTATAAAAACATAACTTTTGGGTTCAAAAATATGTTATAACCTACACATTCAGATTTATCCTTATACAAAATAATAATATGTTGAATAAATAATCTACAACATTGGAATTTTGGATATTTTTTATATTTCTTCAATAATTTCACCTCAATAAATATTTCATTAAAAGAAATTTGAAGACCATTTAAAAGTATCTTCAACAATAGATAAAAATATTTCTATTTCTAAGGGATGTTTTGATTTTTAGTGGTCGATTAAATTTAAATTTCAAATTTGTTGGACATTTTGAAAAGAATGATTTATCTTGTGATATTTTCATATCGTATTGACTATGTTTAAATCAATCTTTTAATTTATTCTCAATGGATTTATCTTGGTTTGATATACAACCAAGAGTAAAATATTTTTTAGAAACACTCTTTCTCAATTAATCTTTCAATCTAAATCTATTTATAATTTCTTTAGTAATTTTTTAGAATATTATTGATTTCTGTGTTAGATGTTCCTACCAGTATATCATCATTGGTATTTTATCAGTATTATTTCCCAAGACTACTATTTGGAAACATACATGTTCTAATTTTATTCTGTAGGATTTTTCCTTCAACTAAGTAATTTTTTATGTTGTTTTTGTGTCATCTGAACAATATCTACAGTGACATAGATTTTCTTCTGAGGGATTGGGCTAAGAATTCATTCTTATACTACTGTGAATATCTCTTCTTCTTTCAGTTATGGATGAAATTGTGAGATGAACTGGTATTCAACAGTCTAAATCCTATTTCTTTTCTATGTTATTGTTATGTTATCATATTAAGTTGTGGTTGTCGAGGATACCAATAAAAGAACATGAAAACCTTATAGAAGCCTTGTTTTATGGTGTGAACTTCTAGAACTTATTTTTCATGTTCCTTAGATAAAAAATCATTTTTAGTGAAAATCACTAAACTCTTGGAGATACCATTGATAGAGTGGACTAAGGTACCTTTGTTGCTCGAACCACAAAAACAATTACAATGTTATTCTATTTTTCATTATTATATATAATATCTTTGAAGAAAATAGTGATTTATAACTTTAAAAATCACAAATAGGGATCAGTTTTCAATCCTCCAAGGGTTTTTTAATAGGACACAATTCACCCCCACCACCTCTTGTGTCTTCATGTTTATTCTGACCAGTATATCTTACATTTATAAAACCATTCATATTATTATTCAAATTTTTATAATAAACTAATTTCAAATCAATAACTACTAAAGAAAATTATCAATAAATATTCCTTATTTAATTCTAATATCTCTATTTAGGAGCTGAATTAAATATTTCAGAGGGATTAATAGAAAATTATATATTTGGTTGAGTATAATTAGCAATATACATAAGTTGTACTATTTCCCTGAGATGTGATACTTCTAGACCAAAAAAAATCTTATTTTAAACATAAGATATGAATTGTTTTTTTATATTTGGTATATTTATGGTCTTTTGTGTACCTAAAGTATTCATTTTATCCATCTTAAATCTTTTAAAACCATACCTAGTATAAATTTATTGATGTAAAAATATTTTATCTAAAATATGTTCAATTTTTTAATCATGAAAATTGTGTTCACCTTTAAGTCCTTCATTTCAAATTATTCCATTATGTATTTTATTATTTCAAATTCCTCTTCTAGACTAATGTTGATATACAGATATTCAATATTTATAAAAAATATTTCATATTAGGGTGTTTTTTTTAATGAAAACACATAGGCATATAAAAACATTTACATATATTTTACTTATTCATGCTTTCTTGAGTGATTATAACACATATTATCATATCACATGGATCCATTTAGGGATTTTTGAAATTAAATTGAATATATGTATTTAAATTTTATTTCAATGTTTTTAATATTTTGAATCCAATATGTATTTTCATATATTCTTTTAATATAATCACGCAAGTAAGTTGTATTAACATCAATAAGCCACATTTCAGTCTTTTTATATATTATAATGTTTATTAAATATCAAAATTAAATTATATGAATATTATAAAAATGTGTCTCATTGTAATCAATTCTAGGTACTTAAGAAATAACTTGTGGGATGAAATGATATTTATATCTAATAATATCATTTTTCACATTTCTCTTTCAAAAAAACCATTTATAACTAACTGGATTCAAAGTTTCATATGTGAGCATGATGGATCTAAAAACATTTCACTTATAAAAAAACATAGTTTAGTTTTCATTATGTCCTTACATTTATCCCAATATGATAATTTTTTATATTCCATAACCAATCTTATTTTAGGATCTTCATTCCAAATTCTTTGTTTTTTCTAAATATGAATATATTTCATCGATATTTCTCATTTATTAATTATTTTATAATTTCACAAGAACTTGAAATTTTAAAATATATTTAATTATTTTTTAAATATTTAGTGTTTTTAATATCACTTAAATTCTCTTTATAGACCTAATTATGTGTTTATTTAATAATACAAAAAAAATATTTTTTCAATAATACATGCCTCCGTGTTAGGGTTATTAGTTATAAACACTTATTTTTTTCATTTTTTTGTATTCATATATATAATATGTCTTCCAATATCTTGATATGTTATTATATATCTTAAATTTCATTATTTGGTCGAGTAATTTAGACATAAATTCTAGTTAGAGCACTCATAATTGGTTTGTGTGATTTAGTCATTCCCATCATATTGGTGAATGAATCTGGAGATTTATTTGTTAGTCGTTGAAAATGTAAAATCATTCACAACTCTATATCAAACTCTTGGGTAAGAGTATCAAAAAATTATTATAAATTCACATTGAATAAAATATTATCCCTTTGTTTTTCTCTCTTTGATGTTGGGAACACTTCTTCAATGATGTTGCAGACACATTATCATTTTAGGTTTCAATATTCCTTATAATGTATTGGGATTTATATCCTATATATATTTAAAATATCATTTAACATCCCATTATTTTACATTATGGGGGATTAATTGGTACATATTTCACACAAAAAAAAGTTCATAAATGGGATATATTAGAATATTATCCAAAATTTGAAATGGAGTGAAGAGTTATTGTAATGTGAACTTGGAACTATATGAACAAAAGTTTAAGAATTTAATATTTTATTTACCCATGTAGATATTAAATTTTTTTTGCATTATTAATAATTAAAAAAATAAGCTATAGGTATTTTAACTATGATTAAACTAAAAAATTATGATTATGTACATAGGAGACTGAATTCTCTAAAGTAATCACCATTTATATATAATAATCATTGAAATATTGGGATTTAAATTCACTATAAATATCAAGACATGATTTCTTGGTATCATAAATACATAATTGTGTTCTCAATTCGATTATTTTATCTAGATATATCACAACTGCAACATTGTGCATTAAGAGAAAACATACATGTAATCATATACTCAAATCATTATTGATACCAACAAATATTTATATATTCCAAATAATATATGAATTACTCCACGTATATTCCCTTTAACTTTTTTATGAAAATAATCATTTTAGCCTCTATATTCACTAATTATGGTCTTCTAATCATATTTCTAAGAGAACAAGAATAACATGGATTTTTTTCATCCATTAAATGTTCAATTGTATTTCTAATTACTCATTTCAACATTCCTGGACCAGGATGAAATAATCAATCATGCCACAAATTTATATTTGTTTAGTTAATTATTTATTAAATTGTATGATTTATTCAATTTATATAATTATAATGAAATCCAAATTATATCTTTGGTAGTATTATAATATATGACTCTCACCCAATTTCTTAATGTTATGAAAAATTTATTTTTCATTTCCCTTAGTTATAGATATGGTATCATACTGGTAATGGTATATATCATTGAGAATATCTAATAATTTTATGAAGGTAATGAATTATTTATAAATTACACTGCATTATTAGGTAAAATAAAACATTCTTTACCAATCCCTTTTATCAAATCTATATTATGTGGTATAGTATTAACAATCGATTTCGATGAGTTTGTTTCAGTAAAATGTTTTATATTTTTTAGAATCTCACATTCCATATTACTATCTAATATGAAAATATCCCTAATATAATTTCTGATATTATAGTCAATTTTAGTGAATCAAAGTAAAAAAAAATAACATTAATAAAAATACTAATAATATATAAACATTGCAAAATAAAAACTACAAAAAGATCACATTATTAAAGGTGAAAATAATATAATAATACACTAAAATAATAATAGAATAATTTCTTATAAATTTACACATTCCAACTCATTGGAATCAAAATTATAATCACAAGTCTAAAGGTATGTGAAATCATGATTTTAGAGTTCAAATATCTCAGTGAAATTAACCTCGCTTTTCTTTCCCTTCATGGGTTGCCTTGGAGAAATTCTCTTCACCTTTATTTTCATAGAGTGATTGTGTATATAATTTTTTTGTTTTAATATGCAGTTTGGAAAACACAAAACTATTTTACCTTAGAACCAATCCTATAACATAAATTGTTAAGATTATCTGGAGTGCTTGATAAAAAAATCCCTTTATTCAAATTTTCACTTCAATTAGGACCCTGAGTTTGATCATGTCACTAACCATATTCATCCATATTCACCCTGATAACCACATCCTCTAACTCACTATAATTTATGAATATTTTAATAAATAGTACCATTTTTTATGAAACTATAATATATAATAGGTAGGACAAAACTAATGGGTTTTAATCAAAACATTACTTTTTTTATACCATGAGAAATGATGTCATGTGGTCAGAATTCACTGTATATCATTGAAAATGATATTTTTGTTACAAGTTTATACAAGATTCATGAAATTCATCTAGATTATTTTAATCTTATCAATATTTCTAACATCAATACCATAATACTTTAATTAAAATATGATTTTATACATGGTAGATTTATATCCAGTAACACTTTTATAATATTCAATTCATGTCACATTCCATTCATTGTTGGTAGCAGGAAGAAAAATTCCCTTTTGATTATCATAAATTTCCTTTGAACTCTTATAGATCTTATTTACATTTCTTTCAAAGGGATATTTGTAATTTGACACCTCATTTAGATGTCTTTTGATGAATTTCATCATCTTTTAATTATTTCAAGGGGATTGTGAGTTATTGTTATTGAATATTTATTTGAGATCAATTTACTCTTAATTAATTTCTATATCCATGATCCATTACATCTAATTAATTCCAGTGACATTAAAAGTATTAAATATTAAACTTGTGAGATTCGACATGAGATAATTATAATAATAATAAAACTTATTATAATTCCATGATAATAAAAATAGAAAATAAATAGTTAATACAATTATGATAAATAAATTTGATAAATACATAAAATATAAGTATATTTAATATTTAAAATAGAACTCCCCTATAAATATCAGAATAAGAAAAATCACAACATGAAAAACTAGTAACATCTAAAATCAATTAATCATTTAGAAAAATTGGTAAAGGGATAAAAATAATCATTGAATTTAATATAAAATATAAAATATAAAAATATTTTAAATAAATAAAAAAATTATTATGATAGGTTTTTTTAAAATATTTCCTATATAGGCTGACCAATAAAATTCCAACCTAGTTATTTTTGTAGAAAAAAAATAAATGCATGTGTGCACTATATTACTCATTGAAAATTTTATTACATAAAATTTTTCTTAAAATAAATAATAAAATTAAACAACCAATAATCTAGTGTATTAATAAAATTACCTTAGATAAATAATAAAAATTAACCATTCCTTTTATAGACCAACATTTATCCTATGGATAATTAATTTTGATGAAATTTTGTGGCTTGAATCAATAGAATTGTTTGAATTGGGATTTTGATTCGGATTATCGGAGTTGGTACACCTCTATGTGTTTTTATATACTTTTTGTGTGTATTATGGGTTTTGGAGGGTGTATGGAGGAAGTTATAGGGGTTCATGTTAGTAAAAAATAAAGAATTATATCGTAGGTGGAACATTACACCATAGCCTAAGTCATTGTTCGATAAGGTCGGTACAATTATTTGGGATGTATCACACTATAACTGACATGTTATTCCTTTATGGTTTCCATGAAAAGAGTGTTGTGCCATAACCAGGGGAATTAATAATAAATCCCTTATTTTGGTAGAAGATTTATTTATGGATTTTGGAATGGTATTATGTTGTAACCAATGGGTTTCTCTATGAATGGTTCTTAGAGAATGATTATTGGGTGTCTCCTAGGAGGATATTTTAACTTTAGGGAACCCAGTCATTCCATAAAGGGAAATTGATATTTACTTAAATCTACCCTAGGAAAGGGAATTGTATTGTGAACCAATTGGTCATTTCACAAAGTTTCCCCATATGTGTGAATTATACTATGATTATATTAGTTACTCTTCAATGCACCCTTGTGTTGTTTTTTAATATATTTTAACTACAGGGCACCCATTCATTCCGTAATGGGAAATTGATATTTACTTATATCTACCCTAGGAAAGGGAATTAGATTGTGAACCAATTGGTCATTTCACAAAGTGTCCCCATATGTGTGAATTATACTATGATTACCTTGGTTACTCCTCAATTAACCCTTGTTTTATTTTTTATGATTTTGTTTAATCATTGAAAGGGATGCCCACCACACCCTATTTATTACTTGACCATGACCCCCATAGTCACTTCTCTCTCTCATTTTCCCCCTCCCCTTTTCACTTTTTTGGATGATAGAAGGTTTTCTCTTAGAATATTGATATTCCATCTAAAATAGAAGGGTCTTATCATCAAGTCTAAGGTAATCTCTAGGTTCCTCCTTGTTTTCTTCTCATTTTATCACTTTTTGGGAACAACCCTTATTTTTAAGGCATATTTGTATAAATTTTTCATTTTAAGAGAACTAAGTTGGATAAATCCATTACATAGGATGAGAAAACACTTATTTGGTGAATTTGGGTGGTTCCTTTCATATTTCACCCTATTTCTAGAATTTTATGTAATGTGTATGCTCTTTCCTTAGGTTTTGACTTCATGATTTCTGAAAAGTGGTCATGTGAGTCTTAGTGTCATGAATGAACTTGAGCCACCACCTCTTAGTGGTTGATTCACCAAACCAAAAAGTTCGAAGTAAATTCTTGATCCCCATTGTAAGACCCTTATATTTTAATGAATTCTATGTTCTATAGAATATACTACTCAAAACTTATATTCTAAACTTACCATAAATTATTATTATTATTTAAATGTTACAATTATAACCTAGTCATTTAATTAAAGGGTATAAATAGGATTAACCTCATTATAAAAAATTTTAAATTTCATACTCAATAATATATATATATATTAGTTCTTAGAAAATAATCACTTAATTTTTGGCATATATTTTATACTTTAAAAATACTTTTTCTTTAAAAATGGGATTTATTGATTTGTATGAGAAAATATTGTTATTAATTTTAAAAAAATTAGAAAATTTATTTAATAAAAATAATTTAATTTTTTAAATAAACATATCAAAATTATTTTAGGGTGATTTTTTTCAATTTTTCTGAAAAGAATTAATTTCTAGTGAATAGTGAAACAAAATATTTCTTTTAATTAAAAGCTATATTTTTGGTTCAATAATTTACAATGTTCCACTTTATTCATAAATTCTTTAAAATTAAAAATAGTTCTATTATATTATTAATAATCTAATTAAGTTCATTGGAATCAATTTTATGGGTGAATTTGGTATAAAAACATTTTTATACTCAAAAATCTATTTTTATGAAAAAATGTATTTTTATGAAAAAATTTCTTTCATTTTTCTTTCCATTTTAATATTAAATTAATTTATTCAAATTAGATAAATTGAATATTTAAAAACGGATTTCATATTTTGAATAACGAAGTCCAATTTTCAAAAATTGGTCCCTTTTATTTTTTTCCATTATGAATAGTAACCGTAGTAAATAATTATAACCACGCTAATGGTAAATCAGATAATTAATGTCAAAAATAATATAATAAGTACTAAAAAAGAACATAATAATTTCTTTTATCTAATTTCATGAGTTTAGTTCACTGATTTCTATCATGTTTTAGAAAATATGGAAACTTCATTTCTTGTTTATTTTATTCATAACTTTATAATATTTAAGTAAGAGATAAAGTCAAAAATGCCACTTTATTCCTTTTAATATCTATTATATTTTTTTATTGGGATAAAAACAATATATTTTAAGTTATAAATGGATATTGTAAATATATATTGTTTATTATCATGTTAATTTATTTTAAATTTTTTTTATGAAACAATTATCCTAAATGATTAAGCAATGCCAACACAGCACATGTGCAAGTATTAGAAAAATCAGGTAAATAATCATAAAAATATGAAAGTAATAATATTTGAGTTATTTAATATGTCCCAATAATTTTAAAGAAAAAATTAACATATTATAAAGTTTTAAATTTTAATTCTATTATTATCATGTTATTTTCAAAGTCAAATTATTTGAATTGTGACAAAATTGACACAAATAATATTTTATGTTAAATATATTTTATTAAATTATTTAAAAATTATAAAAACATTTAAGAAGAAAATATGTATTTTTAATGGCCAAAAATATCATCCCTTGTATATTTATCATCCAATATTCACTTTATAATAAAAAAATATAACCCTTTTAATAATAAAAAAGGCATTTCTGCGGTTAAAGTTAAAATTAGTTAACCAAGGGGTTAAACTAAAATATAATGTTGAAAATGATATATAAACCTATATAAATTTTTTTTATTAAGACAATTTAATCCTTAAATTTTAATCCATGTCATTTTTTCAACGATTTTACAAAAATTAGATGCATATTATATAATATTATTTCATATATTTCTAAAAATAACATTAACAATATTTTATAATAAATTTTATGTTATTAACGGATTTTAAATTCCTAGAAATTTAATATTAGGACAAGGTAATAGGATAAGGTTGAAAATATCAATCATGATCCATTTATTTGTCACTTTTCCTTTAATATTAATTTTCTTTACCTCTAAACGGAAAAAAACTTTGGTATTGCGAGAATTATCAAAAGGGTTAATGTGAGGTTATGACAAAAATATATGGGTGAAAATATATCCCAAACATATCCCATTTTTATTAGATAGTAGTATTTATATTCAAAATCATATTAACCTCATATTTGATCAATTTTAATCCATTTTATTATGAAAATTAGTTTATATTAATTTAATACTTAATGAAATTATATGAATTCCCTTCCCCACTTATAAAAGGTCTCCCCCTCTCCTCTTCTATCCTCACATCAGGTGTTATTTGGTTTAACCAATACATTCCAAAATCAAATCATAAAATCTCTTACCACATTTTATAGGTATTAATTTTTAAATAATAAAAACCTTGTAGGGATTAAGGTGTAAGGAAAAGGAGGTCGTCCGAAGAAGAGGTGTAGATTTTAGCTAAATGTTTTAGTTTTATTACTTCTTATCACTCCATAAAATATTCTTCAAAAATCATTAAGTAATAACAAAAATATCTTGCATATTTTGAGATATTTTTATGTTAATTTAATACCATGTATCCATCTCTCCTTTCATCAAATGCGAAACGAAATAGTGGTTGATCTGTACGGCGGATTGTCACCTCAGGAACCAATGTAATTTGTTTAACATCGATGTATCTCATAAATGGTAATGATGATTTATTTAGTATTTATATATGATATTAATAACATATTTATCATTATAAAAAGATAATATATCATCTAATTTCATATATTTCTATCCATTGAAAAATGATAATGTTGTTCATGTGTACGTGTGGACTACCACCTCCACGAATCAATCTGATTTGTTTTCCATCACAGCATACCATGGATGATATATATAAGTTTATTTAAAGAGATAATTTTTTATTAATTTTATAATTATCATTATATAAATATAAATTAATACTTAGATTCTTTCTATCATGATCAATGAAAATTAGGAACATTACTCATGCGTGTGTATGTATTACAAACTTCATGATTGAAACATAGTTCATTTTTGTTTCCATTTTTAATGGTTGTTTTAAAAATTATAATTCATAAATAAAAAATAATATTATTTCATGATTATTATTATATAAATTATGAAATAATTACCTATATTACCATATTAAACCTAGAAAATTCATTTTGGACATATGAACCGAATATCATCAAAACGACTTACAAGAACTAAATTGATTAAGTAATTAACTATAATATGGAGATTAATCAAATAAATGTAATAA
Organism: Viscum album; assembly: GCA_963277665.1. Lineage (NCBI taxonomy): Eukaryota > Viridiplantae > Streptophyta > Magnoliopsida > Santalales > Viscaceae > Viscum > Viscum album. The sequence goes on along the minus strand of OY728128.1, from coordinate 29,538,647 downwards.
TAAACCCGAAAATTTTTCTTAAGAAATTAAATAATTAACATATGTTTATTATTCTGGAATATAAAGAACATATGGGGTGATTCAGAACTGATGTAAGGGGTTTCTTTGTTGGATTGGTGTAGCTCGATCCTATTTGGATAATGTTGGGCCAAATACTTGCATCCATACTATGAACAAGGCTTCAAATATGCTAGTCGAGCTCTATGGTGAGCTAATTTAGGGTTTTAGTTGGAAAAGCATCCTTCCTCTAGGGGTTTGGGGTCCAAAGGCACCCATCCCAATTTTTGGGGCACTATATCATCTCTGACCACTATACCAGACCTGAGTGATTGACACTGATAGGAAACTATAGTATTTCATTCTTTAGAGCCAATAGTGGTGTAGTGATGTATACTTACAGATGCTATCCAATTTATCGCATTACACTTATGTGGTCATTTCACTATTGAAATGTGGACATCCATCCTCTTTAAACTGTAGCACAGTGATCTTTCTCTGTAGTTAGTCGAATAGTTATTTTTCGTCCTTATTAGCCCATTTAGGACTAGGGATTCTATATTTTTAGAAACTCTGAGAGATATCCTTGTAATTATTCTCTCCGATTTCATATTGATATTTTTATCTCTCCCCCACAAAACCATATAAATCTCTCTATCCATGATATTCTCCTTGTTTATGTCTTTCCCTTTTAATATTCTATGAGTTTTTTTTTCTTCATTTCTCACTATGTTTCCATAACACCTGTTATCAAAGGTTGACTTTGGAATCCTCAAATTTAATAATGGCTATGGGAAAAGGCAAGGTGAATATAGACCACTTCGATGGAACTAAATTCATCAACTAGAGAATGTAGATAGAAAACTATCTTAACCAGGAGAAAATACATTTATCACTTCTAGATTTAAATCCAATGGACATATAATAGTTAGAGTGGGATATTCTGGATCGATAGGTTCTGGTTGTTGTGCATCTCACATTGACTAAAAACATAATGTTCAATGTTTTAGATGTGAAGAAGAATATTGGACTTATATAATCTCTCTCGAATATGTACGAGATGCCTTCTATAGTAAATAAAGTTCATTTGATGCGATGATTGTTGTCCCTACAAATATTTTAAGGGTGAATTTTTATCAATCCCATCAAAAAATTGAACACCATCATAATTCAATTGACATTAGTGGAAATTAATCTTAATGATGAAGTATATGCACTGGTTTTATGTTCTTTATTTCCATATAGTTGGGAAGCAACTGTAACAGCTATGAGAAGTTCTTTGAGGAATATAGAGATGGTTTTGAAGGATATACGAGACTTCATTCTTAGTGAGGATATTTGAAAAAGATAATCGAGAAGATTATCTGGTTCTTCAATGAACATTTAAGACAGGTGAATATATGTTAAAAGAGACAATCGTAGAGAAGGATCAAAGTCAAGTGGAATTGGAAAAGGCAAGGAAAAGGGGATTGGTCCTACCTACTAGATTTGTGGGAAGAAAGAAACATCAAGAAAGAGTGATGAGAAAAAAGGGAGGGACATGAAACCAATGGAGAAAACATAGTGGCTGAAGGAACTAATGATGTGTATCTGGGGATCATGGATATCCCTACGGAGTCTTGGATTTTAGACTTAGGTGCAGTATTCCATTCCATGTCAGATAAGGCATTCCAGAACAATTTTTTTTCTATAAATTTGAGAAAGGTACATCTTTTTTATGATGAACCCATACTGATTATGGGGAAAAGTGATTCATGAATAAATACTAATAGTGTGACTTATCTAGTTCTGAAAAATGTAATTTATATCCTTTCTTTAAGAAGAAATATAATTTTTGTTGGTAAAATTGATGATGCAGGCAACAATACCATGTTTACTGGTGGTTCCAATAATGTTATCAAAAGATCTATAGTCATATCTCGAGGAGAAAAAAATGGTAATCTAAACAACATGATAGAGACATTAATGAGAATGGTAGAATCAGTAAATGATATTGGGGATTCTCAACTAAAGAAATATAGGATAGGCCACATGAGTGAGAAGGGGATACATTTTTTGGAAACAAAATGGTTTCTACCAAAGATGATGTTAGTGTAATTTGGATTATGTGAAGATTTAATCAATGGAAAGCATAATAAGGTATCATTTTTAAAAAGAGTAAGAACACAGAAGTCTAGGAAAATGGACCTAGTAAACACTAATATTTTGGGGCCTGTACCAATACATTACTTTGGAGGGTCACAACATTATTTTACATTTATTGATCACAAAACACAGAAGATATGGGTTTACTTTCTGAAAAGAAAATCTGATGTGTTTAATATGTTTCTGAAGTGGATGTTCAGGGTGGATAATGAGTTAGGAGAAAAGAAAAAATGCTTGATGTGTGATAATGGTAGAGAGTACGATAATAATGAGATTAGGTAATTAGGTGGGTAATACTATACTTGGAACACCACAATGGAATGTTGTAGTTCAAATGATGAATAGTACACTAAATGAACATTTCAAGAGAATGAGATTGCATTCATGGTTACCCAATACCTTTTGGGATAATTCAATGAACATGGTAGCATATCTCAATAATAGGAGTCCATGTGTACTAATGGGATTATGTTTTCCCAAGTATCTTTGGTTTGTTAAGGAGATAATACTCTCACATTTATGAGTCTTTGGTTTTTTCATATGTAAATTTTGATTCTGATCTGAGGAAAAATATTGATTATAAGTCCAAAAGATGTTTCTTTATTGGCTATGATGCTAAAGAGTTTTGTTACCGCTTTTGGGGAGATCTCAATAAGATGGTAATCAGGATATAGAATTTTGTATTTATTGAAATTTTCAAGTACATGGATAACCATGTAGCTAAAGATGAAAATTAGAATAAAGAATCATAGTGTAATGAGAAAGTATATCTTTAAGGTATACCTAAGCATGAGACATCGGAACCAGTGGAACCTACTACTTAAGTGGATTTGTGGAGAAAAATAAGAGTGATAAGGTCTATGCATGGGTATTCACCATCATTACATTATTTATAATTGGATTATGGTGGATTACCAAAATTCTTTGAAGAATAAATGCAGTTGAAGGAGCTGATAATGTGGGAGTTTCCCATGGAGAAAGAAATTTCATCCCTACATGACAATAGTACATTGGAGTTTACACATCCTCCATAGTGGGGAAATCATTGCATAAAAATGGGTATACCAGGTCAAGGAAGAACATTATGGTTGGAGGAGGTTTAAGGTAAGGCTGATGGATAAAGGATTCCAACATAAGGAGGTAGTGTATTTAACTGAAAAATTCTCACCAGTAGTAAATCTTACCACCATATGTATAACGACCCATACATTACATACATTGTTAGTACTTAAAAATTGAAGCACACTTATTACAACATATAATAAAACCAGAAAAGGACCGTATAGGTATAGAGTCTTTAGAAACTGGGAAACATAAACAACCGGTTCATAAAGCATCTACTTTGCCTCCCATTTATTTCATCATATCTAGAGTCCCTTTTTGGCATATCCTACTTAATAACCTTCTTCCTGACCTGGGGAAATAAAACATACAAAAGGGTGATCTCAAATGCTCAGTAAGGGTAAACAAAAGAAATATCAATCACATCATATACATAAGAACATAACTTTTGGAAATGTTAACCTGCAAAAGAGATCATAATTTCATAACATGTGATAAATCATAGAAGTGAAATGTAATCCTAATAATCATAACTTAAAACATGAAACTTTGTGGCATACACACATGATCATAGAGAATCATTTCTTATTAGTCAAGACTCATTGCCAAGACTATCTTAGTGGACAAAGTCCATTTCTGAACTGAGTTCACTCCTCGTTTCAGTCTTGTTTCACTAAACTGGTTTAACCTACTGTTCCAGCCATGTCTATCTCATGAGAAATAAAATCTTTACCCAATGCATTGGAGGGAGAGATAGGTCCCACCCATCTCATAATGAAACCATTCTTATGTGTGCCACAAAATCGTAAATCATACATCATTGCATAACCCATGTAATAAAAATGGGAATCTTAAACATCATGACATCATAAAACAATTCATATAAGATAAAGGAATTCATAAAAATATTTCCATCAAAACATAATCAAATCCATGTAATAATAGGGATAGAAACAGAACACTATATTATCGAAGATGGAAAATAATTTTGATAAAACTCTTGAACTCCATTCTTGAGGAAAATATCGTTTCTACTTCAAAAACATTTTACTTTCATTCATGTCATACAATTTTAAACTAAAACAAGTTGATTAAAAATAAACTTGAAAAATTGTAAAGGAAGCTTCTTGGAAACAATGTTTTAAAAATCCATTCATGTTGTATAAGTTAAAAAAAACATTCTTCTCATACTTTTGTTGGAAAAGTCAAAAAGTACCTCGTACGAAAAACGACAAAAGATTCCTTTCATATATTTTACTAAAAACTCACCGAAGGGTAAAATTGGATTTAAACAATTGTAGGTGTATGGAAATAAAATTACATATTGAGAAAACATGGATGTGGATGATAACATACACCCCAGTAAATACCAAAGTATAAACAATCTCGGATAAAAATGAGATTGTGATATTTTCGGTTACCTTAGGTCTGATATGTTTTGTACATGTCCGAACCTCATGTATAATGATTTAAATAATTTTATTGACTTATTCCAGAATCATACTTATTTTTATGATATCATATATGGTCATATTCTTAGCTTCTTATTATTAATATTTCATTACTACTTGTATATTTGAGTGTTTATTACTTTTTGTTCTTATGCGTGTTTTGTCAAATAAATTCTTACCCTTCTTTTTAGGTTATAGATACCTCATTTCCAGAACTATATTAGTGTAATATATATCATATTTATTCACTCAATTCATTTATATAATCATTATGCAATGAAGATCATGTAGAATGAGTCGCATCACATCGTGGAGACGGTATTCCGTATGTACGCACGAGCGATGATATTGTTCCCATGATCGTGGAATTGTATTGGAGTGTATGTATACTATTTCAGAATCAATATAACTTTACAATAGTCATATATAGTCATTATTTACACCATTATACCCATCCAAGTAAGGTGGTGGTGGAAAATAGATTACACCACGGCGTGGAGACGGTATTCCGTACGTACGCACGCGCGGTGATTTAGTTTTCCATAGGATGGATAGATGGTGAAATAGGGTTGTTTCATACTTATAATAACATACCAGTATATGAGTTATACTTATGTTATTACTTCATAATGAAACAACTAAAGAAGAAGAAGTGGAAGAAGAAATAAAGTTGAAAGAATTGGTAACGGACATTACCTCTTCTTTGAAGTGCTTTTTTGAGACCTCCTTTTAGGGCACTAAAATTGGTCTTTGAAGAAGACCAGGACCTCTAGGATGTCTCTAGGGAAGTGTAGAGGAGATAGGGGAAGGGGTTGGCCGAGCTTGAAGGCTTAATGTGGTGTGAGGAAGAGGGGGAGGAGGTTCCCTTTTATAAGGGAGGAGAGGGGCTCCTTTGCAAAAACTAAAAATATTATTTTATTATAAAGCCAAATTCAGTTTTAAATAGCTCCAAATTGATTTATTTAGAATCTGAGGTGGGTATGGGTCTAAATCCTCTCATCCAATAGAATTTAGACAAGTTTAGGTTCTTATTTTAACCTTATCATTTAGATTTATCATTAAGTTAAATAATTTTACTTTTACCGTGTCTTCTTGTGTTATTATACTATAAGGTTAATAAACTCACTATAACAAGCCAAAAGAACCCCAAGTTGTTTATTATTATTATATATAACCTTATCTAAGTCATTTGGCCGAACCTTAGATTTTTATGAATAAAATAACAATTAATAATATAATATTTTTTTAAAAAACTATTTTATGTCAATTTTGAAACTATTTAGTAATTGATTTTTGTGAAACTCATATCAGAATTATTAGTTCGCAAAAAATTAATTAAATCAATAATAACATGTCATATTAACCTAGAAAATTATTGTAATTCATAAAAAGTCTCAAATTACATTTATTTGGGTATTTAAAACATCAATTATGCCAATATTTCATTAATAAGATAATTACTGCATCATCTTTGTGTCATCAATAAATTAACTAATTTAAAGTCTAAAAATTACAAATAAAATATCATTATGTAGGAAATATTCTTAGATTTCTAATTAATATTTATAGTCTAATTTATCTTATGTATAACCCTATATTAAAAATGATTTTCTTATTAAACATTGATTTTAACTATTTTAACCCTTCTTTAAATGAATTAATAATAAATGTCCTAATCTAATCCAAGTGGGCCTAAATGGTCATATTTTATTCCTAAGGTTGTTTTTGGTCGAATTAAATTTGTCCAATATAATTAGGACATGTTTTAGGGTAACAATAATATCATTTTTACCCTTAATTACCCTATTTACTTTTAACCGTGGTAAATAAAAGTAAAAAAGTTACTATTCACCAAAAATTATTTTCATCTCATTGAACCAAATTTTACTTACTGACATCAAGCGTGTCCCTCGGAGTTTTTAAATTCCACTCACAGAAGCGGTAAAATTATGTTTTATGAAAAATTCAGTTTTTTAACTACCACTTAGTGGTTTCACTATTCATCAAAAATTGAAAGTTTTTAGAAAAATACCAAAATTTCACCCTAGGCTAGTTTCGATATTCTAAATCCAAAAATGAAGTCCATTTTGAAAAATAAAATTTATAAAATTTCAAAAAGTGGTTATTACTATTCATAACGGCTAGTTTTAATAATATTTTAATAGTATATCGTTGTTTAGTGAAACTCGGTATTGCGTACGACGCAAGCTATCGTGGAAGGTCGTGATTTCGTGTAAAGCAAGACAAGCAAGTGTTGTGTGTAGAAAAAGATTCCTTTGATGATTTATATAACATAAAAGTCTCGGGTGTTACATTCAACCCCCCTTAAAATGAATTTCTCCCTCGAAATTCGTCACTTTGTAACGAACAGATGAGGATACCTCTCCCTCATCATATCCTCAAGCTCCCATGTAGCTTCTTCTAATTGGTGGTTCCTCCATAAAACATCCACCAATCGAGTGGTCTTGTTTCGTAGGACTTTTTCGCTACGATCCAGAATCTCTATCAGCTGTTCTTCATAAGAAAGATCTTGCTCCAGCTGTACAACTTCTGAGCTGAGTACATGTGAAGGATCAGGTATGTACTTTCTCAGGAGAGATACATGGAACACATCGTGAACTTGGGAGAGATTAGGTGGAAGTGCCAATCGGTAAGCTACCTTCCCAACACGATCCAGTATTTCAAAAGGACTGATATATCTAGGGCTCAACTTCCCCTTCTTTGCAAATCTCATGACCCTCTTCCAGGGAGATATTCGTAAGAACACTTTATCACCCACTTCAAACACTAGGTCCTTTCTTTGGTTATCGGCATAACTTTTCTATTGACCCTGAGCTACTCTTATGTGTTCTTGAATGAATCTAACCTTTTCTTCCATTTCATCAACGAGATCAAGTCCTAATAGCTTTCTTTCCCCAACTTCATCCCAGCAAGTTGGAGTCCTGTATTTCTTTCCATAGAGAGTGTCATAAGGAGCCATCTGATAACTGGAGTGAAAGCTATTATTATAAGAAAGTCCCACCAAAGGTGGGTGTTGATCCCAACCACCGTTGAAATCTATAGATCAAGCTCTCAACATATCTTATAGAGTTTGAATTGTCCTCTCAGACTGACCGTCTGTCTGACGATGATAAGTAGTGCTGAAACTCAACTCTGTATCCAGAGTATGCTGAAGACTTCGCCAGAACATTGAGGTAAACCTTGGATCCTGATCAGATATAATAGAAAGTGGTACTCCATGCAATCTTACCACTTTCTTTACATATATCCTGGAAAGCTGATCCAGAGAGAAATCCTCTCTAATAGTGATGAAGTGTGCAATCTTTGTAAGACGATCAACTATGAACCAGATAGCATTGTTGCCTTTGGATGTTTTAGGAAGTCCGGTGACAAAGTCCACAGTGATGTTTTCCCATTTCTATTCAGGTATGGGTAATGGTTGTAACATCCCCTTAGACTTCTGTCTCTCAGCTTTAACTTGTTGACAAACCAAGAATCGAGAGACATATTCAGCAACATCTCTTTTCATGCCATCCCACCGGAATTACTCTTTCAGGTCCCTATACATCTTCGTGCTTCCAGGATGAATAGAGAATGAAGAACTATGAGCCTCATCAAGAAGGTCCTTCTTTAATTCGGGGATGGTAAGAACACAAACCCGATTCTTGAACTTTATTATCCCATCACAATCAAGGTTGAATTCAGGAACATTTCTCACCTTCTTTTGTAACTCGACATCTTCTTTTTGTGCCTCTTTAATCTTCACATGTATAGATGGTTGAACATTCATTTGAGAAAGATACGATTTTTCCCCTTTCATTATAATTCCAAGATCCATCCTTTTTAAATCCATAAATATTTGATCTTTTCTGGTCCTCATCATGGATAAGCTGGCATGGTCTTGTCGACTTAATGCATCTGCCACCTTGTTTGCTTTCCCAGGGTGGTAATGGATTGAGTAGTCGTAATCCTTAATCATCTCCAACCGTCTTCTTTGGCGCATATTCAGCTCCTTTTGTGTGAAAATATACTTTAAACTTTTATGATCAGTATAAATATCACACCATTCACCATAAAGGTAATGCCTCCAAATATTTAATGCAAAGATTACTGCAGCTAACTCCAAATCATGAGTTGGGTAATTTTGCTCATGGATTTTCAACTGTCGTGAGGCATAAGCTATCACCATATCATTTTTCATAAGAACACACCCCAATCCCTTCTTGGATACATCACTATAGATCACAAACCTTTCTCCACTACAAGGCAGTGTGAGCACAGGTTCACTGGATAACCTTCTTTTCAGCTCCTTGAAATTCTCTTCACATTCCTCCGTCCAAACAAACTTAACTCCTTTCCGAGTCAACTTGGTGAGTGGATTAGATAATCGTGAAAAATATTTCACAAAACGTCAATAATATCCAGCAAAACCAAGAAAACTCCGGATCTCAGTCACTGTTGTTGGTCTCGACCATCTTTCGATAACCTCTGTTTTTGTTGGATCCACAGATATCCCCTCTTTTCAGATTATGTGACCCAAAAATGAAACTCTTTGAAGCCAAAATTCACACTTGGTAAATTTGGCATAAATCTTCTCGTTTCTCAGGGTCTTCAATATAATTCTCAAGTGATCTTCATGTTCTTCCTTGATCTTTGAATATACAAGAATATCATCTATAAAGACTACCACAAACTAATCAAGATAGTCTCTAAAGACTCTATTCATCAGATCCATGAAGATAGCAGGGGCATTAGTAAGACCAAATGGCATCACTATAAATTCATAGTGTCCATACCTTGTACGGAAAGTCGTCTTTGGTATATCCTCCCTTTTGACCCTCAATTGGTGATACCCTGAACGAAGATCAATCTTGGAAAAGTATTGAGCTCTGCTTAGTTGGTCAAATAATTCATCAATGCATGGGAGAGGATATTTGTTCTTGATAGTGATCTTGTTAAGTTCTCGATAATCAATGCAGAGTCTCATTGATCCATCTTTCTTCTTAACAAATAGAACTGGTGCTCCCCAAGGTGATTCACTAGGGCATATGAACCCCTTGTCAATATTCTCTTGGAGTTGCTTCTTCAATTCCTGCAACTCAATTGGGGCCATTCTATAAGGTGTCTTTGAAAGGGGAAAAGCACCTTGTACGAGTTCTATTGAAAACTCAACTTCACGATTTGGTGGAAGACCCGGTAATTCCTCCAGAAATACATCATCAAACTCGTGTACAATGGGCATATTCTTAATCGTGAGTTTCTCACCAACCATTTCAGATAAATAACCTTCATTTAGTGGAATCAATACCCATAAAATGGAAGAAATTTCCACTGGAAGGTTATGTTCATCCTTGCATCGATAGATGATCATAGATTGATCTGGAATATGAAATGTGACTTCCATTATTTGGAAATTAATATGGGATCCATGTAGAGAAATCCAATCCATGCCAAGAATCACATCAAATTCCACTATAGGAAGGATCACAAGATTTGAAGGAATCACTTTCCCACAAAATTCAATTGGAGAAGAATTATAAACTTTTGATGTGACTATTGTGCCATTAGGGGTTGTCACAGCTAACTCAACATCTAACTGTTGAGGTAATACGGTGATATCAATAGAAAATTATTCAGAAATAAAGGAGTGGGTGGATCCAGAATCAAATAAAACATTTGCTACTTTAGAGTGGATGGTAAGTGTACCTTTCACTGCATCGTTATCGTACTCCACATCACTGATAGAAATTGCATGTTACTTTCCTTTATCTTTAGCCTTAAGAGATTGTTGACGTCGACCATCATCATCAACCCTTGGATTTGGGCATTGATTGGCATAATTCCCCATCTCCTTGCACTTGGAACATTGAAGTGTAGTAGGTTCATTCTGTGTATTCCTTCCTTTGTTTGCATCATTAGACATCTTCTTCCCATCATTGCAGCATTCAAATGCCTGATGACCTTCCTTTCCACATTTTAAACATTTACTTGTCCCTTTAAGACAACTCCCTCCATGTTTCTTTCCACACTTTGAGCATAAGGGAAAGCTCATCTTCTTTTCAGTGTGCTCTTTAGATTTTCCTTTGAATTCCATTTTCCTCTTCTTATCAAACCCATATGACTGATGGGTTACTCCAATCTCCAACTCGACTTTGAGAGCGCATCTAACAATTTCCTCGTAGCGATTAAATTCCCTTATGGATAACGCCCTTCGAAGACTTGGTTTTAAGCCACTAAATAATCGATTGATCTTACTCTCAGGTTGGATAATAATACCAGAAGCATACCTTGCAAGTCTTGTAAAATTTTCTTCGTAGGTACCAATGGATTCATCATCCTTTTCCTTCAGTTCAAGAAACTCCTTCTCCATCTTTATTCGAAGAATACGACGGAAATACTTATTGAAAAATAAGTTCTTGAACTCATCCCATTCCATGGACTCAATTTCATCTCTTTGCCTCATATTCTTGATAAGATTCCACCATTCATCAGCATCACCTTCCAAACGATACGCTGCTAAGATGACTTTATCATGTTTAGAACATTTAAGAACTGAAAATATCTTTTCAGTAGTACTAATACATTGTTCAACAACTAATGGATCAGTAGACCCGCTGAATGAAGGTGGACGCTGCCTCATGAAGGATTCAACAGAATGTTGCTCCTTCCTTTTCTCGTTTGGAAGTCCTACATGATTCATAGCTTGAGAAAGTTGTGTGAGCATGGCTACAAGATTTTTCATTCCAGCTCCCATAACGTTTGGTTGCTCAGGGGGAAAATCATTTCATTGCCCGTCGCATTCCGCATTAACACAGTTCCTTCGAGCTCCAACCATTGACTAAAACCAAGAAGAATAGTGTGAGAAACACTAATTATAATAGGAAAACCATATAATCAGGAATAAAATTTCACACTTAAGGTTATATCCTAGGTTATTCATGGCCATTTCTAAAACACTAAGATTGTGTTCTATGCTTAGACTTATCCTTAGGGTTCTTATTAATTCTTTCACATCCTAGTTTCCAAAGGTTGACTATACCTTTCCTTCGATACCAACTATAACGACCCATACTTTACATACATTGTTAGTACATCAAATTTGAAGCACACTTATTACAACATATAACAAAACCAGAAAAGGACCATATAGGTACAGAGTCTTTAGAAACTGGGAAACATAAACAACTAGTTCATAAAGCATCAACTTTGCCTCCCATTTATTTCATCATATCTAGAGTCCCTTTTTGGCATATCCTACTTAATAACCTTCTCCCTGACCTGGGGAAATAAAACATACAAAAGGGTGAGCTCAAATGCTCAGAAAGGGTAAACAAAAGAAATATCAATCACATCATATACATAATAACATAATTTTTGGAAATCTTAACCTGCAAAAGAGATCATAATTTCATAACATGGGATAAATCATAGAAGTGAAATGTAATCCCAATAATCATAACTTAAAACATGAAACTTTGTGGCATACACACATAATCATAGAGAATAATTTCTTATTAGTCAAGACTCATTGCCAAGACTATCTTAGTGGACAAAGCCCATTTCTGAACCGAGTTCACTCCTCGTTTCAGTCCTGTTTCACTGAACCGGTTTAACCTGCCATTCCAGCCATGTCTATCTCATGAGATATAAAATCTTTACCCAATGCATTTGAGGGAGATATATGTCCCACCCATCTCATAATAGAAACCATTCTTATGTGTGCCACAAAATCGTAAATCATACATCATTGCATAACCCATGTAATAAAAATGGGAATATTAAACATCATGACATCATAAAACAATTCATATAAGATAAAGGAATTCATAAAAATATTTCCATCACAACATAATCAAATCCATGTAATAATAGGGATATAAAACATGACCCTATATTATCTTAGATGGAAAATAATTTTTATAAAACTCTTGAACTCCATTCTTGAGGAAAATATCCTTTCTACATCAAAAACATTTTCCTTTCTTAACATGTCATACAATTTTAAACTAAAAGAAGTTGATTAAAAATAAAATTGAAAATTTTTAAAGGAATATTCTTGGAAATAATGTTTTAAAAATCCATTCATGCCGTATAAGTTAAAAAAACATTCTTCTCGTACTTTTTTCGGAAAAGTCGAAAAGTACCTCATACGAAAAATGACAAAAGATTCCTTTCATATATTTTACTAAAAACTCACCGAAGGGTAAAATTGGATTTAAAAAATTGTAGGTGTATGGAAATAAAATTACATATTGAGCAAACATGGATGTGGATGATAAAATACACCCCAGTAAATACCAAAGTATAAACAATCTTGGATAAAAATGAGATTGTGATATTTTCCCTTACCTTAGGTCTGATGTGCTTTGTACGTGTCCGAACCTCCTATATAATGATTTAAATAATGTTATTGACTTATTCCAGAATCATACTTATTTTTATGATATCATATATGGTCATATTCTTAGCTTCTTATTATTAATATTTCATTACTACTTGTTTATTGGGGTGTTTATTACTTTTTTTTCTTATGCATGTTTTGTCGAATAAATTATTATCCATCTTTTTGGGTTATAGATACCTCATTTACAGAATGGTATTAGTGTAATATATATCATATTTATTCACTCAATTCATTTATATAATCATTATGCATTGAATATCATGTAGAACGAGTCGCATCACATCGTGGAGACGGTATTCCGTACGTACGCACGAGCGATGATATCGTTCCCATGATCGTGGAATTGTATTGGAGTGTATATATACTATTTCAGAATCAGTATCAATTTACAATAGTCATATATAGTCATTATTTACACCATTATACCCATCCATGTAAGGTGGTGGTGGAAAATAGATTACACCACAGCGTGGAGACGGTATTCCTTACGTACGCACGCGCGGTGATTTAGTTTTCCGTAGGATGGATAGATGGTGAAATAGGGTTGTTTCATACATATAATAACATATCAGTATATGAGTGATACTGATGTTATTACTTCATAATGAAACAACTAAATAAGAAGATGTGGAAGAAGAAATAAAGTTGAAAGAATTGGTAACAGACATTACCTCTTCTTTGAAGTGCTTCTTTGAGACCTCCTTTTAGGGAACTAAAATTGGACTTTGAAGAAGAACAGGACCACTAGGATGTCTCTAGGGAAGTTTATAGGATAAAGTGGCAGGGTTTGTCCGAGCATAAAGGCTCAACGTGGTGTGAGGAAGAGGGGGAGGAGGTTCCCTTTTATAAGGGATGAGAGGGGCTCCTTTGGGAAAACTAAAAATATTATTTTATTATAAAGCCAAATTTCGTTTTTAAATAGCTCCAAATTGATTTATTTAGAAGCTAAGGTGGTTATGGGTCGAAATCCTCTCCTAAAATAGAATTTAGACAAGTTTAGGTTCCTATTTTAACCTTATCATTTAGATTATTCATTAAGTTAAATAATTTTACTTTTACCGTGTCTTGATGTGTTCTTATACTATAAGGTTAATAACTCACTATAACAAGACAAACGAACCCCAAGTTGTTTATTATTAATATATATAACCTTATATAAGTCATTTGGCCGAACCTTAGATTTTTAGGAATAAAATAACAATTATTAATATAATATTTGTTTTAAAAACTATTTTATGTCAATTTTGACACTATTTAGTAATTGATTTTTGTGAAAATCATAAAATAATTATTAGTTAGAAAAAAGTTAATTAAATCAATAATAACATGTCATATTAACCTATAAAATTATTTTAATTCATAAAAAGTTTCAAATTACATTTATTTGGGTATTTATAACATCAATTATGTCAATATTTCATTAATATGATAATTACTATATCATCTTTGTGTCATAAATAAATTAACCTTTTTTAAGTCTAAAAATTACAAATAAAATATCATTATTTAGGAAATATTTTTATCTTTCTAATTAATATTTATAGTCGAATTTATCTTATGTATAACCCTATATTAAAAATGATTTTATTATTAAATGTTGATTTTAACTATTTTAACCCTTCTTTAAATAAATTAATAATAAATGTCCTAATCTAATCCAAGTGGTCCTAAATGGTCATATTTTATTCCTAAGGTTTTTTTGGTCGAATTACACTTATCTAATAGAATTAGTACATGTGTTAGTGTAACAATAATATCATTTTTACCCTTAATTACCCTATTTACTTTTAACCGTGGTAAATAAAAGTAAAAAGTTACTATTCACCAAAAATTATTTTCATCTCATTGAACCACATTTTATTTACTGACATCAACCATGTCTCTCGGATATTTGAAATTCTACTCATAGAAGTGGTAAAATTAAGTTTTATGAAAATTTCAGTTTTTTAACTACCACTTAGTGGGTTCACTATTCATCAAAAATTGAAAGTTTTCAGAAAAATACAAAATTTCACCCTAGGCTAATTTCGATATTCCGAATCCATAAATGAAGTCCATTTTAAAAAATAAAATTTATAAAATTTCAAAAAGTGGTTATTACTATTCATAACGCATAGTTTTAATAATATTTTAATAGTATATCGTTGTTTAGTGAAACTCGGTATTACGTACGACGCAAGCTATCGAGGAAGGTCGTGATTTCGTGTAAATCAAGCCAAGAAAGTGTTGTGTGTAGAAAAATATTCCTTTGATGATTTATATAACATAAAAGTCTCGGGTGTTACAATATGTGTGGTTCTCAACATTGTGGCATTAGAAGACCAATATCTTGAGAAGCTTGATGTGAACATGGCTTTCCTTCACTAATATCTAGAGGAGGACATGTATAGGCAGAATCCATAGGGATATGTTGGGTCTAGGAAGGAAGACATGGTATAAAAACTCCAAAAGATCTTATATGGATTGAAGTAGGGATCAATGCAGCGGAACAAGATGTTTGACGCATTCATGACTACAAATGCATAAAAAATGTGTCATTGATAAATTCTGCTACATCATGTCCTTTGGGGATGAATATATTTTACTAATTATATATGTGGATTACTTTCTCATTATAGGATCATGTATGAATAGGATTTTTGAGTTGAAAAGGTATTTGGATGAGGAGTTCGAGATGAAAGATCTCGGAGAAGCTGGAAATATTTTGGGCATGAAGATCAAGAGAGACCGTGCAACTGGACCTTGATGTTATCATAGGATGAAAACATTGGGATGGTTTTGAGAATATTTGATATGTTGGAATTAAATCAAGTCTCTATTCCCATAGTGGTAAATTTAAAACTATCGAAGGAGTATTCACTGAAGATGGAAGAAGAGGTTGAAAGGTTCAATACACATCAGTTGTAAGAAGCTCGATGTATGTCATGGTATGCACTCGACCTGACATTTCTCATACCATGGGAGTTGTGAGCTGGTACATGTTAAACCCTGGAAAGTAACATTATTGAGCTATAAAGTGGATATTGAGGTATTTTAAGGGTAGGAAGGAGGTATCTCTAAGCATTGGAAAAGGAAATTCATTTTCGGTGTATGTGGATGTTGAACTTGGAGGTGATGTCGGTGGATGGAGGAGTACCACAGGTTATTTATTTACCAATGGATGAATGATGGTAGGCCAACTATCAAAATTTTAGAAGGTGGTGTCTTTATCCAATATGATGGTAGAATAAATTGTTGTAACAAAATCTGGGAAGGAGATGGTTTGGCTGAAGAACATCTTGGATGAGTTAGGAAGAATGAGAGAGGAGAATGTATTGCACTATGGCAGTTGGAGTGTTATACATATTGAATAGAACCTAGTGTTTCATTCTTGGATGGAGTACATTTATTTGACGTATCATTTCATTTGAGGTTTGATACGGGATGTGTTGCGAACATTGTAGAAGATTTGTTGAACCAACAATCTAATAGACATGTGTGACGAATTTGATGGTAATACAGAATTTTAGGCACTCTTGCGCCTCTGTTGTTCTCTATTGATGATTGGAGGATGAGAGGAAGAATAAGGTAGGAAAAAATGGGATCACAAAGTCAAATTTCTCGTATTTCATGAATCATCATATTTAAATTAAGGTTTTGATTGTAAATCACACTACTGGTAAGTAGAGAAAAAGAGGAGCATAGAATAACTAAGATGTCTTAGTCAGTGGCATCGATGAAAGTCAGTGTAGTAGATTAGGATCCAAGTGGGAGATTTTTATATTGTGGTATCCCAATCATCTTTATATGATGTTGGGATGAATTTTCCAATCCACAATACACACACGGCCAGAAATTTTTGGGTAGAGTTTTGCAGTGAGCTCATTGGGGGTTGCAAGGAGCAATACACCATTGCTCTGGGGTTTGGGGGTCGAATACACCAAACTCAATTTTTTGGGACTATAGAAACTCTAACCATTGTATCAGAGATGACTAATTGACACTAATAGGTAACTGTAGCAAGTTGGACTTTGGATTCAACAGTATTGTATTGACACGAACTTCTAGCCACTAGCAATTGTAGCACTTTAGACTTAAGTGGTCATGACACTGTTGCAATGTAGAATTGCAGCCACCTTTCATTATAGCAATGTGGACTATCAATGTGGTTGGTGGAATAGTGCATTTTCCTCCTTATTATCCCATTTTGGGCTAGGGTTTCTATGTTATTATAAACTTAGATAGATATTCCTATAATTATGCTCATAGATTTTATAGTAATACTTTTTCCTCTTCATGGACATAGGGAACATTTCTCAAACCATGAAAATATCTGGGTCTAATATCTTCTTCTTCTTCAGCTATTTTTACCTTTTACTATTCGGTAAATCATTTTTTTCTTCATTACACCCAATATTTCCGAAACATCATTATCTCAATATATTTTCATTAGGTTAAATCACTTATTCATTGACTATATTATACCAAGATTATGATTCAAATAACCATTGTTTTTATTAGGTTTTAATTCCACTTTTTTGTAGATTTTCATTTTTCACACATGATCACTTAATTGATTATATCTTACTTTAAGTATACAATCATTATAAAGGGTTTCTTAACTCAATTTCCATTCATTGTGTTATACTTATACTTCATTGACAATGTTATGCCATAATTATGTAAAAAATGAACACTAGCTAAATTTGGTTTTAATTTATCTTATTTTTTGTGTAATTAAATTTGATATCTAAAATAACTTCACTAATTTTATTCTCACTCCAAGGATATGATAATTGTAAGGATTTATCAACTCATTCATGTTTCTATGTGACACATGTGATATTCTCTACTTTTTTATTAATGTGGTTTATATACTACAACTTTAATATAATATATCATTATTAAAATTACATTCATGTTATCTGTAGTTTCATTTAAATTTATGTATTTCATGTTGGTTATGATTCAATGTTACCAAAGGAGTGAGTGTTTATTTCAAAATCACATAACTATTCAATATTGTTTATTTTTAGGTCTCCAATAGGTAAATTATTTGATATTTCTGCATTTAAAACAATATATTTTATTCCCATATGTTTATTTCATAAAATTAAATGTTTTCCATTCATTTTACACTCTTTAATCACTCAAGATATTGAAATAATTGTTTTAAATTAAAATTGACTTTTTTTCTACTCAGTTGATAATATTTATCTTACATGTCCATATTTTAAATAAATTGTAATAAAGAATGTTTTTAATATTCTCCAATGATTTATTAAAGAATTTTTTACACATTATTTACTTTTTATAAAAAGGATTACAAGTAATCTTTTTGTCATTTTCAGAACAAGGTACTTTTTTTGTTTTTTATAATACTGTGAAAGGAATGATATCTTTTAACTTATATGGCATGAAAGGAATTTCTCAATGCCATTCAACGAAAAGATTTTAATATTTAATTAAAAGTTTTAGTTATTCTTTTCAAAGAAAATGTTTTCTTTAATATTTGTGGAATCATTAGATTTCAAAAAAGTGATTTAAAAATGAAAAGGTTATTTTTCTCAATAAATCATCCTGTGATCTTTTTAATGTATTTTCATCTATGTTAACATTATTTGGGGAATATTATACTAAAATGGGGATGTTCTATTTTGATACCAATCACTATATTACTCTAGATGTCTTATGATTATGTTTATTTATTGGACAAAATATTTATATTTCATTTGAAAACTTTTCAATATAAATGTTTAAGTTGATTATGTTTCACCCATTTCAGGTAATGAATTCATTGAACTTAGTAAGTGTTGGGTAAGGAACATTATATCCCCTCAATGCATTGATTAACCTCATGGGAAAAATTGTTTTGAGTATTTTTCTAAGGCCTTACCCATTTATGTAAGATGTCAATACATGAGGCCTTGATAGTATGTTTAAGATGTCCAGAATTATTCATTCCATAATTATAGGATTATTTATTTATGTCCATGTGATTATTTTAATAGTTATGATATCAATGGAATAGTATCAAACATAGGTCATTAGTTATATAGAATTATTTTATCGTCATTTATTTTGTCCATATTATTCTTCATTCTCATGTTATTGATCAAATTGATTTTTTTCAATTATTAACCTTTCCATGTTGATTAAACTTCATTTTCTCATGATATCTTCTACTTTAAAAAACCCCTTACTAGGATTTTTAGCTCATGATTATTTTCATTCTTTCCCAATGATATGAAGAATGAATATTTTAATGAGTTCAAGCATATATATTATTTATTTTCACAATGTTTTATTTTATGTTATCAAATGTAATCTGAGATTCAAGTACGTATCTAGTTTACCAAGACTGCTAAACATTTCAATATTTCAGGATGTGATCGCTGGTATCTTATGCCAATGTAATAAAGTAACCACCAGCTCTGGGATACCAAGTTTCGGCTCTTTAAAAATGAAATAAGTGGAATATTTGTAGAAACCTTTGGAACTAGATTAAGTATAGATTAGGAAAAATAACTATATGATGGACATATAGGATAATTATAATTAGAGGTTAACACCCTACAGTTTTGGTATTTTAGATATTATGTGGGTTTCCTAGAAATACATCTCTATTTGGATACTATAAGTGAATGTGATTCAACCGTGGATTTATCTAGGGGTAATAACCCTGAAAATAGTTGTTTGAGTATATTTAATTCATCATTCATGTTCATGGTGAGTGTGACCTTTCTATGAAACAAGTTTATCACTCCTAAGGGATTTTATTAGGTTAATTCCCATTTTCCCTATGAACAATTATTGTGAATGAAAGAATAGAACCTATGGAAACCTATTATATTCCATAGTGATATGGAATAAACCTAAAGTGACTTGGGTTGATAAGTCTTTGGATAGTCATATGTTTAAATGAATAGATAACCATTTTGAGGTTTTGGGTGATTGGTGTTTAACATGATTAAGGATATTTTGGTAGAAATTGTTGGGAATAAAACTATTTAGTTTAGTATATATTTTAGTAAAAATGTTATTTGAGGAATAATTCTTTACAATTTTGGGACATAAATTTAAAGTTATAGATAACCTTTAGGGTTAATATGATCATTGATTTTATGGTAATAACAGTCAATTTAGATTATTTTATTATGTAGTAAAAAATAAATTTTATAAAATACCGTAGTGGAAAAAAAGTGATTTGAGGATTAATTATATTTATGAAGATTTTCATCATATTTATGGGTTTTTATAGTAATTATTTTAATATATTTTTAGGAAAAGGGAAATACATAATCTAGAGGACAACACATCACATCTGGAAAGGTTGTGGAGTTGAACCCACAACTGAATGGGGAAAAGGGTGTAGCGTATACCACTAGCTATGTGATGTCTTGGCTAATATGACATTGAATTTACTAAAATAATTTTATGGATAAATATTAATTTGTTTTTTTGTAACATGTTATAGGACCAAATATTTTTAATTTTTCTATATTTTTAGTGGATTAATGATATTTTGGGAGATGATTCATTGGGTTCAGATATATGTAACCCTTAAGTAGATCATGTGATTTAACATGAATTATTATTTAGGAAGAAAAAAAATTAAATTTTTGAAAATTGAGGATATTTGGGATTTGAGGATACTTATTGTGGGATGATTTTTGTTGAAATTTTGTTTTAGAGATTAATATTATGCTTTATTCATTTTTTGTATTATCTAACCTTGTTTTAACAATTTTCATCTTAGTTAATTTATAAATATAGGACGTATGTGTTGATATCATTTTTTAGAATAATTTGAACCATAGGAATTTCATTTTAGTGCTTCATACAGGAAAACATTATCTTGAATACTCATTATTTGAGAAACATATTAGATTATAGTTGATTAAAGTAGTATTTTCTACTTATCAAGTAAGTATATTTATTTAGGAACTTCTTCTAGATGGTAAATTAATTCCTCAAATATAGAAAAGGATCCTGAAATAAAAAAATCCAATTACCTTTATTTCCAATAAGTTGATTGTGTTTTTTCACACCACTTTGTTTTATGGTTTTGTTATTGTTAACTTTCTCATGACCATTCACTTTCTTATGATCTATTATCTCTATCAATTACCAAAAATATTTTGAAATTAATTTTCCATCCATGTTGATATATTCACATCTCACTAATGTTATCTTATTGGGAAACCTGGTTATGTGTTATTTCAAATGACCTTCATACTTCCCTTTCCCCCTTTCTAAAAGAATTTTTATTAACCCTTTTTATTATATGGGTTTTCAAAAAATGTATTTTTAAATGTCAAAACATTGGTTTCCAATATCATGTTCAAATTTTGAGGATTACATTTATTAAATATGCGGAATGTAACACACATATGTCTTAAAAGAATAATATGTTTGATAGGGTACACAACACCAAGCATCAATCCTAGAAAACAAAAAATACTATTTTTTAAATATTACAGTTATAACCCATTCATTGAATTAGATGGTATGAATAGGATTAACAGAATTATGAAATTATATATAAATTTCCTACTTAATACAAATTTATTGATTAATTCTTAGTAACTAAACACTCAAATTATAGTAAATCCATTTTATTCTACAAAAATGCATTTCCTTAAAAAACGGGTCTCATTTGTTTTTATGCAAAAATATTATAATTAATTCCAATAAATTTTATAAATTTAATTTAATAAAAATAATCCCATTTTTAAAATCATAAAATAATAATTTTTTAAGGGAAATTTTATGTATTTATCTCAAAATTTTGGTTTTTGAGTTAATAGTGAATAAAAATATTTTTTATTTAAAACTTAATGTTTGTTTCATGAATTTTAAAATTACATATTATTTTAAAATAGTTTAAAATGACAATTAGTTATAAAATATTATTAATAATCTAATTAAATTTATTGGAATCAATTTCATGATTGAATTTTATGTAAAAATATTTTAATACATAGAAAAATATTTATAGAAAAAAAATCATTACATTTTTTTTAATCATAAATTAATTTTTATCACTTATATAAATTGAATATTGAGAAATGGATTCGAAATTTTTAATCAACGAGTAGATATTTGGTAAAAAGGTCCCTTTTATTTTTTATTATTATAAATATTAATTATAGTAAATAATTATCACCATAGTAGGCATAAATATGGTTATTCAGGATAAAAATAATTTGATAAGGAAAAAAATGACCCAAAAAAATTATTTATCCTACTTTTTTAGTATAGGTTTCTCATCTCTATAGAGGTCTAGAAGATATGGCACAATGGTTCCATATTTCATTGATACTGGACATTATAATATTTATGTAAAAGATAATGCCAAAAATGTTACTTTCTTGTTTTTAATATATATAATATTTCTCATAGAGATGAAAACAATTAATGCTCAACTATAAATGGTTATTTCAAGGGTATATAATTTTTTTATCATTTCTATTAATTTTTATTTTCATCGATGAAAAATTACCAAAAATTCTTAACCAATGGTGACAAAATGCTTGTACAGGCAATAGAAAAATAAAATAAATAATATTAAAAACTCTAAAAGAAATATTATTTGGCAGAGTAAATGTGTCTCCATAACTTTTAGGATAAAATTAACATGTTATGGATATGTTAAAGCTTTAAATTTTAATTCCATTTTTTCATTTTTTTTCAATGTTAAATTATGTTAATAGTGTTAAAAATGATATAAATGATTTTTTATGTTATATATATATTATTAAATCATATAAAAATTATAAACAAAATTTCAAAGAATACAATGAGGAAGTGTAATGATCAAATATTTGATCCCTTTTCCATTTATTCAAAAATTATCACCTTATAAATAAAATCTTAACCCTTTAATATTGAAAAAGGAGTTTCCACAATTATAGTTAAAATTGGTTAACCAATGGGTTAAATCAAAATATAAGGTTTAAAATGATATGTAAATATTGAAGGACCCCGGGACACCCTGAGAGGGGAGGGGTGAATCAGGGTGACAACTTTTTCTTTTAATGTGATGGATATTGTTCCCAAGTTGGTAGGAACTTGTTGAACCTGTATGATGAATATGATTAGAAAGAAAACATTCACATGCATAGAGAAGACACAACACTTTTTACTTGGATCACCACTAAGGGCTACATCCAAGGAGCATATGACGACAAGTTTCCGGTCGTACCAAATTCCACTAATCTTCACTAGATATGGATTACAATGGTTTGGGTACAGTCACTCTATCCCAGGCTCACTGCCTTTACAAAGGTTCAGGGATAGCTCACTGCTTCCCTCAAGTCACTCCCGTTGGCTCCCCCTGGCTCACTGCCCTTGGTGAAGTCACACTCAGTTTATAGACGTGAAGGTCTCTTCATCATTGCATAATAATGCATCCTATGTTGTATGTAGATGCTCTGTTGAAGTCCAATTATCACCAGAAGACGAATCTCACTTTGTGATGAGGGTACCAGGTGATCTTCCAGCTTTCATGTAGCTTCAAAAGGATTGATGTACTTCAACAACCCTGGCGCGCTTCTCCAAGCCCAGTGCAGAAGTTTCAATCCCGGCGCGCAAGTCACTTGCGCGGTACAAATTCTGCGCATAGGTGAAACAAGCCCACTTGCGTGACACTTTCACCTTCAACTCCGAACTTGCGCGACATTACGCCTTTAACTCCCCAACCGCCTTGGTCACGGAGCCAACAACCGGCGCGCAGTATCTACTCGTGCGACCCAACAACCACTTGGCGACTCGACCATTTGCGCGATGAGAGCTCGAAAAATATCTAAGTGTTGAACTTATTTTCAAATAAGGAGGGGTGGTCCTCTATTTATAGACAAGCTGGACCCCCATGCGTGGTGGCATGCAAGTATTCCCTTGGCGCGTAGGTTTCAGCACGCAGCTCATCCTTTCTATCCTCTGTCACTCTACTCACTTGCATGAACACACCAATACTTGCGTGGCCTTCTTTCCTTCGCCATATTTTGAAGTTATGATCTTGAAAAATAATAGGCACACAAGTTTCCAAACCTCCTAGGCAATGGCGCGCAAGTCTCTTCACGGCGTGAAGGTCACTTGCACGACCAGCCCAAAACTTGCGCGACCCTTATCCCTTTGCCATTTTTCCATGTTCTGATCTTGAAAAACATATGACATGCAAGTTTCCTCTCCTTCAAGTACACGGGGCGCAAGTCTCTTTGACAAAAACACTTTTCTCCATTTGTCAATTTTCAGGCCCAAAAATTTGGCAAACACTGGGAAACGACGCCACCTTCAATATTGTTGTTTGCTTGAACTATATGATCTCTTTGCTGGCACACATTTTGAACTTCCACTGAAGATTGAAAACAAACACAAATTATACTCCAAATCATGCATAAAAGAACATTCTTCCAAAAACCTCCCCCTTTGGGTTTGTTGGCAATAAAAAAATCAATAGATCTCCATTCATGTGTAGACCAAAAAACACAAGAATCTACTCAGCCAACACTCTAAGTCTATGTGAGCAATGCTCGCTGTAGAAAACAAGAGAGGAAGCTATAATTGGGTTCCCATGTTTTGGAATTCTCAATGATGCCCAAGAAGCATTACATGACTAAGGTATACCAATGTTTTCCTTCTCAATCTTCTCATCACAGAAGCATTACTTGCCTGAATTTATTCCTTTCTCCCCCATTGACAATAAATCCAAAGTCCGGTAATTTAATCAACGTTCATCTCAAACCATAATTCCCTTGGATAGTATCTCCCCCATAAACATGCATCACATCCATAAACAGATAAAAATAGTTATCAAAAACGGGGAGAGGGGAATTGTGTAACCTCTTTATGCTCTGGGAGGTGGCTGAACACCGAGGATCAACCGATGCTTCTCAAACATAGCCGCTGACAATGGATTGGTCAGGATATTAGCCACTTTCTCATCAGTTCCAACATGATCCATTCTAATCACCCCTTGTTCAACTTTTTCTTTGATAAAGTGATACCTGATTTCAATATGTTTCGTATGGGAATACTGAACAGGATTCTTCGTAAGATCAATTGCACTCTTGTTATCACAGTAAATCACAATGGGTTGCTTTAATTCATCACCAATATCTTTTAATTGTTGCTTCATCCATAGTATTTGAGTGCATGCCTTTGTTCCATAGATATACTCAGCTTCAGCAGTACTAAGAGAAGTACATTATTGTTTCTTGCTTAACCAGCCAACAAATTTTTTCACAATATAGAAGGCTCCACCACTAGTGAACTTTCTATATACTACATCACCATCCCAGTCAGTATCAAAAAATGCTGATAATTCACTGTCCCTACCTACAGCAAAAAATAACCCGAAGTTATGTGTACATTGAATATACCTCATGATTATTTGTACTGCCGCCATATGTTCCTCCTTTGGATTACTCTGAAAGCGAACTGCATGGCATGTGGTAAAGAAAATATCTAGTCGTCTCACTGTTAGGTACAGTAGGCTCCCAATGATCCTCCTATACATGGTGGGATCAATAGAGGCCCCATCCTCATACATTTCAATTTTAGATCCAACTACAATCGGAGTTGACATTGGTGTGGAGTCTTGCATATTAAACTTCTTCAGCATCTCTCTTGCATACTTTTCCATAGAAATAAAATTGCATTCCTTCTTTTGAATCACATGGAGCACTAAGAAATATGTGAGCTCCCCAATCATAGAAATTTCAAATTATGATTTCATGTGGTTGGAAAATTCATCCACTGATTTTTTCCTTCTGCCACCAAATATGATATCATCAATGTAGACAAGAACCATGAATTGATATTTTGGAGAATTCTTCACATAGAGATTGTGATCTACTCCTCCTCTTTTTAATTCCAGCTTCTTGAGATATGAATCCAGTTGTGAGTACCACACCTGTGGTTCCGGCTTCAAACCATATAGAGCTTTCTTCTGTTTGCAGACCTTTGTTTTATCATTACCTAAAACAAACCCCACTGGTTGTTCAATGTAGACTTCTTCTTCGAGTACACCATTCAAGAATGTTGTCTTGACATCCATTTGATCTACTTTATATCCTCTTTAGAGTTCCATGGAATGGAAAAGCCTGATTGACTCCAGTCTAGCCACTAGTGCAATGGTTTCTTCGACATCAATGCCATCAATATGAGAGTATCCTTTACATACCAGTCATTCCTTGTTTCTGATGACACTTCCATGCTCATAAAACTTATTTTTGAAGATCCATTTGGTACCAATCAAATTGTGACCTTCAGGTCTATGGACAAGATCCCATGTCTGATTCTTGTCAATCTGATATAATTCATCATTCATGGCATTCACCCAAGATTCATCATTTGTAGCTTCTTCGAATTAGGATGGCTCTACAACTGACAGAAATGCAGATTGTGTGTTATTCCTCATCCTTCTTGTTTGAGTGGGTTCACTCCTATCCCCAGTTATGTTGGATGGATCAATCTCAGCTCTTCGATTTCTCCTACGAGGTTCAGTTGCATTCTCTTTAGCCACAGTTTCATATTCCGATTCTTCTTCTGAGTCAACATCATGATGTGACTACTGAGTGTTTTGTACAACTTTCACTATTTCTGCATTTTTATTTTATTCACATTCAATTTCTTCCTAACTTTTTATCACATCATCATATGACTTCCTTGAAGCATTTGTGGTTTTCTCTTCAATTCTCTTAACATCAATGCTTTCCACAATCCTTCCTAAATTCTTGTTGAAACATTTGTAGGCTTTGTTGTTTATTGAGTAACCGAGGAAAATTCTTTCATCTGCATTGTCGCCATACTTCCCTTGATTTCCTTCTTTGTTCTTGATGAAGCATTTACTTCCAAAGACACAAAAGTATTTTAAAGAGGGATTCCTTCCATGCCACAATTCATATGGTGTCTTCATCTCACCCATATAAAGTCTTGTTCGATTCTAAATGTACACTACAGCTTGAACAACCTCTTTCTAGTAATGTCGTGGAATACAACTCTCAATTAGCATAGTTTGTGCCATGTTGTTCACCTGTCGATTCCTACGTTCAACAACTCCATTTTTGTGGAGTTCTCATAGTAGCTACCTCATGCTGTATCCCATGCTTCTCCAGATAATTTTCAAATTCAATGGACATGTATTCTCCTCCATTGTCAGATCGCAACACTTTGATTGTTCGTCCAGTATCATTCTTGGTGATTCTCCGATATGTTTTCATACAGTCAAGGACTTGTCATTTCCTGTGGATGACCATCACACATGCCATTATACTATAATCATCTATGAAAAGGACAAAGTACCTTTCTCCATGAGTTATAGAAACATTTATTGTCACACATACATCTGTATGAATCATATAAAGAAGGTGAGATGCCCTTTTCTTCTTTGGCCGATATGAACTGCAGACCAGCTTCCCACAAATGCAAGCATCACAATATTTTTCACGCTCACGCTTCAGGTTGGGAATGTCCATGACAATTCTCAATTTTGATATTTTCTCCATTTCTTGTTGAATGATGTGTCCCAGTCTTCGATGACACAAATTGTTTTCTTCTTCAACAGTCATGTAACAGGAATTTTCTTCACTATCAACCTGATACAAGTTTCCTTCTGTTCTCCATCCCTTCATAAGTGAATTTCCTATATTTCCCTTGATAATGTAGCCTTTCTGATTAAAAGTAACTATAACTCCCGAGTCACAGAGTTGACTCACACTGAGGAGATTATGATGTAGGCCATCTACGTAAAGGACTTCAGTCTTCTTTAGTTCTCTATTAGCTAATTCGGTAATTCCACTCCCTTTTATTTTCAGAGCTCCATCATTACCAAATCGTACTTTACCATCAACCTTCCTTTTCATATCCATTAACATGCCGGCATTAACTGTCATATGAGATGACCAACCGCTATCCAGAATCCAGGTACTGTTGTTCTTTGTAGCTTTGAGGTCCACATCTGCAAGGTTGGATTTCTCAATCTTCTTCCTTTCCTTCCATGAGACATTGGATTGAGTATATAGTACTGATGTCCTTTCAATTATCTCTTCCTCATACCTAGGTTCTTCATAGTCAAAATATTCTTTGAGAGGAGAGAACCTGTTTGAGAGATCAACATTGTCTTGCTGTCGAGACTTGACTTGTCTTGAACTTCAGTATGAGGTGTCCACGTCCCTTCTCTGCCTGCAATTAGCAACCTTATGACCAAAGTTAGAACAATGATAATTATATCCAGATAAATTGTTTCTTCTATATGAATTAGGATATGAATTTTTTCTCCTTTTTTGAACTTCTATATCTTCTCCATTCAGATATCTTCTTTCCTCTTCGCAATAAGACATGGTATGGCCCAGATAGCCACAGAACTGACACTTCATGAGAGGAAATGTCTTCTCACTTGAACTTATCCTCATACCTTCTTCCTTGGGAGAATAGTTAGACTGTCTGTCATTTCTGAATGTTTGAGGATAATTTTTAGTTCTCCTTTTAGTTTGGATTGGGGGTTCCTTTTTCAGCACTTTAGGCAACGTTTCAACATGTTCAACTTTCATCTAATCTTTATTTTGGATCTTTTCACTTCCAGCAGTTGATGTCTCAGCTTCATAGACAATTCCACTCTTTCCCATGCAAGCAGGTCTTTGATCACTCAAGATTTTTCCAACCCCATCTGAACCACACATGGATGTTTCCAATAATTCTGCATCTGAGATTCTCCCAAACTGTCTTTTCTTCCTCAATTCTTTTGTAGTTGATTCAGTCTCAAGTTTACTCCTTAGAGTAACAACTTCCTCCTCAAGACCCTCAACAGTATTGGATTTTACATCTAGTCTGGAGGTGAGGTCGTTGATGACCTTTGCCTGCTCTTCAATTCTTAGCTTCAGATCCACTACATCATCATTGCTTTCGATTATTTTAGACTATACCTTCATAATTTCTTCCTGTCGTTCAATTTCAGCTTCAAGTTGATCAATGTATTCAGTTGATTCTTCTACAATTTATTTCCACTTATTGAAACTCTTACATTTAGTCTTAAGCTTACTAACCGCATCCTTAAATTGCATCTCGGGATCTACACAAGTTCTCAGTTGTTTTTCTCCACCAGTATCTTCTGACTTTTCAACAGTGGCCATCATGGAAGCATGGTTCCCAGTTTTGAATTATGGTTCTTCTTCATCAAAGAATTCATTATCATCTTCTTCCTCTTTACAGACAAAACTCTTCCTTTGAATTTTTTTTCCATATTTGAAGTCTCCCTTTTTGTAGAACCTTCTATGAGGCTTCTCGAAGATTTCATCTTCACTATCTTCAACATTGATATTTCTTAAGTATTGAGAGGCAATGTGCCCAAATTTTCCACAACGAAAACATACAAGAGGTAACTTCCCTTTGAATTTCTCTTTTCCCTTCTGGAACTTCTTTGCAATGAGAGAAATAATGTATTTTTCTTCTTCATCTTCACCGCTACTATCTTTTGAGATTTTCAGTTTATCCATGGCCTTGAATGCCATTTCCTTGCTCACACGTGTCGTAGAATCTTCTAGTTTGACTCTCATTATATATGCTACCAAGATACTCAGTAGATCATCCAGAGAATGTTTGGAAAGATCTCTTTCCTCAAGAGGTAACACCTTTACATTGTACAGAGGTGGAAGTCTTCTTAATATTTTCTTTACAATATCAATTTCTTTGATTTCTTCTCCTAGACCCCGAATTTCTCCAACCACTTCAGTAATTCGATTGAAGAATGAGTCTGTATTCTCATCTGGATGCATCTTCAGATCATCAAACTGATTATGCAGCACTTGTAGTTTCACCTCCTTCACTTTTCTATCTCCTTCATAATTATTCTCAAGTTTATCCCAGATGGATTTTACTGAGATGAAATTCATCACCTTTAGGTAGATTTGATCAGAAAAGGCAGTAGTGAGTGCATTTTGTGCTTTAGAATATGCATCAAGAATTTTCCTGTCTGTATCAGTCATAGCCAGGCCTGTTGGATCAGTGAATTGTATTCCTTACACAGTAGAAAAAAGAACATCCATTCTAAGAGATCGTAGATGTGATCTCATTCTGTTCTTCCAGATATGGAAATTACTTCTATCGAAGTGAGGGACTCCCCTGACATTGACTACATTCTCCATGATGATAAAGGACAGATTCAACACCAGCAACCTTTACCCTCTGATACCACTTGAAGGGCACCGGGTCACCCTGAGAGGGGAAGGGAGAATCAGGGTGAAAACTTTTTCTTTTAATGTGATGGATCTTGTTCCCATGTTGCTAAGAACTTGTTGAACCTGTATAATGAGTATGATTAGAATGAAAACATTCACATGCACAGAGAAGACACAGTAATTTTTACTTGGTTCACCACTAAGGGCTACGTCCAAGGAGCATATGCCGAAAAGTTTCCGGTCGTACCAAATTCCAATAATCTTCAATAGATGTGGATTAAAAAGGTTTAGGTATAGTCACTCGGTCCCAGGATCACTTCCTTTACAAAGGTTCAGGGATAGCTCACTGCATTCCTCGGGTCACTCCTGTTGGCTCCCCCTGGCTCACTGCCCTTGGTGAAGTCACACTCAGTTTATAGACGTGAAGGTATCTTCATTATTTCATAAGAATGCATCCTCTGTTGTATGTAGATGCTTAGTTGAAGTCCAATTATCACCAGAAGACGAATCTCACTTTGTGCTGAGGGTACCGGGCGATCTTCTAGCTTTCGTGTGGCTTCAAAAGGACAGATGTACTTCAACAACCCTGGTGCACTTCTCAAAGCCTAGCATGCAAGTTTCAATCCCGGCACGCAAGTCACTTGCGAAGTACAAATTCGGTGTGCAGGTGACACCAACCCACTTGCATGAAACTTCCTCCTTCAACTCCGAACTTGTGCGATGTTGCGCCTTTAACTCCCCAACCACCTTGGTCGCGTAGCCAACAACCGTCGTGCATCCTCTACTCGCGCGACCCAACAACCACTTGGGCAACTCAACCACTTGCTCGATGAGAGCTCAAAAAATCTCTAAGTATTGAACTTCGTTGCAAATGAGGAGGGGTGTTCCTATATTTATAGACAAACTGGACCCCCTGCACGGTGGTACGCAAGTCTTCCCACGGCGCGCAGGTTCCGGCCCACAGCTCATCCTCCCTAGCCTCTGTCACGCTACTCACTTGCACGACCACACCAATACATGTGCGACCTTATTTCCTTTTCCATATTTTGAAGTTATGATCTTGAAAAACAATAGGCCTGAAAGTTTCCAAACCTCCTAGGCAATGGTGCATAAGTCTCTTCACGGTGTGCAGGTCACTTTCGCGACCAGCCCAAAACTTGCGCGGCCCATATCCCTTTGCCATTTTTCCAAGTTCGGATCTTGAAAAACATATGGTGTGCATGTTTCCTCTCCTTCAAGTACACGGCGTGCAAGTCTCTTTTCCAAAAACACTTTTCTCCATTTGTTTATTTTTAGGCCCAAAAATTTGGCAAACACTAGGAAACGGCGCCACCTTCAATACTGTTGTCTGCTTGAACTGTATGATCTCTTTGCTGGTACACATTCTGAACTTCCACTGAAGATTGAAAACAAACACCAACCATACTACAAATCATGCATAAAAGACCATGGTTCCAACAAATGTAATGTCTCATCCTGGGTGCTATAAACAGGTTCCTCAAGCCAGTTCACCACAAGACCTTGGGCGCTCCTCCACGTACGCTACAAGTCATTGACTAGGCGTGGGTGTCTAAAATTAATCATGGGGATACTATACTCTATTTCTTATAAATCAATGTTTTACACCAATGAAAATAATAAAAAATAGATAGTTGATATGACATAACCAAAACAACGCCAATATCTCGTGATAACCATAGTAGGAAATACAATTTCAAAACTGCATAATAAATATGTCATGTTGAAGTACCTGCCAAGAGTCAAATGCAATCCAAAACGTAAAGACAATGAAAACTCCCAAGAAGGTCTCAAACCATGTTTGCTTCCATAATCCATACTCCATCCTAAATCATCCATCAAAAATAGGGCCTTTACCCTTATCTTTTCCTATAATAATTAAATCTATTTGGGTACCGATCAGGCAACTCGAGTAGGGTGTTAGTACAACATAATAGGACACAACCAATACTGTCTAAAACAAATGAAATCAATAAAAGTGTATGAATCTATAATAATAATTAAATAAATGAAATAAATTAAACAATTTACATTTATTCAATTATCATTTATTTAAAAACCTAAACCATTGGGTTCCCAAGGTCACCCAAAACCCAATTCTGGTTTCAACATGTGTCGTAGTATGAACTATATCACATATCCAGTTCACAATTCATTATAACAAATGAGGTTTAATTATCAATTTTACCTCAATTAACTACCATGTCCAATTAGAACCATAGTCCCATGCCAACTCGTGGGAGTATAATATCATGCCTAACACCCCATGGGTGTTTGGAGGCTCATTCCCAGTCCCACACCTCATTGTCACATGGGTATTTGGATCCTTAATCCCAGCCCCATACACACTATATCATATGGGTATTTGGGGCCTCACTCCCAATCTAATACACATTTAACACATATGGGTATTCGGAGCCTCTGTCCATGTCCCACGCATATTTAACACATATGGGTATTTGGAGCCTCGGCCCCTATCCCACACACATTTAACACAAATGGGTATTTGGAGCATAGGTCCCTATCCAACTCATATTTAACACATATTGGTATTTAGAGTCTCAATCCCGGTCTTACACACATTTAACAAAAATATCACAATTTCAAAATTTCACATGTGTCACAATATCACATTAATTAATTCATCAATTAATTAATCAAATTTAACAATTTCATAATCATATCAATCTATTATTTAATTCAATAATTAATTAATCATATCAATTCCATTAATTAATTCAATAATTAATTAATCACATAAATTCCAATAGTTAATTTAAAATTTAACTAATCATTTCAATAAAATTAATTAATTCAAAAAATAATTAATCACGTCAATTCCATTAGTTAATCCAATAATTAACCAATCACATCAATTCCATTAGATAATTCAAAAATTAACCAATCACATTAATAACATTAGTCAATTAAATAAATTAACAAATTGTGCCAATAACATTAAAGAATTCATAAATTAACTAATCAAATCAATTCCATTAATTAATTCAACAATTACATAATTAAATAAATTTCATTACTTAATTAAAAAATTAACTAATCACATAAATAACATTAATTAATTCACAATTAATTAGTCACATAAATTCCTTTAGTCGATTCCATAATTAAAAAATCAAATTTCCTTCACATTAATTAACTCAACAATTAATTTATCCAATTTGATCAATTCCATAATCACAAAAATCCTCATTAATTAATTTACTAATTAATTAATCTAATTATTTCAATTACATCAACACAACAATCCCCTCAAATTAACTCACTAATTTATTAATTCAATTTATTCAATTGCATCAACACAACAATCCCCATTAATTAATTCACCAATTAATTAATATGATTCATTCAATTACATAAACACACTAATCCCCATTAATTAATTTAGAAATTATTTAATCTAATTCATTCAATTACATTAATAAAATAATACACATTAATTAATTCACCAATTAATTAATCAAAATCATTCAATTTTTTTAACTCAACAATCCCTAGTAATGAATTCACCAATTAATTAATCAGATTCATTCAGTTCAATTAACATAATAAACCCCAATAATCAATTCACCAATTAATTAATCTGATTCAATCAATTGTATCAACACAAAAACCCCATTAATTAATTCACTATCTAGTTAATCTGATTCATTAAATTCCATAAACACAACAATACATAATAATTATTATACCAATTAATTAATCCAATTAATTAAATTATACCAAAATAACAATCCACATTAATTAATTCATGGATTAATTAATATTATTCATTTAATTGCATCAACACAAAAATCCCCATTAATTAATTCACCAATAAATTAATCTGATACATTCAATTTCATTAACACAAAATCCCCATTAATTAATTCATCAATTAATTAATGTGATTCCTTCAATTACATCATCACAACAACTATCATTAATTAATTCAATAATTAATTAATCTGATTCAATAATCATAAAATTACATCCATTAATTAATTATCCAATTAAATAATCCAAATTAATTACATTAATTAATTCCATAATTAATTATTCACATTCAATTTCTTAAATTAATTCACTAATTAATTTTTCACATCAATTTAATTACTTAATTACATAATTAATTAATCACATTAAATACCATCAATTAATTCACCAATTGAATTTTCAAGTTGTTTATGTTAATTAATTACATAATTAATTAATCACCTCAATCCCATTAACATACTCAACAATGAATTAATCATCTCAATCTCAATAATTGACACAAAAATTAATTAATCATATCAATCCCTTTAATTAACTTCATAATTAATTAATCATCACAGTCATGTTAATTAAATCAATAATAAATTAATAATCCCAATTACATTAATTAACTTAACAATTAATTAATCATCTCAACCCTATCAATTAATTCTATAAATAAGTAATTAATTAATTCAATTATTAATTAATCACAATAATCCCATTACAAAAAAATATTTAATTCAAGAATTAAGTGTCCCAATAAAACAATTCAATATCTCTATAATTAATTCTATAATTAATTATCTCAATCAAATAATTCAATAACTCAATAATTAATTCAATAAATAATTAGCCTAAAATCCCAATTCAATATTTTGATAAATAACTCAATAATTAATATTCATAAATTTCAATTCGATATTTTGATAATTAACCCCACAATTAAATAACCACAAATCTCAATTCAATATTTTGATAATTAACTCAACAATTAATTATCCCAAAATCAAAATTCCATAATTAAATATTTCAATTAGAAACTTCAATTTCAAAACACTCTCTAGAAGTTATACAATTACATATAGTTAATTGAATACATGGCTATAGTATTTGAATAATAGAGCACCAACCTCAACTCATTGATGAGTTATTTCCCCATAGAAATCCCCAATTTCAAGTGAATCAGCCCAGAATGTGATAATGGAAAGAATCTAGTTCAGAAACATAAATCCATGATTAATCGAATCAAGATATCTTAAATCTAGAACTAGATCCAAAAATCCTAGATCTATATTGAAAACATCTATATCAAAATCCAATAAAAAA
The DNA here is from genome assembly GCA_963277665.1 of Viscum album. Lineage (NCBI taxonomy): Eukaryota > Viridiplantae > Streptophyta > Magnoliopsida > Santalales > Viscaceae > Viscum > Viscum album. The sequence goes on along the minus strand of OY728128.1, from coordinate 29,503,332 downwards.
AGGATTAAAAACCCCAAAAGAATGGGAGAAGAATGGGACAGAGAAAGGAAATCAATTGGGAAGAAACCACATACTTGAAGAGGTGAAGATCTACCAACTATTCTTTGAATCACCAATAATAGAGGTCGGGAGGCCTAATAATGTGCTTGGGAGGGTCCAAAGATGATAAAATTTGATTTCTTTTGAGATAGGGTCAATTTGGGGATAATATGGGGGTTTGGGTAATATTATAAAAAAATTTGTAACTTTAATTTTCTTGTTCACGGTTTGTTGGGTTAAGTCACTCGATTATTACTAACCATATACCCAACCATGAACTTTGTTTCACACATATTATTTACATTTAGTTTAACCATACACAAATCATGTAATATCCTTAATCACTTTTTTTAACCATGCACAAATCGTGCGTAAATAGTGTTCCACCTTAACAACATTTTTTATCTATGTGAAAACCATGAAAAGTCTCTCCTCCTTCCAAACTCTTAAATATTAACACAAACACACACAAATGAAGTCCCAAAAAATTTATAATCGAATCAAGGAGAAAGAATACAAGTAAACCAGCCTGTGACATCTCCAGAAAAAGGTAAGGATCTTAAAATCTCTACACCTTATAATAGTTCATCCTCAAGTTGTACTCCCAAGCATTTCTAAGATTCCATGTCAAAAGGATCAAGCCACTAAGCCCGCATATCCAATTCTCTCTACCATGTTTCCTTTTAAACATGGAAATGTTTCCATAATACATAAACTATCAACATGGTCTTTCCCCCACAACATTTTCTCACTACGATCCAATACACATATTAGATGTTCCTCAGAGGGTGCATCAATCTAAATCTCAAAATCATCAATATACTTCACGTGTTTTCCAACTCATTGTGCCCAACATCTACAAGAATATCATCCAACATTTTCACTCATCATTCAGTCAAAACTACATGGAAAGGGCATACACCCACCACCTCCAAGTCCCACATGGATTTCCCTATGGAATTTAAACATGTAACTTACAGGTTCCTCATTAGAATTCTGATGCCACCACTTCCAACCCATGGTTTTTCTCCATGAACCTACTATTGAAACATATATCCCCACCTTTTGAGTTTCATTAACATTGTTTTTTCAAGAAACTAAACCACCCCGACCCAGACTTAAATCCGAAAAGAATCCCTAAAACCTCGACATGACCATTAACCTTTCACAAGACAAAAAACAACACAAACTGCTATATGTTCCCAGGTTCTGAGTGTGGAACCCATGGTATTCATTGACTACTAGTCCATCCTAATAACCTCTTCCATAAACCATCAATGACATAGATTCCACCACCCATTAACGCATATAACTCTTTATAAGTGAAACCTCTATGAGGCCCCATATCCAACCCAAATAAATTTAGATATCTAGGGGTAAAGCTAGAGATTTCTAAACATAACTAGGATGATTTCAAGGTAGTGTAAATGACTATCACTAATTAAAATAATTCTTAAGATATAATCATTTAAAACACCACAAATCATCCATTACTAATGTTACCTTGAACTAAAAAAAAATATATTCCATAACAATCCTTTTTCCCCAAACCCCACCACACAGTCAAAACCGAGTTGTTATCACTGCCATTGACCATAAAATATCTAGTTCATGGTTAAAATGGAAAAATTAATTCTCATTATTCATTTTTTCGCATTAGAATCCCCTTTATTCACATATTTAATCATTTTACAATTCTCAATTTCATAAATTCACCATTTTCCATTTAATTCACATGAGAAAAGAAGAACATTTCATGTTCAAAAACATGCCCAAAACCCATTATCTGTTCATTCCTAATATGATGCATGTCACAAAAAACATTTACTCCCTAGAATAATGCATGAAAACTCAACTCTCATGATATACCGGTCAATGAGTCAAATATCAGAAAATCTCAGAAATAATATTCAAATCACACAATAAGTGAATCACCCAATGTGAAATAATATTCAATAGTAACAATAAAGTGTAACAACAACAATCTCACTCTATGAACTTAGGTTCTCCCCCATACATGGGTTAGTAACTCCAATAAACGATCTCATAACCAAGGTCAGACTCTTTCTAGTCTCTTGTCTGCCTTTACCAAATAGAAATACAAAATAAAATAAAATAAAATAAAATTGTTCTCTGATACCACTTGGTAATGTCCCGAACTAGGTGCCACACACCGATGCCCCGAGTCGGCTTCCCATAGGACCTCAGGTGCTCCTACCTGTATGTAATAGGTTCCCAACTAGCAACGAGGTTCTAATATCAATCATGGAGACACAATAACATCTTTTTTCAAAATTAGATTATTAACCTAGCACAGATAAAAAACAATATTCAAATGAAACGATATAACCAAAACAATACCAATATCTCATGATAACCAAAGCAAGAATTACAATGTCAAAATGGTACAATAAATATATCATGTTAATGTATGGTGTAAGTTTCAAATGAAAATTCAAAATAAAAGTCACTGAAAACTTCCAAGAGGGACTCGAACCATGTCTGTTTCCCTCATCAATACACCAATAGAAATAAGTCATCCAAAAAAGGGAATTTATTTTTAACCTATTCTGAAACAATGAAATCTATTCGGGTACTGGCCAGAAAGTCCTAGTGGGTTGTGAGTATAACTTAATAGTCCACCCCAATAGCATCTAAAACAAATACATTCAATAATAGTGTATATAGTTTTATAAATTTTAAAACACCTTTAATAAATTAAATGCTTTACATTTATTCAATTATAATTTATTTAACCGCCAAAACCATCTAGTTCCTGAGGACACCCGAACTACATTACCCGCTTCAGCCTGTTCTGGAGATTGAACCAAATACAATATCTAATTCACAATTAATTATAACACATGACCTTTAATTATCCATTTTATCTCAATTCATTACCATGGTTAATTGAAACCATATTCCAATGCCAATTCAGGGGAGTATAACTTCGTGTCTAACGCCTCGTGGGTGTTTGGAGCTTCAATCCCTATCCCACACCTCATTATCACATGGGTATTTGGAGACTCAGTCCCTATCCCATCTTCACTATCTCATATGGGTATTTGGATCCCCAATCCCCATTACCCACACATTTAACACATATGGGTATTTGGTGAATCTTTCCATTTCCCTCACACATTTAACATATATAGGTATTTGGAGCCTCATCCCCTTTCCCATAGAAATTTAACACATAGGGGTATTTCGTGCCTCAGTTCCTATCCCATGCACATTTTACATGTATGGTTATTTGGAGACTCAGTCCTTGTCCCACACACATTTAACACATATATCACAATTTCACATGCGTAAATATATCACATTAATTAATTCAAAAATTAATTAACCAAATTCAAAAATTTCATAATCACATCAATGAATTAGTTAATTCAATGGTTAAGTAGTCATATCAATTACATTAATTAATACAAAAATTAATTAATCACATCAATTCTATTAGTCAATTCAATAATTGACTAATCACTTCAATAACATTAATTAATTCAACAATTAATTGATCACATTAATTCCAATACTAAATTCAACAATTAATTAATCACATCAATTCCATTAGTTATTTAAACAATTAACTAATAAAGTTAATAACATTAATTAATTCAAAATTAATCAGTAATATCAGTTTTATTAGTCAATTCAATAATTATCTAATCACTTCTATAACATTAATTAATTTAACCATTAATTAATCACACCAATCCCATTAGTTAATTCAACAATTAACTAATCACATAAATTCCATTAGTTAATTAAACAATCAATTAATCATATCAATATCATTAATTAATTCATAATTAATAAATCACATCAATTACCTTAGTCAATTCAATAGTTAACTAATCCAATTTTATTCCCATTAATTAAATCAATGATTAATTAATCCTATTAGATCAAATTTAGAATCAAACATATCCTCGTAAATTAATTCACCAATTAATTAATCTAATTGATTCAATTTCATCAAAACAACAATACCCACTAATTAATTCACCAATTAATTAATCCAATTCATTTAATTGCATCATCACAACGATCCCCACTAATTAATTTACCAATTAATTAATATGATTCATTCAATTTCATCAACACAACAATCCCAATTAATTAATTCAACAATTAATTAATCATATTCATTCAATTTCCTCAAAACAATAGTCCCCATTAATTAATTCACCAATTGATTAATCTAATTAATTCAATTACATCAACAAAATAATCCTCATAGATTATTTTATTTATTAATTAATTTGATTCATTCAATTATATCAACACAAAAATCCCCATTAAGAAATTCACCAATTAGTTAGTCAAATTCATTTAATTTCATCAACACAACAATCCTCATTAATCAACTCACAAATTAATTAATCTAATTCATTCAATTTCATAAACAAAATAATCCCTATAAATGAATTGATTGATTAATTAATCAGATTCACTGAATGGAAAAATCACCAAAATATCCATTAATTCATTCATTCAATTTTGTCAACAAAATAATATTCATTAATTAATTCACTAATTAATTAATGAAATTCATTCAATTGAATCAACATAACAATCCCAATTAATTAATTAAATAATTAATTAATCTTATTCATGCATCTGAATCAACACAACAATAATCATTAGTTAATTCAACAATTTGTTAATCTGATTCAACAATCATAACATTACATCCTTGAATTAATTCACTAATTAATTAATCAGAATCAATTCCATTAATTAAGTTTACAATTAATTAATCGCATTCATTACCTTTAATTAATTCACCAAATAATTGTTCACATCAATTACATTAATTAATTGAATAATTAATTTATCATATTTGATCCCTTCAATTAATTCACCAATTAATTTCTCACATCAACTCCATTAATTAATTCCACAATTAATTAATCACCTAAATCCAATTAATTAATCATCTCAAAACCTTTCATTAACTCAATAATTAATTAATCATATCAATCCCATTAATTAAAACAATAATTAGTTAATCATCTCAATTCTATTAGTTAACAAAATAATTAATTAATCACCACAATCGAATTAATTAGCTAAAAAATAATTAATCATCACAATCCCATTAATTAACTCAAAAATTAATTAATCATCTCATCTGTATCAAATAATTAAACAACTAGTTCATTAATTAATTCAATAATTAACTAATTGCAATAATACCATTATGAAAATAATTAAATCAAAAATTAATTATCCCAATCAAAAACTTCAATATCTCTATAACTAATTCTACAATTAATTATCTTAACTAAAAAATTAAATATCCCTATAATTAATAAAATAATTAATTGTCCCCAAATACAATTTCAATATTTCGATAATTAACTCGATAATTAAATATCCCCAAATCCCAATTAAATATTCTGATAATTAACTCAACAATTAATTTTTCCCAAATCCCAATTCAATATTCTGATAAATATCTTAACAATTAATTATCCCCAAATCACAATTCCTTAATTAATTAATTCAACATATTAATTAATTTAATTATTAGATTCAATTTCTAAACAAACTCTATCAATTCAATAAGTACATATACATAATTTAAATCAAGACTATGGGATTTGAATAATATACCACCTACCTCAACTCGTTGATGAGTGACTACCCAACAAAATTCCCCAATTTGAAAAGAATCGATCAAGAACTCAACGATGAACACGGTCTAGATCCAAACCCTAAATTCATGATTAAACAAAAAAAATCTTTTAAATATAGATCTAGATCCAACAATTCTAGATATAGATTCAAAAAATCTAGATTTACATCGAACAAAATAAAGGATAACAACCATCTAAAGGAATGGGAGATAAAAAGGATGAAGATAAGAAATTAACCAAGAAAAACCACATACCCAATGAGTTATGGATTTTCCAATTGGACTTCAAATCACCATGAACAAAGGACATGATCTCTAGGAATGTGTCAGGGAACCTCCAAATAAGATATAATTTTATTTGGGTCAAGATCGGATCGATTTGGGTTTATTATAAGGTTTCGGGGAATTTTAAAACCAAAATTTGTATTTTTAATTTTCACGTGCATAGTTTTCAAGGTTAATTCATAGGTTTAGTACTAACCATGAACCTAACCATGAACCCAGTTTCACACATATGATGCACACTTTGTTAAACCACGCAGAAACCATGTCACCCCCTTACACACTTTGTTTAACCATGTGCAAACCATTTGCAAACCATGTGACCCCTTGAACACTTTTTTAACCATGTGAAAACCATGAAAAAACCATTAAAAGCCTCTCATCCTTTAAAAACATTTATATTTTCACCCAAACTCTCCCAAATCATGAACCAAAAAATTTACACTAAAAACAAGGCAAAAGAATACTTGTAAACAGTCCTATTACATATCCAGAAAAAGTTCATGATCTTACAATAAACATATATATATATATATTGGTTATTTTTTTAATACCATTTAATCCATGTCATTTTGGAACCATTTTACATGGGTTCAAAATAAATTATATTATACTATTACTTGTATTTCCAATAATTAAATTAATGATATTTTATAATAAACAATATTCTATTAAATGATTTAAAATTAAAAAAAAAATATTAAACCAATTTCATTTTATATGGTTTAAAATATCAAAAATGGTCTCTTTATGGATCGCTTTTCCTTTAATAGTATCTTCCTTCACCACCCTAAATAGTAAAAAGCTATGTTATTATGGTAATTGCCATTAGGGTTAACAGGGTGCTAAAACAAAAACATAAGGCTAAAAAAATCACCTAAACTTGTCCAAATTATATTTGATGATATTATTTCTATTCAAACTCTAATTTTCATTGATTTTGGCCAATTTGGATCCATTTTAACATGAAAATTAATTTATATTAATTTAATACTTTAACAAATTCTAAGAATATTTGTCCCTCACATATAAAAGGGACCCCCTCTCCTATTTTATCAACACTTAAAGGTCCATTTTTTCATCCAATACCTAAACAAATACCATCATAACATCCCTTAACAAATTAAATAGTTCATATTTTGGGTGAAATATCAACCTTAGAGGGAATAAGGTTTTAAGAAAAGGATTTTTTCTAAAGAATATGTATTGTTTTTAGTCGAATGATTTAGTTTTATTTCTTATTTTACCACGGTCAAATCTAATTCAAAAATGATATTGTAAAAACAGAAATATATTACATAAAATTAAATTTTTTATGTTAATATAATACCCAATATCCATCTCCTCCACCAAAAAATGGAAAATAAAATCAATTTTCATGTGTAAGAAAAAATACCACCTCAAGAACCGATGTAATTCATTTTCCATTACTACCTATCACAGGTGTTGATAATGATTTTTTTAATGATTATATTTTATATTAATTACATATTTATCATTATAAAAAGATAATATTTCATTTACTATCTTAGCTTTCAATCCATTGAAAATTTATAATTTCGTTTATGCATATGTGTGGATTACCACTTCTACAAAGCGATGTGATTCCTTTTCTATAACCACATCACATGGATGATATATATATGTTTATATAAATAAATAATATTTTATTTATTATATATTTATAATTATTTAAAGATAAAATAATACATATTTTCTTTCCAATATATTCATTGAAAAAATGGAAGCGTTACTCATGCGTATGTACGGTTTACTATCTCGAAGATTGTAACATAGTTCATTTTTTGTAACCACATTTCAAGGTTGGTTTTAAATTTTAATTAATATATAACAATGGTAGTTTTTTCTTGATTATTATCATGTAGATTATTTAAATGTGACTTCTTTTATCATAGTCAACCAATCGAAGTCATTTTGGACATATGAACCAAATATCCTCAAAACTTCTATCGTAAACGTAATTGATTATGTCATTAAATATAACAAGGTAATAAATAAAATAAAATGAACAATAAAATTTATAATATTTATTAAAAAATTAAATTATAAACATAAGTTTATTATTCATGATGTTAAATAATGTAGGTGATGAGTAAGACCTAAGTTAAGGGGTTTCTTAACACAATCATAAATCACTTCTCCATTGACTATATTATGCCAAGATTATTTATGAAATAAAATTTGTTTTTATTGTGTTTTATTTACACTATTTTTGTGTATATTTAAAATTCACACACCTAATAACTTCATTTATTAATTCACACTTCAAGGATATAATCTTTGTAAATGGTTTCTTGATTCAATTTCTATTTACTGGGTTACACTTCTACTTCATTGACTATGTTATTCCATTATTATTTTTGAAATGGCCTATAATTGCATTAAATTTTGTTTCCAAATATTTTTTCTGGATTTAATTTTTTTACATATAATCACTTCATTAATTAAATTCTTACACCAATGATATGATAATTGTAAGGGTTTTCTCATCTCACATTTGTTTCTGTGATACATATTCCATATTCACCACTAATTTATTTCATGTGGTGTATATATTGTCCCTTTTATATGATATATCATGATTTCATTTATATTCATGATATTTATTGTTTTATTTTTATTTATTTATTTATTTGTGGTTATTATTTAAATTTTATCAAAGTGGTAATGACTTATTTCACAATCTCATCATTATTAGAGATTATTTATGCTTAAGACTATAGTGTAGGAATTATTTGACCTTTTTATATAAAACCAAATATATTTTCCACACTTATAGTTTTTTATGGAAAATAGATTTTTTCTTTTCAATTTACACTCTTTATATACTCAAGATACCAAAATAATGTTTTTAAGGAAAACAAAATATGTTTGTCTACTTGGATAAGAATCATTTTATTACATGTATATGTTTTATTTAAAATGTTTTAAGTAATTATTTTAATATTATATGATGATTTATTAAATAAATTATTTTAATTTTTAATTTTTTTGCAAATTGGTTTGCAAGGAATATTGTTTTCTGTTTACCAAATGAGGTACCTTTTTGTATTTTACAAAAGTGTAAAATGATTGTTTTCTTTTAACTTATATATAATGAATGAGATTTCTCTACATCATGATCCCTAAATTATTAAAATATTAATTTATTGGTTTATATTTTTATTTTAAAATAAAAATTTTTCTTTAATATTTGGAAAAAATTTATATTTTGAATAAATGATTTCAAAATGAAAAGGTTATTTTCCTCAAGAAATATTACAGTTATGTTATTAAATTATTTTCATCTAAGTAAACATTCTATGGTGAATAATATTATTCATGGGGGATGTTCTTTTTTGACACCATTCACCATATTACTTTTTATGTTATGTGATTATATTTATTTATTGGGAAAAATATTAACATTTCGTATATTTGCTTTGTAATATGAATGTTTATGTAGATTATGTTTCTCCACTTTCATATGATGAATTAATTAGACTTATTAAGTGATGGTTGGGGTGTATTTTAGCCACCAATTAATTAATATTTCCCTTGAGATAATAAATTTTGGTTATTTTGATAACTCCTTTATCAGTTTTATAAGATGTCCTAGAATGATTTAATAATGGTATATTTGAGATTTCAAGAATTAGAAATTCCATCATTATGAGATTATTTATTGGTGTTTATGTGATTATTTAAATATTTATGATAATAATGGATAGGTTTTGAGATCGTTTGATAAGTTAAATAGAATCATTTGATCATCATTTATTCCATACATTATATTCTTTTTGATTAATTTATTGATTAAATAGAATTTTTTTTCAGTTATTTACCTTTCCATATTGATGGTTCCTCATTTACTCATGAGAGCTTCCACTATATGTAACCCTTAATAATAATTTTATATCACCCTTATTTTATATCTTTCCCCAAGATATGAAGAATGGATCTTTGAATGAGTTCATAGATGTAGAATATTTACATTCACTATGTTGTATTTTTTTCCAATATAATGTTAGATTAAATCTTGTATAATGTTTTCCAAGACTAATAAACTATTATGGCCATCATGATTCCATCACATATATCTTATACAAGTGTAATAAAGTAAAAACCATCTCTTATCTACTAGGTTCATGGTTTTTACAGCCATGGGATGGAAACAAGTTCCTATGAATCAAGAACACCACTTTGGGAATTATTTCTCCCTAAAAAACATAAATAAATAAATGAGATCAAGTAAATGAATAAAATGAATACCAAATAAGAATAATTTTTCAAAACACAATATACATTTCACCACATCAATACAAAATCCATCAAAAATAATACAAGATAAAATAGACATAATAAAACAAATATGTGAAAAATATAACTTACTCCTCATGGAACATGAGAACCTATGTATGAAAAAACCTCCATTGGTTCTCAACTAAGTTAATTGTCCAAATCCTAAAATATAATAGGTATTGTCCAAACTTGAAACAAATTTCAAGAGAAAATGATCTACACACACCATGGGGTGTATATAGGTTGTGATCATAACAAGCCCAATAATATTTCACCAAATACCCTATGAAAATCCTTAAATTGTATCCCAAGTCATGATAGTTTGAAATACACAAATAAAAGTTTCATGTTTATTATTTATTGAAAATAAGTATCGAGATTGGAATACATAAAAATACACTTTGAAATATATAATAAAGTGATGAGATGAGATTAATTTTAATAAATAAAGACATTATTAAAAACAAATTAGCATAAGAAATATCATCACAAGTACTTACCAAGGGATTGTGGTCTGAGCTTCTAGGGACTCTTTATTGACATCATATCATACTAACTATGTTTATCGTGGTAGATCAATGTAAATATATTTAAAAATATAAGGGGAGAATTGTGTCCCACTTGGATAGAAAAATAAGGGTGTGCCATATACAGAGTAGAGATATCATATGGATTAAAATGTCATACTATAAATCATATTATAACATATTAACATTCTCCTATAGAGTCCCTTTTAATAACCTTGTGAAATCACCCATGAAATTTCCATGGATTCAAGGTTCCATTGACAAAAAAAATACCAATTAGACAAGCATCACATAAACCACAGAAATCCACATTGGAAAGAATATTTAAAATACCTTATATCCATATCAAACTTTTTATAAAAATAGTTCCTTTTTAGACCATAAAAACTTAGATATGAATTTAATCAAACACATTATAGGCATAAAATTAACTACGATTTTCATAAATATAATACAAAATATATTATATCTATTTGAAAACCCAATAAAAGGAAATTTTATAATTAATATAGATCATCAAAATCCTAAATATTGACTTCATAATAATTAAACTTTATTTTAAGAAATTTTTTCCAGTGTACAATGCACATTGGTTGTGTTTTGTGAAATGTAATGTATTATGCTTGATGTCACTCAACCATTTGTGATTGAATGATTTCACATTATCAATTTTTTTTCTAAAAAATTGTATACATGTGTTTGTTTTGAGTGGATGTCGTCCTAATTTCAATTTTCTGGAAATCATTGGGACTACTAATGACATTTATGTTGTATAATGGTCACAAGGATGGGAAGTGGAGCTCATCTCACCCTATTTAGGGGGAATTATTTCCTACTTAGGGACTCACTTATATATTTAATATATTATTTTTAATCCTCCCAAAAACCCATTGTGGGACTAGTTTTCTATATTCTAGAGATTAATAAAAATATTGTGTTGATGTGAACATCTGTATATATTAGAGCTTATGCACATGTATCTAATTAATAAATTACACTATGGTTTAAACCCAAAAAATGGATGGTTGGGAATTTATTTCCATCCAAGGAGGTGGTAGGTGTTGTCAAGTTTGGATCAATACCATGAGAGAGGATTCCATTATATACTTATAAAGGTAATAAAACCCCATGTTGTTATGGATCACTTAATGGGACTCATCATATAGTTTGAGGTCATGTGATAAAGACCATAGTGGTTACATTTGAGGTCATACATCTATGACCAAATGAAGTTCATTTTAAGTTTATGTTCCCAAGAACCATGGGTTGTGTGGATTGAACCACATTTATTCATCTTATATATCCTAGTTAACAAAAATCGAAGAACATGTAGTTTAGGTTTCACATATTAAGGTCATATAATGGGATGGGTCCACATGGTTTAAAATATTGTCATAAGGTTATATTCTATGATGTTTAAATTCATATATTTATAACATCTAAGTGAGGGGTTCTACAAAATTGTTGGTGTGGGAATTAAATATGAGTGTCCCTTTTGGGTACATCTAATTTTTTGTTTACTAAATAGGAAAAACTGTGTTTGCTCAAATGTAATGTGAAACATTGAGGTTGGATCAACTCATTGAGAATACAACCCATTGAGGATGGTTTTGATAAGTTATATAACCCCATCATAATGATTTTGTTATTAATAATGGTTAAAAAATGTGTATGTAGATCAATAATAGATGTTAGGGATGATATCATTAATGAGGTAATGATTTAGGATTAAACCTAGTTAGAGGCCAAGCTACATGTCTACATCTAACTAATTAAAGGTTATAATAGGATAACTGACTAGAATAATGGAGGATATTTTCCCATGAAGAAGAGGTTGTAACTTAAGCACACATTTCTTAACTTATTCTTGGGAGAAACAAGAATGGATACTACCTAAAATTCCTAGTAGTTGAGTCACATGAAGGCAGGTTTTTGGGTTTTACACCTAGTAGAAGGCCCTGATCATATCCTTATCTCTTTGATTGAAAAAATGTGTACACCATGTTCCCATGTTATCTAGATGTTGGATATATGTTTTCAATGTTACGAAGCATGAGATGAGGGAGGCCTCACCAGTATCCTTGTGATAGGGACCCTCATTATCAAGTGAGTACATTATTGTGACTACCTTGAGGGTCTTATCATTATGGGAGGAAAACTCATGAGATTCATTTTATCAAGGGAATAATGATCTATGGGGTGAACCATGATGTTCATTACCTTTCCATTAATTTCAAAATATTGAAGAAGGGGGTTGTATAGGTAGGGACCTAGGTAGGAGGCCTATAAAACACTATGTTCATACGGGTGTTGTAAATTCAATATTAATTTGAAATTTTTGTTTATGGGGTCCATACGGTTTTTGAACTATGGTTTGGGATATAACATTTCTGCTTTTAATGCCTTAAATATGTGTTTTTATACATGGAATTAGGGATCGTGGTTATCATTGAGGTATTCAAAGTACTCGGGAGGATACAGGGCACATAGTAAGACTGTTGGATGTTATTGATATGTTCCTTGTGTGTGATTGACAGAAATATTCATTATCCAGGGTTAAATAATGATTATATCAGTTTTATTTAACTATTCATATGGTATAGAGTTTACTGGTAACAAGTTTTATTGGTTATTTAAAATTCCCCCATTTTAATATATGGTGTTATCCCCATAATGCTATCGTGACATCTTATTTGACCAATTATTGATATGATATCTTGATAATTGGTAGATATAAAGAGATTTATGAAAGTATTGATTAAATAAGGTACCAATAATAAAATGATAAGGTATTTACCCTCATATATTTTGAATTAAAAATTATTTAATCAAGTCTGGAAAACATGAAAACTTGTTACATCCTATATAGAATCAAATTATAACATGTAGAAGGTTGTAAATAAATTATAAAAAATTGTATTGGTTCAATAGAGATCTAATAATAAAACTATAAACTAATTTTCTTTATATCTTGTGAATTGAGCCCTACATAATCAAGTTTTGGGAATGTTTACATCTTGATGAACTCTATAAGGTTTTAAAATGTGAGTATTTGGGAAGATAGGAAATATAAATCTGGTAAAAATTGAAATGTGATTCATTACATTGTATATTTTGTGGAATCAACTAAATAAAATTCCAGATAATAAATATAAAGATTTTTCCTCTATAAATTGTACTTTAACATTCACTTAATTGAGCCCTTGTTATGGAAACCCTGTTTAAAGGAAAATAAAAAATTGTAAAATATTTGAATCTTGTATCTGTGATGTAACCCTAATAGGAAGATGATTAAAACTTGGTTTATGGCTAGTTGGGGTTGTTTAGTGTGACTAAGTAAGGTGGTATCCTTGTGATATTGATGCCTTATAATAGAATTATAAATCTATATAGGTGATGGTGTGTGAGACCTAAACTAGAGATGGGTTAAGTGGGTTAGGGGGATATCTCAGGATTTGAGACCCTAAATCTAGTGTTTGGAATAGAGGATATTGTGTGAACTTCAGATGGGGTAGAGTGACACTTATGGTTGTTTCATATGTGGGGCTTGATGTGTGGTCTAGGTTAGAGATTCTAGTGACCTTCCTTGGTGTGACTACAAGATAGGTAGTTGGTGATTTGTATTTTTTAGGGTGACCCATAAGATGGGTTATCTAGTTTTTATGAGTTCCCTTAGGTGCATGAGGTATGGGTGTTGGTTCATCTTATGATCAAAGTACACAAAATTTGTTGCCAAGTTTTTAGCCTAGGTTCATTGTATGCCTTTAGTTATCCTGGAAGGATCACTTTTTATTGGGTTCATTCTATCTTAAGGTTAGTTTAGTAGAGTCCAGCTCATTTGGATACCTAGCCTGGGTAATGAATGTACAAACAGGATATAACTGGTGGTTATGAACTAGAACAAGAGTAGGATACTCTATTAACAGAATACACTTAGAAGGCTCTAGTATAAACCTTGAGTAAATTCCATGGTATTCTAATGTAACATCATGACCCAAAATCCACATAACATGTTCCCCTCAAGGTGGTGGGTCACATGGCATCAAGCATGCCTCCTCATAAGCCAGAGGCTACTGACTAGTGGTGAGAGACTAAGGTGGTATAGTGGGAATACTACACCCTAATATCAGAGTGGAACAACAGATCTCATAAATAAATAGACAAAAATAAAAAGCATATAAATATAAAAAAATGTAATAGAACAAAAATTAACCATAAACTGATGAAGTGTAAATAACTACATCAACAATAATAATTAAGAGCCTATAGGCTAATATATATACAATATGATTTAATGGCATATTGATATAAAAAAGGGGAAATAGGGGATGTTCATATACAACATGCTATAAAAAACATACAAAATATCTAGAAGACTGCTCCACAAGCATCACAATCATATCCTTGATCCTTTACTCTCATGCTCCATGCTATAAGTAAATCATATCAACCATCTATAAAAGGGCAGTTGATCTTATCCATTGTTGTAGACATGAAGTCTACTCAGGTACAACAGCGACCCATGTACGGTGTGAGATAAAATCAGTAGGCCACAACTAATGGTGTTTAAAAATAATAATGATAGTGTACATGGAAATAAGATTGTGCGGTTATAAGGTATAATAAAAAATTTTGAACAATAAATATCGGTTGGCTCAGGTTCCATAAGGACACCTAGCAGACTCTTCTTGCATCAGCATAGGTCGAAATACATATGATCTGAGTTCCATATAAATATAATATATATATATATATATATATTGTATACATGTATATGTATTTTACATGTGAGTATGTTTAGATTCATATAAATTAATACTAGGTGCTAGCTGGAATCTGGCATAACTCAAGTGTCCATAACTAGTCTAACGAGCCAATGGCTCCAGCAAGGGTACATGCCCTGAATCTCATTATGAATGTGAGACTTTATTCTCAAAACTCAATATATTTGGGGTGAGACTTCATGAACAAAACGTGATATGGGAGAATGTGGAATGCCAAGCCCATCACCCAAATTAATGTATAACGGTGTGAGACGTCGTACAAAACACTTGATTTAAGGGAACATGAAATGTCATGAGCATCAAGTGCCTTTACCATCATCTAATATCCAATAATAAATTAATATTATTAATAATAATGATGATGGTGAATGGTTAACATTCAAGCATCATATTCATCCAAACCCAATATAACCAAGGGTGTCACAGTTCATAAGATCCATATATAATAGCATGAATCACATGGCTTGGTCTTTCTACCCATTATCAACCATTAAAATTAATCCATTTAATTAAATAAGTAATAGGAATCTATTTCATGATAATATGGACACTTATAATATGATTTGTTTAAATAAATAACCATATAAGAAAATCTAGTTCCATTTACAAGTCATGTAAAACACTTACAAGGTCTTTGGTCATTTGATCAATTATACAAAAAGGTAAATTTATGATGGCACAACCAAAGGGGTGACTCTGATTGAGGTCATAATACTCTAAACCCTTAGCAAGGGTCTATGGGAGTATACCAACATGTGTATATTATTTAGAAAGGAGGAAAAAATTTTAAGGTGATGAATGGAAATGTCTGGAATACTGCACAATGATGAAAACTATGAAAACACTAAACTTTCTATGAAATAATTCTAGAACACCTCCCATAAGTATGAAGATGAATCCTCTTCCAATATCAGCTTTATATTTAAATTATAACAGAAGAAAAACAATGAACAGACCAACACCCTAAAAATAGGGAATATGATCTTGTACCTAAATAGTGAAATAGAAAGGAATAGAAACGTAGAACAGATGTAAGTTGATTAAAGAGATTATCTATGGCTATCAAACACTTCAAATAGTGATCCATTTTGAGTTTTAATGAGTTATTGACCAGGATCCCTATGTTAGGAAAATGGAGAGCTCGCAGGAGGAATATAGAGGGGTTGTATGTTGGAAATTAAGTGAGGAAGACGAAAGAGGTTTTAAAATATATTAATGGAAAATGGTATTTTACCCAATAAAATATGGTTAAAAAATTTTGGACACATGGTTTTCCAAACTATGCACCAACCGTATGCCACAGAACATCCTAAGGAGGAACCCATCATGGGATAGGCACACGAGTTGCAAAATAATGAACAAGACATGCGAAACCCACTGCCAAGATGTTTGAAATTTATACACGGGCATGCTCCATAGCTCAAACTATTATAGAAAACTCATTTGGACTCCTGTAGGCCATTAAATGACCCATACAGTTCTGCCACATGGTTAGTACTAACCATTCACTAACTGTACAACCCACTCTGCCTGTCCATTTCTCAAAACTCCAGGCTTAAAACATGCCTTGGACACTCCCAAAACACTCTTTAGGCTTTAGGGAACATATACCCATTTTAAACAAAGTATTCATACTGAAAAATAAATTATACGTACCTTTGAGAAAAGTTGGGTCATTACAACATACCATCTTCAAGAAACTCATCCATGAGATAGACTTTTGAGGGTAAAGAGAGATCCTCCGAGAAAATATTTATCCATGAGCTCATATATTAGCCTCCCACTCATAGTTTTGGTCTTTTACACAAACATGTTTCCATATCACCCATACTAGAGGAACTATCCTACCTTAGAGCATATTAATTCTATGATCCACGATACACGCTAAATACTCCATGATGTAAGAATCTATATCCAACTCATCTTTGTTAGGGTATAATACATGTGATAGGTCTGTATAATACCAAAAAAGATGATATATATGAAACACATCATGCATAGACCGATATCTCTAAGGAAGTGTTATATGGTAATCCATTGGTCTAATTTATTTCAAAACCTCAAATCTTCCAATGAATCCAATAAAAATCCTACCCTACCTCTAAATACATCAATTGATCAACCGAGGTGAAACTCATGGAAAACCCCGATATCCAACCTCAAACTAAAGAGGTCATCAAATTCAATTATTATTGGATTTTTGTATCAACTATGCAATTAACATGAACATTCTGATCAACTAGACCTACTCTGAAGTCCCCTGGATGATATGTTGTCAAAGTGAAGCAGCCTTCCCTACCTATAACTAGTATAGATATAATTGGAAAGTCCTATCATATAAATCCTCAAAATGATCCATTTTTATGGTATCTTGAAATATTTTATTATAAGAAAACTCAATGAGGAGTATGTTTTTATCTCAAGAACCCCCAGAAGTCAAGGACACCTCCATGGAGCATTCCCTCTAGCACCTGAATTGTGTGCTCTGTCTATACATTAATATGAAGGTGATAGGGCATGATAAGAAGCACTTGTGTACCCAATCCCTTCTATCACTCTTTCCATAACAAATAAATTAAGTGATTACCCCTATCAGATACAATAAATCATGGATAACCATGAAGATGTTTGACCTCTCTGGCATATAGACTCCCAATATCATCTACCGAAAAGGTCTCCCGAATAGGTAAGAAGTATTAGAGTATTATCAACAGGTCAAAAACTACCAAACCTATATCATTTCCACGAGGAAATAAAAGAAAAAATGTTATGAAGTCCATGGAAACATCATCCTATTTCCACTCAAGAATGGTCAACGACTGTAAAATTCATTCTAGTAACTGATGATCTTCCTACACATATTGATAGGTGGAACACCGAGTAATAAAACCAGCGATCTCTCATTCTAGAGTATTCAACCAATACTTGCAACATAATTCTCAATACATCTTGGTGAAATAGGGATGTAATTTCCAAACTGAGGAATGAAATTCCTACATCTTCTCATCTCTAATGTTCGTTGAGACCCAAAGATGCTCATGAAAGAATCGAGTCTCATCTTCATCCATGGTCCAACCAGAAGATGAATTGTTATAAAAAATAATGGTCCTTAGAAATAATCCTTTGGGATATAAGATTTTCCTCTTTGTCACATGTTTCAAAAGGTTTTATGTCACTATTAAAGCTAATAGGACAGTCTTCACATGATCCTCCTGAACCTCTATATTCATTTCTAAAAAAAATCCATGAGCTTTCACTCACCACTGACCTCCTGAACTACCTGATTATTATTCATTCAGATCAGATCATGGACTACTAAATTTCCTTTTCCAAGTGTGTAGGAAATCTCAAAATCATTGGTTTTTAGGTATTAAACACATCTACGCTTCCTATGATTAATATCATTCTATGAAAATATATACATGAGGATATTTTGATATGTGAACACCAAAAAAGACTACCCCATAGAACGGCCCAGTGTGGGGAGTGATCCATCAGATGGTTCTTTGCCTTCTATGAAGTTATCGTTGGTTCCTTCTATGGGTTCATATGGAACTCTAAATTCGGTTTCCTCGGAAGGGTGTTTAGCGCTGAAAAGCCTATGTTGCCGGGTGAGGGTTTCAATCTCTTCAATCTCTTTGATCTGGAATTTTCAAAGATATTCTGGTGTCATGCTCTGCCCCCTCCTCAATACAGTGGGCATGTTTCATCCCTTTTTTCTGGAGGATATTTGAAATTTTTCTCGGATATGGTGGGTTTTTGCAAAGAAAATGAGTGGTCCCTTTCATGAGGATCCTTTTCTGAAGGTGTTTTGAAAGAAATTTGTTCTTCCCATGGGTCTCTGTGTCGCCAAGCACTATTTTCCCTTTTTCATGACGGTATGGATCCACCTTCGCCAGTTTCCCCAAAAAAGAGACGGTATTTCCTCGAGGAGTCTGACAGTCCTTTAAAAAGAAAATTATGATTCCAAGGAAGTGGTCTTCTACTGAAGGAGCCTCTAGGTCGTTCACTCGTTCTATGGCTAAAGACAGATGTGATAATCCTTTTTTTTTCTCCGCGGTCTGGGTCTAGCGTTCTCATGGGTAAACCTCAATCACTCTCATGTTTTCGCTCATAATTTGGAACACTCGTGGTTTGGGCGGTCAAGATAAGTGTGCTTTCATGGCCTCCAAATTTTGTAAGTGGTGTTCTTCCATGGTCACCATTTTGGAACCTAGACAAAATCCTAGTAGTCTTCCCTTACTCTCTAGGAAGATAGGTTTTATCTCTCTTTTACATGATCAGCCGACAAATAAAAATATTTGGATTTGCTGGAAATGGGGGCTTCATGTGGAGTTATTCCAATCTTCTGATCAATAAATCACTCTTAATATTCTGGTCCAATGTATGGTGTTACTTTTCTCTTTCATTTATTCCAGTACGGATGTTCGGGTTAGAAGGGCCTTATGGGCTGAACTTTATGCTTTTTATCTGGGTGGCCTCCCATGTTTTTTTGGGGGAGACTTCAATTCCATTGTCGATATTTCGGAGAAGAAAGGTGGAACCGGGTTCTTGACTAATGGTATGTTGGAATTTTCTTCCTTTGTGTCGAATAAGGGTCTTCTTGATTTGGGTTTCAAAGTGTGTAAGTTTACTTGGTGAAATAATAGACGCGGTGGTAGTATAATTTAGAGTCGTCTGGATCGTTGTTTTACTAATATCCAAGGTCATGATTCTTGTTTTGGTACTTCAGTTACTCATCTCTCCCGCTTGGTTTTGGATCATGCTCCGCTTCTGATTGATTTGAAATAGGGAAGGCAAGACTTTAAACCTTTCATGTACTCTGCCAGCTAGCATCAGTTAGAGGGATTTATGCAGATGATGAAGTGCTTGTGGGAGAAAGAGTTGTCAGAGTTTTCGTGGGTTGGACTAACTGTTCATCTTAAACGATTGAAATTTTCTATTTTAAGGTGGATTTTTGAGAATCCTGTGAGGGATATTTCAGTGGATGTGCTTTAGAAAGAAATCAATTACATGGAATCTGTGTTAGTACAGGGTTTGGATGAGAATGTCTTTGTGTGCTTATGTGAAAAACGTACCCTCTTATCAGATAGGTTGTTGGAGGTGGAAAAATATTATAAGATAAGATCCAGGATCATGTGGCTTAAAGAGGGAGACTGGAATAGTGCATTTTTTTATGCATGTGTGAAAGAACGTCAGACTATGAAGATTAACATTAAACTTGATGATGGATCCTTTTCCTCGGATATTGAGGTAGCAGGTAAATTAGCCTTGGATAATTTTAGGCTTATTCCTGCTATTAATTCCCAGAACGACTCTGATTTGGACGTGGAGCAAGAGGTACAAAAAGTTTTCCTGGATAACATTCAGAGTAGCATTGAGGAGGGGGAGAATGATTTTCTTAGGGTTATTCCAGAGAAAAGGAGGTTTGGGGTATTGTTAGAAATATGCATTTGGATAGTGCCCTGGGTTCGGATGGTTTTCCAGCTGGCTTTTATGTGGTGGCTTGGGATTTTGTGGGTGATCAGGTGTGTAAAGTGATTCGGGATTTCTTCTGAGGGGGCCGTTGAATAGGAGTTTATGCTCACCGAGAGTGGTTTTGATTCCAAAAGTCAAGGACCCATATGCAGTGGAACACTATAGACCCATTAGTCTCTGTAATGTTTCCTATAAAATTCTGACTGCCCTTATTGCGAGGAGGCTTGACAAAGTAATTCTGAAATTCATTTCCCCGGAGCAACAGGGCTTTGTTAAAGGAAGAGGTATTCAAAATGTGATTGGGATTTCCAAGGAACTTGTTGAATATGTTAATAGAAGGGTGATATGGTATAATATCATCATTAAAATTGATATGAACAAGTCTTTTGACAAGTTTTAATGGAGCTTTATTATTAAAGTCATGAGGAATCTGGGTTTCCATGCATGGTTCTGTGACTTATGTTTCTGGTGCTTCTCTTCTTTGTGGCTCACTATTTCCTTATTAGGGAAAAACTTTGGTTTCTTCAAGAGTTTGAGGGGAGTATGGCAAGGGGATCCATTATCTCCCTTTATTTTCATCTTATCACATGAGGCCTTATCTCAATATTTTATTAAATGTTTCTCAGAAAGGAAAATTTTTCCATATCATTCGCGGGATTCAGACGATAATTTTTCACATCTCATGTTCGTTGATGATATTCATGTTTTCTTGAATGGTAGGAGCCCGTCCCTTCAATGGATTAAGAGTATTATGCTAGTTTATGGTTGTCTCAGTGGCCAGCGGATGAACAGTGCTAAAAGTAATGTTTTTATTTCTTATAAATGCCCAAGGAACAGGGCTCGGGACATTCAAGTGATCCTGGGGATTTAGAGGAAACTGTTTCCAATGAAATATCTCAAGGCTCCCATTTCCAATGGTCATGTTAAAATGTTTTATTTTGAGAATCTGGTGAACAAGATGTTGTGCATAATTCTTAGCTGGAATAATAAATTTTTATCATTCGGTGGTCGGGTTACTTTAATCAACAGTGTGCTTGTTTCTATTCCAATGCATGTGATGGTTGTTATCACTCCTCCGAAAGTGGTCATTGGTTTGATGGAATGGATGTTTGATGGTTTTATTTGGGATGATAATGAAGCACGTAGGTGTCACTGGGCGACTTGGAGCCACTTGGTGAAACCGATAGAAGAGGGTGGAGTGGGTCTTAGGGATGTTGCTACTACAATTCAATCCATGCAGGGTCGTCTGGCCTGGGAGATCATTTTCGGGGGCTCTCTTTGGGCCAAAATGATGAAGTTTAAATATGGGGATAACTGGGAATATTGGAACATCTGCAAGCTGTTCAGGTTAGCTAGGGATATTCTCTATCATCTGGAGTTGCTTCAGGGATCTTCACAGTGGGTTATTGGGAGAGGAGAAGTGAGCTTGTGGCATGACAATTGGGTCAGATAAAGGTTGTTCTTTACATCTTGTCTTGTGCCTAAGATGACTATCAAACAGGCTACCCAATTTCCTATCTTTATTGAATTCATTCTTAATGAATAGAATATGTCAACGTTTAGAGATATTGTGTTTTCGGAGGATGATGATAGATGTTGCTTCACTGGTTCTAGCTCTGGATGCTTCAGCGGATAGGTTTATCGTGGTCTCCTATAGCTAGAAGCTGCACATGATGATTGGACCTCATTTTTGTGGTGTAAAGAATTACCCCTTAAGATGAACTTTCTTGTTTGGAGGATAAAAAATTCTGAACTTCCTACATAAAAGAATATTCAAAGGAAAGGGGTGTCATTGGCCTCAAGGTGCTTCTGCTGTTCTCATCCCAAAGTGGAATCTGTCACCCATTTATTTTTCAAGAATGAATGGGCAGCTTCTCTCTGGTCTGCCATGGGGTCTTGGGGTTTGTATAATCCTGAATGATCCTCCTTCCTTGAGTTCCTGACAGGTTGGTTTGAGACCACTTCAATCTCAGAGATGGAAAGGAAGGAACAATCTATTATTGTGATTTCAGCCTGTTGGATGTTGTGGACAGCGCGCAACATGGCCAGGTTAGCGAATCGCCCCTCAGTTTATTATCTTCATTTAAAAATGAAACTGTTACTGCATGAGTTGGGTTCTCTTGTCAACGAGGCAGATCAATCCCTAGTTCTGTGTAAACTGCTCGGCAGATCGGTTGGTCATTCTGGTTTGTGCGGTCTGTGGGTTAGTTGGTAGTCTCCAGTGAATGGTCTCAAGATCAATGTAGATGGGTCCTTAATTAATTCACAAATGTGGGGTAGAGGACTCCTATGGAATGGGAATGGTTCGTTCATGGTGGCCTTTAGTTCCTTTTATGTTATGGGTAGCTCTTTGGAAGCCGAGATGAAAGCTCTCCTCTCTGGGGTTCTTGTTTGCAATAACCTCTCCTTGAAGGTGGTGGTGGTTGAATCTGACTCTAAACTTCTGGTTCGTATTCTGCATGGGAATATATTTTCTCCTTGGAATTTAATTTATTTGTCTAGGAAATGCTTGATGGAGATTAGCTAGGTTTGTGTGGTTCGGCATGTCAAGAGGGAGGCCAACTTTGTGGCAGATGCTTTATCGCGAGAAGGTAGCTAGCACGATCGACTGATTGTTTACTCTAGTTTGGGTTCATTTCCTGTAGTTTGTAAAAAAAATTGTGGGGGACTCTTTGGGTCTTCATTACTTCTGACCCCTGTAGTTTGTTTTGGGAAATAGGATGTATCCTTTATGCTTTAATAATAAAAAAGTCAACTTTCAGTCATTAATCATGATCTCAAGATGGCTGGAATGGTTGTTTCAAGATCATGAATACACTAAGATTTTGGACACATATACTTCCAAGAATGAGTCCATGTGTAGGTGTAAAATCTTATTCATCCAAGCTATAAAAATAGCTAGCATATCCGTGAGAACAAAATACATCAATAAATACTCATAAATAAAATACCTGATCACGAAATTTGTATAAGGTATGTATAAAGATCTGACTCACACCAGATGATATCCCAACCTCAAATCGATCTTTGAAAACACCCTTGATCCCCAGATCTGATCAAAGAGATCATATATTCAAGGTTTTGGATACTGATTTTAACCATAATATGGTTCAAACATTAGTAATATATGAAAATAATGAGGTTATCTTTCTCCTTATTGGGAAAAAATGACTGATGAACCCCATGGAGAATTTCTAGGTTAGATAAATCATTTTTCCTCAAAATCATCTAATTTTTTTGTGAGCTCCAGAATATCTATAGGTTCCATTATATAAGGTGGAATGGACACTGGTTTAGATCCGATCACTAGATCAATAGTGAATTTTACCTCTCTCACTAGAGGAAGTCCAAAAACATTATCCTGGAAGGTGTGCCAGAAATGATTGGCTACCGGATAGAGAATATTGGGTCATAACCCCAGATCATCCAAGAAAAGACAGGAAAACATGGTTATCACTCCACCCATCCCCTAACGCTCAGGTATTTCTTGAGATGCATGAACATGCCATTCTATCATAGGGATATGTTTATTTCACTTCTTTGATATAAACGTCACCCTCCAATGATAGAAATATTTATGGGATATATAGGAAACTAGCCAGTCCATCTCGATAATTACATTCAACCTTATCATATCAATGATGAAAAGAGTTTACTCGAAGAAATATCTTACTATCTAAAGGGGTGATCATTATAATAGATAATGATCTCTATTCAGATACCCAATGGGGTATTGAGTGTCATAACACCATAGTAATATGCCATATCAAGGCCTAGGCTCTCTTGAATTACCTCTGATATAAAGGAGTGTGATGTGACTATATCAAATAAAGAAGACACTAAACTAGAGAATACTATAATATTACCTTGAAAATATGAGGTTCATTTCTCTTATCCTCTAACATAGGTTGAACTGCATGTAACTAGCCCATACAGTGACCCTAAGTCATATATTAACTACCCTGAATTGGCCCACTCTGTTGGTTCTGCAAATCCTAAGTCTGACTTCGTTTTACATGACCACCACCTTGTCCTGAGTAGCTGGTGGTACACTGGCAATATATCTAGATATATAATACTAACTTTACTCTATTACATGGGGTATTTATAGATCCCTTCTCTCTAGGAACTGATGTAAAAGTCCTTGAGAAACACAAGACATTCCCCATCCCCAATTAGCCTCTACATTCAATTGGACCTCGCATACACTGAGATTTCATATGTCATATATTCCCACCATAGTGACATATTAGTAAACTATTATAATGAGTTTCCTAACTTCTACATCCCCCATGAGTAGCCTTAAAAATTTATTACTTAGATTAGAAGACACACTAATAGATATAGGTGTTGAGCCACCCCAGTTCCCACCACCGGCTTCCCCCATATTCCTCTCAATAATGAGGGCCTGTTTGACTATCTCTAAACTAGTCATTATCCAAAATACATTGAATTACGATCAGATAGTGTATACCAACCGATCCTTGAACCATCTTGAAATCACAATATCATCATCTACTAGGGTTAGTGGTAAATGATGAAGATCAAAAAAAAATATTCCATGGTAAACATGTCTCCATTTTTCATGTTCATAAATTCTTTATCCCATTCATATCTTAATGTCTGTGGAAAGAATTAATCATAAAATATTTTCTATATATCCACCAGATCAAATCTCACTAACAGTCTTCCTGGGTAATAACATCCCACCATTTCTTGGCAGAATCATGTAAGATATAGGTAGCATGTTTGACACTCTACTATGTACGATTCCCTAGATTATATAAAATAGAAATCATAGCCTATATCCATGACTTTATAGCATGTGGTCCTCCATCCCTCAAAAAGGTGGGAGGATACTACTGTTGGAACTCCTGATCCAACTCTACCATAGTAGGGGCAGGTTGACCGTCACGTTTCATAGACTACATCATATAGAAAAATATATCTTAGAACTTATAATTAGTTCCCATATCTAGAAAAACAGGTGGTATCACCAGCATCTTAGGGACCACCACTTATGATGTATGGTCGTTACATTCTCCCTAGTGTATGACCCATGGCTGTTGTGGTGGCATGATTCTACAATGTGAAACGCATACCTCATAAGAGAATTTAATAGTTGAAATGATCACAGATATATAATTATAATAGGTACACAACCATCCAATGAAAATATCAAACTTCTATGTCTTCTTTAAAATCAAGGTCTTAGAAAAAAGGAAAGATCGTAATAGCTAATAAGAACAATACTAGACAACCCCATCTACCCACTACTATGGTTGGGTTTGGTTCTAAGTCTCATATAATAGAAAGGGTTCTATTTTATAGAGTTTCAATTGAAAGTTATAGAGGCAAAAACCCTTTAATTTTCAATTGAAATCCCATTTAGTGGTAACCAATTCACATAAAAATATTTAAATTCATTTGGGCTTTTAACATTTGTATAAATATATATGTATATCACAGTCCAAAACCAGTATGTCCAGAACCCAAAATATGTTATAATAGGATAATAAAGGTGCCATCACCATTATATGAGGGAAAACACCATTTAGATTGATATAAATACTCTAATTATTACAATTACATTTTTCCTTGTATGAAATTTCCACACATCTCAATATATAATAAACAAACACTAACTATATACGATATAAAAAATTAATGTAAAAAGTAAATGTGGCAAGGAGAAATTCATGGCATACTATTCCTAAAGTGAATATAATGATGCCTGAGATGATAATTATTTTCCATAATAGGACAATGGATAAAATATGTATCAATAACATCAATAATAACAATATCATAAGACATGTGCATCACCCAATGTTGAAATGATATCAATTATAATAGGTGGAAAACAAAATAGAAATAACTCATCACAAGTAATTTGGGTTTCCCCTATACATTGGTTAGCTAATCCCAGGAACGAGAACATTACAAATTCCATTACATCCTAGTCTCTTATATCATTCTGAAATAATAATACATAGGAAAAAATAAATCCTCTGATATCACTTTGTAGCATACTGGCCTGGAATCCACTAAACCTATTCCCTGATCTTGTGGGTCACATGGACTCAATCACACCTCCCCATATGCCAGAGGCTGGAGACTAGAAGTGATGGTCTAAGGTGGTATAATGGGGATATTATACCCTCACGTCATAGTGGAACATTTTTTATGGTAGATAAATAGACAATAATGGAAGTGTGTATATATATATAAATGGAACATGGAAAAAATGATAATAAAATGTGGAAGCATAAATAACCCACATAAATAATAATAATAATCAAAAGCACATATGATGAGCCATATATAAGATGATTTCATAGCATTCTAATATTAAAAATTGAGAAATAGGTTACATGCACAAACAACATGATATAAAAAAGTAAAAAAGGCCAAAATACCCCTCCACTATCATTATGATCATATTCTATGTCCTCTTATTCCATGATCCATGTTATAAGTAAATTGGATCAAGAATCTATAATAGGTTGATTTCCCTTATCCATTCATTCATATATGAATTCTACTTCGGTGCCAAAGGAGGCTGGAGTAGGGTGTGAAATAAAATCAGATGGCCACCACCCATAGTGTTTATAAATAATCCAACTAGTGTACATAGAAATAATAATGTGAAACTATAAGGAATAATAAATAATGACGAATGATAAATATTGGTTTGCTTGGGTTCCATCAGGACACTTGGAAGACTCTACCTACTTTAGAATTGGCTGGAATATGTTTTATTTGATAACCATATATATATCATATACATTTATATTCATGCTATAAGTGAGTATGTTTAGAGACATATACATGGATACTAGGTGCTAGCTAAACCCATGGTATAACTGAGGCAAATATAACTAGTGTAATGATCCAATGGATCTAGCAAGGGTACATGCCCTAAATCACATAATGAATGTGAGACATCATGATCAATACTCTATATAGGTGGGGTGATACATATTTCACAACACCAGATATGGATTAATGTGGAATGTAATTCCCATCACCTAGATAAAAGTATAACAGTGTCAGATATCATGATCAATAGCTGATGTTAGGGAATGTGAGACGTCATTCTCAAAAAGTCCTCTAACCATCGTCCAACATCTAATATACACGGAATATCAACAATAATCACAAAAATAATGAGTTATCTCTTCTCAAGAATCATATCTGTATATCCCCAATATAAAAAAGGTATTCACTACTCATAAGATCCATATATAATTGAATGAATCACTTGGCATGGTCTCACCACCCATTATCATCCATTAAAATTAATCTATTTAATTACATAATCTAGAAATATCCATTTCATGATAACCTAAGAACTTATAAGGTGATTTGTTCAATCGAACAACCATATAAGAAAGGAAAATTCCATTTTTAATTCAAGATGAACACTTATATGGTGTTTAGTCATTTTATCGATTATACAAAAAGGGAAATTTAAGCCAAAACACATAAAGGGGTTCCTGTGATTTAGGTTCATATCCTCTAAACACTTATCAAGGGTATGTAAAAGTATATGAACAAGTGTATAATTATTTAGAAAGGAAGAACACATTTTAAGGAAATGCACTAAAATTCTTGGTATGTTGTGAAATGGAAAAAACTATGAAAAAACTAAAAAATTTGGGAAATATTTCCATACTATCTACCTTTGGGCCATAGATGACTCCTCATTTAATATCAGCTACATATTTGAAGTAAAACAAAAGAAAATGAACATAGGACCATCGAACTGAAAATAGGGCATATGATCTTGCACCTAAATACCAGAATATAGAATAAGAGAATCTTATAACATAAGTAAGAGGATTAAATAGATTAACTCTATTTATAAGACACTTTCAATGGTGATCTGTTTGTAGTTCAAATGAGGTATTTACCAAGATACCTAGGTTAGGAAAAGGGAGAGCTCATTGGAGGAAGATGGATTGGGTTTTTGAAACAAATAAAGGGAGGAAGGAAAGGGTATTAAAACATTTTAAGGTAAAATTTTATTTTACCAATAAAATTTGGTTCCCATAGTTTAGTCGCATGGTTGGATAAACCATGAACCAAACCACTACCTAAGGTGGAACCCTACACGATCTAGTCACATGGGTTTCCTAATCATGCACAAGCCATGCGAAAACCCACTTCCAAGATGCCTGAAATTCATATATGAGTGTGTGCCTCATCTCATACAGCTGTAGAGAAACCATGAGGCCCCCTACAGGGAACTAATTTCTCTTCACATTTATGTCATATGGTTTTTAATAACTATTCTCTAACCATGTGTCCCACTTTGTTCTTCTACTATTTAAAACTTTGGGCTCTAAAAAATCCATGGATGTTCCAAAAAAAATTTAGGCCATAGGGTATGTTTAAAAAGATTAAAAAAAAGATTCATGATGTGGAAAATGATTCGTACCTTTTATAAAAGTTAGGTTGTCACATCTAATATGTAAGAACCCTAAGTTATGGTGTTATGGTACCAATGTGATATTTTAAGGGAATGGCTAATATATTGACTTTAATTAACCCTTCTCAATATTCCTTAAGAATCATATAAAGATAAGGGATTAATTATTTTGGTTCATATACAATATTAGTTGATGGTAGATCATGTTATATCCCCTGGAATATGTGAAGTTTCATTTTGAAGAGTATTGTGGGTTCTTGGGTTTTTGGAAAAATCGGCATGCCTTGTGGCAGGGTAAAATGTTTATGTTGGATTTTGAGCCTAATTCTATTGACATGCAGTCAAGTGGATCATGATCCTATCCTATGAACTAGTCATAGTGGAGTGTGAATCCCTTAGGTTTTGATAATAATATGATGTATTTATATAGGGACCATCTGATTTTGGTACGTTAAACAAGTTGTGTGTAGTTTCAATGAGAATCATTCAGGTCATAGAGAATCCAGAGATATCTCATGGAGGATGATTCATGATGATCCTTGGATAATGACTTCTCAGTAAATATTCATAGATCCATTGTAGTTCCTCTTTTGTGAGGGAACTATATGAATTAGTGGATGATCATGATGTAGTGGCCTGAATATTAATAATGGGAGCTAAGGAAACATCTATGAGGTGATAAAGTTGTCAGATTAGGATTGGTTGTGATGACTCAAGCAATCTAGGGTTAACATTAATGGGGGTGAATGAGTTTTATGTGACCGATGAAGAATCGTGGCTTAGTTGGAGTGACATACATGTGGTTCTAATGATACCCATATGTGTTAGAAATCTAGGAAGGGTAAGGGATGAGTCAGATGGGGTGAAGTGCATTTTTGGTCATTTAAATGTGCATAAATTATTGTTGGTCAGTTTTTTGATGAAATTATTATGTATCATTCCCATGGGCTGGGTGTGGGAGTTGGTTTACCGTACACAGTGACGCATAGGGGAAAAATAGTATCATGATGTCTAGTCATCATGTTCGGTGATGGATAGAGTGTAGGCTGCGGGGATCAAAAATGGTTCTATGATGCAACAACAAGGATGTATCTGATTTGGGGAAAAGGATATCAATCATGGTTAATTCTATGTATAGTTTGTGGTATGGCATGGATGGATCTCATTTCTAGACTTTGGCCTCAAGTTGGTTTAAGAATAGTTAAAGTGTTTCATCTTAGGGGTTTTTTGGTGTTTGGAGTATAGAAATATTGTAAACATGGTTTGATTAAGGCACCATGGTCGAGAGTGTCAGTGATGAATTGGTGGTGGTAGCTGAGCACTTGGAAGTAAGATGACCAAAGGAGGTTTGTATTTTTTTTATCATGTGAGGTTGGATGCGATGGGTTGAAAATTTCCAAGGGCATGATGTATTGTATGTGTGGGTATGTTTTCAAAATTTTCTGGGCTTTTTGTGGATAAAAGAACATATTCGGGTGTGTGAAATTGACATCTTAGACTCATCAGTTTTGGTAAGGAGTTGAGAATGGGGTTGGAAAGGGATATGGACAAAGTTTTATAAATAATTATGTGTGGTGGGTTTGAGGTCAGGCCAAGAACATCAGGGAAGTGTGGAATGTGATTTCATTAGGTAATTCTAGCAGTGGATGGTTCATAATTGTATAATATGGGTTAATCCAATGGTGGAGAGCACCATAGGCCAGTTGATTAGTTGGTTAGGGACACCGGGTAGTATTGAGGTAGAATGGAATAATTGAGAATCATCTTAGTGTATAGTTTTCTATGGAAATTTTGATTGTTGGCTCAGACTCGTGAGAATGGACTGGTGTTTTCCAGCAACTTCAGTTAGTGTGGTGTCATCCTGGATATTTTGGGAACTTGTAAATGCATCAGATGTGTTGTGTTGTGGTGGAGTTTATTAAATAAGCAGCATCATGATGTATGGGATGGTGAGGTTTTCAGTTTTCTGATTGGGTTCAATTGGTTTTTCCAAGAAATGATTATCGAGTGGAAATAAAATTAGTGTTTATAGGACTAAGTCTCATACAGGAGACCTTGGAACAGGTTCAATTGATCTTAAAAATTCATGAAAAATGTCTTGGGGGAAGATGTCATTTTTGGGTTGATGTCTCCAACCTCATGAGTTTATAGGGAGTGGATGTGTGTTCTAGAAAATGTATCTTGTGTGGGATGTCATCATGAGGGTGGTATAAAAATATTGTGCTCTTAATTGTGGGTCTATTTTATTTGATGAGGGTGTTTTGTGATGGCACTCAGTAACGCTTCGACATACAACTTAGGCATGAGCTATTATAAGGTAGGGCGGTTGGAAAAACCCATTTCTATATAGTTCATCAAAATTCAAGAGGAATTTGAACATTTGGTTTAGTGGGGATTCTGATCATTGAACCATTGTTTTGGATAGAACTCTAATGCATTAAATACCTTAAATATGTGTTTTTAGATAGTGAACAGTGGTTTGGTGTGGTTGCGGAGGCATTTTGAATGATCATTAATAGTTTGGGACTATAGGATGTAGTTCCTCGAACCAGCCAGTTTGGAGTCAGCTACTCGCCAGTTCCATTTCCAGTAGTCCAATAAGGGCTACGTGACATACTGATAAGCTGATATGGGGCCATCAGTTATCTAATGGCCTCCTGTACCATTTTTTAAATGGTTTCATGTCAGTAATTTTAATAGGGACACCCCCAAAACACCCCACTCGGAATTTTCCTCCCCCACTCATCCAAAAGTTGTTCTCAAGATGAGTTTTCTTCTCCTTCATCCTTCATGGTGTATTTATTTCACTCGATATCCTATTTCACTTCCATATATGGAATTAGTGAGTATATGGTAAGGTTGAAAATACATTTTTTTCTTTGTTTCCTAAAATATTGAGTAATCCCTCATCTTTTATGTATTATAAAACATATTTTTCATATTTTTTCATCTTCTTCATTTTCTCCTCATTCCATCTAAAATTTTCACTAATATTGGATGTGTATAACCACCTTATCCTAAAATATGTGATCTCATTAATTAAAACCAAATTATTTCCTTTTTCTGAGTGTATTCTTAGTAAAATAAATCCAACCATGTCATTCTTTAACCTCAATTTAACTATTTTTTTTAAATTGATTTTATCATGTTAAATAACCTATTTAAAATGCTTTGAACCATAGAAATATAATCACCATTTGAGCACTTATATAATGGGATTTACCTTGATATTGACAATTAAAGTGGTAAAATTTCTTATTAAGATTAAATGGACCATGTTAAAGATATGTTTCTAATTAAACCCTTGACCTCATTTTGGTGGAGTGTTTTTAATTAGATCAGTATGTTGAAATGGGTAGAAATGGATTTATAAACTAAATCAATGGTTTTTTAATGGAATTTTATAACCACTAATGTGTTAAATATAATAGTAACATCATATAAATAAATGTTATGGTAAACATATTAGACCATTATGAAATGAGAAATTGGTTTTAAAAATGTATTATCCTATAGTAATGAGTTTAATAATGGTTTAAACGGAATATGATAAACATTATAATAAATAGGATTCGAATTATTAAATAAATTTTTTATTTTTTTAATACATGGTAGAAACACACCACAAGGAGGACCATGGGGATTTGTTCATGAGTCAGTATTTTCTTTGTTTGAAAATTATTTCATGTTAAATAATGAATTTTTAAATGTGTGACTCTTGAAAAGAAGACTGTTCAGGATAACTTGGTAGGATTCCATGGAGTCGGTTTAGACCTATACTTATGTGAAATGTCCCGATAAAGCTTTATATTCCATTAGGGAGATTGAATGAATGTCATGGTTTAAAGAAACCCTTGTTATCATGGTGATCAAATGCTATGAAATTACTTGACAAAGCCATTTGATTCTACCTGGATTAATTATCATGATTTCCTTGGGGTGGATCCCCCATGGATTAGGGTAATGTCTATATTTATAAAATTTCATGGATTAATATCGTAGATTCTAGCAAGGTGTCTTGGTAAATATTGCTAGATGAGATCCTCATGTTCGAATTTATTATTTTTAGTGTAATTAACCCGGTATAAGCTAAGGAATCCCATAAGGTCATCATTTAAAAGTTCAAGGATAGTTACTTGAGTTTGTAATGGTAGTTTAAATTAGTGGAACTCCAAGCATAACCTCTCCCTTGGATTCCCCTATTGGATTTGTATAAAAGGAATTATTAGTTAATCCATGTGGATTCCCTCAATTTATTAAGACTATGGTTTCTCAGGTAGTATATTTTAGAAATAGTCAATCCATGCTATAAAATATGATCAAAGGGTCGTTGATGAAGGTCGAATTTGGTATAGATATATTTTTATTATCACCATAGAGTCTGAAAATCTATTATTGTTTTACTATCTTTTGTTTAAATTATAAAAAAAATTATTAATCCTCTAAATTGTAATTTTTTATAGATTTCCTTCGTACACTCTTTTATAGAATATTTATTTTAGGTGAATCTTTAGTTTTTTCCTACTAAGTTTTACTCACACCCTACTCGAACTATCATAACACTTGGGTACCCAAGAAGTGGACAATATATTTGTAGGTATAGGTTTAGGACACGAATCAATGTTTTTTGTGTTGATCTTCATTGGAGTGGATTATGGATGACAGAACCATGTAAGACTCGAGACCATAATAATATGGAATTTAAACTTTGTTCTACTCTATACTTTATTTATTTGTTGTGTATGATTCCCCCTTGAAGTATTGGTTATGATATGTTTAGAGGGAATTATTTTACCACACATGATGTTATATATATTTACTGGCACTTTCTAGATGATTACATAATACTATATATGGATTTTTTATCTGAAAGGTATTATTTTCACTATTCCTTTCCTCTAATAGATGGGTATATCCTTCACAACATACCACTTTAGACCCACACTACTAGTCGACAACCTCTAGTCTATTGGGAGGTGAGGCTGAGTCCATATGTCTTGTTATCCTGGGAATTGGTTAAATGGCTTCCAGGGAATGACATTATAAGACCTAGGTGATGGGATACTCATTCATGGGGTTCGAGGAAGTTTCATGCCCTATTATAGGGACTAGGGTGAAGGTGATCTCTAGATAAGAGAATGGACAAAGCTTCCCCATAATAAGGAATAGGGAAAGTTTTTCTCCCTTATTATGTGTTAGGGTGAGGGTTCTCCCTAGTATGGGGTAGGGTGAGGGTTCACCCTAGTATAGGGTAGGGAGAATATGGAACCCTGGTTATAAGGTAGGGATAAAGTTTACCCTAACTAGAAGGGTAGTGAAAAGTGTCTCCCTAGTATAAAAAGGTGGAGTTAAGTGTCACCCGAGTATGGAAGCATAAGGAAAATTTTCACCTAATTATGGAAGGGTAGAGTGAAGTGTAACCAAATATAGATGTATCTGGGTATGATCTGATTATGTAGTTCCTTAGTTTTATACACTAGGGTGAGATGGGTGCATGCCTCCTCAGTATTTTTCGTCCGAGATGGGGTTCCTTTTCCCTAGTTTTAGGGAAATGGAATATAAATGATCTTTCATGAAGGATTTATTCATTACCTTCATTGGATGACATAATTACCCTCCAATTTAGTTAATTCCTTTAGGTTTTAGCTTAATTAAAATACTTGATGGGGGTTGGAGACTACACAACTACAAAAAATGTCTTTAGAAAAATTGGTATTTATCAGCACTAGAAAAAAGTGTTGATAAATGGAATCTTTATCATCACTAAAGAAATTGATGATAAATTTAACACTTTATCAACACTTTTTTAAGCGTTGATAAAGGGACCCTTTATTAACACTTTTTTCTTAATGCTGATAAAGGGTACCCTTTATCAGCACTTTATTTTTAGTTCTTATAAAGGGGTCCGTTTATCAGCAAAATACTTTTAGCACCGCTAAAGGATCGAATAAATTAAATGAAATAATTAAATAAAAAATGAATTTATTAAAAAAAATAATGAAAATTATATTAATTAATTAGTTGTTGATAAAAATGAATAAATTGATTGTACTATATATAAATTATAAATACTAATAAATAGAGTGTCTAAAATATATGGGTATATGAAAAATGAAAATTAAACAAGTAAAAATTAAAGAAAAATTGGGAAAAATATTAAACATTTTATTAATTAGTTAGTTATTGATAATTTTAATAAATAGTATATATTAAATATATTGATGTATATTGATGTATATAAATATGAATTATATATTACAAAATATCTATGCTCTTTACATTAAATAATCATATATTTAGTGAATAATGGTTTATAATTAAAAATACTAAATAATTAAATAGAGTAATGGACATATAATTGAATTACATTTGATTTTTAAACTTAACATTGATCAAATATGTGTTATATTTATTTCACATATATGTAATTAATATATTTTTATATACAATAAATATATACAAAAAATATCCATTTTTTTAATTTTGTTAAAGTGTACTTTTTTAAATTTATTCAAGTTCACTCATTTTTAACATGCATGCACTTAAAATTAGATATTCATTAATAATGTTAAAAAATATTTTTTAAAAAATATTTATAAATTAATAGATTTATAAATGTATATTTACTATATTTATACAATTACATATTTTTAATTATAAATAAATAAATATTTTTTTTAAGTAATTATATAATTATAAATAATTGAGTATATATATATTTAAATAATTATTAAATGAATAATAAATTTACAGAAATAATGAATATATTTACTATAATTATTTTTATATATATTTGTTAAAAATATAATTATATATAATTATATAAGTATTATTTTAAAAAAACATTTATATAATTAGAAATAAATAAGAATATATTTAAATCGTTATAAAATTATAATAAATATATTTAAATAAGGAATATATTTACTATACTTATATTGGTATATTTATTAGAAATATATATATTTACAATTTTTTATTTACAATTATAATTATAAATCCATTATAAGCACTTATGTAATAAGCATTGTTAAAAGGAGTCGTTTTCAAGGCTTTTAGTGCTGATAAAGTTGTGGTTTTATCCATGCTAAAAAATCACTGTTAAAATAAATTTTTTCAGTGCTAAAGTTTCTTCACTAATAAATATGGATTTTATTTGCAATTTTTAATTGCTGATAAAGACCTACCTTTGTCTATGCTGAAAAAGAACTCATATATATGCCTTTAATCAACACTTATAACTTAACCACTAATAAAAGGACTCTTTTTCTGTGATTTTTTGGAAGTTCTAATAAAAGTTTCATGGTCTATTTAAAAACCCCAAATCACTTGCGAACCCGTCACGATATCAGAATCATTCCACATAATTCACCCACTGTCGGCACTCCTCCTCAGTGAATCGAATCTCAAATCACACAAACCCACTCGACTACCTCCAGTTTCATGAACATCATTTGGCATCCATTGTTTTCTTACAGTTAGGGTTTCCCAAGAAAAAATCATAATCTTGATCTAAGGGTTTTAAATTTTCTTCAACCTAGTGAGGTAGGTCTGTGTTTTTCTTTGTAGTTTCTGATTTTCTTTCTATATTTGTCATTTTATTTTCTATTTCTTCTTCTATGATTTCATCCGTTATTTTTGGTCGAGTCATTATATATTTTTTTCATTAAGATTATGAATAGAACACTTTGGTTTTGATTTGTTGTTTTTTTGACTATCGATTTAGATATCCATTTTTTGTCTTTTTAAATTATTGTTTTGAATCAATTTTCTTCATTGTCAACATATGTACCCCATCTTTCTCCTCAGGCTTATTCTTATCATTGTTTTGAAATCATTTTGATTCACCTCTAGTCCAAAAATATAAACCAATTAAATAAATATATATATCATTATATAAAATTGGAGGTTTTGAATATAAAAACCTTACATGAATGAGAAAATTGATTTAGCAAACCAATTATCTATATAAAGATGGTGATAAGTAACAACAGAACCTAATTTTATGAAATTCAAATAAGGAAATTTATTTAAATTATATTTTAATATTATGGTTTAATGGTTTTTCGTTAAAAATTTATTTGTTGAGGGTGTTGTTTTATTTTAAGAGAAATCTTAGTAAGGGTGATACCATATTTTTTTATTTTTAATTGGTCTCTATTTTCAAAATTATTATTGGTTGTATTTATTTAAATATGTTGTTATATTCTGTTGTAAGGGTTACATATATTTTTATCAATTTAAATTTTTCCTATAAAGATATATATGTGTGTGTGTGTGTAAATATATATCTTTCTATCCATTTATATTTTTTCACAACTTATTATGTAAGAGTGATTTTATAATTATTTATTCACAAATTATGGTTCTGGATTTCCAAATTAGGAAGTGATTATATTTATTTTTATTAAAAAATTTGGTTAAATGTGCTTTTTTGTAATTATGTTTGTTATAAATTCCATGTTATATATATGTGTATCTTTTTTTAAATGTTGATGGGATATACGTTTCAAGGGTTTGTGTGTTTCTCTCACTTGTTTGTTATATATCTTATTGATTTGTATTATTACTTAATGCCAACTTCTTTATGGACCTCCCTAGAAACTCAAATATGGGACAATGTATATTATATGGCCTCACTAGAATCCTAAATATGGGTAGATATGTTGTGAAACCCTCTCTAGAATCCTTGGGATGGGTTAGTGTAGTGATATGACATCCCAAGAGTCTTGAGATGTTTTCAAATATTTGATATACCATTAATTTTAAATGTCATAATTCCTTAGGTGGTTACATAACTTGTTCCAAAAAATAGAATGCAAGTTATCAAATTCTATATATTAGAAGTTATTTTTTGGCATTCATCATTTTAGGTCTACATGTATTGGTTCCACCTCTATGAATATTTGATTACTATCCATGTAAATAAAATAACTCTTTATTTATTAAAATGTTTTGTCTATGTATTTTTATATCTTCTAGTTGATTGAATTAGAATTTATTTTTCTTGTTTATCATATTTAAGTTTATTATTCCTCCTTAATTTCCTATGTTATATTTTCATTATTTAGTGGATTTAAGAAAGACTTGATTTGGGTCAAACAATAGTTATTATATCAATTTTTTCTTGAGACTCATCCCCTATCTCTATTATAGACAACTATCATCCTCGTCAACTTCATCTCCTAAACATTTATTATTGCAATTTTTTTCTTCAAACTCATCCCCCATATATTTTATGTTGCTTGTAATACTCTAAGAATTAGTCATCTCATGGAAGATTACTTCTTAGAGTATTTCAAGTAACATAGGTTCATGTCCACAAGAGATGAAGGATGTGTCAAACAAAAAAATGCAATGAAAAATGTCCAGGAGACGAGTTGGTTAGGATGATTTGTATATAATTTTCAACTTTTAATGAATTAATAGGATAAAACATATCATAGTAGAGTCATTATTTTCTTAAATTCAACTACATATTTTCTTCAATATACTAGAATTTTTTTAAACAATAAAATGTTGAGTTTCCCTTATAAGAGATTTCTATAACATTCACCTTTGATGATGAATATCTAATCTATTTTTATTTATTTATTGTAAAAACTTATTCTATTATAAATCCAATTGAATGGATATGAATCGAAAATAGAAGCACACTAATTGTTTGACAAAAGAGTATAAATATGGAGTTATAGAGTTCATCAAGATTGTAAGAAATCATGCATACAACCCTTCTCAAATTCAATATCCATGTTTACATTATTGTTATTCAAGACAAATTAGTCCCGAAGAGTTGGAATAACATTTTATTTGTCATATAATAGATCTTATCAATAAATTTTGGACTAAATTAGGATAAAAACCGAATTTGGACACCAGTTAGGATGATACTATTGTTTATAGATCCTTCGATATGAATACCTATGAAAATGATGATGGAGATCACATGGAATAAATGAAAATGGAAATTGAATATGACCATCATGATTGTCCAATGTTGTTTGATGAGTTAAATAGTTGTGCCAAAAAAACATTGTATAACATTTTTACTAAATACAAAACATTTATAGTTTTGTTGAAGTTATATAATTTGAAATTTGTATGTTGATGGAGTGATGCCGACTTTATAGAACTATTTGGTCTCTTGAATGATATGCTACAAGAAGAAAATGAACTATTAGGCTCAACATATTATGATAAACAAATGTTACATTAAATGGTAATGATCTCTAAAAAATATATGATTTTCCGATTGATTGTAAATTGTTTCTCAAGGACCATGAAACACTAATAAAATGCCCTCAGTGGGCACAGATCGATACAAGAAAAATCAATCAGGTCCTTAGAAATCGATAAGGTACATTTATATCATTCCATAGTTTAGAAGACTATATGGATGTCATGAAACCATAATTCAATTTACATGCCATGCAGATATAATAATTAAATATGGGAACCTATGTTATCTATTAGATTCTCCTTAGTGAAATAAAATTGATTATGAGTATCCAAAATTTTGAAATGAGATGAGAAACATTAATCTGGTGTTATAT
Organism: Viscum album; assembly: GCA_963277665.1. NCBI lineage: Eukaryota > Viridiplantae > Streptophyta > Magnoliopsida > Santalales > Viscaceae > Viscum > Viscum album. The sequence goes on along the minus strand of OY728128.1, from coordinate 29,463,286 downwards.
ACAGGTGGAATAAGTCCTTTTAGTGTACATAGTACCCCTAGTACATGTCCCATCATGTTGGTAAATTATAACTTTCCACCATGGTTATGCATGAAGTGTAAATACGTTATATTGTCTCTAAATTTATCTCGACCAAAGCAACCTATTAATGATATAGATATCTATTTAGACCCATTGATCGATGATCTGAAATTGAAGTGGGATACAAGTGTTGCTATGTATGATGCTCATAGAGGTTTATAATTCACATTGAGGGCCATATCATTCCAAATGATAAATCACTTCCCCGAATATGGAAATTTATTAAGCTATTGCACTAAATGAATGTCAGGGTTTCCCATTTGTGAAAAATACACATACTTAGTTCAGTTGAAACATTCCCCGCATACTATGTTTTTAAAACATTGTAATTTATTAACTTGATGACATAAATATCAATCAAAGATAACAGTATTCGATGGTAATATCATTCAAGGTACAAAACCATATATAGTAACATGTGATAAACTATATAATAAAGTAAAATATATTGAAAATAGTTTTGGTAATCCATTTTCATAAAACCATACAAAATAAGTTTGGAAGAAGATATCAATTTTAATTGAATTTCCAAATTGGAATTGTTTGTATGTCATTCATTTTATTGATTTCATGAATGTATAAAAAATTTATTTGATAGTTTTATTGGAACATTACTAAATGTTCTTGGAAAAACAAAATATGGCATCATGAATAGGTTGGACTCGATTGAAATGGGGATAAGGGATGATTTGGAATCATTAAAGGGTAAAAGGTGGACTTATCTTCCTCCATTAGATTACACTATATCCAGAGAGTAAAAAATTTCAATTTCCCTTTTCCTTAATAAAATAAAAGTCCCACATGGGTATTCATCAAATGTCAAGAATGTCGTGTCAATGAATAATTTGATGTTATAAGGACTAAAATCACAAAACAATCATGTTTGGATACAATATTTAATTCATGTTTCTTTCTTTTTCATTATGCCTCAAAATGTAAGACATACATTAACCAGACTACTTCTTTTTCATATCTACATGCAGTAAAGTTATAGACCCGGTGAAGTTTCCCATCATGAATAAGGAGGTTTCAGTCATATTATGTGAATTAGATATCTTCTCCCCACCATAATTATTTGATATAATGGTATGTCTAATGGTTCACTTGGTTATAGAGGTTCAAAAATGTGGTCTTATCCATTACATATGTATATAACCCATTAAATGGTATATGAATATTTTGAAAGGGTATGTCAGGAATTGAATTCATCTAGATGTTTTTATTGAAGAATGATATATTGTTGAAGAAGATATTGAATTATGTATTGATTACCTATTATATATTGATAGAATTGGTCTCCAAAATTATCTCCATAGAGAACGCCTTATGGGTGAAAGGATTTCCAAAAGAGATGTTGCTACAATTAACATGAAAGAGCAGTAGAAAGTGCACCTTTACATTTTACATAATAGTGAAGATGTTGATACATACATTGAATCCCACAAATAAATTTGTAGAGATATGAATCTATCAAGGGCAAACTGATGGATATAAAATACACATAACAACAGTTTATAAGAAAGTTCCAAGATAAAATTTATAAGGATTTATCTAAAAATCACAATCCAATTGTCGAACGACTTCAATGGCTATCTAGGGGTCTGAATGAAAATGTTTTATCTTACACTATTTTTGTAATCAATGGAAATATGTTCTATACAAAAGAACACAATGACTACAATATGATGAAAAATAGTGGGGTTATTCTTGTGGATGAAGAAATGTACATATATGGTTAAAATTATCATAATCCAATTTATGAAAATATGTCATATTTTGGAATTATTTAATAGATATATGAGTTGGATTATACAAAATTTCAAGTGATGATTTTTCGTTGCCAATAGGATGACAATATCAGTGTAGTGAAAGTTGATGAAATGGGAATTGTGAAGGTAAATTTCAGTTCAGAAGGAGTAAAAGATGATCCATTCATAATTTCATCATAATCAGTGCAAGTATTTTATGTCTTTTATCCAACAAACAAGAATTTGTCTATTGTTCTACTGGCTACTAAATCAAATGTCATGTCTGATGAAAATTCAATCTAAGATGATCCTTTCTTTGGGAGATCACAATCACTTCATGTCGGTCCCAATTTGGACATTTTATTGTATGTTAAAGGGGAACACAGAGATGAGATTTTTATTCTTAATAGAGGGAAAAAATCCCTAAAACCATTAAATATTAATGAAATATATTTCAATGATAAGGTAAAAGAAATTAATATACTATGTTTTCTTAATAATATTATATCTTCTCTATTACATTAACATAATAAAAATTAAATGTTTGACTGATCATGTGGATAATTTCTTCTTCACATGATGATTTTACCAATCCCTCAAAAGAACAAAATATAACAATGGAAACCCTTTTGAAATATGTTATGATAATGTTACAATATAATTTATCTATTTTACCGAAAAAATATATAATGGAAAATTGATATGATTTTCATTATTCTTTTCAGAGTTAATTTATTTTTAGAAGATTTATGTCCATCTCTCAAGCCTTTGAAGGATGAGAAATGTTTCTATATGTGCTCAATCACAGAGTTAATATTAATATTTCGATAGTAAAATCATTACCCATAGAATTAATGTATTATTTCATATTTATGTTTAATTTATTTATTTTTATTATTAGTCACATAATAATTATTTTCTTATATGGGTGGATTCTTTTTTTCATGTTGGGGTAGTCTATCCAAATTTCATTCCTTTTTGTACCAAAACATTCACAAACTTTTTCTCCCTCAAAACTTTTCACCCCAACAGTGTTGACATTTATCACTTTCCTTTAAGTTCCCCTAATTCTCAATCACAAAGGTAATCTTCATTTTTCCATTGTAAAATAATTTTCTATAGAATGAATGTATTTTTTCAAATTTATGTTTAATTTATTTCTTTAGTATTACTCATATAATAATTTTTTTGTATAGGTGCATTCTTTATTTTTAGTTGAGGTGGTTTCTTCGAAGCTTCTCATGTAGTGTTGAAATTTATATAAATAAATTCATAGTATGTCGTGGTAACAATGACATTTAGAATTGTTTTTTATACCTTTTTATGTGAAAGAATCAGTAGCACATCAATACAACACATGGTGTGACTGGCAGGACTCTAAGTACTTCTTTCTATTTAAAATTGGCATTAATTTTAGTAATATAGAAAAGTAACCTACTCAAAACCAAGAACACATGTTAATATTGTTTTTATAATTTAATAAAACAGCTTATAAGTCATTTTATAATGTGTTGGAATCATTGGTACCTTAATATGAAACAAAATGTGCCTGGTATGACTCAATGTGTTCGTTAGGAGTTTAAAATAAACATTTTACTTTAAAAAGTGTCACTCATAGAAAATAAATAAAACAAACCCATATTTTCATGATAATTTAAAGCATTAATTCAAAAATACTTTTTGACATGTAATATTTTGTCTCATGTCAAACTGATATACGACGTGATCCATATGAGTCAAAGTGTGTGTTCCAAGTTTAAAATGTCATTCTAGTAAAAAGACAGATGACGTAATCCAAACCAAGAAAACACATTCATATTTTTTTAAACAATATTTAAAAAACCTATAAGTAATTTAAAACATGTATGAATCAGTTGAACATCAATCTGATGCACGGTTTGATCGGTATGACTCTAAGCGTATCTTTATTTAAAATTGACATCAATTTAAAAAAAAGGAAAATTGAACGACTCAAAACCAAATAAATAAATTAAAATTGTTTTATATATTATGAAAACAATACAAAAGACATTTTAGATGTGTAGGAATCAATTGATCCTCAATCTGATGCACGATGTGATCGGTATGACTCCAAGTGCGTCTTTTTATTTAAAATTAACATCAATTTTAGTTAAAAGGACAAATAACCTACTCAAAAACTAGAAAACACATTTTTATTATATAAATGCATTACAAAAATGATCTATAATTTATTTTTTATTTGTATTAATCAATTTCACCTTAATATAATACATTATGTGCCTAGTATGACTCAATATGTCCGTTATGAGTTCAAAATCAATATTTTAGTTCAAAACGTGTCACTCATTGAAGACTGAGAAAACATGATTTTATTTTCTTCATAATTTAATAAATCAATTAATAATTCATTTCTGATGTGTGTGAATCAGTCTCACATCAAATAGATACATTATGTGATTGGTATGACTCAAAGTGCATGTTTCAATTTTAAAATGATATTTTTTGTAAAATGGACATGTGTTGTATTAAAAACTAAGAAAACACATTAATATTGTTTTTATACTTTAGTAAATTGATCCATATGTTATTTGGGATGTTTAGTGATCTTATGTACCACAATATGATGTATGGTGTGACCGGTATAACTCTAAATGCATCTTTTTATTTAAAATTTTCAACAATTTTAGTAAAATGAAAAACAACACTACTCAAAACTGAGAAAACACATTCGAATTGTTTTGAAATATTATAGAAATGATAAATAAGTCATTTTTGACATGTAGGGATTATCTATATCTCAACCCATTTCACTATGTAACTGGTATGACTCAATGTCTTCATTATCTGTTTATAATCGACAATTTAGTTCAAAAAGTGTCACTCACTAAAAAATGATAAAACATTCTAAATATTTTATGATAATTTATTAAAATGATTCATAATTCATTTGTGACATGTGGGAATTGATCTCAAATCAAAATAATACACTATGTGATTTAAATGAGTCAAGGTTTGTGTTCTTAATTTAAAGTGACATTTTAGTAAAAAAGACAACTAATGTACTTAAAATTGAGCAAATGAATTCATATTGTTTTTTAATATAGTAAAATTATCAATAAGTCATTTGAGATGTGTAGAAATCATCCTCACCTCAATCCTACACATGGTGTGACCGGTATGACTCAAAGTGTGTATTTTTTTTTTAAATTTTACATCAATTTTAGTAAAATTCACAACTGACCTACACAAAACCAAGAAGACAAATTCAAATTGATTTGATACATTATTAAAATTATCCATAAGTAATTTTTTATTTATAGGAATTATACACACCTCAATCTGATACCTAATGTGCATGGTATGAATGAAAGTGTTTGTTATCAGTTGAAAATTGAATTTTTTTTCTCAAAAAGTGTCACTCACTAAAAGCCAATCAAACACACTTGGATTTTCATGATAATTTATGAAAATGATTTATATATCATTTTTGATGTGTAGGAATCAATTTCACATCAAACCAATACACTATGTCATCATAATGAGTCAAAAGTTCATTGTGTCTAGTTTAAAATGACATTTTAGTAAAAAAAAGACTAATGACATACTCAAAACTGAGAAAACACATTCTGATTATTTTGATACTTTAGGAAAATAATCCACAAGTCATTTGAAATGTGTTTGAATCTACCTCACTAAAATCTAATGCATTATGTGACCGGTATGAATCAAATTTCATATATTTATTTAAAATTGACATCAATTTTAGTAAAATTAACACTTTCTATTAATTTATTTCTTTATATTATTACTAACATAAGAATTGTTTTCTTATATAGGTGTGTTATTTTTCATGAGTAGGTTTTTTTTTGTTCGAAAATAGCATGATTCGGGGTTAGGATTACAAGATAAAAGAACATTGATGATTTTTAATGTATATAATAATTTTTATTTATGTAATTCTATAAACCAATCTTTGAAATCATTATAATATAGGTTTTTTCTGGTATTTGGGTTGTAAATTTAATTTAATTTAAATTATTTATTTGGTCTTTTTTTCTATATCTGGTGTTTCTTTATGTTGTGGTGTGTTGTTATAGAAAATTGCACTGGTGTTGTAGTGTACTATTGTATCACACTATAGTATGGCCTTTTATGATCGCTTTTAAAAGAAGTGATAAAGGATAGATTTTTCAGTGCTTCTATAAGCACTGATAAAAGACACATTTCTACATTTTCTTTATCCCTATTAAAGGTAAACTTTATCAGCACTGATAAAATACCATGTATTTTAGTCTTTCTTAGATATTCAACACTTCTTATCACTGATAAAGTCCATTTCTAGCACTATTAAAGACTTATTTTGTAGTACTGCTAAGGAATTTAGAGGTACTCTATCTCTTGGAGACGTGTTTCATGCCTTTTCATCTCCCTCCATCTCTTTGAAAATGAGGACCCCTTGGGTCTATTTTTTGGAAAACATGTGGAACATGGCACATATAGGTCATATTTGGAATTCAATTCATGATAGGGAGTTTTCTAATAGAGGTGTGTACATTTTGATACACACAAAAGTGAACCTAAGTTTTCTCATTAGGGTAAACTGAGTTACCTGGGTGAATTGACCTAGTTGGATGTTATTTGAACTAGGATAAGTGACTTGGGAATATTGATCCATGTGATGTTACCTAGGTGAACTTTTTTTTTCTAAAAACAGAGTGCCAACAAATTCCCTTCCCCATAAAAATTGGATTTTATTTGCATGAATAGGATCATATTCTATGTTAAATGTGAAATTGTCTATAACATTTTTCAAAAGTAGTTATTTGTGCTAAAATTGGGAGTTTAGTTCACCATTTTTTTAGTGCATGGTTAAGAGATCTGTTTTGGAACTTGACTGATAAACATGAACTTACACCCAGGAGAATGATTTTTTCTCACACATATATGAATGATGAATTATCCTTTATAAATAATGTGGGTCCACCCTCACTTTTTCACACTCTTATGACCTAAGAAACCCCAAAATTTTCACACTCTCTTTTTTCTTATGTTTTTCAATACCCAAGGAAATCATGTTACATTTTATACTTCTCATTATCTTCAGTGTGGTTATGATTTTGTGTGAACACACTTCATATAGATTTTACACATGGGGAAATTAACATGAGATAATGGTTTGAGTAAAGAAATCTAAGTGAAGAAACCTTGGAAAATACCCTTGGGTGAAGTGACCTGGGTGAAGACATGTGGGAGAATTGACTTGGGAAGAAAACATCACTTTGTCAAAAAATTTATTGGTTTCTTATGTACCAAGAGTGTCCTTGATCTAGAAATTTAGATCTTATTTTCATTTCTTTTTCACATCATATTTATGAATATTATCTTATAGAATCAAATTGATATGTACTTCAAAACCTAATTTTGATGACATTTTGGTTGCTCGAATGAACAATATAATTGAGGGTGATTAGCCTAGTTTAACAAATTCCATCAAATAACATTATCAACTGATTTGATTTCTACTAAAGTTTTATTTACTCAACTACCCAATGTTTGATAGACTTTCTCTTTATATATTTCTCCTTCCTATTGATGAATTGATCCCATCTCTAGACAAGGACATTTTTTCTATGAAAATCCTGACAGCATGTGCTACTATCTGGGAAACATCTATCTCTATGGGAAGGTCATAAATAAATCTATCTATAGGGTATCATATTTCCTGATCCATGATCTTCTATAAGTGATTTATAATCATTAAATACACTCAACCATCAAACAGTACTACATATGGAATCATTATAAAGGATATAGCCTCTAATAGGATATTTCCCCTATGGGAACTTCTCTAAGGAGTGGTAATTTCCCAACTGGATTAACAATTGTTGTCTCAGGTTTAAAGGTCATATAAGAGATTCTAGGCTCTATTAGGCTATATGGAGCTCCTAATTCTTAGTATATTATCACCCTAATATACTCCTAGAATTGTATAGTCATTGTTTTCTCGAAACTAGCACCTTACATCTACTGTATAGAGAAGTGGGTATCAATCTTTAGTATATCTATAAGATTGAGGGGGTCCCCATTTTAGGTAACATGTATAATTAGTTTATTCCCCCTCATGGTGCTTAGGATTTCATTAATCACACTCCAATCCTAGAAAGGGACTTTCTAACACATATTGATAAGGAGAGGATAAAATATGTATGAAAATCTATCAATGTCCCTTTTAATATATGGATCAAGATATTCTTATGCCCCTTGGGATAAAAATACATGGTGAAAAAGAAAAGTATTTCCTGAATCAGTATGTTAGTATGTACCAGAAGACCGATTAATCCATTATTAATAACGTTCAATACACAATGTGGGGTTATTAATCCTAGATATTCAGTTGATGAGTCTTCTAGTGATGTTCCCCAGTAGGTGGTTACTACCTACTCAAGATTCTCAAATTGAGGTAAGGGGAAATGCTATCGTGAAGGTCACACAACTTGAATCAGGGGTAAAATTAAATTTTACCATTCCAACACAAAGGAGGATTTACAAAGTGTTTAGTACAATTCAATGGGAAATATCCTTTACTAGACCTTTGGTCTAATACTATTTTAGCATAGATGGATAGTGGTGCACTTTGGAAGTTACATCATGAGGGACATTATATTAACTCATAAACTCGCACCTAGACCCACACTATTAAACATTTTGAGAATATAACCAATACACATGGATTCCCACATCTAGACCACCTCCTAAGGGATCATTATCAATTCATATTTTCCCACTATGAAGCTCCCATTAGTAAGTTGGTGGCTGGTTTTAATGACTCGGATAATGTATGATCATATAGAATTTCATAGAAAGATAGAACACTTATATTAAGGGTTATATGGGTTCCCATCTATGAGCATGGAATAAATTCCTAGATTAGGCACAAATTTTGGTGTATATAGGAAGTAAACTTTTCACACTTTCACAAAGTGTATTATGAGTAGCGCCCAATGATCTTATACCAACTCTAAATACTTTTAACACATATGAACATAAGAGATCAACACACTTTATCATCATCCAATTATCCCATTATTCTATCCCTATAATATGCAAAATTATGGATCAGAATTTTCCATATCATGGTTATGAAAGGGGTTAGACCATGAATAAGTGGACTACCCTTTCAGGATAAAGGAGGGGCTTAAGTGGAATCCGAGTTAATTAATGATGTCATCAAGTTGGGATCCATGACTAATAAAGGGGAGACCTCTATATCAAAATGTGGTGTTTTACATTATGACACCTAAGATAAATATACTCATGCATCACCTATAGAGGTGTCAGAGACCTAAAAGTTTCATAGCATTTCCTCCAGATATATTGCTCTGGAGGAGGACTCTATTAACACGACATTATTGAATTTAGACCTAATTTCATCTTAGATAGTTGTTTGAACCCTCTCATTAAGAATTATTATTTAGTATTATATCTTAGTTATGTAGGATGAAGTCACTCGTGGTGTTTAAGTCACATACATGAATTTTCTAACACATGAATGGTCCTAGAAAAACATCTATACTCTAATCATATAGACTCTAATTACTGAGATGGATAGTAAGGACGATTAACTATACTAGTTATTTGTGGATGTATTAACTGATGGAATCAACTAATGGAAATTATATGCTATCATTAGAAAAATAATAGATACCTAAGAACAACTGATTATCTAGGAAAGGGATCTCCACTACTTTGAAATCACAAATCACGGGATGGAATCAATGGAGTAAGCCACTGAAGCACTTAAGTGGTACAATACTAAAGTGTCATAACTCTACGACATTATGTCAACTCTTATAATAGAGATAAATTGACATGATTTCCATATAATATGAATTATATAAAAAATTTCTTATGTGTAAAATCATCATAATGTTGTCAAGTGAGTGATTCAAGAATTGGTGGCATTGATTGAGGATATGTGTCCATTAGATGAAGCCGAAGCTTCTAAGTGAGAAAGTATTTGTTGACTAATTAGTACTTCCCATTAGGTTTTATTTTGTCTTTAGTTATTAACTATACAAAATTTATCCATATCATTCCTATTATTCTCTCTATTTTTTTAAAGATATTGGGGGACACAGATTTTTATATTTCCCTCTAAATTGTAATGAAGGACATGAATGATCTTTTTTTATACTTGAACTATTATCAATATTTAATCCCATTTTTATCATCTATATTTGATAATCAGGTAGTCCTATTATGTGTATCCTCAAAAAATAACTAAATAAACTTGAAAATATTATGGAAATGGATATGGTAAATCATAACCTCCAGTTTTTTTAATCCAATGATAAAGTATAAATAAATTCATTAACTATTGGATACATGTAACCTTAAATGGATATATTTTGGCCATATATAGTGGAACATGTACCATTACCATAAGATGGGATAAGTATTTTAAGATATAGGATCACGAATCATGGTATCCTCTTAAACTTATGTGCCTATATGAATATATGTGATTTAGATATAGTGGAATGGGTACCATCATCTTAAGACAAGGTTATATCGCTTAGATATAAGGTTTCATATTATATTTGTTCTCTTAGATGGGTATAGGAGGGAACAATATGGTAGAATATATACTATCTACACACACTAGAGTTTGTCCATTAAGATATGGGAGATGAGTGACTCATTATAATGATAATCACTAAGAGAAAATTTGGAATAAGGATTACAATGTTCAAGAGGGATCAACATCCCTAAGACTACACCCTTATGCATTTCACATAGGTCATCTGAGCTAATATATGGGGGTAATATTGGAATTCTCTAAATTTTTCCTAGTGTGGGTGACCTAGTGAGCATAGATTGATTGTTTCTAGGGCCATATGCTAGACCCCAAAAGTTTTGAATCTTTTTCATTAGCCCTAGATTTTTCCAAATCCTTGGATGGGAAGTCTTAGTGGGAAAATCATAATTTTCCCAGGTTTACATTTGTGGGATTTCAACATATAAAATTATGTTCCTATACCTTTTCAAATGCTCTATTTTTACTAGTTTATATGAGGTTCATGCCTAGAAATTGGATACTCAAATTCTCCCCAGTTCCCTAATTGTTTTTTTCAACTAGATGGGTACTGCGTATTTTTTTTCACTAGTAGTTTAAGGTCATAAATGTCAGACTGATGTAGTTGGTGTTTAAATTCATGGATCTTCACCCAAAAGGTGAGGTGATTTATCCATCTTGAAGTACGAGATAAACCCAACATTAATGAAGAACCCAATTCCACTAACATAGATAGCATGATGGGAAGGTATATGGATCCTATGGCCATGATACTCAAACAAATGGTTTTTGATGCTTATGTCATACATATTTGATTAAAAGGATGGCATAGTCTTTTTAGTAGGGGTGGAGAAAAAATCTATATGAATGATGAACGTAACACCAATACAGACCATCTCATGGGTGGATACCTGCAGTTTAGGGTCATGGTACTCAAGTTATTGTGTCATGTCACGACCCTTCCTCGGGGCATGTGCCGTGACTACCCCAAACTCTCCTTCCATAGGCCAGGGGCTGGCGACTAGAACCAAAGGCATAAATCCCGATAACTGGGAAGGCATTGCCTTTATAAAAATAACAAAACACCATAGAGTACAAGCAAAAGTAAAGCACCAAGTACAAAAAGGAAATTTGAAAAGTAAATGGGCCACAATACAAACCCAATCGAAAGTACAGCTACAACTGGAAGAAAGTAAAACAAAGACAAGAAGATGGAAGAAGATAGAAGCAGCTCCTGGGTCGTCCTCCTCAGATCCTACCTGAAGGGTTGGTACAGATAGCACAGCTCCTGAATCGTCCACCACGGATCCTACCAGAAGGGTAGGTAGAGATAGCCTCTGCAATGCTCTCGCCCGTCAACCTCCTCTGAGTGCCTCCTCGTCATGATGTCCACCCCCGGATACTATCTCGTCGTGAGGTCCACCTCCGGGTACTGTCCAGTCCTTGAACACTCGGCCTCTGTCTGCACATCCCATCGTCTGCAACCAACACAACGAGGTGCGGGCATAGCCTGTGGAGGGGTGATTATAACCATACTCAGTAGGGACCCCGAGACCCGCAAGGTCTCACTAAATCCAACAAGGATAAACACAAAGGAGATATCAATAGATAACCTCTACTTAGGTATATGCCCATTCATATCCTTAAGTTATCAAGTAACCCATCTCAATCATTAGGAAACACAAAGATTATGAAATCAATGGATAACCACTACCCAGGTATATGCCTATACATATACCTAAGTTATCAAGTGACCCATCTCAATAATGAGGAAACACAAAGATTATAGACTCATCTCAAACCAGGATTTAATCATGAAGTCTAAACCACAGATGCTGGAGAACTCCTCCTCTATCGAGTACAGTGGGCCTGCCACTACAACCAAGCACGCCCCACTAACATTGGACTGTTGTAGTACTCCACCTATCGAGTATTGTGGGCCAGTTTCTACAACCAAGCACTTCCCACCATGGGTCTGCCGCTATAACCAAGCACTCCCCCTCATAGGCTCCAGAGGTACTCCTTCTGTTGAGTAAGGCGGGTCTTCCGCTACAACCAAGCACTCCTCCGTCGTGGGTCTTCTGCTACAACCAAAATCTCTCTCTCATAGCCTTTAGAGGTACTCGTTCTATTGAGTACCGCTGGTCTGTCACTACAACAAAGCGCTCCTTCGTCGTGGGTCTGCCGCTACAACCAAGCGCTCCCCACTGGGCTATCCGAAACACACTGAGAAGATAGATCAGTAGTCGTCAAGTCTCATCCAGCTACTAGGTCTCTGCACTCTGCTAGCTCATCACCGGGAGGGTCCGATCCATGAGCTAATGTTTGATACTCCAAGTATCACAAAGTCCCGCGAAGAAGTATCTCAAAGATCCGCCTCATCATAGGGATCTTAACGCAACAGACAGCGCGTCAGTCGGACACCGGGTCTGTGAGTTACTAGCCTTTTCGTCCCAGGGGCCCGGTTGGTTTCGTGTGAAAACCAACCCATCCGTATCTCGTTTATACCCCAAACTCTCATAGGTTATTCTCATATGGACCGTTTCTCAATGTGATCACCAACGCCGCTGACGGTTCGTCAAACAAACGTCCGGTCTGAAAGTTATCAGCTTTTCCGTTATAGGGGCCCGGTTTGATTTCGGGTACAATCCAACCCGTCCACTATCCAACTGCATCAAAAACACAGGAGATGTATGCCAAAAGTTCTTTATCATCAATAGGAATCCATCAAAGTCGAAGGCATGTCAATCGGACGTCCAGAGCTCAAGATATAAGCGTTTTCGCTTCGAGGGCCCGGTTGGTTTCGTATCCGAACCAACCCAGTCGTACTCAAAGTTCTCCAAAAGCTTGATTGTAATATACCGAAAACACCGTCTCGATCCAATGATCGTATCACAGCTGACGGTGCATCGATCGGAGGTCCGTAGCCCAGGATATGGGCGTTTGAACGAAAACTGCCCGAAATCGGGGGTTCGGGCCTGGACCGACCCGGCCCGAGACCCCCCCAGGGTCGGCCCAAACCGGGGTGACCCAAACCGGGTCCGGGTACAGCCCATTAGGGCGCGGCCTGGCCTGGACGCGGCCCGGCCGGTTGTCCTGCCGCGCTGGCGCGGCCGCGTGGCCGCTCGACTGTCCGGCTGAGCGGAACAGGGGGATGCGGTCGCCCCCTTGAATGAAGCTGCGGCCCCGCGTGGGGGCCGCACCCTACCAGCGATGTGGCGGCCAGTGTCGCGTCTCCCCTTGGTTCCGCGCGGCCGTGGGACCAGCCGCCTACTGTGGTGGCTTCAGCCGCAGCGGCCCTTCCCAGCGGTGCACCGGCAAGATCTTCGCGGAACACCGGACGCACTCCAGTGGTCCGTTTGGCCTGCCTTCTTCTCCAGCGGTCCTCCCGGGACCGGCCCTTCACTGCGAAGACCTCATAATTCTTTTGCGGCCCTCTTCGTCGTCGCCCATCAATCCACACACAACGATCAACCAGCAGAGTCTTTGAATCGCCTCCGCGGCCCCTACTCCGGCCGCGGTTTCGTTCGGCCTCAACGGCGCCGCGCTTCTTCTTCCCGTTCTTCCTTATTTCCACATGGTTCTGTTGCACTGTGTCGCCTTTGTTCGTGCCGCAATGAACAAAACAACAAAGGGGGGAGGAGAGTCGGTCGTGTTCGTGTGGTCTGACCTCCTCCCGCTAAGTTGATAACAAGTGGCTCAAAAGATGAAGAACGACAAGGATTTTTCACAAACAAAATAAAGTAAACAACCCCTACCTCAAGCGTCGTCGAGCGAGCGTTCGTCGCGGAAAGGGACGTCATGGAATTGATCGCCGCGGAAGAACGCGGATCGTCGCGTCGCAAAGGAATAGTGTCTCCCTTCCTTTGACACGGAAAGAAGAACGAGGAGATGCGCATCGGGTCATCGATCTCCGAGGAAGGCGTCTCTCACCGTCGTCCATCGTCGGGGGTCGGCGTTCTACGTGTTCTTTGCGTTCTTCGTCGAGGAAGGAGTGCTTCATGGCTTGAGTGATTTCTCCCAAACCTCTCAAAACCCAACAACCCTTAATAAAATAAGAGTTTGTCTTATTTTATTTCTCAAGACATGCGTTTTGAAATTCAAAAATGAAATAATCAATTAAGTGAAATAATTGCAACGTTTAAACCGCCAAATTATTTGAGGCATTTCATAAACAGAAAAACGCAAGGGTTGACTTCCACTTAATAGGGGTGCGGGTGTGTTACCCTATAAAAGGAGGGGGTTTAGGAAGAAAAGAAACGGTGGTGCTCATGTGGGTCCCACCTCACTAATATCCTACCTAGTGGGTAGGATATTGTGGGTCCCACTCCAAACACTTAGCTTAGGATAAAATACATTAAGTAAAATAAAAATTGGTCACACCATTTTTATTTTATTCCTTTACATAACCCAAAAAAATTAAAAACCACACCCGAGCAAACGCAACTCCGGAAAAGGTGTTTCTATGCAATTACCGGCGTTGCGATTCCATCGGTGCCCTCGTAATTCGATTCCAATCACTGGTCCAAAAGTTAGAAAAACTTGCTCATTCGTTCACTGAACGTAGCCGAGCAAAACTTTGGAAAATGATTCTGGTCACACCGGGCCTCGGAATCAGGTGTCGTCAAAAACTGCATTCTTGTAAAATCCCAAAGAAATTACGAAAAGAAATTTCCTTGAAATTTTCGGGTCTTTACATTACTCCCACCTCAGGGCTTTACGTCCTCATAAAGCTTTAACACAAACTAGGGATACAAAAGCGGTACTGAGCATGCATCTGAGCCTCTCTCTCCCATGTGCTCACCTGGAGGTTCCCGTATTTCCAGAGAAAGCGCACCTGAGGAATCGACCGTCCTCGTAGGATCTGCTCCTGTCGTTCCTCGTTCCCCACTGGAACCTCTGTGAGGGTCACCCCATCGCCCAAGTCTAGCTCCTCATGGTCAATGAAATGAGAAGGGTCGAGCTCGTATCTCCTCAGTTGAGATACATGGAAGTCTTCATGCACCTGGTGCAACTAAGGTGGGTGGGTCAAGCAGTAAACCACCTCGCCTACCCTGCTGAGTACCTATAACGGTTCGTTGAACCTTGGAGATAACTTGTCACCTCAGCCACATCTCTGTAACTCACGTCGAGGTGAGACCCGTAGGGAAACGTGGTCGCCATCCTCAAACTCTAGTGGTCTCTGCCTTCTGTCAGCACAAGACTTTTGCCGGCTCTGAGCTGTCCTCATCCGCTCTTGGATGACTTGGACCTTTCTGGTCCTACAAGAGCTGCTGAGATTTCTTCTTTTCCGATAAGAGAAATCAGGTCTCATCCCCTGGATGAACCACATTCATCGCCTAATACAGTCAATCCCGACATGGAAGATACTAATCCATACCAAGGATGACGTCGTAAGGCCTCGACGCTACTACCAAGATATCCAACCGTTACTCTCACCACCAAGGGTTGAGTCACACTGTCGGCATCAGTGTGTGGTCACTAGGTCTCCTCTAGTAGGTATCTCAAAGTGAGGGTCAAGTCAACGGTTTTTAAACCGGAACCTCTTAGTAACAACATAAAGAGAGGATAGGAAGGTAAACGCCACAAGAAAGGTATCTTTTATTACTGCAGCTCAAAGTACTAAGACACAAAGCATCTAAAAACAAACATCAACAAAGCTAGAAGCAACATGAACAAAAGTCTCCAGGTCTGGAGCTAGTCCCGCTCCTATCCATCTACTCCCAGAGCTCCATGATCGTAGGCCTCGGTTGCCTGAAGTTGAGCTCTCCCATGTCCACCTGTTCCCTATGGTCGGGGTGGACCTCCTGGTGGTGGTGGTGGCAACACTTCGAAGCGTCATCCACCTCCAGCTGCACGGCCAGCTCCCCTGCCACGGTCTCCTGCTCCATGCGGTCCACCTTTATTGAACCACTCCCTCTTCCTGGGAGGTCCTTTATTCATCTGCTGGTCATCCGTATGGTGGGTCGGACAGTCACGAGCCATGTGACCTACCCCGCCGCAGGAGTAACATTATCCGCTCATGGTAAGTCATTGTCCTCCGCAGGTGCCTCGCAAAAATGATCCTCTATCATGCGGTCGACCACCTGTAGGTCTAGTCCTCTTGGACCTCTGTGTTATCTGTCTACTGCTCGCTGCAGAAAACTCTGCCGCATGCCGGCTAGAGGTGGGTCCTGCTACTGGAGACTGCTCAGCAAGGAAACTCTCCACTAAGAGGGCTCACTCCAACACCCCTTTCTGTGTCAGAATTCTGTGAGAAACAACTGAAGCTCTGATCTCTCTCCTGATCCCCTGTTCAATGGTTTGGGCCATGAATAATGGGTCTCGTACCATGTCTGTGGAATAGCGCGAGAGATTAGTAAACCTCTCGGCATACTGGGCTACTGTCATGCTGCCCTGCCGCAGCTGTATTAGCTCCTGGATGCCCACCGCACGAAGGGTGGCTGGGACGAACTCTAAGAAGAAAAGGCTCTCAAAGTCTATACAAAGGAGAGATGCCTCGTCGTGCACTTGGAGAATCAAGCTCCACCATCTGCCTGCTTCCGAATGCAGGAGGCTCGCTGCGAGAATCACCATGAGGTCAGCTGGTGTCCCCACTAACCTGAAAACTCGCACAACTGCCTCTATCCAATCCTCGGCTGGCTGAGGGTCCGTCTCCCCGCAGAACCTGGGCGGTCACTGATGCTGAAACTCATGTAGTGCACTAAGGCTACGTGCACCATCAGTGGATAGGGCTGGTAGCATCGGTGGCTCGGTGAGTAGAGGTACCGCCGGTGCCTCTGCTATCAAAGGGCCATGTACTGAGGCCTCGTTGCTCAATGGGTTGTCATCCCACACAACGCTCGGAACCCTAGATGGATGCCGTCGTGGGGCCATCCTAAAAAGAAACAGGTGTTACATGGTCAAACAGTATACTTGGTGAGCTGACACAAAGTAATCACAAAGAAAACTTGAAACACACATGAAATCAATGTTTTCTTTCATTAAGTCGAAAATCAGAAGTCAGGGGTCCTGGTGTACGGATACGTCGGCCGCCGCACCAACACTGGACTCCCTGGACTGATAATCACACCCAATACCCTTAACACTATTGCTCCACATAGAATAAAGATCATAGTCCATAGTTATGCGGTAGAACCAAACTCCTCTGATGCCAATTTGTCACGACCCGTCCTTGGGGCCTATGTCGTGACTACCCCAAGCACGCCTTCCATAGCCCAGGGGCTGGCGACTAGCACCAAAGGCGTAAATACTGATAAATGGGAAGGCATTGCCTTTATAAAAGTAACAAAACCCCACAGAGTACAAGCGGAAGTAAAACACCAAGTACAAAAAGGCGGTACTGAAAAGTAAATGGGCCAGAATACAAACCCAATCAAAAGTACAGCTACAACTGGAAGAAAGTACAACAAAAACAAGCAGCTGGAAGAAGATAGAAGCAGCTCTTGGGTCGTCCTCCTCGGATCCTACCTGAAGAGTAGGTACAGATAGCGCAGCTCCTGAATCGTCCACCACGGATCCTACCTGAAGGGTAGGTAAAGATAGCCTCTGCAACACTCTCGCCCGTCAACCTCCTCCGAGTGTCGCCTCGTCGTGAAGTCCACCACCGGATACTGTCTCATCGTGAGGTCCACCTCCGGGTACTGTCCAGTCCTCGAACACTCAGCCTCTGTCTGTGTTGCCCGTCTTCTGCAACCAACACAACGAGGTGCGGGCATAGCCCGTGCAGGGGTGAGTATAACCATACTCAGTACGGACCCCGAGACCCTCAAGGTCTCACTAAATCCAACAATGATAACCACAAAGAAGAACTCAACAGATAACCTCTACTGAGGTATGTTCCCATTCATATCCCTAAGTTATCAAGTAACCCATCTCAATCATGAGGAAACACAAAGATTATGAAATCAACGGATAACCACTACCCAGGTATATGCCCATACATATACCCAAGTTATCAAGTGACCCATCTCAATCATGAGGAAACACAAAGATTATAGACTCAGCTCAAACCAGGATTTAATCATGAAGTTGAAACCACGGTTGTTGGAGAACTCCTCCTCTATCAAGTACAATGGGCCTGTCGCTACAACCAAGTGGGCCCCACTAACCTTGGACTGCTATAGTACTCCACCTGTCGAGTACTGTGGGCCTGCTGCTATAACCAAGCGCTTCCCACCATGGGTCTTCTGTTATAACCAAGAACTCCCCCTCATAGGCTCCAGAGACACTCCTTCTGTTGAGTACTGCGGGTCTGCCGCTACAACCAAGCGCTCCTCCATCGTGGGTCTGCTGCTACAACCAAGCACTCCCCCTCATAGCCTCCAGAGGTACTCCTTCTATTGAGTACCGCTGGTCTCCCGCTACAACCAAGTGCTCCTCCGTCGTGGGTCTGCCACTACAACCAAGCGCTCCCCACTAGGCTATCCGAAACACACCAAGACGATAGATCAGCAGTCGTCAAGTCTCAGCCAGCTACTAGGTCCCTGCACTCTACTAGATCGTCACCGGTAGGGTTCGCTCCATGAGCTATGGGTTGATACTCCAAGTATCATAAAGTCCCACTAAGAATTATCTCAAAGATCCTCCTCGTCATAGGGATCTTAATGCAACAGACGGCGCGTCAGTCGGACGCCCGGTCTGTGAGTTACTAGCCATTTTATCTGAGGGGCCCGATTGGTTTTGTGTGAAAACCAATCCGGCCATATCTCGGTTGTACCCCGAACTCCCATAGGGTATTCTCATAAAGACCGTTTCTCAATGTGATCACTAACGCCGCTGATGGTTCGTCAAATGGACGTTCGGTCTGAAAGTTATCAGCTTTTCCGTTCTAGGGGCCCGGTTGGATTTCGAGTACAATCCAACCTGGCCACTATCCAACTGCATCCAAAACTCAGACGATGTATGCGAAAAGGTCCGTCTCATCAAGAGGAATCCACAAAGTTGACGTCACGTCAATCGGATGTCCGGAGCTCAAGATATAAGTGTTTCCTCTCTGAGGGCCCGGTTGGTTTCATATCCGAACCAACCCGGTCGTACTCAAAGTTCTCCGAAACCTTTAGTGTAATATACCGAAACGACCATCTCAATCGAATGATCGCATCGCAGCTGATGGTGCGTTGATCGGAGGTCCGTATCCCAGGATATGGGCATTTGAACAAAAACTGCCCGAGAATAGAGGGTTCGGGCCCGGACCGACCCGGCCCGAGACCCCCCCCCCCTGGGTCGGCCCGAACCGGGTCCGGGTCCAGCCCAATAGGGCGCAGCCCGGCCCAGTGGGCGCGGCCCAGCCCGGCCTGGGTGGCACGACCGGTTGTCCTACCGCGCTGGTGCGGCCGCTTGGCCGCTCGGCTGAGCGGAACAGGGGGGTGCGATCGCCCCCTTGAATGAAGTCGCGGCCCCGCGTGGGGGCCGCTCCCTACCAGCGACGTGGCGGCCAGCGCCACGTCACCCCCTTGGTCTCGCGTGGCCGTGGGACCAGCCGCCTGCCACCGCGGCGTCCCTTCCCAGTGGTGCGCCGGGCGCTGCCGCCTCCTGGTGGAAAGCCGGTGGCTGCCGCCGCCGCCGCCCTGCCCGCGTGGCACGCTGGCGGGATCTTCCGCGGACCACCGGACGCTCTCCGGTGGTCCGTTTGGCATGCCATCTTCGTCGGCGGTCCTCCCAGGACCGGACCTTCCCTGTGAAGACCTCATAATGCCTTTATGGCCCGCTTCGTCGTCGCCCTCGATCCGCGCACAACGATCAACTAGCGGAGTCTTCGAATCGCCTTCGCGGCCCCAACTCTGGCCGCGGTTTCGTTCGGCCTCAACGGCGCGGCGTGACGGCGCCGCGCTTCTTCATCGCGTTCTTCCTTGTTTCCACGTGGTTCCATTGCACTGCGCCGCCTTTGTTCATTCCGCAATGAACAAAACAACAAAGGGGGGAGGAGAGTCGGCCGTGTTCGTGCGGTCCGACCTCCTCTTGTTAAGTTGATAACAAGCGGCTAAAAAGATGAAGAATGACAAGGAATTTTCATGAACAAAAAAAAAGTAAACAACCCCTACCTCAAGCGTCTTCGAGAGAGGGTTCATCGAGGAATTGATCACCACGGAAGAAGGCAGATCGTCACGTCGTGGAGGAACGATGTCTCCCTTCCTTTGACGCGGAAAGAAAGAATGAGGAGATGCGCATCGGGTCGTTGATCTCCAAGGAAGGCGTCTCTCCCCGTCGTCCGTCATCGGGGGTCAGCATTCTTCGTGTTCTTCACGTTCTTCGCCGAGGAAGGAGTGCTTCACGGCTTGAGTGATTTATCTCAAACCTATCACAACCCAACAACCCTTAATAAAATAAGAGTTTGTCTTATTTTATTTCTCAAGCCATGCGTTTTGAAATTCAAAAATGTAACAATCAATTAAGTGAATTAATTGCAACGTTTAAACCACCAAATTAATTGAGGCGTTTCATAAACAGAAAAACGCAAGGGTTGAACTCCACTTTATAGGGGTGCAGGTGTGTTACCCTATTAAAGGAGGGGGTTTAGGAAGAAAAGAAATGGTGGGGCTCGTGTGGTCCCCACCTCACAAATATCCTACCTAGTGGGTAGGATATTGTGGGTCCCACTCCAATCACTTAGCGTAGGATAAACTACATTAAGTAAAATAAAAATTGGTCCCACCATTTTTATTTTATTCCTTTACTTACCCAAAAAAAACTAAAAACCACACCCGAGAAAACGCAACTCCAGAAAAGGTGTTTCTAAGCAATTATCGGCGTTGTGATTCCATCGGTGCCCACAGAATTAAATTCCTACCACCTGTCCAAAAGTTATAAAAACTCGCTCGTTTGTTCACTGAACGTACCTGAGATAAACTTTGGAAAATGATTCCGGACACACCGGGCCTCAGAATCAGGTGCCGTCAGAAACTGCGTTCTTGTAAAATCCCAAATAAATTAAGAAAAAATATTTCCTTGAAATTTCTGGGTCTTTACATGTCATGTGGTTTATGGTCACATGATGAAGACCAGAAAAGGTTATACATCAGGGTGTCACATTCTTTCATTGAACTAAAAGGGTATAATGAATGAATGTGTAACATTAAGAATATTTAAATCCATTTGAATATCTATATTTTGGGATGTGCAAATAATAACTCAAAATATTGGAATCGTGGAATTGTGTTATGGATCAAGTATGTGGAGGATGACTATTGACCAAAATTTAATAACATTTTACAATATGATTTCATTAGGGAATATAGAGATTTGAGGATATTCTACTTAGATAAAAATATTCCTCTGATTGGTAGTGCTAAATATGGTAGCATGAATATCATTAACAATCAGAGGTTTCCCTTAGATATTAATGTGATCATTACCAATATCCATTAAAGGGTTGTGAATATTTAAACACATATGTAATGAACTATACTAATTGAGAAAATTTTATCTAAAAAGGATTCAAGTACCAAAAATTTTTGTCACCATTTATTCAACAGGTTCTCAGGGAATAGGGACATGACATAGAATTTCTCAAACATGTATGCAGGGAAGAAGGCAGAAAGTATACTCTTACTTTTTCGTTTACAATTGAGTCTAGAGAACAAAGATTGGATTTTTCTATGGTCATATGGTGGGTTATAAAAGCTTCATGACTTCTTCTACTTATTATATAACATTTTCCTCATTCATGAAGTGGTATGACTAGGCAAGTGGTGACTTGAATTTTCATCAGGTCTCCCTTTATGGATTTTCGACATGACAAGCCTTTACACCTTTTTCAGTCATATTTGAAGGGTCTTATAGTACATACCATGTATTTTTGGGGTTTTAGTTAACATAACATCAAACAAAATGATGAGATATTCTATATAGAAAGGTAAATATAAAAAAATGTGAATAAGGATCATAATGCTACTATAGACCATCCTAATAAGGGGTTTGCATAGTTTTAATTCATAGGGATTAGATAAAGAGGAGATGAAGTCTATGTAGAAATGGAAAGAAAAACCCCCAAAATGAATAAATGGTCAAATAAAGGTGTATACTACATCATAGTTAGGTGTATATAGTTTAAGGATGTATATATTAAACTAGAAAAATGGGATATCCTATGTAGAGAGGCCAAGGATTAACCAGACCAAAATATAGAACTCACTATTAATATAAACCATATTAGATGGGGGAACACATAATTTGAGTCCATATTACTCAGACTAGTGATGGGGGTGTGATACGATAACTTGTATAGGGGTTAATAACTAAGAGTTTCATAACACCCTTAAATGGGGAATGATAATGATATAAATCGTGACCTATGTTATTTTAATTAGGATAATTAAATGGAACAAGTGTAATGAGGATGATCACTAAGAAAATTTTAATGATCAATTCCACTATGATGTTCTTACAGCATATAGGGATTATAGGACTTTCTCCTCGAGATGAATTATGATTTTGGATGGAAGTGTTAAGTATGGGTGCATGAATATCATTACCAAATATAGGTTTCCCTTAAATTTTTATGTGATAATTACTAATATTCATAGAAGGATTATGATTATTCAATACATTGAAGACATGAAGTGGGATTTATGGGAAAGGGATATTCAATATGTAACTTGAACACTCTAGTCTTGATATAACCATAGATAGGATTTTGTTAGATGTAAAAGGGGATTAGATGTGGATGTGGATTCATGGTTGGGTTTGAAATATATGGTTAAAATTTCACTATGTATCATGTGAAATCATGAATTAATCCATATGTAGTTCTAACTAAATAATCCCTATATAGATCTTTCATGTATACAAGGGAGGGGAAATTTTTTATTTCGATTTTGGGTGAGAACCAGAAGAAGATTTGAGGATTATACCCAAGATAATAGAACCAAGTGTTCCCTAATGAATGAGTAATTTTACCCTGACATTGGTTTTAGGATTTGGACTATATTCTAGATTCACTAAATATTATTTTTATCTTATGTAGAGTAAATAGTTCATATAGGATGGACCACTCTATTAAGTTTAAGGTGAGATAATATATATTGTGTTTTCTATAGTTCAACATCATTTTAAAGGGTCTTGGGTGCCATGTAGTTTAAGGATGTATCATGACGACCTTTGTGGCAGAATTTTACAAAGATCTGGATCATGAGAAAAATAAAATGGATTCATCTAAGTGTTATAATCATGAAGGAAAATATGACATGAATGAGAGGCACCGACACTGGGGTAAAGTTGATGAATTGGTCGGAACATACAGTTAGGCCCAGGATAAGAGATATGGGAATCACTCCTTATCCTAAAATAACAAGAATCAATCCACACATAGTTACTGAATATGGAATCTATCTATATAAATATGGATCATGCACAAGAGTGGAAGGGTGTAGCATAAGGTTTCCCCGATGATAGAATGATGAAAAATCAATATGAATTAGTCAAGGCTCCACTTATATATAAATAACTAGTATGGAAATTGAATACATGGTTGGGCCTAGAATGGGATATATTGGTGTTACAGTGTATCTGAGTAAGTAATAAAAAATTCACATGTTAATATAATATATATGAGTTCATTATTCTGGCCATGAGCTATGTGAACTATGCCACTAAAATAGGATAATGTAACAATATCCATAACATCTCTCACATATGATATCTCTCAAATGGAGTGATCTCTCACACCTAGGGTGTTTTTGTTTGTGTAGATCAAGCTCTTATGTGAGAGTATATTTCAAAACATGGGGTCACATAGGGTAAATAACTATAAGTATTTTATGGTCTTGTAGTGTGGATAGCATGTCATAATATTTAATTTTATGTGGTAAGGAATCAGATTCCATGTAGCTTACGGTCATATGATGAGGACCTATATGCGATGTATTTTTCGAAAATATAGATTATTAACAAACTAATATAACCTCATCATAGTTCCAAGTGAATAATTAACATTATACTCACCAAGTAAAAGTGGATATTTTTATCAGAATTTGTGGATGGACCCATGATAGGAGATACAAGCATCACTACATATCATTTGATAATTGTAATTAAACCACACACAGTTCAGACAAGTTCCCAATATAGGGGATACTGAAGAAAATCTGACATTAATAGAGAGTATATAAGCCCTATGATGAGAAATGGGTGATTTTTTTATAGGTTAGGTAAAAAATGACACAATGGATTTCTATTATTTCTATAACTATTGAATCCCCTAAATAAGGAAAAAGGAGCCCAATATAGATCAATTTATTAAAAAGGGTAGGGGATTTTGTCTTAGTATTCGTATATAGAAAATAAACCATATATTATAGACTCTTGAATATATTTGTATCATATATAAGGAAATTATGTTTCATATGATAGACCTATCTAAGATGTTTAAGGACATACAGGATGGACCATATGTCATGGAGTTTAATGATATATGAAAAGGACTTGGATTCCATGTAGTTTAGGGTCTTGTGGACAGGAAATCATTCCATGTAGATAATCATCATATTTCAAGTATTATTTAACCCAATTTGAAATTATAAAAATTAATTTTTGATAATTCTTACATTGATGGAAAGTGTAATTCACTCTCCATATATTGTAATAAGGGAGTAAGCTCTATTGGAGTAGAACTTGTGCATAGAATAAGGTTCTTCCCATTTAGGTTTATGTTTTTCATGAGTTATTCCCGGGTATCATTAGATTTATCTGACCTAGAACCACTTCTCCTTGAAGGAATGATTAAATTATAACCTTCTTATTGAATTATTATGTGACTCGATTCTAATGGATCTCCTTATTATTCAATGTATCTAACCTTTTTTCATCGAGTCTCTCTAAATCATAAAGTTATATATGGGACTATTCATCTTCAAAAAATTGATTTCATATAGAAATTATAAGTGAATTAAGTTTAGACACAATAGAAAATACTACCTCTATCCTATATAAAATTGAATGCAGGTTCACCTATGTAGTAGTATGTGTTGTGGTGTGATAATCCCACAAAGCATTAAGAATATTTTCTAAACATGTTTTCTTGTTTTTCCACTATCTTTTGAAGTATGTTACAAAGGGTTTTATTGAAATCCTATATATATCATTATATGGTAGTGGTATGAGGGGTTGGACTGGATTTTTTATTCCCAATATAGTATCTTCAACTTGGAGGTATAGAATTTGGTGTTATTATCTATCAATATTGTTTGGGGGACACCAAATATAGTGATGATATTAGACTTAATGGAGTTTATAATAACCATTTTTGACTTCCTTAGTTGATATATCCATATCTCAAATAGAGAATAAATTAATGGTGGTAAGGATATTAATGAACTATCTGAATTTAGATAGAGGATATGGTCCCAAATATCAATTCCCTATATTGAAAATATCCAAGAGTATTTGGTAGTTGGAAATAGTTCTGAGCGATGATGAATGAAATTGGAATGTATCTGAAAATAATGACATTTATTTGTGAATTCCACACTATTTATATAATTAATGGCCAAAATTATAGAATTATCTTTATTTTATGGAATATCTTGTCTCTTATTAATGAGTGTCATAGGTGTCGGCGTGGATTTCCTGTAAAATGGCAGGGGTATCTCCTACTTGAATGAATCTAAGGAGAACCCCATTAAATCCTTGTTTATAGAGGAAGTAAGTTAATTCTGGTCATCATATAGGATAAAATATACATATCATTATCATATTTACTATTTCATAGATCGATCAAGTGGGAGAATCTCATTTTGGAGGTAGTCTATTATAGAAGACATCCATTTGGTTATAGTATCAATTGATGAGGATATAGGATTTCCTTTTCTAGGGGTAGTGTTGACATCATTGATCTATTCTATATTATTAATTATGTATGGAGAGAGAACCCAATGATATGTAATGTAAATACCCATCTCATCCCAGTTTGGGTTGAATATATTTGTAGCTATGTTGGCGAAAACATATAATCGAGTGTTTTTTGAACATGGTATATGAGAAAATGTTGCATCGTTGGGGAATTTAGCCATCAACTCAGATACATAATCAAGAAATGTGATCAATACATCCTTATTAATGGAATATTCACTATTGATCTACTTGATTAACTACTATGAATCACTCTTAATATCTAATATACCCACTATAGTTTTTATGTACAACTCTAAACTAGTAATGAGGGCTTGGTATTTTGATTTTTTGTTGGTGCCCCCATATAATAAATGGAAATAGTAAGGTAAATATTATTTTGTTGGAGAGACAAGTAAAATATTTAATCCCACCATGTTGTTATTTTTATTATCCATTTTACATCCTATTGGGATTTTTGAGAATCCATAAAATTGAATCACCCATACTTATGGAGTACCATGGATATAGAAAACATCCTTTTTAGGGAGATTTATATTATCTGGTGTATTTTTTGGGGAATGGCGTGTTTTAATAAAATATATATATTCCATCCTTTTTACTACATTATGAAACATCAAATAAATGTCAAAAAATTATTGAATTACCACCCACCAAATCATATGTCTAGATAACATCATTCGATTGAGGATTTATTTGAGTGGATCAACACTAGAAACTAGATGAACCTCATGATTCAATAGATAATTTATCAATTTTTTTGATATAAATATAAATGGTAAGTGTTTCATTTTGAAATATAAGTATTGGGTATCAATATACCTCTTATTTATGATGAGATAGTAGATATTTTTATCCTTTATCATATCATTCCTTTGAGCATGGAGAGAACTAAGTGATCGACCAAGGGTTTCTAGGTAAAGGATGATGGGTTTCCATTCAACTAGTTGAATAAATACTTGTATGTGAATAATATATCATTTAAGGTTATTGATATCCATCTAAAAATCATTATCCCACTATTAGGTGGCTCTCTTATCCATTAACCTTTTGAAGGGAAAACATTCAACGATGAGATTGGATATGAAACTCTTGATATAAGTGATGCATCCTTGGATTTATATCAACACAATGAAGTTCCAAGGAGGTGTAATATCAAGGATTTACTTGGTATTTTGGGGTTAAATTTGATACCATGGTGGTATATCACAAATTAGATAAATTTCCCTAAGGTTATGTTAAAATGAAATTTCAAGGGGTCCATGTTCATGTTGTGTTGTCATAGTTTTTTCAAAAATGTTTCAAGATTAGTAAGATAATAACATCATTATTGAGACTTGAAAACCATATCATCAATGTAATATTCTATGGTTTACTATAGAAAAGTCTTAATAATATGGTATATGGTTCATTAATATACAAAACACACATTATTCAATACAATGTGAATTAATTGATAGAAATATACCTTTTAGGGTGCCTTAGAGGTAGTGAACTCCTCAACGTCGGGAGCCATATGGATAAGGTTATAGCCTTATGACTCATTCATGAATGAGAGGTCTAGGAAATTTTCTATCACATCAATTAGTTGTTTTTTATTGGGAAAGTAAAATCATACCTTGTAAAAATATATTTGGGGTATTTTCAATTAATACACACTCAAATTTTCCCACTTTTCATCTTGATGGGGATAGTATTTGTGATCCACTTTAAGAATTGAAATTCCTAGATGAAGTTGTATTTAATGAGTTGGTCAAATTAAAATTCAAATTTAGCAGCATGATTCAGGTACATTCTCTTTGTTTTATTACATATATCCATGATGTTTATTTAGAAAACCCAAATGGTGGGTAATAACATTGGGATCCAACTTAAATCATATCAATATAGTTATATAAAAAGACATCCCAGTGTTATTTGAGGAAGGAGATATATACCTCTTGTTCCTCAGGGTCCATAGAACCACTGATTTTTGTAGGTTATAGATCTTCCTATGAACCTAGATTAACCTGTCATAATTTTTCTATAGTGGTGGAGATGAATTTATTGAATGTTGGAGGGGATTCCTTGATATCTCCCCCCACCCCCCACCCCCACTGTCTTCTTCATTTTTATACCCCAAAATTTTCAAATTTAGAATATGGATGGGTATTTAGATATATGGTAAATGATATGGGGGTATATGTTTACCCTAAAGATGATGTGGGGGTATATTTACTATTCTCATCAAAAATTGTATCCTTCTTTAGACTGGTTGGGTTCTCCAGATGTAACTGACACCATGGGGATAGTAGCAAATGATCCTAAATCATGTTCACTTATTATTCTTATGGGGTTCATTCCTAATTGGTCGAAGAGTCTTAGTAGAGTTGATAAAATATCGGTTAGACTGACATAGAGGTGAATACTCTTGGGGGATAGGTTTATACATATAGATGACATGATAATATTTTCTGTTATTGAAGTTTATTACTCCCTAGGGATGTCTACATGACCAAAATATAAATGTAAATTTATTTTATTCTTATGATTATCTTCCAATGAAACCTACATGGCCTGATGACTAAAATTATTATTTTCTACATTAATTTGTTTGATGGTCAACATGTAGTCTTTTTCGGGTTCACTCCACGGATAGACAAGGAAATATTCCATGATCTTGGTGGAATTTATCTGGATATAGTTACCTATAATTGGTATATTATACTCCCTATTATAGAAATATTCCTCTAGGTATTTATATTAATAGTACTCTTAGGGTGGTTCTTCACCAAACTATACCTCAAATTTTATATAGTCATATTATTTGAGGCATTGATGGTAGGATTTGGGCACTACTATGTGCATGTTGAGTTATAGCCATCCAAAAATGATGTTAAAGGATGTGTCTTGGTTATCAATCATGAATTCAGAGTGATATATGTGATTAATAAATAATAATCTGTGTTTTGTCTTCCAAAGTGTCTTATTATCACTCTTATCATACCCTTGGATGGTCATATTGGAAGGATTCAAGTTTGGTTCATTGTAACCTAGACATTATAGGGTCTTGACTTATATGTGGTTAATCCCAAGACCATTATCAATTAGAAACTAATATATTTCAATGTCATCTACCTTTCTAGATATATACAAGGTTATAATGTGACAATTTATGGTAGCTTCCAAGTCCAATTTTTTGAAGGAGATGATCGTGTGACCCTCAGCAAGACAAGTGTTTGAGTGATATGTCTTAACTGGAGAAACTTCATCCTCGAACTCTTGAGGTATTAAGAGTGAATCAATGATGGTTTCTTTGAGATCATTTGATAGGTTAAGTGTATCCAATATAGGGAGTTTATCCAAGATAATTTCTTGTTTTTTAAGATGTTATATTTATTTATTATGGGTATACAGT
Organism: Viscum album; assembly: GCA_963277665.1. Taxonomy (NCBI): domain Eukaryota; kingdom Viridiplantae; phylum Streptophyta; class Magnoliopsida; order Santalales; family Viscaceae; genus Viscum; species Viscum album. The sequence goes on along the minus strand of OY728128.1, from coordinate 29,433,657 downwards.
TCCTATCTTAAGTTTGTTTTATGGAATTATTCTTAGAAGTATGCTTATTATAATGGTAGATCCCTCCCATTATCATAAATAAGGGAATTATTATATCTTGTGTTTTTGGATGAGATGGCCTTCTTTCATTTTTATGTTGACTAAAAAATCCAGACCCGGTAGTCAGTCTTCTAATATGATTTTTTTCAAACTACCTCTAGAGGATTCAATATCATATCAATGTTCCTATTAATCTCACTAGAGTGGAATCCACCAAATATCTATTATACATATGGATTTATATTAAAGTGTTCCTAAATATCATGGTCTATTTGGGCCTCTTCTTTATCAACATTCTAATCCTCTATAAACCTCTCCTCTATTATAGATGGGGAGTTAAAGTTTGAAAAATATTCATCTTTATCAATAAAGGGGTATTTCATGTGGATAATGTTGACAAAGTTGTATTGATATTCCTTGTTTGAAGAAGGTTCTATTTTATGGGGTGTTACCTATTTTCTCATTTGGTGGGATGGGTATCATTCTCTTGATGATGGGGGTGACAAGTCTGAATGGTTTTGGACCATCTTGGGTACTAATAATATCTCCTCCTCCTATTAATTATTCTACTAATGCTTATTGGGTTGACTCTTGAAATATGTTGATAATGAAAATGTTTTATCTGACTTCATGGGGGGTTTGGTTCAAAATTTGAAATCTCAATTGTTCCCTAAATATGATGTGTGTCCAGATGACCAATTCTCTTTTCATCCAGTTAACAAATTCTCAGAAACATTTGTTTGGTATTTTCTTACATTCCTCATATTTCTCTAGTTGAGTGTAAAAAATATGATTCACCCATGTTGAGGGTTTTCCCAACTTGGATTTTCTATATTCATCCATATTCTAGAGTATATTCTTAAATATGAAGTAGTATTTTATGTTTTAAACATCTATCTAATAGAAGGTTAAATAATCAAGGTAGTCATTTAAACTGATTTCATTGGATTTCCTATACTCAGACTGTTTTAAAAGGTTTTTTCCATGGTAGTTGTTAAATATCATGGAAACTAATATCTATGGAAATAATAGGTTTTAAACTTTTGATCCTCAAACATTGGATTTTTTTCCTCCTTTACCTCTTAAAGAGGGAATTGTTACTTCTTCAATCATTTAGGGGAAGGCATCATATGATATTTCATGGGCATAGGTTCTGGAGCTGGGGTTGGCATTGGCTTGATCATAATAATTTTGGTCTCTACATTATCATATTCCTTCCCTTAATATATAGGTATTGGCAGAGACATTCCCTTTGAGTTCCATATTTTATCCTTTATCCTTTATACAACTGTTAAAAACCTTTAAAATCCTCCAGGGTATTTCAATGAGATTATTAGTGTTCTTAGTTTATCATAATTATTTTCTATTTAGAAATCGAATTGATTCTCTTGAGGTAGTTTCATATTCTGAGAATAGAGTATTATTTTACACCTAGTGATGATATTATTGACCCTCTCATTCTCATTTTATTTATAGTTTGAAAGGTATAGGATAGTTTTCTTCTTTATAATAAAAGTAAATTTATTAAGGAATTACCTCTATAGATCTTTCTAATTAGAAATGGACCATCCAAATATATTTGAATTCCATATAAATGTTGTCTCTTCCATTTTTTTGAAAAGGTATTTGAGCTTCATTTCTTCCTTCTATTCCAACATTTCCATCATGGGGCCATGCCAATATGAAAAATACATTAAGTGTTTCTTCGGGTCTCCCTTACTACTGAATATTGGGAAGGTGATACTCCCAAAATCAGGTGGTAGATAAGTAATTTCCACTAAATCAGGATATTACTTTCCTTATTGTTTCACTAGCATGTTTTGTCCCACGATAATTTCCATTTTAATAGTAATGGAATCAATGGAGTCAAGGATATCTATCTGTAATGTGATCTGGGTTGATTCTCTTGTGGAAGGAATGGGTGTATCCTGATTTATGTGGACCGATGAGACATAAATCCCCTATATTTGATCATTAATTTATTACATTCATTGATTATTTCACTAGGATGAATAATTTTAGGTTCATTAAGTAAAAGTATAATATAGTGGATATGTCTGAAATATTCATAAGATAAGTTGGGAAATTATTAAGAGTCTATGTCAAGAAGTATAGAACTGATTATTGAAGGGAGCTGAGTAGTTATTCTTTTGTTCCATATCCAGATAATCATGTTAATAAACACTAATAAAATAATCTTTATACTTCCCATTGGAATGGAGTTGTAAAAATAAATAATAAAATCCTGGTTGAGATAAAAAAACACTCTAGAAGAATTTAAATGATCAATGTACTTCTAGATAGAAGTTGTAATTATAGTTATGTATATTCAAAATAAATTATTTTTGAGACCTAAATCAAACATCAATTATTATGAAATGTGGTACAAGATGAAACCTAATATGAACTATATCTTATCTTTTATAGGTCCATTTTAATGAAGATAAAAAATTAAATTTTGGGAAATTTTGATGAAAAAGATGAGGAAGGATTGTTTGTGGGATACTTATCCAATATAAGAGGGTATAATATTTTGGAAAAAAAAGGATACACAAGATTTTATATTTATATTATGTGAAATTCATTGAAAATGAGATCAGTTTAATATATTCTCATAAAGATAAATTTGAAGAATTAAAGGAAGGTAGCATGATGAATTCTAAAAAAGTTAGATAAAAAGGTATTTATCATGAACGTATTCATTTTGATACTAACTCTGATTAGTACAGTGATGATGATAATATTTTTAAATGTGTAAAATTGATGTTTTATAGGCTGTAAAATCATGAAAATCTTATTGGTTTTTAGGAAGATGTAGTACTAAGTTTAATAAAATTGAGGCTTGAAAATAAAATAGCTCTTATTTCTCAAGATAAACTGTAATAAATTGTTTAATATGTTGATGACAAGGATTGGAAAATTTAATAAATAAAGACATGATCATATTGAGATGAATAAAACTTGAATCCATGTTCCAATACTATAAGAAAATAATGTAATAGGAACTAAGTGGGTGATTAGAAATAAAATCAATTAAAAATGATTAATTTCAAGAAAAAATGATTTATTTGTTTTCAAAGGTTATTCTTAGGTGGAACATGTATACATTGAAGAAAATTTTACACTAGCTTCATGACTTGAATCTATTATAATGTTTATTGCTGCTATAGCTCATGAAAACTATAAATTTCGGAAAATGGACATGAAATCTACATTCTTAAATAGATATCTTGAAGAATAATTTTTTTTGAGAAACATGATGTATTTATCCTTGATAATGATATAAAAAGGTGTATAAATTGAATAAAGATTAGTGTTGGTTGAAATAGTCCCCAAGAGACCGGTACCACAATCACGATATCTATCTAAAAGAATTTATGTTTCAAAAAGGAAACATTTATAAAAACTTATATTTGAAGGAGATTAGTACATTTACATTAATTTCCATTGTCAATGTTTTTACCCAATTTTTGCTGGTGATAAGAGTTTTTCTTATTAGGAATTTTTAAAACAGATGAAAAATAATTTTGAGATGTCAATGCTTAGAGAAATGATTTTATTTATGGTATTACAATTTGAAAAGATATAAAGATATATATTGTTATCTCAAGAGAAATATAATTGGGAATTCTTGAATAAATATGGTCTGTAAGATTCCAAATAAACATAAACACCCATTTCATTTGGTGTAAAACTGATCAAGGATGAAGCCGGGAAAATTCTGAATCAGAAGAACTTCAAGAAGATGATTTGGAGTTTTTTTTATTTTATAATATCAAGACTCTATATTGTTTATTCAGTAAAATTATGTGTTAGATGTCATAGTTATCTAAAGTAATCGAATTTATTTAATTATATGTTAATCCTTATATATATTAAATAAACTTTGAGTTTTTTTCTAGTGTATAGAATAATTGAATAAATAAACTTGATGGGATTCACTAAAGATGATTGGGATGGTGATTTTAATGATAATAATTTGACATCATGAGTAAGTTACTTCTTGGGTGAAAGTAGTGTGGGATGGATTTATAAAAATATATATGTAACATTGAGTATTATTGAAACAGAGTTTTTTGGTGCTACACATGTATGCACATAGATAGTTTAGATGAACATGCGGTTAGAATATTTGAAGGGGAAAGTAGAGAGGCCATTGAAAATTTCCTATGATAATGAAAGTTAAATTGATATATCCAAAAATATAGTGAAACACTTTATTTTTAAATATAACAATATTAAGTATCATTTATTCCAAGATAATGTTTTTAATGGATATGTGATGCTAGAATATATTTATATAATGTATTAGATTTCATATAATTCCACCAAGGACATACCAAAGTCAATATTCAAAGATTTATGGTTGGATATGCATATTCAACCTTTCCTTATTATTTATGAAGAATTCCCCACATTCTTTTGGATTATATTGTCAAAGAGGTAGAAAAATACACAAATCTAGTAACATTGCATCGAATCCAAATATATTTTTATTACAAGCTGTGGGAGAAGTAAATGAGTTGATTTAGTGGGAGAACACCCAAATCAATAGCTAAAAATTTGTTATCATTGAGGAATAAAATTATACAAAAACATTGATTTATCTAGAATTGTGGTTTAAATATATTTCTCATTGATAAAGGATATGATTTGATAGAAATTGGTGACTTACTGTAATTGAAAAAAAAATCCAAAGGTGGATATTGAAGAACCCATGGAATTGTTGAAGTATTAAATATATGTTTTATTTGATTTCAATAATTAATTCAGTGTTAATGATGTTTTTGAGATGGAGTATGAATAAATTTTTTAAAGTTACTTTAATAGAAGATGGATTATGTCTGGTGAGTAGAATAAAGCCTATAATTTTTGAAAATATGAGAGTTGAGAAGAAAGTGTGGAAGAATCATGTGCTTACATTGCGGATTGGGATATAATCAGCCAGATTTTATATGTTATAATTTATTATAACACAACATTTGAAAATATAAATAAATATATAACTAACTACATGATATAAAATCTAGAATTTTTACCAGCTGCGGAAGATTAATAGGGAGATCACATAATTATAAATAGAAGGGTTTAAATTCTATATAAGAATAACCTATATCTTGAGTAAGAATTGTCTTTTTGTAAGTGTGGGATATTTTTAGATGGGAAAAATAGAAGTATAAATAAATTAGACAATTCTATTTTGTTACTCATGTTTTAAATATTATGATTGTTCATAGAGATCATGATTCAAGGTAAATTAGAATATGTGAGATTTAATTTAGGAAATAAATCACTATGAGGAGTCAAGCTAAGTTTGAGATAATTGGAAAAGTCACTCAACATCCTCAAATAATTTCCAAAAATATAGTTATAAAAATATTTTTCTAAATAGTTTATTTTGGTATTTGGAATATTAATCCAAGTCAATGAGAATACTAAAGTATGATCTAGATCCATATGTAGAATAGGATGTCAAAATTATCAATCAGAAAATTGTATCTCAAATAATCAAAGTGTAGATGATATGAAGGAAGAATCAATTGTTATTTATGATACACTTGAAGCATCATGTTCTGGTATGTGAATTTAGAAGGGAAATTATAAGAGGAAGCTAATTGATTAGGATTCTAAGGAAGTTTGTATATATGAGAAGTATTGGAAGATATATGATCTATTTCATGGAGAAATTCATAACCAAAAGTATGTATCAGAAGCAGATGTAGAATGTTTCCTTTGTCGATATAATCTTAAGGGGATGAAATATAAGAAAATAAAAGATAGTGAATGAGTGTAAAGGATAATTATAATTGTGATGTTTTTTTTATAATTATATATATAAATGTAATGAATCTTATATTATGATTCAAGCCCAAACATAAGGGGGTGGTAAAGAAGATTGGTCGAGATTTATATATGAATAATTCTTGGTCAATCCATATTTTTTGGATGAATTAATGAGGTAAGACTAGGCATTAGGAAAGAACTAAATTAAAAAGGGTGTATGAACTACCATTTTTCATGGAGGGTTCAACACTAATTGTCATATATAAAATGAGAAAATAAGATCCAATGAGATATAAAATTAGACTATAGATATTATTGAGATTTGGATAAGATGACTTTCATGTTACAAAAAATACATTGTGTTGAAGAAGAATAAGATTTGTGATTCTATAAAATCACATATTTGAGGACCATGTGATGTAATTTTGAAGGATCATAGATTTGAGGTGTTTAACACTATGTTTATGGTCATCGATATTCTATACAGTGAGGTTTTAGAAGATAACTTTGTGAGTTGGTGCTAATTCTGATAATTATGAAGGTTCATAGGAAGATCAATCATTTGGTGTAGAATAAACTTGAACATAATATATATTTCTCATTTCCATAGGGTGGATTTGGTTTAGTGGGATTTGGTATAATCACAATCAAGAGACTATTATTAAGAGATAACATTGGGTAAAGGATGATACCTTCTCACCAATTGTGAGTGCATAGTTATGGATAATACCTTCTCAAATTTTGTATTTAGATCATTGATATAAATAATACAAATTTTTTCTCAAACTCATCTTGAACACAATAAGGATTTAGTCACCCACATTGGTGGTGAAACTTGGAAAAAACATGTGTGGATTTTATTATTTATATTTATATTTCACATGGGTGAGGATTAGATTTATAGATTGAGCATATCCAGACTCTAACTGGTCATAGAGTTTAGTTTCAAGAAAGGAAATTGTAATAGAGTAACTATGATCCCCCCCCCCTTCAGTTTTACATCATATTCTTGGGCACTTCATCTTTTAATTGAAAAATATTAATCCAATAAATAATAATTAATGTTTTACTCCTTGAAAATTATAATTTACTATAATTGATTATATGGTAAGATAAATCACCAAATTACACATGTAATTTAAAGACTCATTTATTATTTATAAAAAAATAATATTTAAAATACCTTTAATTAATTACTTTAATATATTAAAAAACTAAAAATAATATAACAACAACCTAACATTTTACATTTGGATTATCCAAATAATAACATTAAAATCATAATACCAAGATAATTAAGATTCAAAAAAACATTTACGTAATAATAATATTAACCAAAAATATACATGCCACCTTTTCATACAAATATTTTATAAAAGGACTTAAGTTGAATATTTTAATCATTTTTAATAAATTATATAATTATATTGAACACATTACAGTAAAAAACATCAATAGTTTATTATAACATGCTTAAAGATCTAAGGAAATGAAAAATGAAATTTTGGGACATTAAACTAACATGCACGGTCTCAAGGACCATGTAGTAAGACTGTACATCCCCAATAATTTTATAAATTCCAGTATTTTAACTCAAAACAACAATATATTAAAAGATATTAGAAAATAAAAAATGGGTTGTGACACATAGTTAGTGTGGTGGGATATAGAAAATACTCCTTGGTGTGAATGGAGCATGTCCCACAAGATTTGGTGGTTTTAGAGCAGTCCAATGTCTATGTCACCAAGGGGTGTGAAATCTAGGTAGGTTCAATGATCCCCATAGTGGTATCTATTTATATAATTGACTATAAATTTCCTTAGTTGAGTTCATATTATAGATTTTATAGTATCTCTTGTGATGGGGTCCTTGGTTGGAGGATTCAATAAGTGAGATACTAGGGGTTTTATGTGGTTAAGTTTCCATGTTACCTAGTGGACGTCAAAAACCCTTGTTAGGGATTGAGTGATGGTGATGTGGTTCCTTGGTGTACAGTCACCCTTCAGATAGAGAGTTATTGTGTTTGAAATGGTATAATCATTAAGGTTGTCTACCCATTTAGTACAGTTGGTGTATGTTGATAAGTTTTAATGAGGGTATGACCTTCAAATAGGTTGATATATGGGATAGGTCTAGCCCTTTATTGAATGGGTCATAGTGAGAGCATAGTGTGGTTTATCTTGTTTTTCCTTCTAGGAGTGACACCCCATAATGGACCAAATGTGAAAACTCTATTGATCCCTTATGGCTATAGTGAATGGGAAGTGATGTAAGTGAATTGAGGGATTAATCACACATTAGGGTATTGATGTGGGAACTAGTGATTTAAGTGGGAATTAGTGATGTGGATTTCTCAAGGTCCCAGGGGTAGGTAATGCCTTGAGGGTATGTTGTGTATGGAATTTTTTTTATGACATACTAGGTAGGTATGCTAAATTTTGTATGGATGATGGGACTTAGGATCTTCATGGGGTAGTGTTCAGGTGTAGGTTATGCTTGGGTTGGTTGAGTGTAGTGATATTGGTCATGGTATTTTATAGTGAAATTTGAATTGGGTATCCTCAAGTGGTTCACTAGGTATAAATTTGTGGAAATTCAAGTCCTAAGTGGGATATTGTTATATGGATGTTGTGTGTTTAAATAATATGACTGTGATTTATGGTAATACTCATTATGAGGCCTAAACATTAGTGAGAGGGTTTTGATGCTGGTTACCCTAAGTGAGAGAATATTGATACCTGATGGGGTTATGATTACTCACCTTGAGTGAGAGAGTGCTAGACTGAGATGTGGTATGAGACCTCACCCTGAGTGAGAGGTTAGTGGTATGAGACATGGTATGAGACCTTTGTAGTACCCCAAAATACCATAACAGGGGGGTAAATCAGGGTGTCAAATTTTTCTTTTAAAGTGACCAATCTTTTTCCCACATCAGTAGGAACTTATTAAACTTATATTTATAGAATCATGTAGTAATCAAGCATTCACATTCAAAGTGACAACACAACAATTTTTAATGGTTCAACACTAAAGGATAGTCAAAGGAGAATACATTGATAGTGTGTCAGTCATACCAAAATACACTAATCGTCTCTAGTTGTGGTATACAAAAGTTCATACAGAGTCACTCTATTCCAGGAACATTTCCTTTACAATATTTTAGGGATATCACACTGCCTCCCTCAGAACACTTCTGTCGACTCCCCTATCTCACTACATTGGGATAAATCATACTCATTTTAACAACTTGAAGGTCTCTTCAGTAGATTTTTATTTAATTATTTCTACTGGACAAGCATGATAATCAGATTCATTGATGTCCAAAATTGATGCACTTGAAAGAATTATTCACATAAATCATATTTTCAAAAACTATTATTCATGAAGATCCTTCATGAATACCTTTCATAGAGCTCAAAACCTTCTCAATAAAACTCGTCTTCATAGAAAAACTACCTTCACAAAGATCACTGAGTCATCAAGGAAAACCCCATCACCATGAAACTCCTTTTTCCCGAATACCTAAAACATTTCCAAGACTAAGATGGTATTTTCACAGTGATAAACCTCACAATGAATACATGATTCATTAATATCTTATACTTATTTAATTCATAGTGATTTAACTTTTTATCCAATTATTTTTGGGTCTAATGAAGTGGGGTAGGCTCATATTTATAGGCTTAGACTTTTCCAATGCTCACATGCCTCTAGCAGATTTATCGTGTACCTCCAAATTCATGTTCCTGAAGTTCTTACATTCTTTAAGCTTAAATAAAAATTCTCATAGTCATAGAGATTACCATCAAATCTCCATGCACCCGTGATGCTCCACATCTCATAGTCGAGGAGATCACTTTCAATGAATCACACACTTGCGAAGCTCCATACCTTCATGAAACTCAACATTTTAAGAAAGCCAGTCTTCAAAAAATGTATTCATTTCAAGAAATATTGTTTTTCATTATTAGAGAAGAGAAAATTCCATAGAACTACCTTTCCTGATGATGTCTCCTTCCTCCTGATTTTGAGCCAAAAGAAATTGGCACACACTGGGAAATGATACCACATTCAACGTTGTATTTAGATTGTATAATAATATCACTTTCATTGAAAACTTATTGATAAACCGATTGTGGATTGAAAAAATAGTCAAATAAGATTCACGGTTCCAATAACCTTACCTTGAGTGAGAGGGGGTGGTATGATATTTGATATGGTACCTCAACATAAGTGGGGGTTGCATAGTATGAGATGAGATAAGAGATCCAAACTAAGTATGGTTACCTACCAAATATGTGTAGGTAGTGGTCAAGAAATGGTTTTGGGTCATTTATTTGATCGTTTGTTCATTGGACTTGATTGAATTTTCAGACGACTTCTCCCAATGGAGCTGGCCCAAACACGTGAGTTCAAGCGTTGTGGTGGCCTGGTTAGCAGACAACAATGAGACACATATTCATGTGTGTTGTATTTTGTTTTCTCGTGAATATTTACACCATATATAGTGTTATATCTTAGGAATATCATTTTTGGTTCCCTATTGAGATTATTTCACACACCATGGATGAGAGCCCAAGTGTGTGTGTAGATATTTGTGTTTCAATTTCTTGTGATATATTTTATAGAAGATCTATCTAGGTAAGTTGGATATAGATTTATGAGACCAATCTAACGAGGGAACTTGGATTATATTTAAATCCCTCCTATATGTTTATTTTTTAAACTTTTTTATATTTTTATCCTAATTAGAGCTTCTTATGGTGTGTATGTATTCTGAGAATGAGTAACATTTTGTTACAACATATTGATATTGTAAATTTTGTATGGTTTGTTATTCATTCTGAATCCTTGATCTTACTTTAATGTCTGTCTTGATTTAGTTATTTACGTGTTATTATACATGATAATATTGAGGGTATAGACACCCCATGATAGTTATAGACTCTGGCCTATAATCAGTAGCCTTCAGAATGTGAGGAGGTTATCCTAAGGACTTGTGGCACTCCAGCTTGGAATTGATGTTAGGTTCTTGGGGATAGATATTTAAAAATGGTATTAGAGCACTGTTTTGGTTTTATTACTATTTGAAAACTTATTAGTCATAGGGAGGAATGTATTATAACATGGATGAGACACTAGTGTGTCATAGACACCTTTCACAGTGTAAAATCCAATTTTGCAGGGTTATGGGATTGTTGTTCTTGGTTTTCACTGTCCTAATTAATGGATTTATTCATTTTTGATGTTTTGGGTTGAGGATGATATTTATTATTATACTCTTTTCATAAGGTAGAATTTTTGTGTCTGTGTGTTTTCATGTATCATATAATGTACATAAGGATATAGGCACTTGTTCGTGACTTCTTATCTATGTGAAATGGTTTTAAAATTAAAAAATGGTTTTGGGAAAGTCATTTTTTTCAAAGAATGTTTTTTAGAAAATGACTATGGATATGGTTTAAAATGGGTATTTTTTAATTAAAATTCTAATAATAACTTATTTAGTCTTTTCATAAATAACTTATTCCTGGAATATAGATTTATGGAAATCAATATATATTTTCGTATATTTTCCCATGAAGTTATGATGTATTTTTTTATAGTATAGAGATTATTTCCCATTAGTGGGTAGGATCATGTAGTTGATTCCAAATTCTTATTAGATTAATCTATGTTTGTCTATGATGTGGATTGTTTTAGCTTGGCAGGTTTTTTGATTTTGAAAGGGTTTTATTAAAATGTGATTTTACCATAAAATGGTGATGTACCAATCTCTAGAGTGAGTATAGGGGTATTTGGGTAAGATTTTTGTTGTGACCGTTATGCATGGGGTAAAATTCCTAGTGGTTGGTAAGTGGGATTAATGGGTCTTACACGCCTTAGAGGCAAGTGAGTTAGTTTACCATCATTTCTATAGGAAAAAGTGAGTTGGTTTCTTATTTATTTGGGTGTAAGAAGGATATGAACTAGGTTAAGGAAAGAAAGGTATGATGCTTTGGATGATAGAGTGATGATCAAGTGATGTGGAATTGAGTGAATAGTTTTGTTTGGGTGCTATCTTAAATTTTCTAGAGAAAAAACATGGTTGGAACTTTATGAAGGGTGTATTGGCATTATAGAAAGGGGTAAGGTTAAAGGGTTTTCTAGTGGATTAATCTTAGAAACCAAAGTTAATCTTTGGTATGTGGTGGGGTTGGTTGTTTTTCCTCGGAGTGGTGGAGACTATGTGATACATGGTGCTATTTGAGAGTATAAGGATACAACATTCATGGAGAACAATTTTTGAAGTTACATTATAATTTTAGATATAGGTTTAAAGGATCCTTAATGTTTTATATGGATAATTGAGTTGTTCCCATCTAGTGAGTAGTGGGGCGTGACCATGAAATATCGATTGTAAGTGATAAGAATATTTTTCATACATATTTTCATGAGTTTTGACATATGAATTCATTTCATATTAATTACTTCAATACAATTTATGTGGTTTATATTAATGTTTTGTAAGTTCTTATGTAGGATTGAGTTGTGTATAAAAATAAAGAAAACATGGAAAATGTGTGTGACATCAGATTTTTGAGGGTGAAAGAAGGTGAAAATTCTGGAGTAGAACTAGTACATTCCATGTACTGAGCATACACAACATGTAGTTTGTGACATGTTGCAGACCATGTAAAATAAGTTGTGAAGATGGAACACACTATGAACTGTAAGTATATGTCATGTAACTCCAATACACAATGTTACCAGAGTCTTACCAGCTTATGAAGTTTACCCAAATTCAATGTGATGGAGGAAAACTCAGATATGAATTACACGATGTGTATGCCAGGAACAAGTCATAATGACAACGATACGCTGATGATTAAATGAAACGTGGGCCATGTGTTTTGAAAAAAAAATCCTATAAAAAGGCACCCTTTTCCTCCCTTCCAAGGCATTCTGAAATAATTTCAACCTAATGGAGAAAGCGCAACCACCAGGAGGCTACTGCAGGGTTTTGACCTGGATTTCTTCGTAGATAGGTTTTGTTTATGTTTTTATTTACTTTCATTTATTTAATTGTTGAATTCATTATATTTTAATTAAAATATCTCATTTCCTTCCCTCTCCTTCTCCTTCACTCTTTTCTAATCTCTCCGCTATGGGTATTGATTTATTCATCATTAGTAACCACCTGACGATGATCAAATAAACCCCATGGGGGAGAGCGGGATTGGTTAAATGGGGTGTATACCATCATTGGTTGATCTACCTTTTCTCATAAAGATAATTTCATTCAATATTATAATGATTCACCAGCACATATACTTTATTCTTCATTGAATCATTGACCATATGTTTTCAATAATGAACGAACCCCATCATGATCAAGATGATTTATTCATGACCACTAAATAGAATTAATCTTATACATAAGCCAGTATGAACTAAATGCACGTTATCTATTTTGTTTCATCTTACCATGATGAATTTAGATTCAAAGGTAGTTTAAGAGAGAATGAAAATTTCATCGATTGATATAATTTTTTCGTTTTACAACTATTTAATATAATTATTTTGAGAGTAAGGTGGAATTAATTTATTTGGAAAAACCAACCCTAGAAATCAATTTCCCTCTCTTCTATTTATCTAATGAATTTGATTTATTTTAATTTCACAATTATTTAAATAAAATCAATCTAAAATTGGACCAACCCAACTGTTAGTTAAGATTTGTCATCATGGTGTTCCCCGCTCTTTGTGGGTATGACCCCACACATCTTCTATACTACAAATTTGTAGAATTTATGGTTTGGGACATTATAAATTTTTAATTTGACTCATGCCCAAAGGAATTAATGATGCCTTTCAATCATGAAAAATTTTGGCACCATTTCTAGGGAGTAGCGGAGTGTGAATATGACACGAGACCGATTGATTGGGTAAAATACTTTTCTTATCCCAGTTCTATTTACTAGTTTTTTTAGTTAATTAATTTTATATTAATATTTTTATAATCATATATTACACTTTTGGTAGTTTCTGTTGGTGTGTATGGTAATTTTTAAAATGACCCAGTATTATGCCACACCATCATCAGAATACATTGAACATCTAAAGTATCTGACCACATGGGAAGCACAGAATTCATTAGGGTGGACACAGCAAGATGATGGTCCGAATGATTCATATTTTTATATGTATGATGAATTTCAACCTCCAAAATCAAATTAAAACTACTATAATCATAAATAATGAGATATTAACTACTAAATAAATTGTTTGGTAGAGCAGGACACTCTTGAAAACTATTACCTTCACCAAGCTCAGAAGAAAAATTCCAAAGAAATACTATCTAGATTACTCACCTAGGGAATTTATGTGATGGAGGAGATTAAAGAAAATAATTAAGATGAACTCAATTACCAGGGAGAATTATCTACTCACCTATACCAAATGATTAAAAATTTTAATTGTCACCTACCAATAGTCTCGAGTTTTTATAGAGGTGGATTTAAAGATGATGAACATCAATAAATGGAGGAAGTCCAAGAAATTTAAATAATAATACTCAAGAGAATTACATTTATGAAGACCACTCCTTACAACAACCTCATTAGAAAAATTCATATTATAGACTTTTCACATTTCCCATAAAGTTAATTCTAGTGTTGGATAAGAGGATGGATGATCATGAAGTCGAACTCAGTGAATAAGAAGAATTGATTACTCACTTGTATCAAGTTAGTTCAAATTTAAATTCCATTGTGAATAATCTACCCTTAAATTTTAACACAGGGATTGAGTATTATAAAGACAATGGTGAGGAAGAGAAGGTTTCGGATGTTCAAACTGTTGAAGAAACAAATGGAAAAAATAAAGAGGAGGATATTAATGAATATTTCTTGGATAATGACGAGATGTTTCAAAAAGATAAACCCCTAGACATTGAAAAAGTATTAAAACCAAAATCACCCCTTTAATTCTTACAAAAGGACCAAGAAGAATAAGAAAAATTCTTTTTTCAAATATGAGAAGAGGAGAAGGAGGTCAATGTAGTACAATCAATAGAATCAGAGGATCATTCCAGTTAATATATAAAGGATGAATAAAAATTAAATGATAAAGAAAATGAGAAAACAGCTATCGACCTCATGGGTATTCTTGAGACTGAATATGAATGGGACTCCCTCCTACAATTTCAATATGAAAAGGATAACATAGAGGATATGACCAAATAAGTCATCCTAAAATGTGAACCATAGGATGGAAGGGAAGAATCAGTGGTGGAGTATGTGAACTTCAAAATCTGGTCAGATTTCGATTTCCTATTATTTTCATTACACATGTACTTAAATTTCTTCCCTCTACTATCCAAGATGAACCAATAGAGGAGGAAAGGAAAGGCAACCCCAGATACACAACAGTGTCGGATGTGGTTAAATCCAAGATGGTTATCTTTGTACCATGTTCCAATTATCTAACCAAGGTAAAAGGTCAAGCTAAATGAAAGTAAAAATTAATAGCTACTGACTGGAAAACCATATTAAAAAAATGATCTCTAGGAATTAGATTTATATTATTTTATTAGTTTAAAAAAATATCCCCATTGTCGGTCTCTTTAGCCGCACGATCTAGAAATTTTAAATTTTCAATGGCACGTACTTTCATAGTTTATTTTTATTTTAGGTCCCTAGAAGGCAGGAGAAAGAAGAAACTTAAGATCCAAAAACTAGAATGTTACACATCCTCTAGTAAATGTTCGCATCATGAACCTAACCCAAAAAAAACCTAACATAATCATTCAGAAGCATCAAATGGAAGGAGAGTACTATTCTTAATTTTTTATATTTTTTCACCTCGTGTTTTTTCTAGCACATGGATTGAAAAAAATGAATTGAATTGTTTCATGAAATAAATTTAATCATATTCACCCACAAAAATACTTGAATTTTTTTCTTTTACTCACTGATCTAGGAGAAATCAACACTAAGGAAAAAATATGTTGCCATGTTGGAAAATTTGAAATATGATGACCGTAAATAAAAATTTTACAATTCAATTTCTAAAATTAATTTGTAATTTCATGAAAATGATTAATGATATGGTTTATTTTCAGGGTGTTGTTTCCTAGAAGCATGAATTGAGTAAAATTATTATTGATATTCAAGCCATGACCTAATTGACTCATATTCTATTCCCATTCCTGAGAGGATTTTGTACCAAATATTTCCTATTTTTTTCTATGATGTGGATTTTTTTAGCTTGGTAGGTTTTGTTTGATTTTAAAATGGTTATATTAAAATGATATTTTACCATAAAATGGTGATGTACCACTCTCTATAGTGTGTATAGAGGTATTTTGGTAAGATATTTGTTGTGACCATTATGCATGGGGTAAAATTCCTAGTGGATGGTAAGTGGGATTAATGGGTCTTACACGCCTAAGAGGCAAGTGGGTTAGTTTACCATAATTTCTATGGGGAAAAGTGAGTGGGTTTATTATTTCTTTGGCTATAAGAAGGATATGATATGGGTTAAGGAAAGAAAGGTATGGGGATTTGGATGATAGAGTGATGATCAAGCAATGTGGAATTGAGTGAATAGTTTTTTTGGGTGTTATCTTAATTTTTATAGAGAAAACAAATGGTTGGAACTTTATGAAGGTTGTATTGGCATTATAGAAAGGGGTAAGGTTATAGGGTTGTCTAGTGGTTTCATATTAGAAACCAAAGATAATCTTTGGTATGTAGTGGGGTTGGTTGTTTTGCCTCGGAGTGGTGGAGACCATGTGAGACATAGTGGTATTAGAGAGCACGATGATATAACATTTATGGAGAAGAATGTTTTGAAGTTACATTATGATTTTAGCTATAGTGTTAGAGTAACCTTAATTTTTTATGTGGATTATTTAGGTGTTCCCATCTAGTGAGAAGTGGGGAGTGATCATGAAATATCGATTGTAAGTGATAAGACTATTTTTCATACATATTTTGATGGGTTTTTACATATGAATTAATTTCATATTAATTACATTCATACAAATTATGTGGTTGATATTAATGTTTTGGAAGTTCTTATGTAGGATTGAGTTGTGTAGTAAAATAAATAAAACATGGAAAATGTGTGTGACGTTGGATTTTTGAGAGTGAAAGAAGCTGAAAATTCTGGAGTAGAACTAGTACATGCCATGTACTGAGCATACATGACGTGTAGTTTGTGACATGTTGCAGAACTTGTAGAATAAGTTGTGAAGATGGAACATAGTATGAACTACAATTATATGTCATGTAACTCCAATACACAACGTTACCATAGTCTGACCATCTTATGAAGTTTACACAAATTCAATGCGATGGAGGAAAACTCGGATATGAATTACATGATGTGTATGTCAGGTACACATCATAATGACAGCGATATGATAATGATTAAATGAAACACGGTCCATGTGATTTGGAAAAAATCCTATAAAAAGGCACCCTTTTCCTCTCTTCCAAGGCATTCTGAAATAATTTCGACCTTATGGAGAAAGCGCAACCACCAGGAGGCTACCACAGGGTTTTGATCCAGATTTCTTCGTAGATAGGTTTTGTTTATGTTTTTTTTAATTCATTTATTTAATTTTTCAATGATTTATATTTTAATTACAATATCTCTTTTCCTTCCCTCTCCTTATTCATCACTCTTTTCTAATCTCTCTGCTATGGGTATTTATTTATTCATCGTCAGTGACCACCTGACGATGATCGAATAAACCCCATGGGGGAGAGTGGGATTGGTTAAATAGGGTTCATACCATCATTGGTTGATCTACCTTTTCTCTTAAAGACAATTTCATTCAATATTATCATGATTCCCTAGCACATATACTTTATTCTTCATTGAATCATTGACCATATGTTTTCAATAATGAATGAACCCCATCTTGATAAAGATGATTTATTAATGACCACTAAATAGAATTACTCTTATACATAAGGAAATATAAACTAAATGCACTTTATCTATTTTGGTTCATCTGAACATGATGAATTTAGATTCAATGGTAGTTTGAGATAGAATGAAAATTTCTTCGATTGATAAAATTGTTTCGTTTTACAACTATTTAATATAATTATTTTGAAAGTAAAGTGGAATTAATTTATATGGAAAAACTACCCCTGGAAATATATTCCCCTCTATTATATTTATCTTCTGAAATTTATTTATTTTAATTACACAATTAGTTTAATAAAATCAATCTAAAATTGTACCAACCCAACTGTTAGTTAAGATTTGTCATCACTGCGTTCCCCGCTCTTTGTGGGTACGACCCCGCACTTCTTCTATACTACGCCTTTGTAGAAATTATGGTTTTGGACATTATAAATTTCAAATTTGACTCACTCCCAAAGGAATTAATGATTCCATTCGATCATGTCAAATTTTGGCACCGTTTCTAGGGAGTCGTTGAGTGTGAAGATGACACGAGACCTATTGATTAGGTAAAATACTTTTCTTATCCCATTTCTATTTACTAGTTCTTGTTTAGTTAATTAACTTTGTATTAATATTTTTATAATCATATATTACAATTTTGGTAGTTTCGATTGGTGTGTATGATAAGTTTTCAAATTACCCAGTATTATGCCACACCACCCTCAGAATACATTGAACATCTAAAGTATCTGACTGCATGGGAAGCACAGAGTTCATTTGGGTGGACACAGCAGGATGATGGTTAGAATGATTCATATTCTTATAATTATGATGAATTTCAACCTACTAAATCTAATGAAAACTACTATAATCCTAATTAATGAGATATTAACTACTAAATAAATTGTTTGGCAGAGCAGGAAACTCTTGAAAACTACTACCTTCACCAAGCTCAGAAGAAAAATCCCAAAGAAATACTTTCTAGATTACTCACCCAAGGAATTTATGGGATGGAGGAGATGAAAGAATATAATTTGGATGAACTCAATGAGTAGGGAGAATTATCTACTCACCTATCCCAAATGAATAAAATTTTTAATTTTCACCTACCTATAGTCTCGAGTTTTTATAGAGGTGTCTTTAAAGATGATGAACATCAATAAATGGAGGAAGTCCAATAAATTTAAATAATAATACTCAAGAGAATTACATTTATGAATACCATTCCTTACAATAACCTCATTTGAAAAATTCATATGATAGACTTTCCACATTTCTCATAAAGTTAATTCTAGTGTTGGATAAGAGGATGGATGATCATGAAGATGAACTCAGTGAACAAGGAGAATTGATTACTCACTTGTCTCAAGTTAGTTCAAATTTATATTCCATTGTGAAAAATCGAACCTTAAATTTTAATACAGGGATTGTGTATTATGAAGACAATGGTGAGGAAGAGAAGGATTAGGATGTTCAAATTGTTGAAGAAACAAATGGAAAAAATAAAGAAGAGGCTATTAAGGTATATTTCTTAGATAAGGACGAGATGTTTCAAAATGATAAACCCCTGGAAATTTAAAAAGTATTAAAACCAAAATCACCATTTCATGAATACAAAAGGACCAAGAAGAATAAGAATAATTCCTTTTTCAACTATGAGAAGAGGAGGAGGAGGTCAATGTAGTACAATCAATAGAATCAGAGGATCATTCTAGTTAATATATGAAGGATGAAGAAAAATTAAATGGAGAAGAAAATGGGAAAACATCTATCGACCTCAGGGGTATTCTTGTGACTGAAGATGAATGGGACTCCCTCCTAAAATTTCAAGATAAAGAAGATAACATAGAGGTTATGACAAAATAAGTCATTCTAAAATGTGAACCAGAGGATGGAAGGAAAGAATCAGTGGTGGAGCAGGTGAACTTCAAAATCTTGTCACATTATGATTTCCTATTATTTTCATTTCACATGTCCTTAAATTGCATCCCTCTACTATCCAAGATTAACCAGTAGAGTAGGCAAAGAAAGACAACCCCAGATACAAAATTGTGCCAGATGTGGTTAAATCCAAGATGGTTACCCTTTTACCATGTTCCAATTATCTAACCGAGGTAAAAGGTCAAGCTAAATGACAATAAAAATTAGTAGCTACTGAGTGGAAACCCATATTAAAAAAATTCTCTCTAGGACTTAGATTTATATTTTTTTATCAATTTAAAAAAATCTCCCCATTGTGGGTCTCCTTACTTGCATGATCTAGAAATTTTAAATTCTCAGTGGCACGTACTTTCATAGTTTATTTTTATTTCTGGTCCCTAGAAGGAAGGAGAAAGAAGAAACTTAAGAGAAAAAAACTAGAATTTTACACATCATCTAATCAATGTTCACATCATGAAACTGACCCAACAAAACCTGACATAATCATTCAGAAGATTCAATTGGAAGGAGAGTATTATTCTTAATTTTTTATATTTTTTCACCTCTAGTTTTTTCTATCACATGAATTAAAAAAATGAATTGAATTTTTTAATGAAATAAATTGAATCATATTCACCCACAAAAATACTTGAATTTTTTTCTTGTACTCACTGATCTAGGAGACATCAACACTAAGGAAAAAATATGTTTCCATGTTGGAAAATTTGAAATATGATGCTCGTAAATGAAAATTTTAGAATTCAATTTCTAACATTAATTTGGAATTTCTTGAAAATGATTAATGATATGGTTTATTTTCATGGTGTTGATTCCTAGAAGCATGAATTGAGTAAAATGATTATTGATTTTCAAGACATGACCTAATTGACTCATATTCTATTCCCATTCCTGAGAGGATTTTGTAGCAAATATTTCTTATTTTTGTGAGCATTTTTCTTGAGTACAACTTGTGGCATGTAAACTGACTAGAACATACATTGATGTCTTTTCAAAGCTATGACTATACAAATTCACTTTTTAAATTACTGAGGCATTTTATTAATGAGCGCTTTTATCCATATACCCAACTACATATTGATCCTACTTTAGCCTGTAGAATCCATGGATGGCATTGTTAGGATTAAGGAAATCCATTATTTTCTTTCCTACCCAATTCATTGTATTTTTCATGATATTCAATTGAATTGGTGTGGGGTAGGTGTTGTTTATTGTGGATATGGGATGTGATATCTTAAGGGGAGACTACAGGTTGTTTTCATGGATTATGGGGAAGTTTCATATTTACATTCATTGTATTCCATTGTATATCCCTCTAATTATTAGAAAAAAATGTATAAAAAATAAAAAAAGGGTTTGTTTCTTCGATAAGTAAAAAATCACCATTATCAGACTGATGATATAGAAATAATATGTGATTATATTTTTAAGGTGAAACTTATCCTAGGGCAGTTTCTAAAAGAAATGAAAAAAGGGTTTTGAATTGGGAGAATCAAAAATCACCATTTTCTGGAATGATGATTTTTATCATATGTGGTTTAGTGGTGGATGTGAGGTTTATTCCAATCATGACATTAGAAAAAAATAGAAAATAAGAAAACATATAGCAACAGTATAGGATTACCTTTCATTATGATTACATTGTTTGTGAGCCTTCACTATATACTTTGGGGAGCATGTGAGATGACATTACATTTTTGTGGAGAAGCATTTCAATGGGATTGTCTTTTGAATACCATGATTTTTACAAAATATTTTATCCTCCTCCATGATGCTTACTTGATTTTTAATATTTTACAAACCTAACCTCATCCATAGAGTCATTTGATCCTTATTTCAAATCCCTCATGATTAAATGTGATATTTATCTTTACACGATGGAGAAAGTATATTCAACGCAATCCCATTGTTAGGAACATTTACATAAGGTATGATAAAAAACCCATTAAATTTTTCACTTGAGTGATGAGTGGAAAAATTAAATGGTGAGGTAAATCATAAATGGCATGGGTGTTGATGAAAATTTGAAAAATGAGTGTTAAAAGGGAAAAATTTCATGAATTGAACTTTATAAATGAATCCTGATTTTTGATTCTTTTTTGGGTATGTGTTATACTTTTACAATATTCATTTATAACATTTTTTAATGAGCATCATAATTTTAAAATTACCTTGATTATGTATGGACCCTTGGTATTTAGATGTGGAGGTTTTTCTCAAGGATGAGAAAATATTTGAGTGTGGGGGTATTTGATAAGTCTATTTTGCATACATATTTTGATGGGTTTCACATATGAATTCATTTCATATTAATTTATCTGATATAATTTGTGAGCCTGATATTAATTTTTTTGGATGTTCTTATATAGGATTGAGTTGTACAGTAAAATAAGGAAAACATGGAAAATGTGTGCGACATTGGATTTTTGAGAGAGAAGGTATTTGAAAATTTTGGAGCTAAACCAGTACATGTTGTGTATTGAGTGTACATGACGTGTAGTTTGTGACATGATTCATAACACGTAGAATAATCCATGATGACATAACATGATATGAACTATAAGTACACATCATGTAACTCCATTACACAACATGGCCAGAGTCAAACCAGCATATGAAGTTTCCATGGATTTGATGCGATAGAGGAAAACCCAGATATGAATTACATGATGTGTATTCTATGTACACGTTTTTAATATGGTGATATTATGATGATTAACTATGACACATGCCATGGTATTTGGCAGAAAATCCAATAAAATGAACCATCATCTGTCCTTATAAGGAATTCCGAAATTATATGGTCCGGTGGGAGAATGCGCAACCACCGAGAGGCTATCGTAGGGTTTCGACCCGGATTTCTTCATAGATAGTTTTTTTATGTTATTATTTCCTTTTATTTATGTAACCGTTCAATGCTCTATATTTTAATTCCAATATCTCTTTTCTCTCCCTCTCTTTCTCTATCACTCTTTTATAATCTCTCCTCTACGGGTATTGGTTAATTCATTGTTGACAACCACCCAATGATGATTGACTAAACACCATTGGCGAGAGCGGGATCAGTTAAAGGGGTGCATACCATCACTGGTTGATTTACCTTTTCTTTTAAGGATGATTTAATTTGATAGTATCATGATGTACCTTCACATATAAGAAATTATTCATTGAATAATTTTCCATATGTTTTCAATAATGAACAAACCCCATCATGATCTAGATGATTTATTCATGACCACTGAATGGAATTACTCTTTTTTATAAGGAAATTTGAACTAAATTTACTTTAGATATTTTGGTTCATCTGACAATTATGAATTTAGATTATAGTGTAGTTTGATAGGGAATGAACCTTTCTTCTATTGATAAAAATATTTGGTTGTGCAGCTATTTAATATAATTATTTTATGAGTAAAGTGGACATAAATTTATTTTTCAAAACTACCCCTAGAATGTAAAGACCCGTAAAATTCAAGGGAAATTTTTTCGTAATTTTCTTTGGGATTTTACAAGAACGCAGTTTCTGACGGCACCTGATTCTGAGGCCCGGTGTGCCTGGAATATTTATCCAAATTTTAGCTCGGGTACGTTCAGTGAACGAACGAGCGGGATTTTCTAACTTTTGAACCGGTGCTCGGAATCAACTTTCGAGGGCACCGATGGATTCGTAGTGCCGGTAATTGCTTAGGAACACCTTTTCCGGAGTTGCGTTTACATGAGAGAAGTTGTTAAAAAATTGTGGAAGTTAGAATAAAAATTGAGCTACATTTTTTATTTTTACTAAGTAGTTGAAACCTTTCGGTGGCAGTTGGGTAACCACCCAACTTCCCATGAGAGGTTATGAGGGCGGTGGGGCCCACACGAACCCCACACCTTCATATTCCCTAACTCCTATAACTCCCCTTTTAAATGACATGAATTAATTAAGTGGTTTAATTCTTTATTTGAATTTCAAATACTAAAGACTTAGGTAATAAAATAAGTGAAAGCACTTATTTTATTATTGTTGGAACTTGTTGTGTGGAGTCTTTAGGGAGAAAAGGAAAAGCTCTTGAAGTTCTTCTTCCTCGATGAAGAATGCGAAGAACATCGACCTCCAACAATGGTCGACAAGAACGATGTATCCTCGGAGATCGACGGCGCGACACCGACGAATCTTTTCTCTGAGATGCGACGATCCTCCTTCTGCGACGTCTTCTTCTGCAATGTGCAATTCCGTGACGAACCTCCGTTCAACTACGCTCGAGGTAGGGGATTTTTTTTGTTCATGAATACTTCTATTGTCGTCCTTCGTGAATCGTTTCCGCTTGCTATCGATTAACGGGAGGGGGCCAGACTGAACAAACACGGACGACCCTCCTCCCTTAATATTGTATTGTTGCGGTTCAAAGGAAAGTAATGCGGTGCCATCGCAATGCGCGGGATCGTGCGGCAAGGATGCGCGGAGCCGTCGCGCCATGCCGATGAACTTGAATAAGGTCGCAGCGCCATCCCGCCGTGCCTGAGGATCACGAAAAACACCGCGGCCGAAGCGGGGCCACGACGGAGGGGCGCGGCGCCGTCGCGCCGCCCCAGACGGACCAAGTCCGCAGCTTAGGCCACGGTGGAGTGGGGAGACCGGCGGCCGGTTCCGGGCCCCCGGCGTCGGAGCAGGGGGACCGACCAGTGCCGATCCCATGGCGGCAATAGCCGGCCGGCCGGAGTGGGTCGGCCGGTCAGAGGAGGAGTCGGGGGTTACGACCCCTCGGCTGGCTGGACAAGAGCGGCCCCCCACATGGGTGTCGCGGTTACGAAACAGGGGGGCAGGCACCCCCCCCCCCCCATCCGCTCGGCCGAAACGGCCGAGCCTCCTGGCGACTGGGCCGCGCCAGTGCGCCGGGACGGGCCCGCCAAAGCCGGGTCGGGCCGTGCCCAATCGGGCCGGACTCAGACCCGGGATGGGTCAACCCGGTTCAGGCCGACCCAGGGGATCTCGGGCCGGGTCGGTTCGGGCCCGAAACCCCCACTTCCGGACCCTTTTCGGTATTTTACCCGTAACATGGGCTACGGACCTCCGATGAACGCACCTTCAGCTGCGATGAGATCCTTGGATCGAGACGGTCATTTTTATATATGACACTCAAGGTTTCGGAGTACTTTGGGTTCGGCCGGATTGGTTCGAACACGAAACCAACCGGGCCCTCAGAGCGGAAACGCTTATAACATGAGCTCTGAATGTACGATTGACGTGTTGTCGACTTTGATGGATTCATCTTAGTGAGAGGGAGCTTTTGGATTAATCCTCTTGAGGTTTGGACGTATTTGGAGTACATTCGGGTTGGTTTTGACATAAAAACAAACCAGGCCCCTAGGATGAAAATCCAATAACTCTCAGACCGGGCATCCGATTGACGCGTCGTCTGTGACGTTGAGTTCTTGTTGATGATACAGAACTTTTGGATACATTTAATCCGGACTATGTGTCAGTTGATGTATCTGCCCCTCGGCTCGTGGATCGGACCATCCTCACATGAGCTTGCTGTGTGCGGGAACCCTAGAGCTGGCTGCGACTACGACAACGATGAAAACTGTACAGAAATCCTCCGTGGATTCGACGGAGACGACTACAACACTCAGCAATCTTACATGGATCAGTGCTACCGAACCTGTGTGGGTCAGATCCTGTGTGGGTCAGCACTCAGCGGTCCTGTGTGGGCCAGCGCCTACAGATCCTGTGTGGGTCATTACGGGGGTTAGTTACCCATCGATTCTTTGTGGGTCATTGCGGGGGTTAGTACCTGTCGATCCTGTGTGGGTCTGATGGCTTAGATGAATCAGTGGAAATATCTGATAGTCTCTATCGTTTTACGATGAAATATACCTATGTGAGAAGAATCTTGTTTTGTTTTCCTGTGTGGATTGTGTTGTGCTATCCTGTGTGGATGTGATTGAACTTGGGCTCGGATGTTGGAGCTGAACTGGAATTGATGACTTAGGTATATGTATGGGCATATACCTAAGTAGTTTCGGATGTTACTTCGTGATTGTATCTTTCCTTTGTGGATTATCCTTCGTGGATTCTGGGAGACATTTGGGGGTCTTGGGGTCCTTACTGAGTAAATTATACTCACCCCTACACGGGCTATGCCTGCACTACGTTTTGTTGGTTGCAGATGATAGACAGCACTGATTGTGGTTGAGGCACGAGGAGCTGGTCGGTACCCAGAGGTGGAACACTGGGCACGGCGTACTCAGAG
The DNA here is from genome assembly GCA_963277665.1 of Viscum album. Taxonomy (NCBI): domain Eukaryota; kingdom Viridiplantae; phylum Streptophyta; class Magnoliopsida; order Santalales; family Viscaceae; genus Viscum; species Viscum album. The sequence continues at coordinate 29,407,752 of OY728128.1, read as the reverse complement.
CAGACGGCTGGACCTGAGGAGCTGTGGAGGATATCTGTACCCACCCTTCAGGTGGGACTTCCAGTGGACGGCTCGATGTTGCGGCTTTACTTTTCAGTTGTTGTACTCCCTTTTTCAGTTGTACTTTACTTTCAGTTTGGGTTTGTATTATGGACCACTTACTTTTCCGCACTTACTATTGTACCCAGTTTTTACTTAGTGTTTACTTCCTCTTTCTTTCTCTGTGGTGTTTGTTTACTTTACAAAGACAATACATTCCCTTTTCACCGAGAATTATGCCTTGGTGCTAGTCTTCATCCCCTGGCCTATGGAAGGCGGGCTTGGGGTAGTCACGGCATGAGCCTTGAGGACGGGTCATGACAAATTGGCATCAGAGGAGTTCGGTTCTACTGTAGAACTTTGGACTCCGATCTTTCTTCTATGTGAAGCAATTGGGTTAAGGGTATTGGGTGTGGTTATCAGTCCAGGGAGTCCAGTGTTGGTGCGGCAGCCGACATATCCGTACACCAGGACCCTAACTTCTGATTTCCGACTTAATGCACGAAAACATTGATTGCATGTGTGTTTCAAGTTTTCTTTGTGATTACTTGTGTCAGCTCACCAGGTATACTGTTTGACCGTGGAACACCTGTTCCTTTTCAGGATGGCACCATGACGGCTGCCAGCTAGGGTTCCGAGTGTTGAACGTGACGACATCCCACCGATCGATGAGGCCTTGGTACCGGGCCCTTTGACAACAGAGGCACTGGCGGTACCTCTACCCGCCGAGCCACCGATGCTACCAGCCCCAGCCGCTGACAATTCACGTCACCTTAGTGCACTGCACGAGTTGCAGCATCAGCGACCGCCCAGGCTCTGCGGGGAGACGGACCCTCAGGCAGCCGAGGATTGTCTGGAGGTAGTTATATGAGTTTTCAGGTTAGTGAGTGCACCAGCATACCTCATGGTTATCCTCGCAGCGATCCTCCTTCACGTGGCAGCAGGCAGATGGTGGAGCTTGATGCTCTAGGTGCACGACGAGGCATCTCTCCTCTGGACAGACTTTGAGAGCCTCTTCCACTCGGAGTTCGTCCCAGACACCCTCCGTGCGGTGTGCATCCAGGAGCTTCAACAACTGTGGCAGGGCAGCTTGACGGGCGCCCAGTACTCGGAAAGATTTACAGATCTCTAGCGCTATTCGACGGACATGGTATGGGACCCATTCATCTGGGCCCGGACATTTGAGAAGGGATTGAGGCATGAGATCAGGGCATCACTGATCTCCCTCAGCATTCTGACACAGGCAGGGGTACTGGAGCGAGCCCTTCTGATTGAGAGCTTCCTTGCTGAGCCTACATCAGTAGCGAGACCTACCGCAGGGCGGCACGTAGCAGAGTCTTCTGTAGCAGGAATTTGATGGATGACTCATGGGTCCAGGAAGACTAGACCCTCAGGAAGAAGACCTTAGGACACTGGCTCAGTGGTGCGGGGCACACATTGCGGATCCAGTCTTTCGAGAGGCAGACAGTGCTACGCATGCGGCGGGCAGGGCCACTTAGCTCGTGACTGCCCGACCCGCCAGGCCGAGGAGAAGGAGACGGTTGAGGGACCACCCAGGAAGAGGTATAGGGTCGACCGTGGCGGTCCACAGGGAGCAGGTGTACGAGGCAGTGGATCTGTCTGAGTAGAAGGTAGTGGGAGACGCTTTGAGGCTCTACCACCACCACCACCCAGAGGTCCTCCCTGACCATAGGGAGCTGGCGGGGAGAGACAGGCACAGCTTCAGGCAGCGGAGGCCTACGACCACAGTGCGCCCAAGATGATTTGAGGTACTATCTGTGTCTATTCCACCCTTGTTGTAGTTCTTATAGACACAGAAGCGAGTCATTCTTTCATAGCTACTGCCCTTTTTCGGAGCTCGGAGATTCTGACAGAGTCGTTGGCTCAATCCTTACGGGTAGAGACTCCTATGGGAGCATACTCGACGATTACACACTGGTGCCGGTAGTGTGATCTTACTCTAGGAGGCGAGAGCTTTGGCTGGGATCTTGTTGTAGCGGCGTCGAGGCCTTACGACATCATCTGGGGAATGGATTGGTTATCTACAGTCCATGATCAGATTGACTGTATTAGGCGCAAGGTGTGATGTGTACGCACCGACGAGAGCAGGTTCACCTTCACTAGCGAGAAGGGAGCCTTTGCAGCATAGGATGGACTCACATAGAGGAGAGGACAACCCATCACTCATCAGTTGGCTAGCCACATCCTAGTACCAGTTGACGTGCGAAGTCCGAGCTTACCTGCAGTGGTGGATCAGTATGTGGATGTTTTCCCCGACGACGTTCCAGGACTACCTCCTCACAAAGAGGTAGAATTTTATATTGATCTGTACCCCAGGACAGCCCCGATATCCACCCTTTCATATCATATGGTACCCGCCGAGCTTCGAGAGCTACGGTTACAGTTGGAGGGCTTGCAGGGCAAGGGATTCATCTGACCCAGTGTTTCACCCTAGGCTTCCCCGATATTGTTCGCCAAGAAGGCGGACGAGAGCTTGCGACTTTGTGTCGACTATCATCGCCTGAACCAAGTGACAGTGAGGAACAAGTATCTGCTACTGAGGATTGATGACCTCTTCGATCAGCTCAAAGGAGCATGGTGGTTCTCGAAGATAGACCTTAGATCAGGCTATCATCAGCTTAGAGTTCGGGACGAGGACGTGCAGAAGACGGCCTTCAAATGTCGGTATGGCCACTATGAGTTCTTGGTTATGCCATTCGGTGTAACCAATGCTCCAGCAGTGTTCATGGGCCTCATTAATAGGATCTTTTAGCTATACCTTGATCGATTTTTTGTGGTCTTCATTGACGAAATTTTGATATACTCGACCACTGAGGAGGAGCACGCCTACCACTTGTGGGTTGTACTAGACACACTCCGAGAGCACCAGCTTTATGGAAAGCTCTCGAAGTTTCAGTTCTAGATACGTGAGGTCCACTTCTTGGGACACCTCATCTCTGAGGTGGGAGTTGCGATGGATCCTACGGAGATTGAGGCAGTGCTATCTTGGGAGCCAGCCAGGAGCATGATGGAGGTGCGGAGTTTCTTGGGTCTAGCTGGGTACTACCGGTGATTTGTGCCAGACTTCTCTAGAGTTGCGGCACCACTCTCAGCTTTGAAAAAGAAGGGAAAACCCTTTGTGTGGTCAGACAGATGTAAGTAGAGCTTCTAGGAGCTGAGACAGAGATTGACCAGCACACCTATCTTGATGCTACCTGAGGAGGGATTTGGGTACATAGTTTACTGCGATGCATCATGGACCGGACTCGGATGTGTCCTAATGCAGGAGCGGGCAGTGATCGCCTACGGATCACGTTAGTTGAGGCAGCATGAACAGAACTACGCTACCCATGACCTGGAGTTAGCAGCAGTGGTCTTCGCTCTAAAGATGTGGTGACACTATTTGATGGGCGAGCACTTTACAGTCTATTCTGACCAACAGAGTCTCGGGTACATCTTCTCACAGAAGGACCTAAACCTAATACAACGGTGATGGCTCCAGTTCCTCTAAGACTATGACTTTGAGATAGTCTATACTCCTGGAAAGGGGAACATGGTAGCCGATGCTCTCAGCAGGAAGACGGGCATTCAGCTACTTGGGGAAGCGACAGAGCAGCTAGCCGCATTGCAGATATCCTTCGTGGATAGAGATGGAGCAGCCTTCCTTCAGTCACTCACAGTCACTCCTCCACTACTACAGCAGGTCAGAGAGGCACAACGTGGGGATGCTGACTATGAGACACGGCGTGCGAAGATATCCTCAGGACAGGCACTAGATGGTTTCTCTTTAGGAGGAGAGCACGACGTCCTTTTTAGAGGACGTACCTTGGTACCCGTTACTTTATGGGAGGAGGTGCTGAGAGAGTTTCACACTTCCCATTTGGCAGTACATCCTGGAGTGGCGAAGATGTACTGGGATCTCAGACGACAGCACTGGTGGCCGGGCATGAAGAAGGCTGTGGCAGAGTTTGTTTCTTGATGACTCACCTGCCAGCAGGTGAAGGCAGAGCACCAGGTACCAGTAGGCTTAGTGCATCCTGTGGAGGTCCCGGAGTGGAAGTGGGACGGCATATCTATGGACTTCGTGACTGGACTTCCACGCACTTCCAGAGGTCACGACTCCATTTGGGTGATTGTTGACCGACTCACCTAGCCGGCTCACTTCTTACCAATCAGAGAGCAGGGCTCAGTAGAGAGCTTGGGACGTCTCTACGTTCAGGATATTGTACGGATTCATGGTGTGCCATCGTCTATAGTCTCCGATCGAGATGCTCTCTTTACATCCCGGCTTTGGAAGGGGTTGCAGGAGGCGTTCGGGACGCAGCTACGCCTGAGCACCACCTTTCACCCTCAGACAGATGGTCAGACAGAGAGGGCCATTAAGACTCTCAAGGACATGCTCCGCGCATGTGTCCTCGACTTTGGTCGTAGCTGGGAGGACCACCTACCCTTAGTGGAGTTCGCGTACAACAACATCACCACTCCACCATCGGGATGGCACCATACGAGGCGTTGTATGGCCGAACTTGCAGATCACCTCTGTGATGGACAGACCCTGGGGAGACATAACTTGTCAGACTGGAGATGGTCCAGGCCATGACAGAGAAGGTCCAGGTCATCTAGGAGTGGATGTGGACAACTCAGAGCCGACAGAAGTCTTATGCTGATAGGAGGCGGAGACCACTAGAGTTCGAGGATGGCGACCACGTCTACTTGCGGGTTTCACCTCGATGTGGATTATGGAGATTTGGCAGAGGCAACAAGTTGTCTCCCCGCTTCATCGGACCATTCCAGATCCTCAGCAGGATTGGCGAGGTGGCTTATCGCTTGGCTCTACCACCTCAGTTGCACCGGGTGCAAGGCGTCTTCCACGTATCCCAGCTGAGGAGATGCGTGCACGACCCGATGCATGTCATTGACCATGGGGAGCTGGACATAGATTATGGGGCGACTTTTGTAGAGGTCCCAGTGGAGATCGAGGATAGACAGGAGCGGGTCCTATGTGGACGATCGATTCCTCTAGTGCGCATCAGATGGAAACACGGGAACCTCCAGGAGAGCACTTGGGAGCGGGAGGCTCAGATGCGTGCACAGTACCCACATTTTTTCCCCTAGTTTTTGATGTATCTTTATAGGGACGTAAAGCCCTAAGGTGGGAGTAATGTAAAGTCCCATAAAATTCAAGGGAAATTTTTTCTTAATATTCTTTGGGATTTTACAAGAACGTAATTTCTGACGGCACCTGATTCTGAGGCCCGGTGTGCCCGGAATATTTATCAGAAGTTTAGATCGGGTACGTTCAATGAATGAACGAGCGGGATTTTCTAACTTTTGAACCGGTTTTCGGAATCGAATTTCGAGGGCACCGATGGATTCGCAGTGCCAGTAATTGCTTAGGAAAACCTTTTCCGGAGTTGCGTTTACACAAGAGAAGTTGTTAAAAAATTGTAGAAGTTAAATTAAAAATTGAGCTACAATTTTTATTTTTACTAAGTAGTTGAAACCTTTGGGTGGAAGTTGGGTAACCACCCAGCTTCCCCTGAGAGGTTATGAGGGCGGTGGGGCCCACACGAACCCCACCCCTTCATATTCCCTAACTTCTATAACTCCCCTTTTAAATGAAATTAATTAATTAAGTGGTTTAATTCTTTATTTGAATTTCAAATACTAAATACTTGGGTAATAAAATAAGTGAAAGCACTTATTTTATTATTGTTGGAACTTGTTGTGTGGAGTCTTTGGGGAGAAAAGTAAAAGCTCTTGAAGTTCTTCTTCCTCGAGGAAGAACGTGAAGAATGCGAAGAACGCCGACCTCCGACGAAGGTCGACAAGAATGCTGGATCCTCAGAGATCGACGACGCGACGCCGATGAATCTTTTCTCCGTGACGCAACGATCCTCCTTCCGTGACGCCTTCCTCCGAGACTTGCAATTCCATTACGAACCTCCGTTCAACTGCGCTCAAGGTAGGAGATTTTTGTTTTGTTCGTGAATACTTCTATTTTCGTCCTTCATGAATCGTTGCTGCTTGCTATCGATTAACGGGAGGGGCCGGACCGCACAAACACGGCCGACCCTCCTACCTTATTCTTGTATTGTTGTGGTTCTAAGGAAAGTGATGCGGTGTCGTCGCACCGCGCGGGATCGTGCGGCAAGGATGCGCGGCGCCGTCGTGCCGCACCGATGAACTTGAATAAGGTCGCAGCGCCATCCCGCCGCGCCAGAGGATCATGAAAAACACTGTGGCCGGAGCAAGGCTACGGCAGAGGGGCACGGCGCAGTCGTGCCGCGCCGGACGGACCAAGGCCGCGACTTAGGCCGCGGCGGAGTGAGGAGACCGGCGGCCGGTTCCGGGCCACCGGCATCAAAGCAGGGGGACCGGCCAGCGCAGGTCCCATGGTGGCAACAGCCGGCCGGCCAGAGCGGGCCGGCTGGTCAGAGGAGGAGTCGGGGGTTACGACCCCCCGGCTGGACAGACAAGAGCGGCTCCCCACATGGGGGGTCGCGGTTACGAAACAGGGGGCAGCCCCCCCCCCCCATCCGCTCGGCCGAAACGGCCGAGCCACCTGGCAACCAGGCCGCGCCAGCCGGGTTGGGCCATGCCCAAGCGGGCAGGACTCAGACCCGGGTCGGGTCGACCCGGTTCGGGCTGACCCAGGGGGTCCCGGGCCGGGTTGGTCCGGGTCTGTCCGGGCCTGAAACCCCCACTTCCGGACCCTTTTCGGTCTTTTTCTCGTAACTTGGGCTACAGACCTCCGATCAACGCACTGTCAGCTGCAGTGCGATCCTTAGATCAAGACGGTCATTTTGATATATCACGCTCAAGGTTTTGGAGTTCTTTGGTTTGGCCGGGTTGGTTCGAAAACAAAACCAACCGGGCCCTCGGAGCGGAAACACTTATAACTTGAGCTCTGGATGTCCGATTGACGTGTCGCCAACTTTGATGGATTCCACTTAGTGCGATGGTCCTTTTGTCTTACTCCGCTCGAGGTTTGGACATAGTTGGAGTACGGTCGGGTTGTTTTTGACATAAAAATCAACCGGTCCTCTGGGACGAAAAAGTTAATAACTCTTAGAACGAGCGTTCGATTGACGCGTCATCTGTGACGTTGAGTTCCTGTTGATGATATAGAAATTTTGGATACATCAACTCCGGACTATGTGTCAGTTGATGTATCAGCCCCTCAGCTCGTGGAGCGGATCCTCCTTGAACGAGCTTTCTTTGTGCGGGAACCCTAGAGCTGGCTGCGACTGCGACGACGATGAAAACTGTACAGAAATCCTCCGTGGATTCGACAGCGACGACTACAGCACTCAGCGATCCTACGTGGATCAGTGCTACCGATCCTGCGTGGGTTAGATCCTATATGGGTTAGCGCTCAGCGGTCCTGTGTGGGCCAGTGCCTACAGATCTTGTGTGGGTTTGATCCTGTGTGGGTCATTGCGGGGGTTCGTTACCCATAGATCATTTGTGGGTCATTGCGGGGGTTAGTACCTATCGATACTATGTGGTTCCGACGGATTAGATGAATCAGTGGCAATATCTGATCATCTCTATCGTCTTACGAAGAAATATACCTATGTGAGCTGAATCTTGTTTTTCTTTCCTGTGTGGATTGTGTTGTGCTATCTTGTGTGGACGTGATCAAACTTGGGCTCGGATGTTAGAGCCGAACTGGAATTGATGACTTAGGTATATGTATGGGAATATACCTTTGTAGTCTCGGATGTTACTTCGTGATTGTATCTTTCCTTTGTGGAGTATCCTTCGTGAATTCTAGGAGACCTTCGGGGGTCTTATGGTCCCTACTGATTCGCTTATACTCACCCCTGCACGGGCTATGCCCACAGTACGTTGTGTTGGTTGCAGACGACGGACAGTGTTGATCGTGGTTGAGGCACGATGAGCAGGTTGGTACCCGGAGGTGGACCACTGGGCGGGGCGTACTCGGAGCGGACGGCTGGACCGAAGGAGTTTTGGAGTCTATCCGTACCCACCCTTCAGGTGGGACTTCTAGTGGATGGCTCGACGCTGCGGCTTTACTTTTCAGTTGATGTACTCCCTTTTTCAATTGTAATTTACTTTTAGTTTGGGTTTGTATTCTGGCCCACTTACTTTTCCGCACTTACTGTTGTACCAAGTTTTTACTTAGTGTTTACTTCTGCTTGCTTGCTCTGTGGTGTTTTTTTACTTGACAAAGGCAATGCCTTCCCTTTTCACCGGGAATTATGCCTTGTTGCTAGTCGCCAGCCCCTGGCCTATGGAAGGCGGGCTTGGGGTATTCACGACACGGGCCTCGAGGATGGGTCGTGACATAGAAAATGATTCTCCTCTCTTTTGTTTCTCTTTTGAAATTAATTTATTTTAATTGCATAGTTATTTTAATAAAATCAAACTGAAATTTGACTGACCCATCCATTAGTTAAGAGTTATCATCGATGTGTTCCCCACTCTCTTTGGGTACGACCCCACACTTCTAGTATACTCCACCTTTTTAGTTTTTATGGTTTGGGACATTATAAATTTCTAATTTGACTCCCACCTGGAGGAATTAACGACACATTTTGAGTGAATCAATAAGTTTCTCAGTGATCATCTCTAATGGGTAGTTTCAAATTGAACTACCTTGGTATTGGTAAAGTCATAATGTTGAAACTTCCTATAGTGGGTTTGTGATGTGGGAGATATGGTGGTTAGAATTGGTTGGTTTATGGAGTAATATTTCCAAGTTCTTAGAGGATTGTGGTACACCAATGATGAGTGAGCTGTTTCATGGTTGGTTGGATTGATTTTGGGATTTTTATGTGGGGTTGTTTAAGAGGGTAATTAGACTTCCATGGGGTGAAGTTCCTTAGATCATAATGGAAGCAGATGTCCCAGGTGAGTGAGTTGGGACTTTGTGGTGTTTTCTTGGTTCTTTATGGTAATAATGTGTTATTGTATCAGGGGTTCTTGGAAATTAAGAAATATAAAATGTGGTATATTGAGGTGATCTCATTTTGGTCCCATGGACTAAGTGTTATGTGCCTATAAGGACTAGGTATTTTTTAGGATTGGTAGTTACAATAGAGGATTTGTTGGGTTGGTTGAGGTTTTTTTGGGATAATATGACGATATAGGAACAAAAAATACATTTTTGGGTAGAGTTTTTTAGTTTTTGAAAAGAAAATTTTGATTAGATAAGTCCTTGTGGACTATCAATATTTAAAAAGGATGGAATTAGTAGGTTAATGGTATGGATAATCACATAGTGGAGAGAATCTTACTTGTTGTATGGATAATGGCCCTACGATAAAAGGTAGGTGATCGAGATTAGGGTTGTGGGATGTAAATATTGTTTTATTTGTTGATGATCTTAATACCCATCTAATGATGGAGATTTAAGAAATCATATCCAGTTTTAGGATTATACCATATTTTGTGAGGTTTTTGTAGTAGTTTGATCTTTAGTACATTTGAAAACTAATGATTTGAATGGGTGCTCGGATTGGGTGTTAGATGTGTTGGTAATCGTGAGAGAGAGAGAGAGAGAGTAAAATGTGGCTATCAAGGATCTAGGAGTGGATCAAAGGGTCAACCATGAGATAAATTTTGGTTCATGTGCTGGGAATTGGCTATTATTCAATGGTGATTATAGATTCTTCAGATTAAAGTTGTTGGTCAATATTGTAGTGTACGGGATGGGTGAAGCCCTTATAGTTGCATGATATCTATTATATTAGAGAACTATGTTTGATATCGGATTGGATATCATTTAAATCCAGTGATATTTTGAGGAAATTCAATGCATGAGAGAGAGTTGACTAGCACTATTATGTGAATTTGTGTGTGGTCATATGGATTTCATGTTTGGTCTATCTTATATATTCTGATTGGGGAATTACATATTAGGGAATTGCCTTATTTGCTTCTCAGGGATGATAAACCTCAAGGTGGGGAGTTTGTAAATATCTACATCATTAACGTTTTGAAAATTTAAATAGAATTTAAATTTTGAGTCCTAAAGTGGGGAGAATTTTGAGAATTGGGATTTAGGATTTAATTCTGGGAGTTGATTCACTAATAAGGGGTTTTATTGCTATTTGAGTTTCTTGGTGGTTTTCTAGGGTGTTAGGAAGAAGTTAGAGGAGTTTTTGTTAGTGAATAATTATTAATTCTATTACAGGTGGCATGAAACACCACAACCCAAGGTGTTTCACCATGATGGATGCTCAGATGATATGTGTCATGTTGCAACCAAAGGGTTGTGTCATGATAGTTTCCCTAATAAGAGTGTGGCGACATAGCCAAGGTCTTCCATCATGATTACTTTGTTTTCATGTAAGTTTTGGTTTTGAAGTTTTTAAAGACCTCATACTACAAACAAGGTGTTGCACACTAAAGGGTGATTTGGGGAGGAATATTAGGCTACTCCATGTAGGAGTATTACACTATAGGAAACCTAGTCTTGTTGAAATGGGTAGCCAATATTTTCTTGGTTCTTCCTTAGGAAAGGAAATTATGGTGTGAACCAATTGGTCACACCAGGATGTTTCCCTTAAGGGGTTATTAAAACATGATTTTTGTGTATTCAAATGGGATAAAAAGGGTCCTTATATGTGAAACTTGGTAATAATACGGTCATAACACCCATAAATGGACAGAACTCTTTCTAGAATTTGATTAATATAAAAAAATATCTTTACAAATTAAAGGATATGGTATGCCTTAATATAACGACCCATACATTACATACATTTTTAATACTTCAAAATTGAAGCATGCTTATTACAACATATAACAAAACCACGTAAGGACCGTATAGGTATAGTGTCTTTAGAAACTGGGAAACATAAACAATTGGTTCATAAAGCGTCTACACTATCTCCCATTTATTTCATCATATCTATAGTCCCTTTTGGAATATCTTACTTAACAACCTTCTTCCTGACCTGGGGAAAGAAAACATACAAAAGGGTGAGCTCAAATGCTCAGTAAGGGTAAACAAAATAAATATCAATCACATCATATTCATAAGAACATAACTTTTGGAAATCTTAACCTGCAAAAGAGAGCATAATTTCATAACATGGGATAAATCATAGTAGTGAAATGGAATCCCAATAATCATAACATAAAACATGAAACTTTTTGGCATACACACATAATCATATAGAATCATTTCTTATTAGTCAAGACTCATTTCCAAGACTATCTTAGTGGACAAAGTCCATTTTTGAACTGAGTTCACTCCTCGTTTCAGACCTATTTCACTGAATCGGTATAACCTACCATTTCAGCCATGTCTATCTCATGAGATATAAAATCTTTACCCAATGCATTGGAGGGAGATATAGGTCCCACCCATCTCATAATGATACCATTCTTATGTGAGCCACAAAATCATAAAGCATAAATCATTGCATAACCCATGTAATAACAATGGGATTCTTAAATAACATGACATCATAAAACAATTCATATATGATAAAGTAATTCATAAAAATAATTCCATAACAACATAATAAAATCAATGTAATAATAGGGATAGAAACAGAACCCTATATAATCTTAGATGGAAAATAATTTTAATAAAACACTTGAACTCCATTCTTGAGGAAAATATCCTTTCTACTTCAAAAAAACATTTTTCCTTTCTTAACATGTCATACAATTTTAAACTAAAATAAGTTGATTAAAAATAAACTTGAAAACTTGTAAAGGAAGCTTCTTGGAAATAATTTTTTAAAAATCCATTCATGCCGTATAAGTTAAAAAAACACTCTTCCCGTACTTTTGTCAGAAAAGTCAAAAAGTACCTCGTACGAAAAACGACAAAAGATTCCTTTTATATCTTTTACTAAAAACTCACCGAAGGGTAAAATTGGATTTAAACAATTGTAGGTGGATGGAATCAATATTACATAATGAGTAAACATGAATGTGGATGATAAAATACACCCCAGAAAATACCAAAGTATAAACAATCTCGGATAAAATGAGATTGTGATATTTTCCCTTACCTTAGGTCCGATTTGCTTCGTAAGTGTCCAAAACTCCTGTATAATGATTTAAATAATGTTATTGACTTATTCCAGAATTATATCATATATGGTCATATTCTTAGCTTCTTGTTTGTAATATTTCATTACTACTTGTTATTCGGGTGTTTATTACTTTTTGTTCTTATGCGTGTTTTGTTGAATAAATTCTTATTCTTATCTTTAGGTTATAGATACCTCATTTCCAGAATGGTATTAGTGTAATATTTATCATATTCATTCATTCAATTCATTTATATAATCATTATGAAATGAAGATCATGTAGAACGAGTCGCATCACATCGTGGAGACGGTATTCCGTACGTACGCACGAGTGATGATATCGTTCCTATGATTGTGGAATTATATTGGAGTGTATGTATACTATTACAGAATCAATATCACTTTATAATATTCATATATAGTCCTTATTTACACCATTATACCCATCCATGTAAGGTGGTGGTGGAAAATAGATTACACCACGGCGTGGAGATGGTATTCCGTACGTACGCACGCACGGTGATTTCTTTTTTCGTAGGATGGATAGATGGTGAAATAGGGTTTTTTTCATACTTATAATAGCATATCAGTATATGAGTGATACTGATGTTATTACTTCATGAAGAAAAAACTAAATAAGAAGAAGTGGAAGAAGAAATAAATATGAAAGAATCGGTAACGGGCATTACCTCTTCTTTGAAGTGCTTCTTTGATACCTCATTTTAAGGCACTAAAATAGGTCTTTGAAGAATACCAGAACCTCTAGGATGTTTCTAGGGAAGTGGATAGGAGAAATTTGCAGGGTTTGGCCGAGCTTGAAGGCTCAAAGTTGTGTGAGGAAGAGGGGGAGGAGGTGCCCTTTTATAAGGGAGGAGAGGGGCACCTTTGGAATAACTAAAAATATTATTTTATTATAAAGTCAAAATCGGTTCTTAATAGCTCCAAATTGATATATTTCAAATCTAAGGTGGGTAGGGGTCGCAATCCTCTCATCAAATATAATTTAGACATGTTTAGGTATCAATTGTAACCTTATCATTTAGATTTAACTTTAAGTTAGATAATTTAACTTTTACCATGTCTTCTTGTTTTCTTACACTATAAGGTTAATTAACTTACCATATCAAGCCAAAAGAACCCAAAGTTGTTTATTATTAATATATATAACCTTATATATGTCATTTGGCCGAACCTTAGATTTTTAGGAATAAAATAACAATTAATAATCTAATATTTGTTTTAAAAACTATTTTGTGTCAATTTTGACACTATTTAGTAATTGATTTTTGTGAAACTCATAACAGAATGATTAGTTCAAACCAAGTTACTTAAATCAATAATAACACGTCATATTAACCTATAAAATTAGTGTAATTCATAAAAAGTCTGAAATTACATTTATTTGGGTATTTATAACATCAATTATGTCAATATTTCATTAATAAGATAATTACTGCATCATCATTGTGTCATAAATAAATTAAATTATTTAACGTCTAAAAATTAAAAATAAAATACCATTATGTAGGAAATATTTTTATCTTTCTAATTAATATTTATAGTCGAATTTATCTTATGTATAACCCCATATTAAAAATTATTTACTTATTAAACTTTGATTTTAACTATTTTAACCCTTCTTTAAATAAATTAATAATAAATGTCCTAATCTAATCCAAGTGGGCCTAAATGGTCATATTTTATTCCTAAGGTTGTTTTTTGTCGAATTACACTTGTCCAATAGAATTAGGACATGTGTTAGGGTAATAGTAATATCATTTTTACCCTTAATTACCCTATTTACTTTTAACCGTGGTAAAAAAAGTAAAAAGTTACTATTCACCAAAAAATTATTTTCATCTCATTGAACCACATTTTACTTACTGACATCAACCGTGACTCTTGGATTTTCGAAATTCCACTCACAGAAGCGGTAAAATTAAGTTTTATGAAAAATTCAGTTTTTTTGACTACCACTTAGTGGTTTCACTATTCATCAAAAATTGAAAGTTTTCAGAAAAATACCAAAATTTCACCCTAGGCTACTTTCGATATTCCGAATCCAAAAATGAAGTCCATTTTGAAAAATAAAATTTATAAAATTTCAAAAAGTGGTTATTACTACTCATAACGGCTAGTTTTAATAATATTTTAATAGCATATCATTGTTTAGTGAAACTCGGTATTGCGTACGACGCAAGCTATTGAGGAAGGCCGTGGTTGCGTGTAAAGCAAGCCAAGATAGTGTTGTGTGTGGTGAAAGATTTATTTGATGATTTATATAACATAAAAACAAAATATTTCACATAAAAGTCTCGGGTGTTACATTCTACCCCCCTTAAAATGAATTTCGCCCTCGAAATTCGTCACTTTGTAACAAACAGATGAGGATACCTCTCCCTCATCATATCCTCAAGCTCCCATGTAGCTTCTTCTAATTGGTGGTTCCTCCATAAAACATTCACCAATCAAGTGGTCTTGCTTTATAGGACATTTTCGCTACGATCCAGAATCTCTATCGGTTGTTCTTCATAAGAAAGATCATGCTCCAGCGGTACAACTTCTGAGCTAAGTACATGTGAAGGATCATGTATGTACTTTCTCAGGAGAGATACATGGAACACATCGTGAACTTGAGAGAGATTGGGTGGAAGAGCCAATCGGTAAGCTACCTTCCCAACACGATCCAGTATTTCGAAAGGACCGATATATCTAGGGCTCAACTTCCCCTTCTTTCCAAATCTCATGACTCTCTTCCAGGGAGATATTCGTAAGAACACTTTATCACCCACTTTGAACTCTAGGTCTTTTCTTCGGTTGTCGGCATAACTTTTCTGTCGACTCTGAGCTTCTCTTATGTGTTGTTGAATAGATCTGACCTTTTCTTCCATTTCATCAACGAGATCAGGTCCTAATAGCTTTCTTTCCCCAACTTCATCCCAGCAAGTTGGAGTCCTACATTTCTTTCCATAGAGAGCTTCATAAGGAGCCATCTGAATACTGGAGTGAAAGCTATTATTATAAGAAAATTCCACCAAAGGTATGTGTTGATCCCAACCACCTTTGAAATCCAAAGATAAAGCTCTCAACATATCTTCTAGAGTTTGAATTGTTCTCTCAGACTGACCGTCTGTCTGAGGATGATAAGCAGTGCTGAAACTCAACTCTGTATCCAGAGTATGCTGAAGACTTCACCAAAACTTTGCGGTAAACCTTGGATCCCGATCAGATATAATAGAAAGTGGTACTCCATGCAATCTTACCACTTCCTTAACATATATCCTGGCAAGCTGATCTAGAGAGAAATCCTCTCTAATAGCAATAAAGTGTGCAGACTTGGTAAGACGATCAACTATGACCCAGATAGCATTATTTCCTTTGGACGTTTTAGGGAGTCCTGTGACAAAGTCCATAGTGATGTTTTCCCATTTCCATTCGGGTATGGGTAATGGTTTTAACATTACCTTAGACTTCTGTCTCTCAACTTTAACTTGCTGAAAAACCAAGCATCGAGAGACATATTCAGCAACATCTCTTTTCATTCCATCCCACCAGAAGTACTCTTTCAGGTACCTATACATCTTCATGCTTCCCGGATGAATAGAGAATGAAGAACTATGAGCCATATCCAGCAGCTCCTTCTTTAATTCCAGGATGGGAGGAACACAAACCCGATTCCTTTACTTTATTATCCCATCACAATCAAGGTTGAATTCAGGAACATTTCTCACATTCTTTTGTAACTCGACATCTTCTTTCTGTGCCTCTTTAATCTTCACATGTATAGATGGTTGAACAATCATTTGAGAAAATAATATTTTTCCCCTTCAATTATAATTCCAAGATCCATCCTTTGTAAATCCATAAATATTGGATCTTTTGTGATCCTCATCATGGATAAACTGGCATGGTATTGTCGACTTAATGCATCTGCCACCTTGTTTGCTTTCCGAGGGTGGTTATGAATTGAGCAATCGTAATCCTTAATCAGTTCTAACCATCTTATTTGGTGCATATTCATCTCCTTTTTTGTGAAAATATACTTTAAACTTTTATGATCAGTATAAATATCACACCTTTCACCATAAAGATAATGCCTCCAAATCATTAATGCAAAGATTACTGCAGCTAACTCCAAATCATGAGTTGGGTAATTTTGCTCATGTATTTTCAACTGTCGTGAGGCATAAGCTATCACCATATCATTTTGAATAAGAACACACCCCAAACCCATCTTGGATGAATCACTGTAGATCACAAACCTTTCTCCACTACAAGGCGGTGTGAGCACAGGTGCACTGGATAACCCTCTTTTCAACTCCTTGAAATTCTCTTCACATTCCTCCGTCCAGACAAACTTAACTCCTTTCTGAGTCAACATGGTGAGTGGATTAGATAATCGTGAAAAATATTTCACAAAACATCGATAATATCCAGCCAAACCAAGAAAACTTCGGATCTCAGTTACTATTTTTGGTCTTGACCATCTTTCGATAACCTCTATTTTTGCTGGATCCACAGATATCCCCTCTTTTGAGATTATGTGACCCAAAAATGAAACTTTTTGAATCCAAAATTCACACATGGTAAATTTGTCATAAAGCTTCTCCTTTCTCAGGGTCTTCAATATAATTCTCAAGTGATCTTCATGTTCTTCCTTGCTCTTTGAATAGACAAGAATATCGTCTATAAAGACTACCACAAATTGATCAAGATAGCCCTTAAAGACTCTATTCATCAGATCCATGAAGATAGCAGGGGCATTAGTAAGACCAAATGGAATCACTACAAATTCATAGTGTCTATACCTTGTACGGAAAGCTGTGTTTGGTATATCCTCCCTTTTGACCTTAATTGATGATACCCTGAACGAAGATCAATCTTGGAAAAGTATTGAGCTCCGCGTAGTTGGTCAAATAAGTCATCAATGCATGGGAGAGGATATTTCTTCTTGATAGTGAGATTGTTAAGTTCTCGATAATCAATGCAGAGCCTCATTGATCCATCTTTCTTCTTAACAAACAGAACAGGTGCTCCCCTAGGTGATGCACTAGGGCGTATGAACCCCTTATCAAGATTCTCTTGGAGTTGCTTCTTCAATTCCTGCAACTCAATTGGGGCCATTCTATAAGGTGTCTTTGAAATAGGCAAAGCACCCGGTACGAGTTCTATTGAAAACTCAACTTCACGATTTGGTGGAAGACCCGGTAATTCCTCCGGAAATACATCATCAAACTCCCGTACAATGGGAATATTCTTAATCGTGAGTTTCTCACCAACCATTTGAGATAAATAACCTTCATTTAGTGGAATCAGGACCCATAAGGTAGAAGGAATATCCACTGGAAGGTTATGTTCATCCTTCCATTGATAGATGATCATATATTGATCTGGAATATGAAATGTGACTTCCCTTGTTTGGCAATTGATATGAGCTCCATATAAATAAAGCCAATCCATGCCAAGAATCACATCAAATTCCAATATAGGAAGGATCAAAAGATTTTTAGGAAGCAATTTCCCACAAACTTCGATCGGAGAAGAATTATAAACTTTTGATGCGACTGTTGTGCCATTAGGTGTTGTCACAGCTAACTCAACATCTAATTGTTGAGGTAGTACGGTGATACCCTTAGAAAATTCTTCAGAAATAAAAGAGTGGGTGGATCCATAATCAAATAAAACATTTTCTACTTTAGAATGGATGGTAAGTGTACCTTTCACCACATCATTATCGTACTCCACATCGCTGATAGAAATTGCATGTGACTTTCCTTTGTCTTTATCCTTAAGATTTTGTTGACGTCGACCATCATCATCAACCCTCGGATTAGGGCATTTATTGGCATAATGTCCCATCTCCTTTCACTTGAAACATTGAAGTGTAGTAAGTTCATTTTGTTCATCCCTTCCTTTGTTTGCATCATTTGACATCTTCTTCCCATCGTTGCAGCATTAAAATGCCCGATGACCTTCCTTTCCACATTTGAAACATTTACTTGTCCCTTTAAGAAAACTCCCTCCATGTTTCTTTCCACACTTTGAGCATAAGGTAAAGCTCATATTCTTTTCAGTGTGATCTTTAGATTTTCCTTTCAATTCCATTTTCCTCTTCTTATCTAACCCATATGACTGATGGGTTACTCCAATCTCCATCTCGACTTTGAGAGCACATCGAACGATTTCCTCGTAGCTATTGAAGTCCCTTATGGCTAACGCCCTTCGAAGACTTGATTTTAAGCCACTAAATAATTGATCGATCTTACTCTCAGGTTGGATAATAATACCAGAAGCGTACCTTGCAAGTCTTGTAAAATTTTCTTCATAGGTACCAACAGATTCATCATCCTTTTGCTTCAGTTCAAGAAACTCTTTCTCCATCTTTGTTCGGAGAATACGAGGTAAGTACTTATTGAAAAATAAGTTCTTGAACTCGTCCCATTCCATGGACTCAATTTCATCCATTTGCCTCGTATTCTTAATAAGATTCCACCATTGATCAGCATCACCTTCCAAACGATACACTGCTAAGATGACTTTATCATGCTCAGAACATTGAAGAACTGAAAATATATTTTCAGTGGTACTAATCCATTGTTCAGCAACTAATGGATCAGTAGACCCGCTGAATGAAGGTGGACGTTGTCTCATGAAGGATTCAACATAATTTTGCTCCTTAATTTTCTCGTTTGGAAGTCCTGCATGATTCATAGCTTGAGAAAGTTGTGTGAGCATGGCTACAAGATTTTGCATTTCAGCTCCCATAACGTTTGGTTTTTCAGGGGGACAATCATTTCATTGCCCGTCGCATTCCGCATTAACACGGTTCCTTCGGGTTCCAGCCATTGACTAAAACCAAGAAGAATAGTATGAGCAACACTAATTATAATAGGAAAACCACATAATCAAGAATAAAATTTCACACTTAAGGTCTTATCCTAGGTTATTCATGGCCATTTCTAAAACACTAAGATTGTGTTCTATGCTTAGAATTATCCTTAGTGTTCTTACTAAGACTTTCACATCCTAGTTTACAAAGGTTGACTATACCTTTCCTCTGATACCAACTATAACGACCCATACTTTACAAACATTGTTAATACTTCAAAATTGAAGCATGATTATTACAACACATAACAAAACCATTTAAGGACCGTATAGGTATAGTGTCTTTAGAAACTGGGAAACATAAACAACTGGTTCATAAAGCGTCTACACTATCTCCCA
Source organism: Viscum album (assembly GCA_963277665.1). Taxonomy (NCBI): domain Eukaryota; kingdom Viridiplantae; phylum Streptophyta; class Magnoliopsida; order Santalales; family Viscaceae; genus Viscum; species Viscum album. The sequence goes on along the minus strand of OY728128.1, from coordinate 29,388,462 downwards.
TTTATTTCATCATATCTATAGTCCCTTTTGACATATCTTACTTAATAACCTTCTTCCTGACCTGGGGAAAGAAAACATACAAAAGGGTGAGATCAAATGCTCAGTAAGGGTAAACAAAATAAATATCAATCACATCATATTCATAAGAACATAACTTTTGAAAATCTTAACCTGCAAAAGAGAGCATAATTTCATAACATGGGATAAATAATAGTAGTGAAATGGAATCCCAATAATCATAACATAAAACATGAAACTTTGTGTCATACACACATAATCATAGAGAATCATTTATTATTAGTCAAGACTCATTTCCAAGACTATCTTAGTGTACAAAGTCCATTTCTGAACCGACTTCACTCCTCGTTTCAGAACTGTTTCACTGAACCGGTATAACCTACCGTTCCAGCCATGTCTATCTCATGAGATATAAAATCTTTACCCAATTCATTGGAGGGATATATAGGTCCCACCCATCTCATAATGATACCATTCTTATGTGAGGCACAAAATCATAAATCATACTTCATTGCATAACCCATGTAATAAAAATGGGGTTCTTAAACAACATGACATCATAAAACAATTCATATAAGATAAAGGAATTCATAAAATAATTCCATCACAAAATAATCAAATCAATGTAATAATAGGGATAGAAACATAACCCTATATTATCTTAGATGTAAAATAATTTTGATAAAACACTTGAACTCCATTCTTGAGGAAAATATCCTTTCTACTTCAAAAAAACATTTTTCCTTTCTTAAAATGTCATACAATTTTAAACTAAAAGAATTTGATTAAAAATAAACTTGAAAACTTTTAAATTAAGCTTCTTGGAAATAATGTATTAAAAATCCAATCATGCCGTATAAGTTAAAAAAACATTCTTCCCGTACTTTTGTCGGAAAAGTCAAAAAGTACCTCGTACGAAAAACGACAAAAGATTCCTTTTATATCTTTTACTAAAAACTCACCGAAGGGTAAAATTGGATTTAAACAATTATAGGTGGATGGAAACAATATTACATATTGAGTAAAAATGTATGTGGATGATAAAATACACCCCAGTAAATACCAAAGTATAAACAATCTCGGATAAAATGAGATTGTGATATTTTCCCTTACCTTAGGTCTGATTCACTTCGTAAGTGTCCGAACCTCCTGTATAATGATTTAAATAATGTTATTGACTTATTCCAGAATTATATCATCTATGGTCATATTCTTAGCTTCTTATTACTAATATTTCATTACTACTTGTTATTCAGGTGTTTATTACTTTTTGTTCTTATGCGTGTTTTGTTGAATAAATTCTTACTCTTCTCTTTAGGTTATAGATACCTCATTTCCAGAATGGTATTAGTGTAATATTTATCATATTCATTAATTAAATTCATTTATATAATCATTATGAAATGAAGATCATGTAGAACGAGTCACATCACATCGTGGAGACGGTATTCCGTACGTACGCACGAGTGATGATATCGTTCCTATGATCGTGGAATTGTATTGGAGTGTATGTATACTATTTAATAATCAATATCACTTTATAATAGTCATATATAGTCATTATTTACACCATTATACCCATCCAAGTAAGGTGGTGGTGGAAAATAGATTACACCACGGCGTGGAGACGGTATTCCGTACATACGCACGCGCGGTGATTTCTTTTTCCGTAGGATGGATAGATGGTGAAATAGGGTTGTTTCATACTTATAATAACATATCGGTATATGAGTGATACTTATGTTATTACTTCATGATGAAACAACTAAAGAAGAAGAAGTGGAAGAAGAAATAAAGATGAAAGAATCGGTAACGGACATTACCTCTTCTTTGAAGTGCTTCTTTGAGACCTCCTTTTAGGGCACTAAAATAGGTCTTTGAAGAATACCAGAACCTATAGGATGTTTCTAGGGAAGTGGAGAGGAGAAATTGGCAGGGGTTTTCCTAGATTGAAGGCTCAAAGTTGTGTGAGTAAGAGGGTGAAAAGGTGCCCTTTTATAAGGGAGGAGAGGGGCACCTTTGGAATAACTAAAAATATTATTTTATTATAAAGTCAAATTCGGTTTTTAATAGCTCCAAATTGATATATTTCGAAGATAAGGTGGGTAGGGATCGAAATCATCCCATCTAATATAATTTAGACAAGTTTAGGTATCAATTTTAACCTTATCATTTAGATTTAACTTTAAGTTAGATAATTTAACTTTTACCGTGTCTTCTTGTTTTCTTACACTATAAGGTTAATTAACATACCATATCAAGCCAAAAGAACCCCAAGTTGATTATTATTAATATATATAACCTTATATAAGTCATGTTTCCGAACCTTAGATATTTAGGAATAAAATAACAATTAATAATATAATATTTGTTTTAAAAACTATTTTATGTAAATTTTGACACTATTTAGTAATTGATTTTTGTGAAAATCATAACAGAATGATTAGTTCGAAAAAAGTTACTTAAGTAAATACTAACATGTCATATTAACCTAGAAAATTAGTTTAATTCATAAAAAGTCTCAAATTACACTTATTTGGGTATTTATAACCTCAATTTTATCAATATTTCATTAATAAGATAATTGCTGCATCATCATTGTGTCATAAATAAATTAAATTATTTAACGTCTAAAAATTACAAATAAAATACCATTCTGTAGGAAATATTTTTATCTTTCTAATTAATATTTATAGTCCAATTGATCTTATGTATCACCCCATATTAAAAATGATTTACTTATTAAACTTTGATTTTAACTATTTTAACCCTTCTTTAAATAAATTAATAATAAATGTCCTAATCTAATCCAAGTGGGCCTAAATGGTCATATTTTATTCCTAATGTTTTTTTGGTCGAATTAAATTTGTTAAATAGAATTAGTACATGTGTTATGATAATAGTAATATCATTTTTACCCTTAATTACCCTATTTACTTTTAACCGTGGTAAAAAAAAGTAAAAAGTTACTATCCACCAAAAAATTGTTTTCATCTCATTGAACCACATTTTACTTACTGACGTCAACCGTGTCTCTAGGATTTTCGAAATTCCACTCACAGAAGCGGTAAAATTAATTTTTATGAAAAATGAAGTTTTTTTAACTACCACTTAGTAGTTTCACTATTCATCAAAAATTGAAAGTTTTCAGAAAAATACCAAAATTTCACCCTAGGCTAATTTCGATATTCCGAATCCAAAAATGAAGTCCATTTTGAAAAATAAAATTTATAAAATTTCAAAAAGTGGTTATTACTATTCATAACGACTAGTTTTAATAATATTTTAATAGCATATCATTGTTTTGTGAAACTCGGTATTGCGTACGACACAAGCTATCGAGGAAGGCCGCGGTTGCGTGTAAAGCAAGCCAAGATAGTGTTGTGTGTAGTGAAATATTTCTTTTATGATTTATATAACATAAAAACAAAATATTTCACATAAAAGTCTCGGGTGTTACACTTAAAGCCTTTTGTATGTGTTGTAATAAGCTATTTCATATCATATTATATGCATATGATGCATATAAGTCTTAAGGATATGTAGTCACAAACATATTTTTATGTAGAAGTTTGAGGATACACAGCTAATAACATATCCTTAAGAAATTTATTTAGATTACATTGGTTGAAACATATTATGATGTACATAAGATGAATATCTTGAGGATACATTGTCTCAAAATAGCATGATGAGAGAAACAATAATAACTATCATTCGTATGAATCATCTACATGGTCTATCATCAAGAAAGGTTCATTATATAAGATATAAAAACAAGGGATATTAATTCATTCATATGATGAATGTGTTGGTTGAGGCATTAAATATTGTGTTACAACACACAACATAATGCATGAATGCTCGAAGAGCACTCTTAGAAGGACCAATAAAGATTCCACATCCATGTGATGGAAATTCAGGTGAGTGATTTATGCATGATTGAATCTCCCTTTTACCCAAAACTATCTCTATCCTTCTCATTTGTGTTCAAGGCACTAGTATGCAGTGGAGGTTGGATGGATCCGACATGAAAATCAAATGATTTTTCTTGTCTCATTGATACACCCCAAATGTGGGATGTATTTTAGATAACACTAAAGGTATCTTAATTAACCACATGTGATGAATATAAATATTTTTTGGTTCTTCAGTGAAAGGAATACTTTTACGGTGTCTTCATTTATAGTTTTTGAATAGTTTATATAATCCATAATGGAAATATCAATTTAAGTATCTAAATCCCCTTTCCTACCTATAATAATTGTTATTGGACCCCTAAAAACTATCATTGGTTTAAGACATTTATATATTAATGAGATTCATGAAATCATGTTTTAAAAATGAAGAATTATTACTGATGTTGCATTATATGGATAATGTAATCTTAATAGTAGACTTGATAATGCATTATGTGATAATTTATTCTCAAGATGGTCCCCCATGTTAGGATTATATGATAATGAAACTTATTCTTGGTCTCAACATTACATTGTACTGATAATGTAATATAGAGTTTAAGCCATATCATACGTTATATGATATTATAGCCCGCATCCCTCACCACTAAAACATAGTATGGTAAATTAATACTTTAAAATATGTTGGGAGACAACATAGTATGTGGTTATCTTATTAACATTACAATGTGATACAATGTAAAGTGTGGTATTACTCCTCAACCATACATTATGTGATAATAGAGTCTCAAGGGATTCCTTAAAAATACAATATATGATAACATATCATCATCCCTGTCATATGGAATTACTTATAACTTTTATATAAAATGTTTATATAGAAAATTTATAAGTGAGATTTATAACGGGTTAATAAATTTAAAAAGGCCAAAATATAAAGATTTTATATTTAAATTATGAGTTGTTCATAATACTTAATTTGAATTACTCAATATAATGGATTTATTAGGATGTTGTTTATACCATATCAAAATTGTTTTGATAATTGATTTGGTCATGGAATAAATAAGTTAAAGTATATGATATTTAGATTATATATAATTTTTACATAATATAAATTTCATTATAAAGTGGTAATAATTCATAAAATATCATATATTTAAAGTAAAATTCTATATAATTTATAATATTAAGAAGATCATATTATGGAATGAATATAAATTTTTAATATTCAACATTATGGAATATCCATAATGATTATATAATTTTTAAAATGTTTATAGTTATATTTTATTTATGAATTTTGTATAAATATTTATCTTGAGATTAAATATGTGAACTGTTTATTTATTTAAAGTTTATTCTCTATTTATTCAACATTACACGTTTTTTGTATTATGAATATGTGTATTATAACATCATGTTTCCCTCTTAAAGTTATATCTCGACCCATTCTTTGGGTGTACTTTTTTTGGGGTTTTTATGGGTTATTTTTGGTCATTTTTGATAATTTTGGTTCCTTAAGGGGATATTCATGGTTGGAACATAATTAGGGAAAACTGTACAGTTAGTCCTAGGTAACCGTGTGGCTATTTTAGAGCCACTGAAAGGGGGTGCATGGTTTATAAAAACCGTGAAACCTCTCCCTCAAACATGAGGCTTCAAACAATGGGTTTTATCATGGTTTGTGTATATTTAATGTAATTATGCAGCCGTAATATACAACCCAAACCAAAGCATAGGGAGGGTGCACAGTTAGAGTGCATGTTTACTAATAACCATAAAGCCCATGAAACAAACCATGTGAATGAGTTTCTAATCACATGAAAATAAATACTAAAATCACAGGACCCATGGTTTAACCCCTAATATACCCCCACTAAACCCTAATTTATTTCCTTGGTACTGAAGGCTCTCAAAAAAAATTCCTCCCCAAACACCTTCTCTAGAAGATCGATGAACGGTTCACCTCATTTGATCTTATTCAGGTAATTAGATCTTATCTCATGTATATTATTCCAATATTATCTTTTTTATTCCTTATAGTTTGATAATTCATCATGTTATTGATGGATCTAAACTCTGTTTTGATGGATCTTGAATCTAGTTTGTGTTTCTTTAACTCTTTCAACTCATTCATTGTTGTTAGTCCCATTGTGGGAGTTATCTTTGATAGTGTGATTAAAGGTATGAGTTTCCATATAACTTTTTGAATTAATTGAAACCCCATATTTCTTGATTAAAATTAAATTGGTTTTTAAATGATTTCAAAACCTATATTTGTAATGATTGATTTTTTATTTTTTTTTATTGGAATGGAAACTGTAAAAAAACCCGAATTTCAATGGAATTGAATTTCATGGGTGGATTTGAGGAAATTGATAGCAAGATTTGAAAAGTGATTTTATTAAATTGAATGGATTTTTATCCTTTAGAAAATGGTTAAAATTGAAATATATTTTTGAAAGTTCATTAAATTGATGAAAACCATGATTTGGTTTTGAAATGAAAAAGGCCATCTTAAAAACTGATTTTTGGATAATTGAATTTTGAAAAAATGAATTGTTTTGAAATATATGATTTCCCATAACAGTTCAGGTCCCCTTATGGGGTGTTGAATTTATTTTCCCATGAATGATTGACTAATTGACTGAAGCACATGTGATCCTGGGTAGTAAGTGGTAACTTGGACAAGCATTCTATGATATGACCCTTTAAAACTAGATTGGTAAATAAAACATTGAATAAAATATACTACGGTATGATTTTTTCCTTGATAGGGTGTTGATTCCTGAAGGCATGATTCATGGGATGTTTGCACACATTGATCTGAGATCACTAATTGAGTAGTGTGAGGATCCTATTACTAGAAATCTAAAACACCATAGTGATTGAAAAATGGTGCTATGATATACTTTATTTTATGATTATATTCCATTTATTTAAGAAACTATTTTATTCATTACAGCTGATTTATATAAATTTTTAATATAAAATGATCATTTAAGACATTTTTGATGCATTTAACATCATTTTATTTGAAATCGTGTTTTTTTTAAATATTTAAATGATTTTCCATGACTTGATTTATTAAAATTGATAGAATAATTTATTTATTATTATAAAATTGATTATGGAACACTTGGTGAGAATTGGTTGCACTACGACTCACTGTTTCATTTTCACCCTTACACGACTGTACTAAACTGGATTTGTATTGAAAATTATAAAAATAATAACAAATTGAACTTCATTTTTATTAAAAAAATTTTTATTTAGTAATTTTAAAATGGTAAATGATACTTGTTTCTATAATTTCACTGAAGGTGGAGGTGATTAGGAGGGACCATGATGATGTCCATGAAAAATGGGCCAAACTGCGCATGATCCATGCACACCAGTGGACTCAACCACATATTTCTTCTAAAATGTGAATCCAAATGGGATGAAATTTTGTTGGATGGTCTGAAAAATAAAGGGATACATTTCATATTAAGGAACTAAAGCCTCATCTAGCCTCTATAATACCCATCTGAATGGATCTGTCCAATTAATCAAATATGCATAAAGTCAAATGCAGTGTTTTGTATTTTATCAGTATATTGAGTTATAGTTGTCCAAATGGTTCCAAAAATTCACTGGAGACATTAAATAGGTGATGAAACATGTTTCTAGTTTTTTCCAAATTTATATTTGACTCTTAAGTGGTATAAAACCATGGACCAAGTGGTTTTACACAATCTGGGTGCCCAAAACCACCATCCAATTTGCCGATAAATTGGATGCTTGGGCTCCACATTTGAAAGTTCAGAAAGGAGGAAAGGATCGGGTATTTTGGATACCCAAAGGTGTCCTCTCATAATACAAGGAGTTCTGGAGTCCCATATACTCATAGGGGGTCAAGGATGAAGGCGATGTTCTACCTGAGCTTCCTCCTCCTCCCAATGTTGAGCAAAACAGTGGACAGTCATTTCGAGGGAGCTACAAACACTTGGGAGGGAGTTCAAGAACTTGTTACTCTACTATTTTTTTTAATTTGTGTGATAAATATTTCACTTATTTCTTATATTGACATGATTCTCCTCTGATTGCATTTCTATTGTTAAAATTAAGTGAAACACTTTTTATTTCAACACCAATTGGGTTGAGATTTCAAGTGGGAATCTTGGGTAGTTATGATTGGACAAGAAAGGAGTCATATTTATCTCACACATACATAATATTTCAGTATTTTTTTGGTATCATTTATTTTCTATGCTTGATACCCAAACCTCGACAACCCGATTTTTCTGTCAAGCAGTGGTTCTTTGAGCATCTTTTAAGAGGCAAGAGGGATGTTGAGATCTTGACAACCCTCCACCAAAGGATTCCATTAAACCATGTGTATTTTTCAGAATGATGAACTCACCAAGATGTGTAGTGAACATAAAATGATCTCCTTATCTCATAATTCTAAAAAACCACTTTTATTTATCAACTATTAAACTCTTTAAATCAAGTCATTTTCTTTAAACTGTTTTAAAACCACCCCTCCTTTTGTATATCTTTTTAAAAAAGAACACTCTAAACCCACGAACGCTCCTTGAGAGATGACCTACGGTCTGGCCTAGACTACAAATAAAACTTAAAATCATAATAAATTTTATAAGTCATGATAGCGTGTTCAAATTTTGGGGCCATTTCCATGGAGCACTTTGGATTTAGGGCAAGTTTTTGATAAAATTGTTTTGCAATTTTTTTGATTTTTTTTTGTTTTATCTTCTACCTTTATTTTTTTTAGTGTTCTAATTTATTTCTTATGTAGTTTCTATGTAGGACGCATTTTACTCTGAGAGACTTACAACCTTTTGAACCCAAACCGGAGAGGATCCTACATCAATGACCCTGAGATATACAAGAGGAACATTTGTAGGAGGACACACAAAACATCAACACTCATCTTGATCGTTTTTCTTATTATTCTTTGGGAACCCACATTAAAACTGAAATTAAAGTTAATAACATGGCTGAAAACAATATAACACTAAAATAAATAACCTCACCTGATATTGATATCCAGCCCATATATATTCAATTACAAGGCGAGGCACCCAATTTTGATCTAAAATCCAGTTTAATTCATTTATTACCAAGATTATATGGACTTCCTGGAGAGGATCCACACTAGCACTTAAAATATTTTCATACTATTTCTTCAAAATTAAAACCTTTTAATGTGGATGAGGAACAACTAAAGCTTAGATAATTCCCATTTTCTTTATAAGACACTATGAAAGATTGGTTGTACTATGTTAATTCACCAATAAGAGGCTGGGAAGACATGAAACGCCTTTTCCTTGAAAAATATTTCCCAAACTCTCAAACTACAACAATAAGGAATGAAATTTTTGGGATAAGACAACATCAAGGGGAAACACTTCATGATCATTGGGAAATATTTCATAGATTATGTTCAAGTTGTCCACACCGCCAAATAAGTGATCAATTTCTAATACAGTATTTTTATGAAGGTTTAAATCAAATTGATTTTAACATGATTGATGCTGCTGAAAGTGGTACACTAGTGGATAAGACCCCAATTTTTGTAAGAACCTTGATTGAGAACATGGCACAAAACACTCAACAATTTGATACAAGGTCTAGTGTACCCATTTGAGGAGTCGATGAGGTGCAAGGTACTAAATTTGAGAATAAGGTGGACAAAAAGTTTGAAGAAGTAAGCACACTTATTGGACAACTTGCTCTTTCCCAAGGGAAATCTCGATCTCCTCCTCCCATCCATTATGGAATCTTCTCTTCTAACACCCATTATTCTAACCAATTCCCCCAATTGAGAGAAGCTTCTGAGAGTTATGAGGCGATCTTTCCAGGTTGCCCCTATAACCAACCCTTTAGGAAAGAACCATACTATCCATCCAATCCTAGGTGCAAAGACAACCAATCCTATAGGAAAGGGTGGTATTCAAACCAACCTCAACAACCATGGAACCAATAGGGTCAGAGTAGTCATCCATCACCACCACCCAGAAATCCTCAACCCCCCTAAAGGCCTTTCCAACTGCCCCCTCCCAAACCTGAGCCTCGCCTAGAAGATATGATGAAACAAATGACTCCAAAAATCTCCAATTCCAAAAAACCACCCAAGTTTCCATACAAGACCTCAACACCCAATTAGGCCAACTAGCTAACTCGGTGGGGGAAATTAAAAGTCATGGGTTAGGTAAACTACCCTCTCAACCAGTAGTTAACCCTAGGGATAAAGTAAATGTTAGTGTCATCACCCTTAGGAGTGTAACTCATATTTAAATCCAAATCACCCCTCCAATAGAGTCATCCCCTCCTAGGGAAACCACCATCCCAACCACTTCTAACAATGACCCAAGAAAAGAAAATCCTTGTCCTAAGAGAATTCCATCCAAAGGAAAGAGTATGTATGTTGATGAGTCTCATATCCCAACCATTACTCTTCCATTTCCCCAAAGGGCCACCCAACCTTGAAAATAAAAGGAAACTGAACTTGATAAAGAAATATTGAAAACTTTAAAAAAAGTGCAGGTTAACATCCCATTGATTGATGCTGTGAAGAAAATTCCACGATATGCCAAGTTTCTAAAGGAGATGTGTACACACCGAAGGAAACTTCGAGGTGATGAGAAGGTATGATTAGGGAGGAATGTTTCAGCATTGATTGATAAATCAATTCCCACTAAGTTAAATGATCCTGGAACATTCTCAATTCTATGCCCCATAGGGGAGTATTCTTTTTATAATGCTATGCTTGATTTAGGTGCTTCTAAAAATGTGATCCCTCACTCCATTTACTATACATTACAGGTTGGGGAACTAAAGTTCGCTGGAATTTTTGTTCCATTGGCTAACTGGAGTACTGCAAACCCCTCTATTGTGTTAGAGGATGTTCTTGTGAGGGTTAAAATTTTAAATTTTCCCCTGCTGACTTTTATGCGATTAAAATAGAGGATAATAGAATGAATGGACATGCCCCTATTATATTGTGGAGACCCTTATTAAAAATCGCCAAAACCATAATTAATGTTCATAATGGTACATTATCTATAGAATTTGGTGGTGACATAGTCCATTTCAACATCCTTGATTCTATGAAGCACCCATCAGAAGAATATTCCTCTCTCTCAATAAATTCAAGTGATGTACTCCTTCTGAAAATACTTCTTTTCATTCCCTCGATCCAATTTCTAAGTTTTCATCCTTGATTGAATTTCATGGTAATGAATCATGCATTGATTGTTCTAGCGGTATGGAAAAGTGTCATGCATGTTTATTAATTGATAATTTCTTGAACATTGAGGATCCAATGACCATCGATGATACTTCTAAGCTTGTAAGTGCTCATTCCGCTATTGAGGATGATACTATTGAGCAGTTAGATAAGATTAGTGACCTCTCACTTTCACATACACTTACATCAATCAAAAATCCACCTGAATTAGAGCTAAAACCACTAACTCAGATTTAAAATATTCATATCTTGAGAATAGAAACAAGTTGTCTGTCATCATTTCTAGTTAACTCACTCCTGAGCATGAATTGCAACTGCTTGAACTTTTGAGGGAGTATAAACAATCTTTGGGATGGACACTTACTGACATTCCTAGTATTACACCATCAATTTTCACACATCATATATCACTACGGGAAAAAGGGATTTTTGTGACGGGCCATTTGCGACGGGAATAAATCCCATCGCAAAAGGTCCGTCCAAGAGGTTATTTACGATGGGGGTAACGACCAGTCGCAAATAACCAACTATTTGTGACGGGATTTCGTCTCCCGTCGCAAATAGTTTGGCGCGGATAGCGCACCAAACTGCACGAAGATTATTTGCGACGGTGGGATCCCACCGTCGCAAATAGTTTAGTATTTGCAACTGGCCTCGTCGCAAATGACCGGTGGCAGTTTATAGCCTTTTGCGACGGGATGTCGTCCTGTCGCAAAAGGTGTGTCGGCAGGGACTATTTGCGACGAGACTCGTCACAAATAACTTTTTAACCGCCGCTGGTAGTTAATGCGGGCGTAGGTATTAGTGACGGGTCCCGTCGCAAAAGATACTATTTCTGACAGGTATCCCGTCGCAAATAATCTATCCTATATATTCCCCCATCTGTTTTTCCTCTCATTCATCTCAAATTTTAGATCATGTTTCTCTCTAAACTCGGATTTTAGAGAGAGAATTTTTCGAAGTTTATTTTTTTATTCACGAAGAAGTTGTGAAGTCGTCGACATCAATAGAAAATCAGTCTTAAAGGTATTTATGTTTTTTAATTTATTATTTATTTCATTTTTTTAAGTTAATTTTTTTATTGTTGATTAGTTGTAATTAAATTAAATTTAAATTGTTTTGTCATTAGTATTTATTTGTACTAATAAATTGAAATTTTCAGTATTAATTTTTAATAATTAGTTGTTATTATTAATTATTAACGATAATTAGTAATTTATATAATTAATTTGTAGTAATTAACAACAATTGGTAATAAATATCAATAAATAGTAATAAATAAGAATAATTAGTAATAATTAAGAATAATTAGGAATAATTAGGAATAAATATTAATAATTAATAATAATTAGTAATAATTAATAATAATTAGTAATAATTAGAAATAATTAGCAATAATTAGTAATAATTAGCAATAACTAGTAATAAATAGCAATAAATACCAATAATTAATAATAATTAGTAATAATTGGTAATAATTAGTAAAAAATTGTAATAATTAGTAATAAATACTAATAATTACTAATAATTACTAATAATTACTAATAATTAGCAATAAATACTAATAATTAGGAATAATTATCAATAATTAGAAATAATTAGCAATAATTATAAATAAATAAAAATAATTAGCAATAATCAGGAATAATTAGCAAAAATTAGGAATAATTAGCAGTAGTTAGCAATAATTAAGAATAATTAGCAATAATTAGCAATAAATAGCAATAATTAGTAATAAATAGAAATAAATAGTAGAAAATAGTAATAATTAGTAATAATTAGGAATAATTAGTAATAATTAGAAATAATTAATAATAATTAGTAATAAATTGTAATAGTTAGTAATAAATAGTAATAATTAGTAATGAATTGTAATATTTAGTAATAATTACTAATAATTACAAATAATTACTAATAAATACTAATAATTAGCAATAATTAGTAGTAATTAGGAATAATTAGAAATAATTAGCAATAAAAAGAAATAAATAGAAAGAATTAGCAATAATTAGGAATAACTAGAAATAATTAGCAATAAATAGAAATAAATAGCAACAATTATCAATAAATAGCGATAATTAGTAATAAATAGAAATAAATATTAATAAATAAGAATAATAAGTAATTATTATGAATAATTTGGAATAATTGGGAATAATTAGTAATAATTATGAATAATTACGAATAATTAGGAATAAATACTTATTATTAGTAATACTTACTAATAATTAAGAATAATTAGCAATAATTAGCAATAATTAGCAATAATTACGAATAATTAGCAGTAATTAGTAATAATTAGAAATAATTAGAAATAATTAATAATAACTAGTAATAAATTGTAATAATTAGTAATAAATTGTAATAATTAGTAATATATTGTAATAATTAGTAATAAATTGTAATAATCAGTAATAAATACTAATAATTACTAATAATTACTAATAAATACTAATTTCTAGCTATAATTAGCAATAATTATCAATAAATAGAAATAAATAGCAATAATTAGCAATAATTAGGAATAATTCGAAATAATTAGCAATTAATAGAAATAAATAGTAATACTTAGCAATAAATAGAAATAATTAGTAACAAATTGAAATAAATATTAATAAATAGAAATGATTCGTAATAATTAGGAATAATTATTAATAATTAGGAATAATTAGTAATAATTAGGAATAATTAGTAATAATTAGGAATGATTATGAATAATTATAAATAAATACTTATTATTTGTAATACTTACTAATAATTAGTAATAATTCGCAATAATTATCCATAATTAGCAATGATTAGGAATAATTAGCAATAATTTGTAATAATTAGAAATAATTAGCAATAATTAATAATAATTAGGAATAAATTGTAATAATTAGTAATAAATTGTAATAATTAGTAATAAATTGTATTAATTATAAACAATTGGAATAATTAGTAATAAATTGTAATAATTAGTAATAAATTCTAATAATTACTTACAATTAATAATAAATACTAATAATTAGCACTAATTAGCAATATTTAGTAATAAATAGCAATATTATGAATAATTAGCAATAGTTTGAAATAATTAGTAATAGTTAAAAATAAATAGTAATAATTAGCAATAATTAGTAATAATTAGCAATAATTAGAAATAATTAGCAATAATTAGCAATAATTAGCAATAATTAGAAATAATTAGAAATAAATAGCAATAATAAGAAATAATTAGAAATAATTAGCAATAATTAGCAATAATTAGCAATAATTAGTAATAAATAGCAATAATTAGTAATAAATAGAAATAAATATTAATAAATAGGAATAATTAGTAATAATTAAGAATAATTAGTAATAATTAGGAATAATTTGTAATAAATATGAATAATTATTAATAATTAGCAATATTTACTAATAATTAGGAATAAATACTAATAATTAGTAATATTTAGCAATAATTAGCAATAATTAGTAATAATTAGTAATAATTAGTAATAATTAGTAATAATTACTAATAATTAGTAATAATTAGATATAATTAGATATAATTAGTAATAATTAGTAATAGATAGTAATAATTACATATAATTAGATATAATTAGTAATAATTTGTAATAATTTGTAATAATTTGAAATATTTTGTAATAATTAGTAATAATTAGATATAATTAGTAATAATTAGATTTAATTAGTAATAACTAGATATAATTAGATATAATTAGATATAATTAGTAATAATTAGTAATAATTAGTAATAACTAGTAATAATTAGTCATAATTTGTCATAATTTTTCATAATTTTTCATAATTTGTCATAATTAGTCATAATTAGTAATAATTAGTCATAATTAGTAATAATTATATATAATTAGATATAATTTCCCTTGCTTGGTTGATCACCTTTCAAGTAGCATTGCAATAGGACAACCCAAGTCAAGCCCTTAGCATCTATAAGAATTATCTCACATGACCCTTTACATAGACCATTCTTCCTTGAAAATTTAAGGGAAAGATACTGATGTCCCCTCAAATTTTTAAGGAAGAATGATCTATGTAAAGGGAGCGAGATGATTCATAGAGACAAGGATGAAATTACTTTGGTCATCCTATTGTAACACTACTTGCGATGTGATCAACCATGCAAGGGAAATTATAGAGTTTACATTGGACATGACCGACACAAACTTTTTATTGTGCATGACCTGACAATTGGCGACCCTTTGAGATTTGAACATGTTAAGAATAGAGCCAATCCTGTTGCGAATATTGATAATTTTAATATTTTATACCTTTTTTATTATTTTAATAATATTTATATTGTTTTTTCATAAATATTGATAATATAATTTTTTTATTAGTAATAATTAGATATAATTATAATTAGTAAATGAAAACTGCTTGGATAATGATGGGAAAATTTGTAATCATCTCCACAATGATGATTACCAAATTTCCTTTCATTATTCAAGTAGTTTTTATTTTTATAAGTATTGATAAGTATTTCTAAATTGGTAATAATTATCAATAAATAGTGATAAATAGTAATAATTAGTTAGGAACAGTTAGAAAGAAATTTTAATAAATTTTTATAAATTCCAAGAACCTGGCCCAATTTCCAGTGGATTGACGGCACTCCCTTTGCTCGATGAATTTTCTCTTTTAAACTCTCACCGACTCAAAAAAATATGAAAAATGTACTGCTATATAGGCATATTCAATCTCATAGACATGAGATTGGATATGCATTCGTAGGATCATATTTTTTATAATGTTTTCAGGCAGTGACAGTTGGAAGAAGACGATTCATCGATGAAAATGGGGCTCTTTTGTCTGAAGGCTCATTTACTTGCATCTTTCTCACACTGAAATCACAATGAAAAATCTGGTCGGAGGTACGTATATTCATTCTCATGCATATGAGAATGAATATACGTACCTCAGACCAGATTCTTCATTCTGATTTCAGTGTGAGAAAGATGAAAGTAAATGAGGCGTCGGAGAAAAGAGTAGTCGTCAATCCACTAGAAATTGTGTCTCCTTTAATTAATGGTAATTATTAAGAAGTAGTAGTAATTATTTATCTTCTTTTTTCAGATAGTATTTTTATAATTTCAAATTATTCAAAAACAGTGATGATTTAATATTTTGTAGAAAAATATGGATTAAGGAAGTCGACATCAGTCATTATTAGATGATCGTGCTTGGATAAATCAGCGTAGAAATCCAAATGGTTCTGGTTTAAATCTTGTATATATTGAGGGTGTTGAAGCTTTCTTAGCATTTTAATCATCAAAACCATAATAAGCTTCGGAAGGCATAATTAATTGTCCTTGTAAAAAATGTGCTCTGAGAACGTTTGACACATTTGACAAGGTTGGGGGACATCTTTTACGGTTTGGTTTTCAACAAGATTATGTTTTTTGGTATCAACATGGCGAACGTAGTTCCAGAGAAGATACTAATAACTTGATTCCGGATCCATCACAGTTACAAAATTTAGTACATGATGTTGCAGGTCTATCTAGTCAACAAAATGAAACTCACGATGATATTGATTTAACTCCTGAGTTGGCACCATCTGAATTTTATGAGTTTTTGATGTCTTTTAAGGATGCATTATATCCTGGTTGCAAGATAAGAAAACTAGAAGCGGTTGCAAAATTTATGGCTATTAAATCAAATAATGCAATGTCAAACAACTATTTTGATCAGATATTTTTTTGTTAAAACACTGTTACGTGAAGGAAATGTGTTGCCTGCAAATTACTATGAGATCAAGAGGTTGGTTTGTAATCAAGGACTTAGTTGTCATAAGATTCATACATATGCAAATGATTGCATCTTATATTCTGGTGAAAATGAGTCATTGGATTATTTTCCAACTTGTGGAAAATCTAGGTATAAAGAAGCTCAACTAGGGAAGTCTGGATCGATTCTAGTAAAATAGTTGAGATATTTCCCCCTTACACCCATGCAGCAATATTTATTTATGTCTCGTAACACAGCGTCAATGATGTCATGGCATAAAACCAATATTTCAACCAATAAAAGCTTGAATCATCTATCTGATGGTGATTCATGGAAACATTTTGATCGTCTACATCCGTGTTTTTCTTTAGAATCCTGAAACGTGTGATTGGGTCTTTCTACTAATGGTTTCTATCCATTTGGTTCTTATGGTAGTCAGTATTCATGTTGGTCTGTCTTTATAACTCCGTACAATCTGCCTCTAGGGATTTTGATGGAGGAGCCCTATATATTTTTGACCTTATTAATCCCAGGGCATTCAAAAAAGAATATTGATGTTTATTTGAAACCATTCATTGATCAGTTAAATGCATTGTGGTGTAATGGTGTTAGTACATACGATGTTTCTGCGAAACAAAATTTCACATTAAAAGATTCATTGATGTGGACGATTAGTGACTTTCTGGTATATGGCATGTTATCTCGCTTGAGTACACAAGGTCCAAAATCATTTCCTTACTGTAAGAAAGACAAAAAAGATTTTATGCTCGTCAATGAAAAAAAAACCTTTCTATTTTGACTGTCATCGCAGATTTCTTCCAACCGATCATCCTTTTCGAAGGAACAAATCTCATTTTCAGAAAAGGCACAATTGAAAGGGATGAACCTACAAAACTGATCTCAGGTACAGAGTTAATATTAGTTTTATTTTGATTACCTCCCATCACATTTTGGCCAACAGTAAACCAATAAAAAATTCATGGCTTTGTGAAAAAACATAATTGGTTAAAATGAATCATTTTTTGGGATCTCCCATATTGGTTTGATTTGTTGGTCTTCCACATATTGGATGTCATGCACATTGAGATGAACTATTTTGATAATTTATTTCATACAGTTTTGGATACACCAGGTAAGACCAAATATACTATAAAAGCATGATTAGATCTTGCCCAAATTTTTAGGTGACCAGAACTTGAACTATTTGAAAATGTCAGATCACAAAGGTTAATGAAGCCAAAAGCAACTTATACACTGTCAAAAGATAGTGTTTTATTATTTTGTCAATGGATTGAATATTTGAGACTTCCAGATGGCTATTCTTCCAATTTGGGCATATGTGTTATGAATGATCATATTACCGGATTAAAAAGTCATGATTGTCATGTTATAATGGAAAGACTTATGCCGATTTGATTCAGAGGTTTTTTGAATTCTATGATTTGGGATTCGATAATAGACATATCATATTTTTTTCAAGACATTTGTGCAGCAACGACTAATTATGATGTGCTAAGAAAACTGGAAGAAGATGTTGTTGTAATTATATGTAAACTGAAAAAAATATTTCCACCTGCTTTCTTTGACTCAATGGAACATCTGATATTACATTTTCCACATGAAGCTAAATGTGCAGGTCTATTATAGTTTCGATGGATGTACTCATTCAAGAGATGCGTACAGAAATTGAAGAAAAAAGTATGTAACAAACCATCAGTTGAAGTCTCATTTCCTGAATCTTATTTGCAAGAGAAAATTTCTTTTTTCTACCATCACTATTTTGAATCTGAATATCCCTCAAAACAAAACCACATGGGAGGGAATGAGGGAAATGTTAATGATGAAATGGACAATCATTTATCAGTTTTTAATCAGCCAAATCTTGGATTTGGTGGAGTTAAAGAATGATGGCTTTCAGACGATGAACATCACAGAGCTCATACATATGTTTTTCTCAACTGTTAATTAATGACAGCATTTGTACTATGAGTGCTTCTATCACTTATTCTATAATTTATGTTATAGTATGTAAACTTATTTTATTTTTAGGTTATATGATAATCATATCAAGAAACAAGTTCCACAAATTACAACAGCGGCTCTTAAAGAACGCAGATAAAAAAATTTCTCAATGGTTTCAAAAGCTGGTAACATAAATTATTGATGGTTTAATATCAATTCAGTTTACTATTTATTATATTGATAATTGTTTTAAAAAATTTCAGCCGTCTCAACATGATGATAAAATTGATAAGCGACAGTGTATATTGAGTAACCCACCATCCAAAATGGTTAAATATTATAATGCATATGTGGTGAATGGTTTTCAATTTCATACACGTTCATATGAGAAATCAAAAAAATTAAATAGTGGAGTTTGTTTAAGAGTATCACATCACAGAGAAACTGAAGTTGACTTTTACGGCATTCTAGATGAAATTATTGAGCTGTGTTATCTTTGAAAAAATTACATAATGTTGTTTAAATGTCGGTGGTTGGAAAATGAGAGAGGATTGTGTGTTCATCTGACTCATGGAATCGTCCATATTAAATATAAAAGTCTTATTGCAGTAAATGAACCGTTTTTACTATCTCAACATGCACATCAAATTTATTACGCAAAGTACTGTGCTAATTCAAGAGACCTGGGTGATTGGTGGAGCATAATAAAAATGAAATCTCAGGAAAATAAATTTACTCAAACTGAATGTGGTTCTGCTGAAGTGGAAGAAATTGAAATTTTTCAAGAGACTACTCAAAATCCATCTCTTTCACAATGAAACATGAATATCGATATGGACACCCCACAATTAAGGGTCCATAGTGACGAAGATGTTAATGATGTTACAAATGAAATTGAAATGAAAAGGGATGATGAAAGTAAAACTCATATGGACATTGATGATTCCGAGGAGGAATATAAAGACATTGACATTGTTAGATATGAAGATGATGATGAAGGTGAACATTGGAATAGTTAAATGTTGGTTATGATCATAACTAATATATATATATATATATAATAGTTATTTTCAACTATCTACTAACAAAAATCCTTTTGTGTTTAAGATGGACTCTGATCTATTATGTGAGTTATAGGAGGTTGAGCTACCTTTAGATGAGGGGGATGTGGGATCATCTGACCCTTAGCCTACTGGTGGTTTAGGAGGTACACGGAGGGGGCGTGGTCTTGCATGGCTGATGATTCCTGACCCTATCCCCGAGCGACGTCCACGTATTGGCTTCAATACATGCACATGGAGGTATGGTAGCCTATATATTTTAGTTAGATTTCACTAATTTATTTATATATATACTAATTGTTTGATTATTTATTATGTTTTCACTGTTTTTCACATGTGGCTATTGGACAGGGGAGTGCTATATTGCGCAAATATTTTTCTCATCCATGGACCACATGGGAACAGATTCCCATTGATGTGCAGCTCAGCATGTACAATCATTGGATGGTACGTAAATAAATAATATTTAATTTGAAATTTATTTTATTAATTACTTGATGTTATAAATTATTTTCGGTTTTATCGTATCCCATCGATGATAGCATGCGTGACAATATCCATGCAGCCTGGGAGGTGGCTATGCATGACCGTTTGTGTCAGTGTTTGCACAATTTGAGAAAGACGACCATTAAGATAGTAGGAGCGACAGTATTTGATGAGTTTTGTTGAGCCCACTGACCAGAGTACATTTCATCTCTGTTTTTGGATGGATTATGTGGACACTGGTTGGGTGGTGGATTTCATAGGAGGTATTTATTGGGATGGTAGAACCAGGGGAGACAGGAGCTGACGCATCGAGCTGGTAGTCGTACATTCAGTACACATAGAGATTATCTGGTAAGTATTTTTTTTAAATATTTTATATAACTTCAGATAAAAATAGTTTATTTTATATTCATATAGGCAGTCGAGTATCCCGATATTACAGAGTACGATGTTTATCGGAGGATGTACAATGATCCAGCCATTGTAGAGATTAGAGGTGATCGACAACATCATATTATGGTTAGTCTTATTTTTTCAGTTTGAAAATTAGCTATATATAATATTTTCACAATTTTAATTTCAAATTAGAATTGAAGGAGTCATATGAGGCAGCGACTTCTCAGACACAGGCTGATGGTCAGGACGAGGTGACTGATCAGACCAGTGCCCACCATTTTGACGAGGCGACATGGATGTAGGCGACTCAGTATGGCTTTGAGAAGGGCCAAGTAGTGGGTATCGGCTCTCATTGGACTCCTGGTACTTATTATGGTACTGTTGCGATGTTGGTGTCCAGCTTGAGAGAAGCTCGTGGAGAGGCATCATCTTCTGGCTCACAACATCAGGAGCAGTTCCGAGCTCAAAATGACCTTATAGAGAGTTTGCAGAAGTAGCAAGAAGAGATACGTCAGCAGCAGCAGTAGTAGTAGCATGAGAAGGAGATGCGTCGATGGTAGCAGCAACAACAGCACGAGGAGGAGATGCATCAATGTCAACAGCAGCATCATGAGCAGATGGAGTACATGCGTCGTCTGACTCATATTTTTGGGATGGAGTTTCCTCCACCAGCCCTTTCAGCTCCTCCACCTCCTCCAGAAGATGACCCCCTAGTGATTTTTTTATGTCAAAAACATTTGAATTTAAATTTGTTGTAATATGAACTATTTACAGTTTCTGTCTTTTATATCGGTGCAATTATTACATAATTAAAATTTTAATATTTTATGATTTGTTTTTATGAATATTTAGAATTTTAATAATTTTTATTTTTTTATTATTTTAATAATATTAATATTATTGTTTCATTAATCAAAATTTTATTAAATATATTTTTTCAATATTATATTTTTTAATATTTTTTTATTTTAATAATAATAATAATAATAATAATATTTTATGATTTTTTTTATATTTTTTTGTGAATATTGAGAATTTTAATATTTTTTATTATTTTTTATTATTTTAATAATATTAAAACTATTTTTTCAATAATCATAATAATATTTTATGATTTTTTTTATTTTTTATTTTTGAATATTGAACATTTTAATATTCTTTATTTTTTTATTATTTTAATAATATTAAAATTAATTTTTCAATAATCATAAATTTATTAAATTTATTTTTTTAAAAATTTATTTATTATTTACAACAGGATTTGTTGCGACGGTATCCCGTCGCAAATAGTCTAAATATTTTGTTCTTAAAAAAGGTATTTGCGATGGGATTACGGGCCCATCGCAAATAGTCCAAAAATATATTTTCAAAAAGCATTTGTGATGGGAATTGGGGCCCGTCGCAAAAATGTATTTGCAACGGGCCCATCGCAAAAGAGTTTCTATATATATAAAGTATATAATTGGAGACTTATTTGCGATGGTGAAGTTTCCCATCGCAAAAAATATTATTTGCGAAGGGCCCATCATAAATAATATTTTTTGCAACGGTGTTTTCTGCAATGGGCTATTTGCGACAGCGCGCCGTTGCTAAATCTTATTTGTAACGGGATCCCGTCGCAAATACCTAGAATTATACTAGTGTTTTATTAAATGATGAGGCTAAACCTATGAGGCAGGCATAACATTGACTAATCCCAATCCTTTTTGAAGTTATGAAAAAGGAGGTAAAAATCATTGGCTACTGGAATCATTTACCCCATCTCTGATAGCCAATGGGTCAGTCCCGTTCAAGTAGTTCCAAATAAAACTGGCCTTACAGTAATTAAAAATGTAAATAATGAATTACTTCCAACTCGTGTGCAGAATAGTTGGAGTGTCTTCATAGACTATCACTGACTAAACCAACACACTAGGAAGGACCATTTCCCTTTGCCATTCATTGACCAAATGCTAGAGAGTCTAGTGGGTAAGTCCCACTACTGTTTCCTTGATGGGTATTCTGGATAATTTCAAATCCATATTTCCCCTGAGGACCAATAAAACACTACATTTACTTGTCCCTTTGGAACATTTTCATATAATAAGAATCCATTTAGTTTGTGCAATGCTCCATGTACTTTCCAACAATGCATGGTTAGTATTTTTTGGATTACTTAGAGAATTTCTTGAAAGTATTCATGGATGATTTCACTGTTTATGGATCCTATTTTGATGAATGTTTATGTAGTCTTGGTTCATTCCTGCTTCGCTTTATTGAAAGGAATCTTGTATTAAATTATGAGAAATTCCATTTTATGCTGTGGAAAGGTATAGTTTTGGTGAATGTCATTTCTGGGGATGTTATCCAAGTAGATAAATCAAAAGTGGATGTCATTTCTTCCTTACCATTCCCCAAAAATATACAGGATGTGTGGTCTTTCCTAGTTCATGATGGATTTTACCATAGTTTCATTCATGACATTAGTAAGATTGCACTCCCACTCTCCCAATTACACTAAAAAGGAAATGAATTTTTTTATAAAGATTTTGAGGATGATTTTAATAATTTAAAATAGAGCCTCACATCACCCCCGGTAATCCAACCACCTCAGTGGGATTTACCGTTTGAGCTCATGTGTGGTTCCTTTAACTATGCAGTTGAGGTAGTCTTATCAAAAAGGTTCAATAGAGCTCCACATGTCATTGCTTGTGCCTCACGTACACTAGACCCTACCCAAGAAAACTACACCACAACTGAAAAAGAATTCATTGCCATTGTGTTTTCCTTGGAAAAATTCAGGTCATACCTTTTGGGGTCCAAATTCATTATGTTCTCAAACCATGCATCCCTCTGGTATCTCCTTAAGAAATATGAAGCAAAATCACATATCATTCATTAGATTCTCCTCTTTCAAGAATTCAATCTAGAAGTTAGAGATAAAAACAGAGCAGAGAATGTGGTGGCCGACCTTATCAATAGGATTCCCCCATCCCCGGACATTGACTCATCCCCATATATTCCTATTAATTATATTATTCTCAATGAGAAATTGTACAGAGTGAAAGATTTTATCCCATAGTATGCTGAATTTTTATATTATTTGGTAGCATCTTGCATTGCTACTGATTTCAACAAAAACCTGGCTGATAGTCTAAAACATGAGTCTTGTTGGTACATTTGGGATGACCCCTACATTTGGTGCACCTATAGTGATAAAGTCTATAGGAAATGTGTTCTTGATAGTGAGTTTTAGTCTGTCTTTAGATTATTCCACACTCTTGCTTGTGGGGGCCACTTTAGTCCCCAACAGACTGCTCACAAGGTCCTTGATTCTGGACTCTTTTGGCCAACACTTTTCTGGGATGCCCATGTTTTTTGAAAATCTTGTCCTAATTTTCAATGACTGGGTAATGTATCTAAAAAACTGAAATGCCACAACAACCGTTCCTCTTTCATGAAATTTTTTATTTTTGGGGCATTGAAATTATGGGTCCATTTCCCAATTCCTTTGGAAACTTGTACATTCTTCTAGCATTCGATTATGTGTCAAAATGGGTAGAGGCCCAAGCCACAAGGATAAATGATTCCAAAATAGTTCTGTAATTTTTAAGAACTTAGATATTTTGTAGGTTTTGATTACCTAGGTTTATCATTAGTGACAAGGGTTCACATTTCTACAACTGAGCAATGCAATCAATTTTGTGTCGGTATGGGGTTGGGCATCGAGTGTCTACTGCATATCACCCACAAAACAACGGTCAAGCTGAGTTGTTAAATAGAGAAGTAAAAAATATTCTAGAAAAAATGGTTCAACCCAATAGAAAATATTGGATTCTTCGACTTGATGATTCATTATGGGCCTACCATTATGCTTTCCAAACTCCCATTGGAATGTCACCCTATCATCTTGTTTTTGGAAAAATATGTCACCTCCTTGCTAAGATTCAGTACCGGGCCTATTGGTCAATTAAAAAATGAAATTATAACCTTTATGGTCTAGGTTCTCAAGGGAAGTTACAAATTTAGGAGCTGGAGCAAATGAGAATAGATGCATATGAGAACTCCATAATTTATAAGGAGCGAACCAAGGCTGCCCAGAACTGTCTCATCCTTCATCGTCAGTTCCACATTGGACAGAAGGTCCTCCTCTGTAATTAAAGGCTGATATTTCATCTAGGTAAGCTTTGTTCCCTCTGGTTTGTACCATAAACTGTTACTAACGTCTCTCCATTTGGTTTTTTCCAGGTTCAATATGAATAAAACAAGAAAACCTTCACTGGAAATGGGCAGCAGTTGAAGCACTTCCACAAATCCCTTCTGGAGTCCTCGATGGAGGAACTCTAAGTTTAAGAAGCAGTCTACGAATAACACCCACCAGGATTTATCCTTCATTTCCACATTCTATTTTCTTATAGTGAGGAAACTACACACTCTTGGTGTGAGAGGATGGGTATATTCCTGGGTTAGTTAGGAATTTTCATCATCTTTCTTCTTTTTCTCTTTTTCGCTTGATGAATAGTATTGTTACTTGCCCCATTTCCCTCCCACTCACATTTTTGCCTTAATATTACTCTTTTTTTAGTCCCACTTTATCATGGAAAATTGTTCCCATTTAATCATGGAAGTTATTGAAAATTCATATGGAATGTTTGTATTTCATGTTCTTTTAACATTCAAAAAAATCTGATGAAATGTGCATTTTAGCAAGAATTCAATATTATGGTGTGACTTTCTTTTGAAATTTAGTTCTTTGTCGATGATATAAATGGTTCTATAATTTTCAAACCTTTGATAAGAATGGTTCCCTTTTTGTGAATAGGTTAAAGGAAAAATGTGTCACTTAATCTCTCTACACATTTTTTTCACCCAACCATGATGTGTGAAAATTTCTTACATAAATGAAGGTAAATAAAAGTTAGGTTGATTTTTATCTACATTCCAAAATCCTTTTTCCATACATTCATTCCATTTCCGATATATTTCATTACTGTAGCACATTGACCAATGTGTGTGTACCTGTTATCCAACTGTTGTAAATCCTCAAAAAAAAATAAACGGTTGTATTTTCTGTAGGTCAAAAACAACCCTTCCTCGACCTTTGATCTTGTTATAAACATTACAATTAGTTTCATGAGGAGATCAAACAATGGTTGGTAGAGAAATATGAGCTTTGTTCCAAGTACAACTTTTGAAAAATAATATTTAATAAATGAGGGGAGTGACAAAATGTATATAATATGGGGATATATTTGTTGGGAGATTATGGTTTGACTTCTAGAAATTCTTAAGTGAGTGGGTCATGAAATTTTATTTTAAAGTATGTGGGGAAAGTTTGGTGGAAAGGATCTTGTAAGTAGAAAATTATTGAAATAAATTATATTTGCTCAATAGAAAGTGGAAAGAATAGCATGAAATGGTTTTCATACACATCTAGAGAATTACTAACATGATTAACTTTTGAATTATTTTCTTTGATTGGTATCATGGATCTCTTTAAATTTCATTTGGATACAATTTTTGAGACGTCTTTTTCAATGATCATTGAGAATAACTCCTCAGTGGGATTTTTACTTTGGAAATATTTCTATCTGGAGTTAAATTTTCATTGAATGTTAAATATTTATGAAGTTATAAATATCTACATGTATAATGTTGGGAATTATGACTTTTCCTAGGAGTGAAAATGTTTAGTTGTGGTGGTGTGATCACACTAAAATTCACTGTTTCATTTTCACCCTTACACAACTGTGCTAAACTACTTTTGTATTGAAAATTATAAAAATAATTAAAAATTGTACTTCATGATTGGTTCAATTATTTGGTATTTATTACTTTTAAAATGGTCAATGATACTGGTTTTGATATTTTCATTGAAGGTGGAGGTGATTTGGAGGGTCCTTGATGATTTCCAAGAAAAATGGGTCAAACTGCGCATGATACATGCACACTAGTGAACTCAACTGCATATTCCTACTAAACCGTGAATTCAAAGGGGCTGAAATGTTGTGGTATGGTCCTATATTTAATGGTATACATTTCATATGAATTAAATGAAGCCTCATTAGTCCTCTATAATTCCCATCCAAATGAATCTTTCATAATGATCAAATATGCACGAAGTAAAATATGGTGTACTCTATTTTATCAATATCTCGAGTTCTACATGTCAAAATGGATCCAAACGTTTGGTGGAGATAGTAACGAGGTGGGGGAAAATGTTTCTAGTTTTTTCTAATGCAATATTTGACTTTCAAGTGGTCTAAAGCCATGGGACAAGTGGTTTTCCACAATCTGTGTGCCCAAAACCACCTTCCACTTTGCCTATAAAATGGATGCATGGGCTTATCATTTGAATGTTTGGCTAGGAGGAAAATATCTGGTATTTTGAAGACCCAAAGGAGTCCTTTAATCATTCAAGGATTTCTTTAGTTCCCTATCCTTGTATGGGGATCAAGTATGAAGGTGAAGTTCCACCCAAGCATCCTCCTCCTCCAGATGTCGAACCAAACTGTGGACGGTCATTTCGAGGGAGCTACACACACTTGGGAGGGAATTCAAGAACTTGTTCTTCTACTGGTTTTGTGTAATTTGTGTGATAAATATTTCACTTACTTCTTATGTTGACATGGTTCTCCTCTGATTTCATTTCTATAGTTAAAATTAAGTGAAATGATTTCTATTTCAACACTGATTGGGTTGAGATTTCAAGTGGGAATCTTGGGTTGTTCCTATTGGAAAAGACAAGAGTTCTATTTATCTAAAACATACATAAGATTTCAGTATTCTTTGGTAGCCTTTATTATCTATTCATAGTACCCAAACCATGACAACATGATTTTTGTGTCAAGGAGTGGTTCCTTGAGCATCGTTTAAGAGGCGAGAGGGAAGTTAAGATCTTGACAACCATCAACCAAAGGATTCCAATAAACCTTGTGTATTTTTTAGAATAATTAACTCACCAAGATGTGTAGTGAACTTGAAATGTACTACTTATCTCATAATTCTAAAACAATAATTTTATTTATCAACTATTAAACTATCTAAATCTGGTCATTTTCATTAAACTGTTTTAAAACCACCCCTCTTTTAGTGCATCTTATTAAGAACATACACTCTAAACCCATGAACTCTCCTTGAGAGAAAACCTAAGGTCTACCCTAGACTAAAAATAAACCTTAAAATCATAATCAATTTGATGTGTCATGATAGTGCATTGAAGACCCTACTAGGATTTGTAACTCACACCCTACTTTTCCTATAAGAGTTTGTTGATTTTATTATTCGAGGTCTAAGAAAAGGAAAAGATCCACATGGAGGTGGTGGAGGTTATTAATCCTAGGGATCTGGACTGATGGAGTTTACTGATGAAGATGTTATCCACTTGTTACATGAGTTTATTTGTAATACATATCTTGATAGATTTTGAGTACTTTAATGATGTGCTATTTTTGTTTTTTACCTGTTTAATTACAATACATTATCCTTTTCTGAGAGTTGAGAATACATACTTGTGTATTTATCATCCACTATTTTTTGGAAAAAAATATTCCCTCTTTGAACTTGTATAGTGTCAGGTGCTAGTCACAACCCCATGGGGATTTCGAACTACCTTTGGCCTATGTCATAGACAAATCAAATATCTGGGTACCAGGGTATCTAGGATAGTTCATGAAAAACTGGTATCAAAGGATGTTTCACATATTTTATTATTTTAAGTATACAGTTTAGAATGTCCTGGTAGATAGTAGATGGGATTTTTGGGACTATGTAAATAGTTTTGAGTGAGTGTTTAGATATATCTCATCATAAAAATATTTAAGTCACCCTGGGTATTTGGAAAAAGTGTCTTTGAGAAATATTTGGATTTAATTTTAGTCTTTTCACAATCATAGTTTTGAGTTTTTTGAAATCCCAGTCTCAAATTCTTTTGAAGGAATTTACATTCTTGTTTTTTTTATATGTGTATTCTTGATAATGATTTCAATTTTTTCTACTGATGTTGTATTGCATGATGCCTCTGATAATACATTTGAATATGTGCTAGGAGGAGTCTATTGGTGAACAATAGTGATTGAATCCTTTAATGGACCAAAATCTAGTTTAAATATTAGTACATGCTCTCCAAGCTCTAGGATAAGCACCGAAACCCATTCCCATTTACTCTCTAGTTGTGGAACCTCAAAGGGATGAATCTCATAATCAATATCAAGAATCTATTCACAAAAATAAACCTACCTTTCAGGGATCAAATGACCTTGAAGAGGATGAGGACTAGTTGAAAAAGATAGATATTCTTTTTGAGTTCTTAAAAATTCCTGGTTAGATTAAGGTAAAGTGTTCTACCTTGAAGCTCGAAGGGCCCAGTAGGAGATTTTGGGATTTAGTGGTGATAGTGAAGAATCATGAGGGATTATAGAAGATATAATTTAGATTTATTTTCATTGATCAGTTATATCTATATTTGTGGATTTTAGATAATTCTATAGAGTTCTTTAACCTTCAGTAGGGTGACAAAATAGTGACATATTATACGAACTACTTTATTGAGCACTTATAGTTTTCTCCTGAGGTTGTGACTATTTATAAACTGAAGTATTGACTATTTGGGATGGTAATTCTTTCTGAAATATGATATCAAGTATTTATGTTAAGCTCACTTTTTATGTTGATGTGCTGGATAGAGCATTGATAGGTGAACTTGATCTGGATGCTAAGTCAGGGTTGATGAGAGTTCCTATTTCTCCTAGTGGTAATTTAGTGATTTCCTTCAAGGGAAAGATAATTCCTAATGAGTTGTGTGGTGGATCTAGATATAAATAATATTCCAAAACTCAAATATTTCATGTCAGATACCCTTTGAATTTCTTCTAGTATGGAATGGCATTTAATTTGAGGCAGGTTTTCACTGAGGTGCCCAAGATCTGTAGTTCGCGTGGTTAATCAGGCCACCTATAGAATTTTTTCTATTTCATTTCTACTCTGCATAGTGTCATGGACTCATTAGCACCTAAAATTACTACGGTGTAATCAGATGCTTCACAATCTAAGGAGTTCTATCCTAGGTATCCTAAATGACGTGTCTTTATAAAGTGGATGTATATTTAGAGGAAGGAGATATGAGTCTAGTGACCATGAGAGATAACATCACTATATATTCATCTTTAGTGATTTATTTATTTGATATTGTATTATCTAAATCATTTACATTGACTCGTGTTTTGAACATTCTAAATATTCGTATAAAGAGTTTATCTTATGTGATGGATATTAATATGCCCCTGGGGTCAAAGAGAGAGGAGGTTCATTGATTTCTTACTTATGTTTTTTATTTATTAGATACTTATCTTACTTAGGATTTTCTATTTCTCGATATAAAGCCTCTTTTCATCATTCATAGGATGAATTGGATCATTTATAATAATTCCCAAATTGATTTTTACCCATGATTGGTATCTTTTACATATCCATATGGGGTGTTCCATGTGTTTCAAGGGGAATGGGACTTGAGGTCGAGTATATATGGACAATATTTTCCATATTTGAGCAGGTTAATATCAGTGTTTTATTTTATTCATGGACTAGAATCTTTGAGTGATGATCTGCCTCCAGTCATCATTAAGTTTCCTAATGTGTTTTCTTTTGATTTCTCTAGTTTTCCATCAGAAATAGAGGTAGAGTTTTCTATTGATTTTTTACCAGGTAGATAGATAGTATACATTCTTTATTATAATATAGAACTGTAATATTTGAAAGAGTTAAATATTGTGTTCGTTTAATTCCTTGAGAAATTATTTACATGCCTGAGTGTGTCACCTTGGGAAGCACCTATTCTCTTTGCAAATAAAGCTTATGGAAAATTACACCTCTATGTTGATTATCGTAAACTCAATCAAGATATAATAATGAATGAGTATACATTACCAAATATTGATAATATGTTTAACCAGTTAAAATTGTAAAAGTTTTTCTCAAAGATAGATATTCAATTTGGTTACCACCAGTTGAAAATAAAATAATCTCACATTCATAAACCACCTTTTTGAAGCATTTATGGCCTTTTTGAGTCTCTTTTTATGCTATTTGTTTTAACCAATGCTCCTAGACTATTTATTAATTTGATTAATATAATATATCATGAGTACCTAGATTCGTTCATGGTGGTATTTAAGGATTATACTTTGGTTTACTCCAAGACTATAGAAGATAATGTACATCATATGAGAGGAGTTATCACTATGGAAAATATCGCATTTAAAAGTTCTAGATAAGAGCATTTACATTTATAAAAAATCATTGATAATCTCTATGAAGATAAAGGGGGTACCTTTTATTATTAATCAAAAAAAATATTGATAAAAGTCAAAAAATAATAATTTAAAAAAAATAATTGAATTAGAGCCACCTTTTAATAGTGTTTGACCCCCCCCCCCCACAGCACTATCCCCCACTTGCAACCACTCGTGCCCCCACCCCACCCCCCTTTAACAGTGCTAGCCACCCCTTTTGTAGTGTTATCCCCCAACCCTACACCTGCTCATGCACTAACCCCCTACACCCGTTGTGCGCCTCTGCCTCTCCCATGATTCTAACTCGAGACCGCTCCCCAACACGCATGGACCCTTTACCACCCCCTTGTTACTTTTTTATCCATTTAATGATATATATATTTATTTTTATATATATAAACTTATATTTATTCATATATTAAAATGGATTTATGTTAATATATATGTATATTTACTTATTTTAGTTTACATATATATATATATATATTTGTATATTAATATATATTTATATCAATTATATATATATATATTTAGTTATATTTTTTTATCTGTATATTTATTTTTATATTAATATATATTTATAAGATTAGTTTTAAAAACATTTATAAAATATATTTTTTGTGTGAGTTTATAAATAAATACATACATACATATATACAACATATATACAACATACGTACACACACACACATATATATTATATATATGTGTGTATATGTAAGTATAATTATACATATTTATATATAGATACATATTTTATATATTCATATGTATATTCATATGTATATTCATATGTAAGAATAAATAGATAATACATATCAGTTTGTTAATGCATACACATACTAATATATATATATATATATATAGATACACACACACACACATGTTACAAAGTTATATAAATATACATATATTTTTATTTTCAATAAAATTGATATTATAAGGCTTATATATTGAGAAATATACTTTATATGTAAATATGTTTAATTATTTATTTATAAAGTTAAAATTTTATGTGTGAATATATATAACATATGTATATATTGTTATATATTTGATTGTAAATTATATTATATTTTGAAAAATGATAAAATTTCCAATCCATAATATCAATATGAATGTAACCCCCACATAATAAATTCAGTCCCCACTGAAAAATGGAAAAAAGACCCCCCTGAAATGAGGATGAAATTCCATCGAATGTTAAAAACGTTGTGTATCCAGTCTAAAAACT
Organism: Viscum album; assembly: GCA_963277665.1. Taxonomy (NCBI): domain Eukaryota; kingdom Viridiplantae; phylum Streptophyta; class Magnoliopsida; order Santalales; family Viscaceae; genus Viscum; species Viscum album. Next base: position 29,356,123 of record OY728128.1, on the reverse strand, counting down.
CAGTTTTGGAGGCCTTCTAGGCCTTTTTTCAAAAACAATGTGACAAAGGGTTCCCTTTTTTCACCAACACATAGACCACATCACAATCACTGATTTTATATATTGTAGAGCTCAAACGGACACCCGAATCAAAAGTTATGGTCGTTTGAAGTTTGAGTTAGGTTTCAACTTATTTTAGATATTTTATTAATTTTTTGGTTTTGTGTGTTTTCAAATTGTTATTAAATTATTATTAGTCAATGATAATTATCATATTATTAATTTATATTATTTTTTATAATATTTTTTATCCGTTTTAACTAAATTTATTATATATTAAATGTAAATGCCTATTTATAGTTATCTAAAACATATTTAAAAAATATATACGATATTTATATCAACATAAATACAATTATTTGTTTGTATATTTATATATTAATATATTATTTCTAATGATTTTTTAAATATACCCTTTAACAGTGCTAGTAAAAAAATACTGATAAAGAATCACCTTTATCAGTGATAATAAAAAAAGCGCTAATAAAGGGGGTCCCTTTAAAAGTGCTAAAAACCATGATAAAGGGGGTACCTTTATCAGTGCTAAAAAAGTAGTAATAAAGGGATAATTTTAACATTGCTTTTTAGTACTATTAAAAGTACCCATTATCAATGCTTTTTTTAGCACTGATAATGATACCCCCTTTATCAGTGCTTTTTTAGCCATATTAAAGGGTGGCACTGTGGAAACAAGGTTTTGTGGTAGTGTATAAAAAACTTGAGATATCACAAACATTACATGAAGCTTTTAAAGTGTAATTTATGGACACAAGAAGTGATGTTGTGGGTAAATGTGGTCTCAAAACATGGTATTTTATTTTATCCCAATAGTATTAAGGATTTTATGACATGGGAGAAACCAAATAATGTTTTTAAAATACATATCTTCTTGGGATTAGAATATTATTACCACAAGTTTGTAAAATATTTCACAAAGCTGGTTTCTCAATTGACAACTCTCAATCAGAAGGGAGTGAATTTATTTTAGAATGAAAATTTTCAGAGTTATTTTAATGAGTTGATATGTCTTTTGAATTTTCTGGTAGTGTTGACTCTTCTAGAGGTTGTTCAAGGCTATGGGTTCTTATATAATGCATCAAGTTCAGGGTTGGGTTGTGTTCTTATATAGGGTGATCATGTGGTAGCCTATGGTTCTAGACAACTTAGGACACATGAGAAGGATTATCTGGACCGTGATATAGAACCTGTGGTTTCGATGCATACGCTTAAGATTTGGTGGCATTACCTTTTTGGAGAGAGGTTTATGGTTTTTTCTGACCACAATAGATTGATTTATATCTTCACTTAAAAAGATTTGAACCTATGAAATATGTGTTTGGAATACCTACAGAATTTTGATTTCAATATTTTCTATACCCTAGGTAGGGTGGATTTCATTGATGATATTTGAGAATGAAGATTAAGACCTAATCAATTAAATAATCATTATAATAGTGGAACTCTATGAACCTTTTCACTCAGTTGTAATTGGGGGTCCAAGAGGAATAGGACAATGTTGTCTTGGCTAGTGTTCATTTGACCGACTCACTTAATAAGGTTATTCTTCAAGAGAAGCTTCTTGATAATTAATTTTGTGGAATTTTGGACTCTCTTTATGGTGGGGAGGCCATCAGTGAGTGGACATTCTCTACTGAGGGAATATTGTAATTTCAAAATATGTTTGTTGTACCATTTCCTATGAGAAATGAAATTATAGGGGGGTTTCATAATTCCCAATGCGAGGTGCACCCTAGAACCATGAATATCTTTTGATGATAAGTGGAAATGATTTTGGTAGCTAGGTATGAGATGATACATTGTTGGTTTTGTTTCTCATTGTTATACTTGTCAGTAGGTCAATGCTGGTCACGAGATACCTTCGAGATTTATTTAGCCACTTCTAGTGCTAACATGGATGTGGGATGAGATCTTAATATTCTTTATGGTTGGGATGTTATATAACCATCACTGAAGGAATTTGATAAGGGTTTTGATCGATAGGATGACCAAATGTTCTCATTTTATACCCATTCAAGATACAACCAAATTTGAGGACTTGAAACATTTCTATATTCATGAGATTTTCCAATTACAAAGATTTATTTCTGTTATATTCTTTGATAGGGATCCTTTTTTTACTTATCACTTTTGTAGAGTCCTCAAAGAGGCACTGGGATCTCAAATTCATTTATCTATGAATTATCATCTCCAAAAATATAGTCAAACAAAGTAATCTATAATGATTCTTATGAATATTCTATGTACTATCATTCTTTAATTTGGTGGATAGTACTAGTTTAATTTTCATATAATAATAGTTACCAGTACAAAATTCAATTGGATTATTTTGAGGCCTTATATAGACAATCATGTAAAACTCGGTTGAGCTGTTTGAGATTGGTTAAGATTTCTTGGTTGGGTCGAGTTTATTCCAAGAGGTGATGGTGAAGATTCAGTTGATTCCTTAGATAATGGTTACATAATAGAGACTATATAAATTCCATGTTTGTAATCATTGATTATTATTTGGTTTTTCTATTGGTGACCTGGTGTTCTTGATATTTTCACATCAGTTGGGTCATCAACATCTTGGGAAAGAGGGAAAATTTATCCTGAGGTTTTTAGGTCATTTTGATATTATTTAGTGAGATGGTAATGAGGCTTATTTTTTAGAACTAACATAATAGTTATATTTAATCCACAATTTGATTCACGTATTGTTGCTCAGGAAGTATCATTTTGACCCTTTTAATGTTCTAAGATGGGGTGATCTTGATGTTGAGCTTGATTTATCTATGACAGAGCATCAAGACAGGATTGTTAATTCTGAGACAAAGATACTTCAAGGAGGTATGATACCTTTATTCCATGGGATATGGTAGCATGGTTCTAATTCACATGATATGTGAGAGCTTGAGGCACTGTTCAGAGCACAATGGTCTCATATCTTTGATATGGAATCATCTTGATAGGATTTTTGGGGAAAGAAAATATTTGTGGTGGCAAGGATGTAACATCTCATTACCTTATTAATAGTACTTATTAACCCCTTTACTGTTTTTACTTTGTTTGGGAATTGTAATGGTTGTTTCGGGTGATTTATTTTTGAATTTTAGATCCTCAAGGGACTGTTCATGGTTGACTCATGGTTAAGCAAAACCATGTAGATTGGCCCCAAAACCCATGGGGCCATGTTAGAGCCACTAGAAGGGGGCACACCATTTTTCAAAATTGTGTTACCTATCCCTCAAAAACTATATATTCAAATAGTGGGGTTTATAATAGTTGGAACGTGGTTAATGTAGTTGTTTTCCCCAAACATAATCCCGGGGAGGGCACATGGTAACCACTAACCATGTTTCCCATGCAACAAATGGTGCACATAGGTTTTTAATCAACCGCAATTTAATATTTAAAAATGGAACCCCCTTTTTAACCCCTAAAAAACCCCACTCAACTATAATAAATTTCCTTGGTATTAATAGATCTTAAGAAGTAGTTTTGGATTCCCAAATTTCTTCTCTTGGGGGATCGAAGCATGATTGATATCATTTGATCTCCTTCGGGTAAGTAGATCTTCTATCATGTAGATTATTCTGATATTATCTTCTTTATTCCTTATATTTTGATATATCATCATGTTATTTATGGATATAAATTTTTTTTTGATGAATCATGATTCTAGGTTGTGTTTATTGATCTCCAACACCTTGTTCTTCAATGGAAATCCCGTTTTGGGTGTTATCTTTGACTGTGAGATTAAAGGTTAGTGATTGCATAAGACCTTTCCTTTCAATTGAAACCCTATATTTCTTAAATGAATTGAAATGAGTTTTTAAATGATTTAAAACCCCAGATTTGAAATTATTGATGTTTGATTTTTTAGATTGGCCTAAAAATTGTGAACCCCCCTCTCTCCAATTTTAATTTAATTAAAATTGTTGGGTGGATTTGATGAAATTGATGGATTTATTTTAAATTTTTTTTATGAAATTGAATTAATTTTGATCCTTGGGAAAATGGATTAAATTGAAATATATTTTTAAAATTGCATTAAATTGATGAAAACCATGATTTGGTTTTGAAATGAAAAATGGAATTCTAAAAGATAGTTTTTAGGAAATTGATTTTTGAAAATTGATTTTTTTTTAAATAGGATTTCTTGAAATTGATCCTCTCATGGTTTTTTTTTATTTTATTTTCCCATGAATTATTTATTGATTGACCGAAGCATATGTGAGCCTAGGTAGTTAGTGGTAACTAGGATAAGCACACTGGGACCTAACCCCTGAGCACTAGATTGATGATGAAAACACTAACCTAAACGTATTATGACTTGATTTTTCCCTGATGGGGAGTTGAGTCTTGATGGTTTGAGTCATGTGACATGTGCAAACACATTTATATGAGATCACTAATTGAGTAGTGTGAAGATCATATTACCAGAAACCTATCATTCCACTAGTATTTATACATAGTGCTATGATATACATAATTTTTTTATTTTATTACATTGGTTTATGAAACTATTTTATTTAGTCCAACTAATTTATATAAATTTTTTAATTTAAAATGTCCATTTAATCCAGTTTTGATGTTTTTTTCATCATTTGATTTGAAAAAATGTTTTTTTAATCTGTAAATGATTTTCTATACAGTGATTTATTTAAATTGATATTATAATTGGTTTATTGTTATATAATTGATTATATAACACTTGGTGAAACCCTACATGGATTTATATATCACACCCTACCTTTATCTTTTGGAATTTTTAGATTTTTTTATACCTAGTCTGAGTAAAGGAAAATCGACACTTGGTGGTGGTGTATGTTCTTGATCCTTGGGATTTGAGGTGATGGAGGTAACCGGTGGAGATGTGATCCAATTTTTACATGAGTTTTTTTGGGATCCATATGTAGATAGATGTTGAGTAATTTGATGATGTACTATTTTGGGTTTTGTTTAACTCTTTGGTTCTGCTACTTTCTCCTTTTTTGAGTGTTGATAACATAAACTTGTATATTTATTTTCCATTTTTGTGGAAAAAATATTCCCTCTTTTCTTGTACGGTTCCAGGTGTACGTAACCAACCCATAGTGATTGGTAATTCCTTTTGGTGTATGTCACATCTGAATTGGGTATCAGGGTACTAGGGTATCTAAGATGGTTTGTGGCATGTATGGTTTAGTTTAAGAATTAAAATTATTCTAACAGTTATCATATGTTCATCTTAGTAGTTACATACTATGAATGATAAAAGGATTTACTTTATCATATACCTTTAATTTTGTTTGTAATTAAAGTTATTATCTTGAATTTATTTATTGAATATACTTTTTACATATTAGGAATTAGTGTTATAATGAATTGAAACCTCTCTTAAGTAATGTATCCATAGGTAGAGGGACTTTTGTTAAAACCTCCCACTGGTTAGGAGGATTCTTCCTTGTCCTATAAAGGTGGGGGTTGGCTATATCTGGCTTTGGTAATACTCAGGTGGATATTTTAAATCTCATATAATTATAACCCTTTACATGAATAGTTTATAAAATATAATGAATGAGATTCATTTGGATAAGTGTTACTATAGTTTTATTCTTTTTTTTTTGTGAGTAACAATAATTTTGGGTTGTGTAAAGAGATACACATCAATATGGTTTGAATATATTGTTTTGGTATAGGCCATATGATTCCAAACTAAATAATAAGAAAAATTTATATACAAAGGGATTAACATGTGATAAGATGGTGAGATTAAATCTCATTCAAATGATTAAGTGTTGGATTCCTTCTAAAGTGGCTCTTTTTCAGAAATTTATTCTCAAAATGAGTTGGTCAATATAAATCCAGGTTCCCACGGATTATCATTTGTAACACAATAAAGTAATGGGTGGCCCTTATAGGATTGGGTTCCCATTATTGTAGTTTTATTTTGGTTAAACATAGTCAAGAGACCCAAATAGGACTATGATATCAAAGTAATAGATTTGGGTTTATTTACTTGATGGATTAGAAAATGATTTTTCTGTTTGAATATCTAATAATCATATATTGTATGGTTGGAATTGAAGTTCACTTGGTCAGATGAACCACTAAGGGGGTGAATTAATGGGTTATTTATATGAATTCTCTTTCTTTCCAATTCAACCTCTAAAACTTGTTAAGGTTCTCGATCCACTTAATATTATATCTAAATATCACCTATTGTGTGGTTTTAATAAAATATATTGTAGTACACAATATTTAAATGGTTCATTATAAAATCATATTCTCTATTTCATTGGTTAGACCCCCCACTATAGATTCTTCAATATCAAACATGTTATTACAACTAAAAACAATCCTGATATGATCAATAACGAGTCACATTATGTTCCTCCACTTCTAGAGTCCACTAGAATATACAAATATCTTATACAATGAGGATATATCCAAGAAATATCTTATTCCTATACTTTTTTTATACACCACTTTTCAATATAATATTACTCCACAGAAAGATAGATGAGATGGTCTGTATGTGTACTTACTCAAGAACTTCAACACTACTGGTCATGAGACTCTTCTCCAAATTATGTGTGATTTAGATTCTCATAATCTTATTCATACTTGAAGTATATGTTGTATCAAATCACAAAATTCACTAAAAATATATTCTCAGTAATCAAACAGAGCTTTTATTTTTCACCTTATTTAATATATACAAAAAATATCATGTTTATAAATTCACATTGATTATCATAGTAACTGTTTCCGTAATTAAGGGAAATATCATGATCATAGATATTAGGTATTTTTCTCATTTTAATTTGATAATAAAATCCCAAATTATCTTCTCATAGATTCTAGAAAAAATTTCATGTGAAATGCCCTAGAATAATTATTTATATAAATGTTCTTTCAAATACCTGACAGAATCAGGTCTTATTCTCCTTCTTCACATGGATTATATTTATAAATAACCTTGGATAATTATTTTCACATTAAATTTTTCATAAATCACATTTCTTGCATCATGATATTCTTCATTGAAATATTTTCATAGAATTATCATCACAGTTATTTCATTAAATCCTCATTATCATGGGTATTATTTCATAATTTAAAACCAATAGTAGTTACTCATAAATTCCATGATAGTTATTCTCTAAATCCTTAAAAATTTCCTTATATTAAATATACAATGAATTCAGGTATCCTAATTTATTACTTACATGGTTAATGAAGAACTGTATTCTCAATATTTTTGGAACTCACTCATTCAATCAACATGAATTAATCATTGAATTCATCCATCAAAATTTTATCATGAAATCGTTTTTATAAATCTTATTCATTCATCCTTAAATTAAAATAATAATTGGGTTTTTATTCATTATTCACATTTAAAACACATACCAATGGTATGTATTCATTATGGAGAATGAATGGATTGTGATAAACAATTTCTGTCATGGATATTATTTTCATTCATTAAATTTAACACATGTTTCCATGAAGAATTAATAATCCCTCATGACCTATATTGGTGTCTTCATTAACTTAAATTTGTAATTTACAATCACCACTCAATTCATATACATGTAAGATCATATGCATGAATTCCTCAATAATTTAAACTCAATAATACCCTCTCTCATGAAATAATTGATACTGTTTTTTGACACAAACATATTCATCTCCATGTGAGGTCTATTAAAAAATTGGAGTGGAAGAACAATTTGATCATGTGTTCATTTAATTAATCATGTGTTAGATTAGTTTTAAATCACAGTTGATCCAAATCATTCACTATGTCATGTCTCCATTGATAATTTCCTAAAACTTTTCATCATATGGTCATTTAATTGATGGATATATGGTCTACTAAATAAAATATGTGGTTGATAGAATGCAAGTTGTGGTCTCTTAGTATCCATTATGTGGTCAATAATTAATGTGTGGTCGGTCCTCCTAGGAATAGACATTCCAAATAAAGTTTTGGTTGATCTGTATCCTTTTTGTAATCAATCAGTAGTAGGTTGTGTACTTGATCGATATTAGTTCATATAGTAAACTCTCCTAGGAATGTTTGATATAAAATAATGTGAAATTGAACTATGTGTTTTCATGTAAGAATATCACGAGGAATAAGATGATTATATAGATCTTGATTGAATGAAAAATATGTTTAAATTAGATGGTTGGTGTTCAATTTGTGTTTATAAAATGCTTTTATAGTGTAAATTCTTATATTTTTCCATGTTAAAGTTTTAAAGGGATGTGACCCACATAATAATAATACCCAAGTCATCAACTACTCATGCCAGCACTAAGGTTGGAACCCGGATACACTTCACACATTATTATCATGGATCACTCCATCCTATACCACAGTCTACCTAGGAACTCACTTATTTGCATTCTATACTCCTCCATGCACTCTATGTGAGTGTTTTTCATGCCCTCATACTCACCTATAGCATGAGGATGACTAGCTCGACCTGCCTCTTGCATGGTAAACCAAGATTCCACATGTTTTTTTTCGGTGGGACTTTAACTGGATAAGGGCTGGCCAATATTTTACTAAGATCTTGTAAAAAGAGTTAGTAAAATCTAAACATAATTCCAATTCCATCTCAAAGAACATCATACAAAAATATATGACCTTTATAATAAATTTCATCATGCAATAATAGAATATTAAAAATCCATCTTCAAAATATTTCTTCACTTGTTGTAAAAAGATTTCAAAGTCCAACTATAATTTGAACATTTATTATCCATTTAGAAAAGTTCAAAAAAATTAGATATATAATGAAAATTTCTCAAGCATGACATCCAATGCCATTTTAAGAATATATAAAAAATCCTCACACCACTTTATCATTACTCATCAAACACATATGGACTCATTGACAACAAATTCAACACTTGGGCTCAAAAATACCTCCCTTTGTATTTTTTTTCAATATATCCCCACATTATTAAATTCATTATGTGTGATAAACCCTTTTTCTTTATTATTGGAAATAAAATGAAAAGGGTAATGTTGGAGATTTCTTATCTCTTCTTCTAAATTTCAAGGAAATTAGGATTCTCTTAACTTTTAATGATATAAGGATGATACCACATTGTTCTCTTAGAAAAGTGAATTTATTTGGCCTACTATAAGTCTAATTGGGAAATCCTGGTATACAGGAAAAGAGTGAAAAAATCATGGTTTTCTGTACTAAATCAAAACTACCATTTATGTGATATCTTGTTTTGAACATTCATATTTCTCAAATGGGGGTAGTATATAACAAATTTATCAATAAAAATATAATTTTTAATGCTTAATCAAACACATCATAATGTTCAAGTGTAAGAAATATAATTATCCCTTCTTATAATCATTTTTATCAATCAACACTCTACCTAAAAATATGTTTTAAACAATCAATATATAGTATTATAAGTGTGATTGGGATAACTCAAAACTCTAGTTCTGAAATATGTCTAGTATTTCCATATTGACTATAATTTAGTAATGACATATTCATCTAGAATTTTTTCCCTTTTAAGGATGAAATTATTTTTTATGTTTCACGGTAGTCATTGGACTCCATGAGTTTAAATATATTCATGTTTTCTAGAAGTGATAGCCTAAAAATTCTCTTTCAATTCTTTGCATGTTAGCTCAAAAAACATAAAATAAAAGGGAAATGAGAATCAGCCTATGGATTTTCAAAAAATATAATGAAAACTAAGATCTTCCTCTTAACTAGTCTATTATTTTCTTCAAATATCATCATGGAGAGTTTTCATAGTACCCTTTTTTCTATTTTGTGTCTCATTTGTTTTATAATATTCTTTCTTCCTTTAAACTTATTATTTATGTGTAATTTCTTTTTCCACTTCTATATTATAAATATCCATGTTTCTTATTCTTGATAAATTCTAATTAATTCTCGCATCACCTTCTAAATACAAATGTTTCCCTTTATCCCCACAAAGTTTCTTAGTATCCTCTATTTTTTCACCCAATTTTAATTGATTTTTCCAAACAACTAGGCACTTGTTATTGAAATTCACATTATTCTCAAAATATTCACATGACAGACCACTATATTTATTTTTAATTGTATTCCCTTTTATATCATAAGTAACATCTCCTTATAAATTTTTCTATCATACTCCAACCTTGTGACCTTACAATCTCCATCTGCCATAAACTTCTTCCAAAATCTGAAAAAAAAAATATAGTTATGGTATAGATATGGTCACTTGTTTTCTCCGATAATATTTTTCCCCTGAATTATTACTAAAAATCCACCTTGTTTATTTCATGTTTAAAAGTAAATACTTATTAAACAACCAAGAATAGGCTTTTTTTCATGATTATCAAGACACCAAAAAAACCATTGAAACTTTGATCATCAAGTTTGATTCCATTTTCGTATAGATTCATATTGATGTTATCATTCTATAATATTTTCCTTATTTTTACTAAGGGGAAAATGTGTATTGGTTTCACCTCTTCCTTTGATGGTTAAGTGTGTCACTCAACAAATTTCTTACTCTAATCTTGTATAATTTTTTTGAGACCACATTATCAATTATAAAAGATATTTCTTGAGAATTAAAAATATATTATTTCACCTAATAGATGGATCCCCTCATCTAAAATCTTGAAAATATTCTCCATCATCTTCCACTGATTTATTAAACTCTTATCTAGCCCAGTTCTACTCATGTTGACTTGATGAAAAAATGTCTTCTCCTTCAAAAAAACCTTTCTTTATATCTATATTTTCATCAAGATCACTAACAATTTTTTCAATCTCAACAAAATTTAATTTATATTTCTTTATCTCATAAATATAGGTTATTTTATTATTGATTGGGTATTTATTATTAGTATCCACTATTTTATTTTCTTTCTAAACATTATTATTTTCTTTCTTGAGGTATTTTATATATCCCATGTAGAATTATAATTGGTCTTTAATATATTGGTGAAGTTCCATCATTTCTTCTACATCATCATTGTTACTTGATGAATTATATCCTCTCTTTAAATGAGTAAATAAACCAAATTCATTATCCAAATAATAACTTGATAGTTCATCTTAATTTTTCTTTATCGTTAAATTTATACTATTTTTGTTTAATTGCTTCTTCTTCTTCTTACCCCGTTTGTGTTTGTGAAGTCTCTTACCATTTTGATTATGATTCTGATTATTTATCCTTTTCCTTGGAATATTTTTCGAAAAATGACTTGAGTCACTACAGATATAACACTTTAATGGTTTATTACTCTTTACCTTCCAATTTCCCCATTTGAATCCTTTCGGTATAATAGAAACAATTTTATTGAAGTCTTTATCATCCTCATCACTAAATGAATCACCTAATTCACCAATCTCTTCTTCTTTACCTTTTCCTTTTCTCATTCATTCAAAGGCCATATCAAATTTTTATTCCTTCTTGGAAGTTGTATTTTTCCTCATATCATAATCTAGGAGAATTTTTTTTAGTTCATCAAGATACAAAATATTATTTTTCTTATAGGGATGAAACTTTTAAATCAAAATGATCAGGAAAATTCCTCATCAACATTTTAACAATGATGGAATCTTCAAGATTTTCACCAAAAAACCATACATAGCTTATAATATCATTTGTAATTATAAAATAGACATTAATATTCTCATCATAATCCATCTTTATGTATTAAAATTGGCTCCTCTAAACTTAAATAATAGCTTATTTGACTTTAACATTACCTTCATAGCTTCTACTTAATTTTTCTCAGATTTACTTAGTAGTCTGGAGACCCATGACCTTTGTATAGGACTTATATTAGAGATTAATAATGATATAATTTTAATCCATTACATTTAAATCAATATTATTCTTGTCTAATTGATTCAAACATACATTATCAGTAATGTGTTCAAAGATAAATATTACATCATCTCCCACATACAGCCTAAGTGATAGCTGGTATGGTACCATCCTACTCCTTTAGCTGTAATAATTATTTCCATATAATGTAGGAATGACTTAGATATTTATAGATTTATGATTCAAAATATCTCAAAATTCTCCCTTTGATATTTATATGTAACTTACATTGATACCACTTTAAGTTCCTTGAGTCATATGAACCACTAAGGGGGTGAATCGGTGATTTCGTTTTATGAATTATTTTTCTTTCCAATTAAACCTATCAAACTTGTTAAAGTTATTGATATACTAAATATTATCTCTCAATATCACCTCATATTTAGTTTTAATATAAGGGAGAGTGGAATTTAGTATTTATAAGGTTCATCATATAATAATACACCTTACTACATTGTTTAGATCCCCCAACACATATTATTCACTATATAATATGTTATTACAACCAGATAAAATCCTAGTATAATAAACATAAAGTACCACTATTTTCCTCCACCTAAATATTCCACTAGAAGATAAAAATGTCTTCTATAATGAGGATCTAGTACATAAATATCTGTATCCTCTCCTTGGTTTCTTTTGTACCACTTGGGAATCAAATCTTCCACCATGAGCAGATGGATCAACATGTCTTCACATGAACTTCATAATGAACTTTATCACTACTTTTCTTGAGAGTTTTATATAGATCCATTTTAATCTGGATTCTCCCTTGATTATTTATCCTTAATACAAATGTTTAATGAGCTCATATGATTCTCTCAAAATTTATTCTGAAGAACTGGGCATAGCTTTTCTTTTTCACCAACATTAATATATATAACAAATATCATGTATATAAATTCACATTAATTATCAAAGTAATTTTTTATATAATTAAATAAAAGATTGAGATTATTGAAATTAGTTATTTTTCTCATTTTAATTTGATAATTAAATCCCAAGTTATCTCTTCATTTTTTATATATATAATTTCATCTGTAATGTCCTAGAATAATTCTTATCTAAATTCCCATTAAAATACCAAACAAACTTGGATAATCATCTCCTTATTCACATTTATTAAATTAATCAAATCTAATGGCTCATTATTTTCACTTTATATTCTTCGTAAATCATAAACCTTGCTTCATGGTACTCTTCACTAAAATATTTTTAGAGAAGCATCATCACAATTATTTCATTAAATCCTCATTATCATGGGTAATATTTCATGATTAAAAACCCATAATAATTACTCATAAATTTAATGATAATTGTTCCCCAAATCCTTTTATAACTACTTATATTAAATATCCTAGGAATTCGGGTATCCACCTTTCTTATTCATGTGGTTAATGAAGAACCATATTCTCAATATTTTTTGAATCACAAATTCAATCAGTATGAATTAATCATTTCATGCATGAATTAAACTAGTAGAATGCATTTATTTTTATAAAAATTCTTCATTAATCATTAAATTACCATAGGAATTAGGTTTTTCTTTATTCCTCACCCATAATAGGCATTCCCATGGTATTTACGCATTATGGATAGTGAATAGATCAGGACAAACCATTAAAATAGTGGATATTATTTTCGAAAAATAAATTTATCAAATAATGTCGTCAATAATTAATAAGCACTAGTGACTTATCTTGGAAGTTTCATCTATTGAAAGATGCATCTTCTCATCAATACTTGATTCACATTCATGCAAGAGCAATTGAATGCATGCATTGATAATCTGAACTCACTCATACACACTCTCATGTAAGAAAAGATACACTTTTTATCACCACACACATCTTAATCTCCATGAATGTTTGATTCAACAGTTGCTATGGAATCACAAGATGAATGTACGGTCATTTTTTTCTTTATGTGGTTGCTTTGTATGAACTCGTGTTTGATTCAACTCATTCACCATGTTGTCATTCCACCAATTATAGCTTCAAACTTATTATCATGAGGTGATTTAGTTGATGGGAATTTTGTTTCTTTGAAAAGACATGTGATAAATATAATACAAGGTGTGGTCACTTCACAGCTATCATAGGGAATATCTAAAACATGTCATTGATCCTCCTAGGCAAGGCCATTCTAAAACAAGGCGCATTCGATCCATAGCCTTTGTGTAGTTGATCGATAATAGTTCATGTGGTCAATTGATAGTAGGTCATGTGGTCAATCTTCCTAGGCTTTTTCGATCAAAAATATAGTGTGGTAAATCCAAGTGTTTGTGCATAGGTAGGTAATAAGGAAGAAGAACATTCTCCTCACCTTGATTAAATTGTGGAGATGTGTTGATCAGATGTTTGGTTTTCAATAAAAAAAATTAAAATGTTTATATAGTGTAAGATCTTTCATTATCCCACATAAAACTAACAAATGGATGAATCCCACATAATAATAATCTTTGTTTCATTAACCTATCAAGTGGACACTCGGGTAAGTGCACTAATACACTTCACACATTCCCATCACGAGCCATGCCACCCCATTGCATAGTCCACCCGGGAACTCACCAGTTTACCTTGTGTACATATTATGATTTCATGTGATCTATATGGGCACTATTAATGAAATCTTACTCACCTATCACCAAAGTATATCCAGTTTGACCTACCTCCCATTCATTAGACCAAGTTCCAACATTTGTGGTTGAGGTGGGTCCTTGTTATCGAAGCGCTACCCAATTTTTTAATAATATCTCATAAAAATTGTTAGTAAAATCTAAAAATAATGCCAATTCAATCTCATATAACTTCATAAAAAATATGTGGACTTCATAATAAATATCATTATATAAAAATAAAATATTTCATGGCCTTTTCAAAATATTTATTCACTTGTTATAAACATTATCCAAACCCCAAACACAATTAGAACATGTATTGCGAATTAAGAACGGTTAAAAAATCATTATATATATAAGTATAATTTCTCAAGAATGAAATACAATGTCATTTTATGAATCCATAACTATCATCCCACTTCATTATCTTCACTCACCAAACACAAATTGACTCATTGAAAATAAATGCAATACATAGTCTCAATAGGTATGACTCCTTACCTAAATAGATAATTGATGGAAGAAACGATAATAAAACCCCAAGTTTTATTAAATATATATATTGTCCCAATAATTGATATGATGAGTTTAAAAGGATTCATCGTTTTAGGGGGATCCTATTTCATAAAATTCCTTATTAAATTTTAATAGATCTTTATACTCATATGAAAAAATATTATTTTGAAAATAAAACCATTATTATCATCAAAATTAGATTTGATATTAATTCTTTGGATCGAGAATCATAATGTAGGAAACTACTAAGAGTAGTAACTTAAAAAAATTCTTAATTGATCTTCTATGTGTTAAGTAATCCACTTCCAAAGTAACCAAGTGTTCAATTTTTTAAAATGGTAATTCTAGATGCTTATGAGAAGTATATAATGATTCACATGAGGTTTCCTAAGTATTAGATGCAAAATGACCTAAGTAATTTTAATCCTCACTCATATATTCAATATTATTGAGTATGATAATGAATTAGTGAGACAATAGGTTTCCTTAATGCTTATTCTATTTAAAGAATTCATTATATTGTTATTGATGGATTTTTTCTAACAATGTGAATGAGTTCAAGAAAATATTACCTAATATTATCAAAAGTGTTAAGGATGGATGAACTAGGTATATGATTACCATGTTTCAGTGATGTTCTAATGGTATGATTGGGTAAAAGTTCAAACTAGAAGAATAGATGTTAGTTTGACAGTCCAAAAATGTTTCTTTGCATACCCATTCAAGGTCATTAAGACTTAGGGGTGAAATTAGGAATAGAAGAGTAATGATTCCATAATATGGAATTGTTCAAGACACATAAAGGGGTTTTGGAAACTTCATAGAATATCATGTCATGTTTATGTGTTATAAAAATCAATTATTTGGATGTTAAGGGTATATGATACCAAATATATATTCAATATGGTTTGGACATGGATTTGGAATTTCAAATTCATGAACTAAGAATATATTAATACAATAAAATATATCAGGGAAAATATGGAGATACGGTATAATTACCTAGGGAACAACGCACCCAAAGGCCACAAAAAATAGTTTCATAGAGTCAACATAAATTAAAGCCACACTAACCTTAGAATAAAGAACTATTTTTCCTTGTTTTAGTATTTCCCTAACTTCTTGTTATTTGGACAATACATTCGAGATTACTACCAGTTAATCTTCCTAGGTTATTCTCTATTCCTAAGGTAATTTCTGTTGCACCTAAGGTCATAACCATCCAACCATCACTAGCCTATTTGAGTCATGAACATGGATCATTGTATCGTAAGATATTCTAGTATCTAGAGGTCATATCTATATCACCACATCTTGAGGTCAACTCCATCTAGTTTCTAATTTCATCGGCATCTTGCTCCCAACATATTTTCCAGCTTTTTCCCTTCTCCCATTACCATCATCAAACAGGACCCCTTTCATCACCATCAAGTTCCTGAGATCAACATTAGCTTTCTCCTCATGTTTTCAATATAATTTTTCTTACCACCATCCCCACCATCAGGAAACCATATATTCCACTATTTCTAGCCACATGGTCAGTCTCCAAAGCCGGGTGTCATATAATTGTTCTTTCATCACTATCCCTACCTATGAGGAAAGGATCCTATCCCTGACCACGTGAGGCATGAGGTCTCCAATCACATATCCACATCATCACTAACCAGTTATCTACCACCATGGTCCCAAACCCCAAATTTCATCATAACCAATATATATCAACATGATCCTAGTTTTTTCTACCATGCATAATGCCTAAAATTTACCGATGATAACAACATCCAGTCCACCCAATACCAAAAAACATAAACCCTGATAACTTTATCCCACAAATCATAGAAACTTTGATCCAAAATTTTATCACCTTCATATTAAATTCCTTCACTTCTCATTCCTTAAAAAATTTGAATCATCCACTACTCACCATGAATCGTAACCATATCGATTTTTCCAGCCTAAAGCATTAACTCAATGACCTCAGGTCTTCTAGTTTTATCACTGTAAACCAATATATCACCAGAATAGGCATAAGGATGTGTGTCATAGCATGATACAAACATTTTATAGTGACCAACGATTTCATATTCAAATTTTCCACTTTGTAGGAGTGTTTCATGGCAACGATCATTGAATTAATCACCATGTAAGTCAAGAGAGAGAAGATATCTATTCAAGATAAAGTAGTTCTCCATATCATCTCCCAATGATACAAAATATATAATTTACAAGTGTTATAAATATAAATGATTTTAAAAATAAAGTTCATAATTGATATAGCTTTTAATTTTCCTTAAAGTGATGAAGTAAAGAGTTGTTACAAGAATTATTAGAATGTAAAAAAAATTTGAATATCATATGGATATAAGAAAAGGATGTGTATCTTAATCAACTTTATCTTATGTGATAAGAGAATTTTATCACTAAAAATGAGTTTTCATGAATAAAATGTATGAATAATTATATTCACAAGGCTAATGATTCATTACATTCTATAAAGTGTTTTTAAAAAGGAGACAAGGATAAAAATATTTTATCCTAGATAATGTGTTTATCAATATATTTATTAAAATATGAGGAGGGATTTTCCCATCACCCATATATGATATATTTTTAGGAATAGTTTTATAGTGGAAAATTTTCCAAACACCTAAAATTCGATATATGATATTTAAATAGTGGTTATTTTATAAACATTCCTATTGAAATAAAATAATATTTATTTACAAACACAAAGGAGTTTGTATATCATATCAT
Organism: Viscum album; assembly: GCA_963277665.1. Taxonomy (NCBI): domain Eukaryota; kingdom Viridiplantae; phylum Streptophyta; class Magnoliopsida; order Santalales; family Viscaceae; genus Viscum; species Viscum album. Next base: position 29,338,320 of record OY728128.1, on the reverse strand, counting down.
GATATTCAGAAATGAATATAGTGTTCAAGAGGCTAATAGGAGTATATTTGGGCTTATGAATTTCAAATTTTATAAATAAAAGATTATACCAGTCTAAAATTAAATTACTTTCACTTAATTTTCTAAAGAGTTTGGGATATGTGCTTGGAAAGAAAAATGTAAAAGAGTTACATTTAGTTTCCATGAGAAATTGATTATCATTATTTCTTTAATAATTGTGTCAGTCAAAATACAAAGTGAATTTTACTCTATATCCTAAAAGAGTTTTAGGGTATGTTGGTAAATTGAAATGTAAAGAGTTAAATTTAGTTACAATAACATTGTGAATTTCACTTTATCCTAAAGGGGTTTCAAATTGGTTGGTAAGTAATAATGTAAATATTTAAATTGTTCCTGAAAAGATTTCAAAACAAATGGTTTGATGTAAATGGTTCCAAGGGTGATAGTGTTAGACTTATAAAATTTCCAAGTAGACAATAGAAGCTATTGACATAGTAATATTTTATGTTGTCAAATTATGTAGTATGAATATGTTAAACAAGTTGAACATTCGGAATATGATTCTAAAATATCATCATTATTAAAACTATATTTCATCATATATTTTACTCTTTAAAGATTTTATTGATAGGATTTTATTCAGTGATCACATGGAGATGTTTTAGGTATGATGTAATGTGTTAAGAAAACCCCACAGAGTATTGAAAACATAAATTTGATCTAGTAGTTTAAGAATATAAAATACATTAAATGAAAATAAATCTACACTTTATCATTATTTATCATTACCATCATGTGTATATATTAATATAAATTTCATGAAATTTAATGATAATTGACCTCTAAAATTATGAATTTGAGTTATCTATAATCGATATTATTCATATATAAATAAATTTTATGAATAAAATTTAAGCTTATCATGATTAGGATTCTTGTATCAAGATATAGAATATGCTCATGAGGCATACAATGTATTCGTATACACTAGATGACTCACTATGTATACCACATGGAGTTCCATATACTATGAATTTGGTATAATTGGGGTTCATGGATCATATTATCCATATTAACTGAGGTTGAAAAGATACCTAGAATTATAACTGTTATAATTTTATTCCTTTCTTTCAAAATCCTTAGGGCTTAGCTAGTCAGGGGGTGGTTGGGTATGATTTTGATCATGTCATTGGTTGGATCTCATCCAAGATGGGAATTTTCCTATAAAATAAAAGGTATGTTATTTGGGCTTGTAATTGATATAGACAAAGGAGTGTGTGGTCACACCTATATAGTACATATGATGTGATTATCTATTCAGATGAGGATTGGGTGATGTGATCATCCATAAAGATGAATGACATGTGATGTATTCAACACCCTAATCAATATATACTCATATAATTGAGAATGTGAGAGTTGAATATATGGTACTTACACAATTCATGTCATATGGTCACTAGATTTATTATACAAGGGGAATATGTAAGAGTTCATGTTACCATGTGATGTGACTAGTGGATACAGGTATAGAGATACATGTGTTTGATGGACATCATTCCATATCCCCTTGTAGCTTAAGTAGAACTGATGATTTTCTAGAGTATTTAATTTTCTTAAATTTATGGATAAAATGATTCATGTTTTTTTCAAATATACTAACACCTATGGGGTCACACTTTTTGGTTTACTAAATGGGGATTGATTATGACTTAAAGATATTCTATAAAAGTATTTTAGAGTAAATCCAAAAAAATGGATGGGTATTCACAAGGTATTGTATATAATATAATACAAGGTGAAGATGATGATATCTTTATATAAGTTTTTTTCATGATATACAAAAGTGTTTGGGTTATTTTTTCATAATTTATTACATATGATAAAATATATTATAAAATTAAACAAATACTTTTTGGATTTAGTGAAAGTGTGAAAGTGTGAAAATGTTATGCCCTAATGCCTTTTGTATGTTATGTAATAGGCTATGTCGTATCCTATGATATGTATATGATGCATACTATAATTAAGGAAATGTATCAACAAATATATCCTTATGAAGATTCTTTTGGATATGTAGTTTCTAATATATCCTTAATAAAAATCTTTAGATTATGTTGGGGGAAACATATCCTGATATGCATAAGATGCATATATTGAAGATACATTGTCCCAATATAGAATGAGTGGTCAAATTATAACACATATCATTCATATAAATCTTAAACTTAATATATAATTAATAAAGGTTCATTTCATAATATATAACACCAAGGGAGATTAATTCATACATACAATCCATGTTTTGGTTGACACATTAAATCATGCATTATAACACATAAGTGAATATGAAAATTCTTGAGGAGCATCCTCAAGGGCCCTATAAACATACCACCATAATATGATAGTAGTGTGAGTGAGTGATTTATGATTAACCAAATATCCCTTCTAGTTGAACATATCTTCATCCTTTTCATTTCACTTTAGGTACTAGCATTTCGTGGCGGTTTGACGAATCTCATATGAACATTAACTGATTTATCTTAAACTATGGATACACCCCAAAGGTGGGATGTCTTTTTGCTACCACTATGGTGATATTAATCAACAACATGTGATGAAATAGATGTTTACATAACTCTTTGGTGAAAATTTCAATTTTTTAATTTCTCCATTTCTAGCTTTTTCATGATTTCTATAATCTAGCATGGAGATCTAGGTTTGGTTTTCTAGAAATTTTATGTTATCTCAAATAAGTTTTATTATAACACAATGGAACCCAAAACAAATGACATTATATAATCTATTTATGGTATAAAACCCTTAATAAAATAAAATTCTAATTTATTATTAAAAATATCCCAGGATAGAGTGGAAAATGGTTATAAAAAGAATTAGTAAAACAAAAGGCCATGAGAGAATTGTATCACCTACTTCATTAGAGGTCTCAAGTGTGTCATTAGACATTCTCACTTGGAAATAACTTAACTAGGAGTATCATTGGATGAATATTCTAATATATGTTGAAGGGAAAGTTAAGTTTATTCATGCTTTTTAGTGGTAGAAACCATAAAGGAATATCATCAAGAATGTTTACATGAAACATATAACCCCATTTCCATGTCAATTATTATTTATTATAATCTAGTGGGGTGGAATAATTTTACTTATGACTAGTGTGTGGGTTCAACCACTAGTCTTCATTGAATATCCATTACCTCAAAATTCCCTGATTTAATTACTCAGGGTTTGATAGGTTTTTCTAATAAGAATTAATGAAATTCATGTGACTATATCCTTCTAATATTATCTCAAATCCTAATTTAATCTTGCGAAATGGAATATGAACATTAGTATGTTTAGTATTTTACTAGAGTCGTGATATGTTCATTTGAGTGTGAAAAATAGCTTCATGAAGGGATTCATGAACAACATGTTAGTCTTGGTGTACCTTCATATCTATTCCTTCATTATCACTCATGTCTAGGCTTGAATATGATGTAATTTATATAAATGGAGTATAAACATCACCTCCATCACAAACAGGGTCAACAACACCATAGTAGGGTATAGGGAAACCAAAACATGAGCCTATTGTAGAGACACTACACTAAGATATCATAGTGCCCCAAAAATTTATTTATGTTGGTATTGTGGCTGATTCTATTATTAGTGAAATTGTTCCAACCATTAGTTGAGTTTTTCTATTTTTAGTGGATTAGTTCCTACTATAGGTAGAGACATTTCTAATTTTTCAATGATTGAAAATGTTTTAAGAATACTCACAGGGTATTATTTAGGAGAGGGGGATTTATTCCCAAATTTCACTATTTTTATCCATGAAAACTAAATCAAATGGAGTGAATCATTAAGTTTGGTAGGCATTAAACACTTTCCTCCTCATTTTTTCCCTTATAATTTTCTTTTGTCAGCCTTTTACCCCCCCCCCCCCCCCATTTTATGTTAGGTCACCTCGTTCTATTTGAATATCATGCCCAAGGTACTTGGAGCATTAAAAGGAGAACTAGTATAAGTGTGTGCTGAAGTTTTATACATAGAGAAGATTCACATTAGAAGATTCATGAAGATAAAGTGGTACATAGAGGCCTAACATGTGTGTTATTTCATAATAATAAGGGAAACATGGGGGCTAGCTTAGGGGTTCACATACACTGAAGATTGTTTCATGTGAAGAATAATTGTATGTGGGGAAACCTATGTAATAAGAGTGATCATGGGAGGTATGGAATGAATGGAGGATCATGTAAAGGAGTTTGCAGCACAATGAACCAATGATGAATATGAATGTTGAGCGCATGACACCTAACATGCATGGGCTCTGATAGCTCATATAGGGTGGTCTTTTTGTACAAGGGAATGAATATATGGAAGCAATATATAATATGTTCAAGCTAAAAAATATGGGGGAGCCCATGTCACAGTGATATTCTTGTACGTAGATCTATAATATTTAATTCTATTCTTTATTTTTTTAACTTCTATTGACTTTGAATTTTTTTATTTCCCCACATTTTTTACTATGAAGATATCTGAACTCCATTAACTAACTCATATGATGGTGTGGTAGAGTATAAGGGATAGTGGGCATGACTGGTAGAAGCATGCTCTTGAATGCGATTTGTTTCATGATGGGCAGTGGTGTGATAAATGGGTAAAGATCCATCCTCAGATTCAAAAAGAACTCAAATTAGAAGAACATTACACATGGTAGAACTATGAATAGGAATAGAATAAAAACACAATATGATGGAATAAAATGAGGAACAACCTCTCTATAATACCAATTAATGTAGTCAAGGGGGAGTAAATTATTCCTTACCAGAGGATCATGGGATTAAAATGAATATAACAACCCAATACATAGAGAATAGTCTCTAGAATTTGATTAATATGGAAAAATAACCTTATAAAGAAAACCTAATAATATATTTATAGGGTAAAACAATTAACAAGATAAAATACCAATTGACCCTTAAATCATCTTAATCTAATGGGAAAACAATAATTAAACAAATTAAAAGAACTAAATTCCATGAGGTTGTTGCGCTGGCTACTTTCTTGGAGGACTCATGTCGGTATTGCATTAGATTCATTTATTCAAACTATAATACACCCCTATGTTTTTTTATGATTTTGGAAAATATTTTAAAGGGATTTATTTCCCATTTAATGATTACTTAACTCAATCCCTAGAAACCCCATCTCCCTCTTATTTCCCCCACTCCCTATTAACTTTTTTTCTCCCAAAACATCATCCCTTGGAAGATTGACATTTTACTTGAAGTAGGAGGTTCTTCTTAGAAAGGGTAGGGTAATTGTAGATACCCAAAGCGTGAAGTACATGGAAATTACATTACTTTTTCAGAATACTTAGTACATAACAAAAACAGAAACACAAGGACCGTAATAGTTTAGTGTCTTTGGAAACATGGAACGTAATCTTCTAATCGTGGTGAAAGATCTTCAACATCTCCCATAAAGATCTTCCCCTCTTTTTTCTTACCTAAAACCTTTATTTATATCCGGGGGAAAAGAAAACATAAAAAGGGTGAGCTCAAATGCTCAGTAACGGTAAACATGGATAAAATAAAACAAACCATATACATTTTAATATAAAAACATGAACATAATTCTTAAACATCGAAATCTTGAGCAATGACATAAAACATGGTAGTACATAAGACATAGATCAAAATAGAAAATCAATCATGATAAAATAGATTGTAAATAAAAATTGTAATTGTGGAAAAACATTAAGCACATGATATGATTTCCATAGTAGCCAAGGCATTGCTGCCAAGATCATCTTAGTGGAAAAAGTCCCTTTCTGAATCGAGTTCACTCCTCGTTCCAGTCCTATAACACTGAACCAGATTAACTTAACGTTCCAGCCATGTCTATCTCATGAGATATAAATCTTTAACCAATGAATTGGAGGGAGATATAGGTCCCACCCATCTCATAATTAAATCATTCTTACTTGTGCCACAAAATGAACATACATCATTCATAATAACCAAATAAATAAAATGGGATTCATAAACATCATCCCATCATCACATAATCCATATAAAAGAAATGGATATCATTTTATAATAAGAAAAGTGAAACCATGTAAATCATAGAGACATTATACTTGAAACACAAACATATGAAATAATGTCATCTTATATGGAAAATGGTTTTGATAAAACACTTAAAATGAATTCTTGAGGAAAATATCCTTTCTTCTTCAAAATCATTTTCTTTTCACAAAATGTCATGCACTTTTAAAATAAAAGGGTTTTGTTGAAAATAAACATGCAAACTTGTAGAGGAAGATTTATGAAAATGAGGCGTTATGAAACCGTAAAAAATCCATTCACGCCGTATAAGTTAAAAATAACATTCTTCTCGTACTTTTTTCGGAAAAGTCCAAAAGCACCTCGTATGGTAAACAAAAGAAAGATTCCTTCCAAACCTTGTAGTAAATGTCAAAAAAAGGTAAAAATGACTTTAAACATAAATGGAAGAATAATAAAATTTTATGAAAACATTTTTAGAAAACATGGACATGGATGATAAACATAACCCCAGTAAATACTTACGAATAAACAATCTCGGATAAGAATGAGATTGGAATAATTATCCCTTACCTTAGGTCTGATATGCTTTGTACGTAACCGAACCTCCTGTATAATGATTTAGATAATTTCATTGACTTATTACATAATCATATTCACTGTTATGATATCATATATGTTTCACTTATGACTTTATATTACCCGTTCATTTGTAAGTTCCATGTTAAAGCAGCATTTTGGGTAAAATCATTTTATTTATCGTACATGTTTGGACTTTTTGTTCTTGATATTATTACTTATATCCTAATTTACTTAATTCCAGAATGTAAAACTTGATTTATATGTAATATATATTAATAATATACATATATATATATAAATGATAGATCAATAAATGGAATGAAATACACCGTTCATGGAGACGGTAGGCCGTAGGTACGTATGAATGTTGTTTTCGTTTCCTTATTGAATTGAATGGAATTAAGTAGATGACATACATATATATATACATAAATCCAGAATCATTATTATGTCATATATTTTGTGATTACTTATTATATATACTTTATAATCATTCATGAATGGTTAACATGGAGAATGAATCTCATCACGTCGTGGAGACGGTAGTCCGTACGTACGCACAAGCGATGATATCATTCCCATGATCGTGGAATTGTATTGAAGTGTATGTATAATATTTAAGAATCAATATCCCTTTAAAATAATCATATATAGTTATTTATTTACACCATTATACCCATCCAAGTAGGGTGGTGGTCAAAAATAGATAACACCACGGCATGGAGACGGTGTTCTGTACGTACGCACGCGCAGTGATTTCATTTTCTATAGGATGGATAGATAGTGAAATAGGGTTGTTTCATACTTATAATAACATATCAGTATATTATTGATACTTGTGTTATTACTTCATAATGAAACAACTAAATAAGAATATTTAAAAGAAGAAATAAAGTTGAAAGAATCGATAACGGACATTACCTCTTCTTTGAAGCCCCTCTTCTTAACCTCTTATTAGGGCACTAAAGATGGTCTTTGAAGAAGACCGGGACCTCTAGTATGTTTATACGGAAGTAGAGAAGAGAAATTGGCAGGGTTTTTCCGAGCCTGAAGGCTCAATGTGGTGTGAGGAAGAGAGAGAGGAGGTGCCCTTTTATAAGGGAGGAGAGGGGCACCTTAGGAAAACGTAAAATATTGTTTTATTATAAAGTCATATTCGGTTTTTAATAGCTCAAAATTGATTTATTTCTATTCTAAGGTTGGGATGGGTCTAAATCCTCTCATCCATTATAATTTATACAAGTTTATGTTTCTATTTTAACTTTATCATTTAGATTTAACTTTAAGTTAAATAATTTTACTTTTACCGTGTCTTCTTGTTTTCTTACACTATAAGGTTAAGAAACTTACTATAACAAGCCAAACGAACCCCAAGTTATTTATTATTAATATATATAACCCTATCTAAGTCATTGGGCAGAACGTTATATTTTTAGGAATAAAATAATAATTAATAATATAATATTTGTTTTAAAAACTATTTTATGTCAATTTTGGAACTATTTGGTAATTGATTTTTTTGAAAATCATAACAGAATGATTAGTTCTAAAAAAGCTAATTAAATAAATAATGACATGTCATATTAACCTATAAAATTATTTTAATTCATAAAAAGTCTCAAATTACATTTATTTGGGTATTTATAACATCAATTATGTCAAAATTTCATTAATGAGATAAATACTGCATCATCATTGTGTCATAAATAAATTAAATTTTTTAATGTCTTAAAATTATAAATAAAATATAATTATGTAGTAAATATTTTTATCTTTCTAATGAATATTTATAGTCGAATTTATGTTATATATAACTCTATATTAAAAATGGTTTAGTTATTAAACTTTGATTTTAACTATTTTAACTATTCTTTAAATAAAATAATATTAAATGTCCTAATCTAATCCAAGTGGGACTAAATGGTAAAATGTTATTCCTAAGGTTGTTTCTGGTAGAATTAAACTTATCCAATAGAATTAGGACATGTCTTGGGGTAATATTAATATCATTTTTTCCCTTAATTACCATATTTACTTTTAACCGTGGTAAATAAAAGTAAAATGTTACTATTCACCAAAAATTATTTTCATCTCATAGAACCAAATTTTTGCCCTTGATATTAACCGTGTCTCTTGGATTTTCAAAATTCAATTCACAGAAGTGGTAAAATTTCATTTAAATGAAAAAGTCAGTTTTTTAACTACCACTAAGTGGTTTCACTATTTATCGAAAATTGAAGTTTTTCAGAAAAATACCAAAAATTCAGACTAAGTATTATTTGATATTATGAATTCAAAATTGATGTCTATTTTTCCAAATTCAAAACATATAATTGGAATTAATTAATTTTAAAATTTATTCCCGTTATCAAAACAAATAGAGTGTTTTTAAGAAACAAAAACTGTCAAAAGATTGATACTTGTTTATATCCAATTTCAAAGTGAAATTAATTCCAATGAACAAAATTGAATTAAATGGTAAAAATATATTCTAATTACACTTTCAAACCAATTAAAAATATAATCTAACCATATAAATTATTCCGATGAAAAAAGTTATTTTTACTTAAAATATAGCGTGTTTTTACTATTCATTAAAATATGAAAGTTATCAGAATAATATGAAAAAATTATCCAAAGTCAATTTTTATATCTTGATTCCAAAGAAGAATTTTATTTTGTCAAATTGAACTTATAGATATGTCAAAAACAATATTTAAGGTGGGTGTGCCATCAAAAGGCGGGAAAACTGCAATTTTTTAAAAATACATATTTTACGCGAAAAAATTATTTTGTTCTCATACCATATTGTAGAAAATGTGAAAGATGAATAATAATGTTATAAAATTGAAAATTTAGTTAATACTATTCATAACGGTTATTCCATAATAATATTATAATAATATATCGTTGTTTAGTGAAACCCGGTATTGCGTACTACACATGCTATCGAGGTAGGTCGCAATTGCATGTAATACAAGCCACGAATAGTGTTGTGTATACTGCAAGCTAATGTGGTGTTGCATATAGTACAAGCTAATATTGGTGTAGTGTATAATAGAATATCAAAGAAATTAAAAATAATATATCTCATAAAATCTCGGGGTGTTACATTCTACCCCCCTTAAAATGAATTTCGTCCTCGAAATTCGTTGGGGTTATAAGTCGTTTTCTATTCATAGAAACCCACATCGTAAAAAGGAATACTAAAACTTAATTTTAAAAACTAAATTATTAAATGTAACGATTACCCATAGTAACTCATCACTGGGTTTCCATATAGGATAACATAGGTGAAAATATTGATATAGAAGAAAAATCTAACCATGAAGTTCTGATGGAGAGTGGTAGAGAACATGGCTATGAAAAATCCATCAACCACAAAGCCATAAATTTTTTATGATCTAAGGTACCATCTGATTCATCAGATATAAGAGCACTAGGACAAATTTTTTGGTTTTCAATATCATTTCCCTAAAGTTGAAAATTTTGAATTAGAAGAAATACTTGCTTGATTCTGGTACAATCTCACTATTGTTCGTGCTTTGAACAATTTCCACTTCATCACTTAAAGAAATGAAGTTGAATTTGTTTTTCGTGAAGTGTTAACAGATCAAGTGATAGAATGATGGGTCATTCCATCTGTTTCAAACAAAAGGTTAGAAAAAGTTATCAAATATACACAAATCCATCTATGGTGAGGTTAATCGTATACGATTCCAAAAATGAACTTATACATCATATATCATACCGCTTAATAAAATAAAACTAGTTTCTACTAACCAGGGACTTCCTGTAGGCCAGTGGTATGCGATAAAGGTCATTCGCACTTCGGTTGCGGGTTTGATTCCCACAGCCTTGTCCGATGCGACGGGTTTTCGATCGTCCTGCAGGTTGTCCATTTTCTAAAATTACACCATTATGACATTCCATCGATAATATCAAAAATAGTTCTAGCCTTAAACTAACTTATGTTCAACATAATCCATTTCAAATATTTAGGCTTATCCAAAATACTTCTGTTAAAGCTTATAGTATAAAGAAAACAATTACTAGAAATTTCATCTACCGAGCATGTGAATACCATCATTTATCCCCGATATATCTTGTTGATCACATTCCAATCATGTGAATACCTTAATCATGTATTATCTTGAAAAATGAATACCCATTTAACCTTAGTGAAAACATGAATGCTGTCAAAAGTTAACTCTTTCCACATACCAAAATCCCAAAATTTCTATATACTCAAACCATGATATCACTTTGTCCTTATTTTATTCATGAGCTCATGATTACTATCATAATATATTCTCATTATCCCTTCATTATGCGCATTTCAACTTCTTTCCAAAAATATTTCAATCACTTTTTCATGGTTACCAGTACCATATAATTATTGAGAACCAATACATAGATATTAAAAAATTCCACAATACCATAAATGAGACTCCATGATACTATTTTGAAATCCCATTACATAAAAACTTAATCATTACACAACATCATTTTCATACTCAACATCACAAATAGTGATCGCATGAGACTTACCTTTATCCTTTTCCTTAATAGGTTGCTCACGTTGACCATCATTAACCCGTGGATTAGGGCATTTATTAGCATAATGCCCCATTTCCTTGCACTTGAAGCATTGAAGTGTTGGTGGAGAGTTCTCAGTAGTCTTTTCTCTATTCACATCATTAGCAACCTTTTTCCTATTACTTCGACAATCAAATGCTCAATGACCTTCTTTTCCACACCTAAAACATTTTATAGTCCCTTTAAGACAATCTCCACCAAGCTTATTTCCACACTTTGAGCATAAAGAAACATTCATCTTTTTTTCACCATTGTTCTGATATTTATCCTTGAACTCCATATTTCGTTTCTTGTCAAAACCATGAGATGGATATGTTACACTAACTTTCAGTTCTACCTTGATAGCACGATGCACAATTTCTTCATAGCTACTGAAGTCTCTTATATCTAATGCCCTTCAAAGACTTGGTTTTAGGCCACTAAAAAATCAATCAACTTTACTTTCAGCTTGGATGATAAAGCCAGATGCATACCTTTCAAGTCTGATAAAATTCGCTTCGTATATACCAACAGATTCATCATCTTTCTTCTTAAGCTTAAGAAACTCCTTTTCCATCTTTGTTCGAAGAATACGAGGGAAGTACTTACTGAAAAACAAGTTCTTGAACTCATCCCATTCCATGGACTCAATTTTATCCATTTGCCTCGTATTCTTAACAAGATTCCACCATTGATCAGAATCACCTTCCAAACGATATACTACTAAGATGGATTTATCATGCTCAGAACATTGTAGAACTGAAAATATCTTTTTAGTGGTACTGATCCATTGTTCAGCCACTAAGGGAACAGAAGACTCGCTGAATGAAGGTGGACGCTGCCTCATGAAGGATTCAACAGAATGTTGCTCCTTTCTCTGCTCATTTTGAAGTCCATAATGATTCATAGCTTGTGTAAGTATTGAAATAAGATTGTGAACTCCATCTCCAATGACATTGGTTTGGTCAAGAGGAAAATCATTGCATTTTCCATTACATTGATCAACACGGTTCCTTCGGGTTCCAGCCATAGTCTAAAACCCAAAAATAATAGTGTGAGAGGCAAATACCATTCTAGGTAAAACAACATAATAAAGGGGGAGTACCCTCAATATCTAACATCTTAGGTTTAATTCCAAGATCGTTAATGCAATTCTAGAACTATAACCTATACGTATACTTAACCTTAGGGACATACCTAGACATACCTTAGAAATATCTTTAGGGATTTCACTAAAGTTTTCGCATCCTAGTTTCCAAAGGATAACTAATCCTTTCCTCTGATACCATCTGTAGAGACCCAGAGCTTGACGTACATGGACATTACATTACTTTTGCAGAATACTTAGTACATAACAAAAACATACAGACAAAGATCATAATAGTTTAATGTCTTTGGAAACTTGGAATGTAATGTTCTAATCGTGGTGAAAGATCTTCAACATATCCCATAAAGATCTTCCCCCTTTTTTTCTTACCTAAAACCTTTCTTTATATCCAGGGGAAAAGAAAACATAAAAAGGGTGATCTCAAATGCTCATTAAGGGTAATCATGGAGAAAATAAAACAAACCATATACATTTGAATATAAAAACATGAACATAATGCTTAAACATCGAAATCTTGAGCAATGACATAAAACATGAAAGTACGTAAGGCATAGATCAAAATAGAACATCAATCATGATAAAATAGCTTGTAAAAAAAACTTTTAATTGTGTAAAAACATTAATCTCATGATATGATTTCCATAGTAGCCAAGGCATTGCTGCCAAGACCATCTTAGTGGACAAAGTCCCTTTTTGAATCGAGTTCACTCCTCGTTCCAGTCCTATAACACTGAACCAGATTAACTTACCATTCCAGTCATGTCTATCTCATGAGATATAAATCTTTACCCAATTAATTGGAGGGAGATATAGGTCCCACCCATCTCATAAAGAAATCATTCTTACTTGTTCCACAAAATAAACATACATCATTCATAATAACCCAATAAATAAAATGGGTTTCATAAACATCATCCCATCATCACATAATCCATATAAAAGAAATGGATATCATTTTATAATAAGAAAAGTGAAACCATTTAAATCATAGAGACATTATACTTGAAACATAAACATATTAAATAATTTCATCTTAGATGGAAAATGGTTTTGATAAAACACTTGAAATGAATTCTTGAGGAAAATATCCTTTCTTCTACAAAATCGTTTTCTTTTAACAAAATGCCACGCACTTTTAAAAGAAAAGGGTTTTGATGAAAATAATCATGAAAACATGTAGGGGAAGATTTATTAAAATGAGGCATTATGAAACCGTAAAAAATACATTCATGCCGTATAAGATAAAAATAACATTCTTCTCATACTTTTGTCAGAAAAGTCAAAAAGTACCTCGTATGGTAAACAAAAGAGAGATTCCTCACAAACCTTGTGGTAAAAGCCAAAAAAAGGTAAAAATGAAATTAAACATACATGGAAGAATAATAAAATTTTATGAAAAAAAAATTAGAAAACATGGACATGGATGATAAACATAACCCCAGTAAATACTTACGAATAAACAATCTCAGATAAGAATGAGATTGGAATAATTATCCCTTACCTTAGGTCCGATATGATTCGTACATATCCGAACCTCCTGTATAATGATTTAAATAATGTCATTGACTTATTAAAGAATCATATTCACTATTATGATATCATATATGTTTCACTTATGACTTTATATTACCCGTTCTTTTGTAAGTTCCATGTTAAAGCAGTGTTTTGGGTAAAATCGTTTTATTTATTGAACATGTTTGGACTTGTTGTTCTTGATATTATTACTTATATCCCGATTTACTTAATTCCAGAATTTAAAACATGATTTATATGTAATATATATTATGCATATACATATATATATGATAGATCGATAAATGGAATGAAATACACCGTTCATGGTGACGGTAGGCCGTACGTACGCATGAATGCTGTTTTCATTTATTTATTGAATTGAATGGAATTAAGTAGATGACATACATATATATATACATAAATCCAGTATCATTATTATTTCATATATTTCATGATTACTTATTATATATACTTTATAATCATTCATGAATGGTTAACATGGAGAATGAATCTCATCGCGTCGTGGAGACGGTTGTCCGTACGTACGCACGAGCGATGATATCATTCCCATGATTGTGGAATCGTATTTAAGTGTATGTATAATATTTCAGAATCAATATTACTTGACAATAATCATATATAGTTATTTATTTACACCATGATACCCATCCAAGTAGGGTGGTGGTCGAAAACAGATTACACCACGGCGTGGAGACGGTATTCCGTACGTACGCACGTGCAATGATTTCATTTTCCGTAGGATGGATAGATGGTGAAATAGGGTTGTTTTATACTTATAATAACATATCATTATATGAGTGAAACTTATGTTATTACTTCATAATAAAACAACTATAGAAGAAGAAGTAAAAGAAGAAATAAAGTTGAAAGAATCGACAATGGACAATACCTCTTCTTTAAAGCGCCTCTTCTTAACCTTCTCTTAGGGCACTAAAGATGGTCTTTGAAGAAGACCATGACCTCTAGTACGTTTCTAGGGAAGGGGAGAAGATAAATTTCCAGGGTTTGGCCGAGCTTGAAGGCTCAAAGTGGTGTGAGGAAGAGAGGGAGGAGGTGCCCTTTTATAAGGGAGGAGAGGGGCACCGTAGAAAAACTTAAATATTATTTTATTATAAAGTCATATTCGGTTCTTAATAGCTCCAAATTGATTTATTACGAAGCTAAGGTGGGGATGGGTCGAAATCCTCTCATCCAATAGAATTTAGACAAGTTTAGGTTTCTATTTTAACCTTATCATTTAGATTTAACTTTAAGTTAAATAATTTTACTTTTACTGTGTCTTCTTGTTTTCTTACAACATAAGGTTAATAAACTTACTATACCAAGACAAACAAACCTCAAGTTGTTTATTATTTATATATATAACCTTATCTAAGACATTTGTCTGAACCTTATATTTTTAGGAATAAAATAACAATTAATAATATAATATTTGTTTTAAAAACTATTTTATGTCAATTTTGACACTATTTGGTAATTGATTTTTGTGAAAATCATAACAGAATGATTAGTTCGAAAAAGTTAATTAAATCAATACTAACATGTCATATTAACCTATAAAATTAGTGGAATTCATAAAAAGTCTCAAATTACATTTATTTGGGTATTTATAACATCAATTATGTCAATATTGCATTAATGATATAATTACTGCATCATCATTGTGTCATAAATAAATTAAATTATTTAATGTCTGAAAATTATAAATAAAATACCATTATGTATGAAATAGTTTTATCTTTCTAATGAATATTTATAGTTTAATTTATCTTATGTATAATCCTATATAATTTTTTTTTAATTATTAAACTTTGATTTTAACTATTTTAACTATTCTTTAAATAAAATAATATTAAATGTCCTAATCTAATACAAGTGGGACTAAATGGTCAAATTTTATTCCTAACGTTGTTTTTGGATGAATTAAACTTATCCTATAGAATTAGGACATGTGTTGGGGTAATATTAATATCATTTTTACCCTTAATTACCATATTTACTTTTAACCTCGGTAAATAAAAGTAAAAAGTTACTATTCACCAAAAATTATTTTCATCTCATTGAACCACATTTTAGTCCTTCATATTAACCTTGTCTCTTGGATTTTTGAAATTCAATTCACAGAAGTGGTAAAATTTCATTTAAAGGAAAAAGTCAATTTTTTAACTACCACTAAGTGGTTTCACTATTCATCGAAAATTGATGTTTTTTCAGAAAAATACCAAAAAATAAGCCTATGTATTATTTGATATTCTGAATTCAAAATTGATTTCTATTTTTCCAAATTCAAAACATGGAAGTGGAATTAATTAATTTTAAAATTAATTCTCGTTATCAAAACAAATAGCGTGTTTTTAAGAAATAAAAACTATTAGAAGATTGATACTTGTTTATGTCCAATTTAAAAGTGAATTTAATTCCAATGAACAAAATTGAATTAAATGGTAAAAATATATTCTAATTACACTTTAAAACCAATTAAAAATATAATCTAACCATATAAATTATTGCGATGAAAAAAGTTGTCTTTAATTAAAATATATCGTGTTTTTACTATTCATTAAAATATGAAAGTTAGCAGAATAATATGAAAAAATTATCTAAAGTAAATTTTTATTCCTGACTCCAAAGAAGAATTTTATTTTGTCAAATAGAACTTATAGACATGTCAAAAACAAGATTTAAGGTGGGTGCGCCATCAAAAGGCGGGAAAACTGCAATTTTTGAAAAATACATATTTTAGACAAAAAATTTATTTTGTTCGCATATAATATTCTAGAAAATGTGTAAGATGAATAATAATGTTATAAAATTCAAAATTTAGTTAATACTATTCATAATGGTGACTCCATAATAATATTATAACAATATATCATTGTTTAGTGAAACCCGATATTGCGTACTACACATGCTATCGAGGTAGGTCGCGATTGCGTGTAATGCAAGATAAGAATAGTGTTGTGTATACTGCAAGCTAATGCGGTGTTGCGTATAGTACAATCTAATATTGGTGTAGTGTATATCTCATAAAATCTCGGGGTGTTACAGTAATCCCAAGGTTCATCCTTGTTTTTTTATCTCATTTCAATGTTGTGTTCGCATAACCTACATTTTAGGTCCGATTTTTCTAAATTATAGATTTCAGGTGAGCATAATAAAATGAAGATATGATCTTGGAAATTCTGACTTATATGGGATTCAGGTAGGTGGTTCCTTTCATATTTTACCATCTATCGCAACTTTTTATCTAATGTATATTATCATGCCTTGGGTTATGCATTTTAGATTTATAGAAAGTTTCTAGGTGAGTATCAAGGAGTATAGTGGGCTAGGGAAGAGACTCCTTCATGTGAATTGAGTATATGGTGCATGATTCAGTGATTTTGGTGTATCTTAATGACTATTATTCAAAGTTTAATGACCTCTAGTTATATTAAATGAGCCTCATAGTGGTTTAGATTCATGTAATTGATTAAAAATTATGACAACCCATATCTATAATACACCTTAATTAAATATTTATTAAATGAAGATACACTTAATGCAACCTAAAAAGACTGTGAGGCCTGGTGTCCTTGGGTAATTTGGAATATAACATAATAACTTTCAATAAAAATACTTAAAAGATCTCTAACATGACCTTATTATCCTTGGAACTTCTAAAGCTACATAAGATAACCTAGGGATGTACATAAGAAGGGTGTGGTCTATAAATCCTGGTAAGGGAATAAATAAAACCTAGTATAAGTTAAATAAGTGTGTGTTATCCAAGAGGCATATAAATGTTATATAAGAGGGGTGAGAATGATAATCTTGAACAATGAGGCATGATATAGCATGACAACATAAATGAGACATAGGAATGTGTAAAAACATAAAACATGACATCAAAACATAAGTCAAGGATAACCTCCAAGACAACATAACATAGTGTGCTTAGGAAAATCTGTCATGCACCATACATGGCATCCGATGAGATAAAAACATTACCCAATTCATTAGAGGTATGTATAATTCCTGGCCAACCCATCACATTCATATCATGTACACGCATTAGTGTTCCACATAGATCATACAACATAAGGATGTATTTCATCCATTTTAACCCCATGATTAAGGATTTAGGATACATACATGTAAATGAACATTCAATAAAGGATAAATACAACTATTTGAATACCCTTGAGTGAAAATGGATTTGTGTATTCACTATAAAAATGTTTGGCATGGAAAATCATAGGACAATTTTGGCAGCATAATTGGTGTACATAAAGGTGTACAGAAGGGTTGAATGAGAGATAAAGGGGTATCCCATTAATTTTGAATCCTAATTTTAATAAGAGATATATGAAAAACTATATCCCAAATTGAAAATTTGGAAATAAAAATACATGAAATAAATAAGGTTCTTGAATAAAGAGGAGAAGAAGAGGATCCCTTAACTTGATAGGTTACTTCTTAAAGCATGGGATGAGATTCTTAAGAGATTGGGGAAACCTTGGTAGGACTCTATAGAGGGAAAGGAAGAGTAAATTCATGCTACAAGATTTTTTAGTGAAGAGGAATTGAAAATTGGGTGGGTTTATATATAAAAGGACTGTTAAATTCTTTGTCAAATTCTAAACTTTGGTTTTGGAATCTATATGATAAATTAATCAAAACCACAACCCATCCTATGGGTTTTCCCCTTGGTTTCTACCAAATAGGAGTGGATTTAATTATTTTATAAGGCTAAAAACCTGAATATTTAAAATAATACCCCTCGTGGGGTGAAAGTGAGTCGTGTTTATAAATAATTTAATTAAACCCTTGAAATATAATATATGTTTTGGAGGATTCATTAAGGATTTATAAAATTAATAAAATAACTTAAAAAATTTATTTTAAATGGGAAATATATATATTTGAATTTTTATATCCTTTATGGAATATATTGCATCACTTTTGAGTCATTAGGATGTCATAATACATATCATATAATTATACCATATTTAATTTTTACAAAAAAATTATACTGTCATGAAAAAATATAAAAAATTCACTATTGGATAATTTTAAAATTATGATTTCAAAAATAATATTTATTTTATAAAAATGCAATAATTCAACATTTTAAATAAAAAATCTCCATTTATTGAAAATTATTGGTTTTATTACAATAAATGATTTCTCGTACTTATAAAAATTACATTTGACTTCATAAAATTATAATATCACTTATATTTAATTAATATTATTTAATAATAATATTTTATTAAAATATCATTTATTTCAAAAAAAATTAATTCATAAAAAATAGTGTCTTTATAGAAACTATATATTTCCCAAAAATACCATTTGTGTTTCATCGTATCAAAATATAATTTTATCAAACTTATTATTTAATAATTACAATGTAATAAAATATAAGTATAATCATTATAAAATATAAAAATTCATTATATTAGGGTATAGATAGATAGACTTTTATTACACCAGTGAATTCCCTAAGGGTATATTGTGTGATGGAGAGATTCTCTTGGGTGGTTTGAAAAACATGGTTTGGGTCACGATCATGGTGATCATGAACTTATCTTGTAAAAATATTATCTCGTGGTTTAGTTGTTGAATGTAGGATTGGGATTGGTCAAGGGAAAATACTAGTGATTTTATCTCCATTGGAAGCTCTGATAAATAGGCATTTTATGGTATGACACTACTGGTCGATGTAATCGCATACTTTTTCTGTGTTAATTGGATTTTTCATAACCCTTAATATATCCTAATAATATGATCACTGCATAATGGCTATATTATCAATGGTTATGATGTTAAATGGTCTTTTAAATTCAATAGGATGTAACTTATACCTGTCTAGAATAACCAAAGCAAGTTCATGTGTTTTATATATCTACATTACATGATAATTTAATTATTCATTCAGAAAGGGAGTTTAATTTATAAAATTTGGGTTGTTACACAAATGTCCAATATTTAGTCTTTATGAAAGTGTTTATTGTCACTTGTGTGATTTTATCCTTATGAAGAGGTTCCAGTAAATGTGAGACTATATGTTTTTTGCGGGTATGGTGTTGAATGTGCTTTTTTGACCTTGGAATCCCTTATTAGGGTTTGATTGATGGTTATTTAGTTCTTTTGTGTAAAGTATATCTTCTGAGAGATATAGTTATTGGGTTTTCAAGGGTATAGTTCCTTAAGGGGATCTCCTTATATAGGGCAGTTGGTATATATTTATAAGTGTTTGTGATAGTAAAACCTGCAAGTATGTTGATGTTATGGATAATTATGAGCCTCTCTATTTCCTAGGGAATGTTTAGGTCATGGTTTGGTTTGTAGTAGGAATCCTTATGTGAGTGGCACCTGATAGTGGTTCTAGTGTAGTGACACCATTATGTAATTATGGAAATAGTGCATGGGAAGTGTTGTAAGTTTTTTGAGGGCATGGTTACACCTTGTTGTGTTATTATGAGAACTATTGGTGTAAGTGGATATTTTTTATGTGGATTAATCCTATTCCCAAAGTTCAGTATCACTTTGAGGGGATATTGTGTATAGAAAAGTTGTGTATCACTGACTAGTTGGCTATAGGGAATTGTGGATGACTGATGGTGTAACACATTAAGTTTTTAGGAATTATTGTTTTGAAAAAATTAAATTTATTTGATAGATTGTGTTATACACAACACCAATTTAAACATGTACTACATTAAACACTATGTTATATTGTGTTGCATAGGACACGAAATTTTAAAAAAACCATGATATATTACTAATATAGTTATTTAAACACAACAGTTATAACCTGGTTGTTAAACTTAGTGACATGGATAGTAATAAATAATTTTTAAATATTAATTATAACGGTTTTACATAAATTAAACATATTAACAAAAAGAGTACATAATTTTCAGTAAAGTATTTATATGTTTCAAAAATGTTTTTTTCTCAAAAGGATTTTAATTTATTTTTGTAAAAATTAATAAAATTAATTTTCCATAATTTTAGAAAATTAATTTGATTAAATAAATGTAATTTTAAAATCATCATGTCAAAATTATCTTAGGGTGAATTTAGAGTATTTTTCTAAAGAGCTTCATATTTTGATGAATACTAAAAAATACTGAATTTTAATTGAAATCTGCCTTTAAATTTATTTTATTTATAATTTAAATTATATTTAAATTAAAATTAGTTAAATTATATATCCATTAATCCAATTTAAGTCATTCAAATCAATTTTATATTTAATTTCTATATAAACTTTGTAAATTTTTTAACATTTTCTCTTTAAAAACCTGCTTTTTTGTCATGCCCATGGGGTTGATTTTAAAATAATTTTTTCCACATAAATGAAAATTTTCTAAAATAGAATCCATATTTTTAATCATAACAATTTATATTATCAAATAATTAAATATTATTTTTTACTGAAATGAATATAAAAAATAGCAAAAAATATTTACCGTAATTAATGTAAACATGGGTTTATCAAAGGTTAAACTAAAAAGATAATGGTTATAAAAAATTTCAAAATTTTGAAAAATATTTATGAAAAATATTTAGACCTTATATATTATATTATCAATAATGTTCTAATTTTGAACCTTTTTCATGATATAAACATGGGTATACCTTTTTCTTTTCAAAAAATTACTAGTATGTCACTCACCTCACTTATAAAAGTCCACCCCTATCCTCTGCTATTCACACATTAAATACCCTTTGGTTTAGAAAATCCCTACCCAAATAAATTTAAAATATTTATCCTCCCATTATATAATCCTTTTTTTTAATTAAATTCATCCTAGGAAATATTTTGGTGCAAACCTAAGGAGAATAACTGAAGATGAGGTAACGTTCATCAACAAGAATTTTTATTTTATTTCTTTCTCCACCTACTTCAATTATAATTATACCATGAAGATATAATAACAAAAATATATTCCATATAATGAGATTTTTTATCTTAATTTCATAACCTACAACCATATTCACTTCCATCAAATGGGTTTTGAAATTATTGTTTGTATGTATGGCAGACTACCACCTTGCAAACTGATATCAATCGTTTTTTCCATTTCCACCTCTCAATAATAGAAATAATGATGGGCTTATTATTTATATATGAAAATTTTGATATTAATATGGTTTTATATTTATTATATCATACATACCTTCATACTCTCCATTTTTTGGGAATACAATAATATAGCTCGTGTGTACGAAGGACTACCATCTAGTGAAGCGATGTGATTCATTCATGATTTACATAGAAGGTAATAAGGATGGTATTAATGGAAATATGTGATATATATTACATAAAAATGATTTTTTTTATTTTAATATATCATTTAACTTTATTTTTTCAATCCTATATGAATATGGAAACAACATTCATGCGTACGTACGACCTACCGTCTCAATGGATGGTGTATTTCATTTTATATCACTAAATTTTATGGATTACTCTATATACATATATACTAAATATATATGATATTTATATAATTTTTATCCTTGTATATACGATTAAATTATGATCAAATTAATTTTACTAACAATAAAAAATCAAAACATTTATGAAAAACAAAGAGGTTATTACCTAAAACGTAGATTTAACCTAGAATTCTCAATAAATTGGTCATAAAAGGTCATAAGAAAATAATATATGGTATGATATATATAAATATTGTTCTATAATTTTTTTACGATAAAATTATATTTATTATATGGGATCTTTGAATGTGTGATAGGGAATTCAATATTTATGCTATGGGATTTTTATTCGCTCTTTTATTTCTGGGATTCATATGCAAATTCACCACTCATTTCTATTGTGTAGTGTATATACTACCCCTTTAAAATTTTATAACATTAAAATCCTTATTTCAATGATGTTTAAAGTTTCATTTTATTTTATTCCCTACTAAGGTTTATGATTCAAAATATTACTAAAGAAGTAAGAGATTTTTGTATCCATTTGACTTATTTGAGACTTATGTTATGTTATGAACCTATATTATTTCATGAGGTGTATATAAATACCATTTTACAGGTAATAACATGAATTTATTTATCCTCGTGATATTTTAAGATCCATTTTATATTAATCCTTCATGGGGATTACATTTCAAAGTTACTAAAGTGGCAATGATTTTATATTACAATCACATCATTTATCAGGATTCTTATGACTATGTTTCTGTTGATCAAATCATATGATCCATATCTCAATAATCTCATTAATTTTCGTATCCTATGGTTGTTTCATGGAAATATATTTTTCCCATTCATTTTCTTCTCTTCATGTACTCAACATTTCAAAAAAAATTAAGAAAAATTATCTTTTTTGTCGAAAACCCTTTTTCTTCTGAAACCATGTTTTCTAAAAATGTTCTTAATTTTTTTTTACATTTCTCAAATGATTTATTAAATACATTTTTACCCAAGTTTTAATTTTTAAATAATTTTATGAAACTAATATGCAAGTCATATTCCAAACAATTCCAATTCGGATTTTACTGAAAATGTGAAAGGAATCATAATTTTAATGTGTACGACATGAATGGGATTTCCCATTGTCATGACCATTATTTGGCTAGAACATTACATTATAATTTTTCGAGGTTATTTTCAAAGATAAGGATTTAAAAAAATGCTTTAAAATGAATTCTTCAATATAGAAAGGATATTTTCCTCAAAAAATGTTTTAAATGATCATTCAAAATCATTTTTATTCTAAGATGACATATATTGATGTTACCTTTGACTTACTAGGGATATGTGATGTATACCTATCACGGAGTGTGGAAAGATAATTTTTTATATAACCTAATTATACCCTAGTGATTAACCATAGGAATTATCCCATAGAGGTGTGCACACAAAATAGTTTTTCACTTTTAATTAGAGGGAAAATTGGGTATTTTTAAAATTGTTTGGTTTTGAAAACAAACTAAAGAGATTAAATAAAAGAAATTTATTAAGAAAAATATTAAAAATAAATTGGAAAGGAAAGTGATTGAAAACTATTTTATGGGAAGTGTGATTAGGTTAGGTAAGTGTTAAAATTTCAATGTTATCCTAGATCCATTTTATCCAATTGTCTTATAATATATTGATTAAAGTGAGATTACATGATCGCTTCCTCTCGTTCCCTTGGTAAAATGGTGATGGTGAGAGAGAAAATTTACAAGATATTATTCTGGTATACTCTCCTTCCATGAGAGAGAGAGAGAGTTATATATAATATCATTAATTGACTTAGTAAATACCCGATCGGGTCTTGTTTATCCTAAACAATCAAGAATATCCACTACCCCACCCATACGTATAGATGATTGTCGAGTACTTCACCACTAATACCTAGTATATTCCATTTTATATAAAACAAAACCTAAAATAGAGATATAATTAATATTGAACAAAGAAAAAAATAATTATATAATTAAAAACTAAATAAGATCATACTTGATAATAAAAATTGATATTATAAATTGAAAGAAAATTTTCAAAAAGAGAAAAATAATTTTTATTCAATAAAGTAAGAGAACTAAAGAATTACAAAATAGAAAACCTACACTTCCCCAATCACTCATAAGTTTACCCCCACCAAGTTAAGTGTAATTGAGAATAATGGTGAATAATAAGGCATTATAAAACTAAGAAGAAAATATATAGAAATAAAAGAAGAAAATGTCTCCTCCAGAATCTATTCTCCAAAAGTATTCTCATGTTTTATCCAATATATGGTTGAATAACTCCATGGATTCTTAAGTTGTTAGAATTTTTTTTCTATCAATACTCCATATTTCAAATATATTGGAAACATATAATAGAAATTTTGATAAAATTAACGAGTCACACTCTATATAGATCAATGTTTTCTATATCTTCCTTCAACTTGGAGCTTCCAAGGGATGAATTAATGATGTAATATCTTCATGATATTTAATTTTCTAAAGATACTTAGAATTATCATTCAAATAAATCTAGAATCATCTCAATTATGGGTTTTATCCCAATTTATTTATCATTTGTTGAGGTAGATTCCACTAAGTCATCTAGAATAATTTTTCAAATTGATTGATTTTTAGAGCATGTGGATATTAAAATCTGCTCCTCGTCCAGAATAAGAAGTTTAAGACCACATAAAAATGAATAATAATAAAATAATCACTCAAATTGGATTAATATTTTAAAATTTATTCTCTAAATAAAAAAGTGATAAAAATTTTCTAAAATTCCCAAATTTAGAAATTTTCATATTTTAGGTCAAAACATATCAGAAATATAAAAATGAATCAAATCAACTTAAATTGTTAAATTTAAAGGTATTAAATCATTAAAATACATATGAAAATGATATAAATATTATCCCTATCAATTCCCCCACACTTACACTTGGACTCCTAGACAAGTAACCATTAAAATCAAATAAAAAAATCAAAACACAAACCCATGAGATCGATCAAATTTTTTTAACATGAAATAAGATATATCATGCCTCCTAAAAAATATTTCAAGTTCTCCATTCATATAATTCAATATATTTTCACATAATTTCTTATCCCATGCTCACAAAACACCTACCTTACACAAATTTTATCTCATCTCACAAATTTCAATTTTTAAGCAACACTTTTCACATCCAAACTCATGAAATATTTTTCATTATCTTGATAAATTCTAACATCTCCACCTGATGCAATTCCAGAACATGTGATTATCATGAGGACTTTTTAGGGTTGTTTTTTGTCTTTCATTTGGAAGGATTTAGATGTCAAATATATTGAGTCCAAATAAAGAGGTATTTTCTCTATTTTTTAAGTAAAATGCATGATTCAAATTTTCACTCAAGTATAGTCTCCTCCTCATTCCCCATAGTAGAAAAATAGCTTCAAAATAGTATAAAAAATTCATGGATATTCCACACATTCTCTAATTCTTCATCTTTATCTCCGAAACTTCTTCCCAAAATGTTAGGATTTTTTTTAAAAACTCAAGATAGATACAACATTATTTTACCTTTAAATGCATTAGAAAGTCAAAACATATTTTATCATGAAAGCTCTATAAAACCACATATTTTAAGAGAAATAAATTTTCAGTTGTAAAATAATCTCTTAAATATTTTATTTTCTACCATAATTATCACCAAATGAGGTAGCACAACACAAGATAGCTTCCACCCCCTACTTATGTTCAACAAGATCATACAATTTTCCTTCAAGAGTGGCTTAGATAGGGAAAATTGGCTTGTAATGTGTCTAAACTAATAGTATGTTCTCGTATTCTAAGGGATATAAGGATTAAATTTTCAATTTAGGATAGAATAAAAATTATTCTTTTGAAAAATTTGGATTTGAAATCAATGAAGTCCCTTAATCCTTTAAAACACAAGTACCTCAAACCCTTAAGTTTTGACATGAATAAATCAAATTTTTGTTAAATAAAGCATGGATTGCTTCTCTCAAGAAGTGAGGTGAATATAAATAATATGAAAAAAATCATAAGACTCATGAAATAGTGATTTCAATGATAAAGACAATGAACTGTGGCACAGGATTAAAAAAATAGAGGACTTTTCAGAAAATTACCCGATGATTTAAACTTGAAAAAAAAGTAATTTTCAGCATTAAATTAATCTTAGTTTAATTGAATAAATTGTTTCACTCATATACATGGGTTTAAAAAATTTAAAGGAAAATAATTTCAGCTAACAAGTTTATCAAACACATGAATATTTAAAAAGAAACACAAAAATATATGAAAAACACACATTGTTTAAATAGGAAATAAAAAAAACCATTAACTAAAAAGGTTCCCTTACATAAACTTAAATGATATAGTGTCCTTAATAAATTCATGTAGATTTTAACATGTAATAATATTTTTAATCAAATAACAATAAGAAATAAATTTTTATGGATAGGTATAACATGATGGGTTTTATTGATAAACAGGTTGGAGAAGTGAAATCTCATCCACTGGCTCTAATACCATGTTCCCAGGGAATTTATTCATCCTTTGACCATTAAAAGTTATGGGCTCCTACTCTTCACCCTTCATAATCTAAAAATCACCAAATGGATATACATGAGTAACTGTAAATTGACATTGCCACCTGGAATGAAGTTTACCTAGCATCATCTTGAGTCTTGAGTTGAATAATAGCACTGCATCGCTAGGATGTAATTATTTTAGTTGTATCCGCGTTTCAGGTCCCACTCTTGTTATATCATTGTAAATACTATAATTTTCAAAAGATTCCATTATAATTTCTTCCATCTATTTCAATTTCAATCTTCTCTTTCTAGCACTTTCAAGATCCAAATTCATCTTTTTAACAACCCAATATGATTTATACTCCAATTCCATAATAAGATACCATATCTTCCCAAAAATAAACCTATATAGACTCATTAATATTGAGGTTTTATAGGCTATCCTATAATCCCATAATGTATCCTCTAAATGTTTGATACAATCCCTCCTATTCAAATTAGTATTCCTTTCCCAAATTCCACTAATTTCCCTATTGGACACTTTGACCAAACTATTAGTATGTGGATGATAGGGATTTGATGTTTTATGATGTACCCCATAATTTTACAGAAAAACTCTATTATCCTATTGAAGAAGTGAGTCTATTGATAATTGATGATCTCTCTAGGCACTCTAGATCTATAAAATATGTTATCCCAAGAAAATCCTAAACAACTGTAGCATCGTGAATCTTGGTGGCTTTTTCCTCCACCCACTTAGAAATGTAACCAACATAAAGAAAGATATAAGAATTTATATATGAAATTAGGAAAGGTTCCATAAAATTTATCCCCCATACTTCAAAAATGTCACAAACGTTTAGTGGATTTTGATCCATTTTTTATCTCTTTGAAATATTTCTAGAAAACTAACATTTTTTCACACAATTTCAAAATTCAACAGCATCTTTAAAAAGGGTGGGCCAATAAATTCTAGATTATAAGACCTTAATTTCAATACTCTAAGGTCCAAAGTGGCCTACAAAAGATAATGTGTAACAAAACTCAAATAAATATTTAATTTCACTTTTAGGAAAACATCTTCTTTTCACTAAATCATTGAAAATATTCCAAATAAAGTGATCTTCCCAAGTGTAATATCATGATTGAGATTTCAAT
Organism: Viscum album; assembly: GCA_963277665.1. Classification (NCBI taxonomy): domain Eukaryota; kingdom Viridiplantae; phylum Streptophyta; class Magnoliopsida; order Santalales; family Viscaceae; genus Viscum; species Viscum album. The sequence continues at coordinate 29,310,268 of OY728128.1, read as the reverse complement.
TTCTGATTTTTTTGGGAATTAAAATGAGATATGACTTAATATTTTACTATAAACTTTAGCATGTTAGCATACCGAGGAACTTATCCTTCAATCAAGCACAAATTCTCTCCTAAAATGTGATCACTCATTGGATCTTTGTCTAGAATTTAAACTTCATAAATGTTGGGAAGTCAACTTAAGTGATCATCCAATTGGTTATAGTCTCCCTTATTGTCTTTGATTTATATGTTGAACTCCTTTAGTAGTAACATCCATATCACTATCCCTGTTTTAGATTTATCCTTCTTCATCAAGAACTTGTAATCTACATGATCAGAAAAAACAATGAATTTAGTTCCAAGTAGATAAGATCTAAATCATTATAAAGAAAATACAACTCATAAAAAAATCTTTTTATATGGTGGTGTTATTCTGTTAGGCCAAATAAAAGGTTATCTAGGCATATTCAATGACTTGTGGACTTCCCTCAAATTACTAAGAAAATATTTCTCCAACTACTTGGTTGGAAGAATCACAAAGTAGCTTGAATGGTTCTTTCCAATTGGTTGGCTGCACCACTGGTGGTGTAATCAATATTTTATTAATCTCAACAAATTATTCCATACATACACCATTGAAATCAAAATTATCAACATTAAAAATTAATATAAAGAGAAGGATAAATATATTAATTAAATTTTTGATAAACATCTTTATAATTCGGCATGTCTTAAAATTGATCTAACATGTTTCACATAAGTTGGGTTTGGTAATGAATTTATAACTTAAATTTTTTATTTATCCACTTAAATTAGTTTTTTTGAAATTACATACCCAAGGAAAATTCCTCTGTCAACCAAAAAATGACACTTTTCAAAATTTAAAACAAGATTCTTTTCAATTAATATTTTCAAAAAAATTCTAGATTTTCCAAACAATAGTCAAAAAAATCGCGAAAAACTGTGAAATCACATAAGAAAACATCCAATAAATATTCATTGTCATCAGAAACTATAATTACCATGCACCTCTAAAATATACCTATAGTATTATATAATCAAAATGGAATTATTTTATATTCCAAAGTTTCAAAGGGATAAGTAATGGTAGTCTTATCTTGATCCGTATGAGCACTGGGTAGTTGGAAATAACCTAAAAATTCCTCCAAAACGTAATAATGAGTTCTCCCTACCAATCTCTCTAACATATGGTCAATGAATGGTATGGTGAAATGATATTTTTCAAGTGACATAACTCAACTTCCTAAAATGTATGCACACTCTAGCTATTCTAAATTCTCGTAGGGATTAATTCGTTCTTTTCATTCCTCATAGTGGTTAGGCCAGATTTTTTCGAACTACATGAATGGGTATAACCCAATATGAATATAAAATGGTATATATGATCCCAGATTTCATGATATTATTGGTCACCTTCTTTACAATGTTCATCAATGTTGGATTCATCCTCCTTTGGGATTATCTGACAGGTTTAGAATCTCCATCAAGAAGAATTCTATGTGAGAATATTTTTGGGTTTATTCTAGAGATATCACCTAAGATACACCCAATTTATTTTATATTTTCTCTAAAATCTCAATAAATTGTTCACTATGGGTTTTAGATAAGGAATTTGAAATTATCACTTGTAATTTATCTCCCTCGCAGAGGTACACATATTTCAAATCTCTGGGGAGTGGTTTTAATTCCAGATCTAGAGGATGCTCAAGGGATAAAATTAAATTAAGGTTCCCCATTTCGAAATAATACACCTCATGTACATAAGATATCATATAATCTTCTTCACCATTTAACAAATCATCAAAGAAATAATATTTTACTTCTTTTTACCACATGAAATTAGAATCTTTGGTGTTTTGGTCATTCACATGTTTTGTGATATATTTAATGGAAATATTATCTCTTAAACCTTATAATTCCAGAAAAATACTTGATTCTTCATATGGTTCAGTACCAACTTCATGGGAGAGTGAGAATATTGAGTGATCATTTGATATATTCCTCATGGATTCAAAAATATTGAAGTGTATAGTGTTATCTCCAAACTCCATAGTGGGTGTCCCATCATTGAAATGGATGATGTTTTTAGCCATATTAAAGAAAGTTCTACAAAAGAATATTATTGTGTGTGATGTGATCCTATCTTATTCCATATTCAGTACATAGAGGTTTGTTTATAATAAGATATCTTTGACTTTCACAATGACATCTTCCAGAACTCTTACTGGGAATATTGTGGATCTGTTTGCAAGTTATCCCACTACTCTTATGGGATTCAAGTATCCCATTTGAAAATAAGTGTATAATGAGTGAGGAAATACATTAATTGATGAACTTAAATCTCATAAATCATTAGATAAATTTAAATAACCAATGGTAAATGGAATGGAAAATTTCTATAGATATTGACATTTGGTTAAAAATTGTGGTGTGATAAGGGCTGAGACATTTCTTAAAAAGTTTATCCCCTCTTAAATTGAATTATTATATTCTTGGTGAAAATATACATCAAAATAAATTCATATATTGGAATTTTTTGACTGCTTCAAGCAATGAGATATTAATTTTCACTTTCTGGAGGGTGCTGAGAATTTTTTTTTGAAGTGTTTCTTCCTAATATCTCTTTGATTCTATCATCCATAATGGAAATGGTGGGGATAAGTATTTCAATACTATTTTTTTATTTTTCAATGTTGTTTTTGTCTCATCATCCTTGTTATATCCTTCTCCTACTCCACTTTATTTTATTCTTCCTGATTCATTTTTATGGAATTGTCATAACTCCAAACTCCATTCTCTTTTAATACAAGTTTTCATATTTCTGGTTGAAGGGTGAATAGTGGTGGGAGTTCATTTACACTTCTTTTAATTATCATGATAACATTCTACTATCGATTTGGAACTTTATACACTAGTATTTTTCCATTATTATTTATTATAATTTCCATAAAACTTCCAAATTGATCATTTAGATTATCAATCTTATCTTCTAACCCTGCAACTTTAGTTCGTAGATGCTATTATTCTATTTCTAGTTCACTTGTGAAAGGATGATCATAATTATTTCATTGGAAATGTGGTGGATGAAAATATTTTTTTCATGGAAGTGTTATTTATTGGATTGTTGGAATGGATGGGTATTCTAGTATTATTATTGAAAAGGAGGTTTGTCCCAGTTCTATTGAAATCAATATATTTGTTGGGTTTGGGGTTGACATGGCTGATTTGGTTGGAATTTACTTTGATGATAGGATGAAGCACAAAATTCTATGCCCTAAAATTCTAGACACTGATCAATGTAATGATAAGTAGAAGAGAATAAACCACAAACATGTGTTGGGCCTTATTGTTCCTTTACTTGGTTCACAGCCATTTATCACACTAATCTAGTGTGTTCGTGCATTTCATTTCTGATTAAATATGTGGAATCAGATGTGATCACCTCATGGATTCCCCTAGTGAATTTACCTATAGTTTTAAACTACTATGAGTTCTAATAAATCCTCTGAATTGGACTTCTGAAATCTTCAGGTGACTTCTCGATTAGGGATCCTCCAAATGAGGTGTCTAGAAAATTTCAATCATTATCAAGATGTCCTTGGTATAAGAACATAAGAAATTGGTGTTCCTCCATTTCTTGATGTGGGAAGCTGGAAAATAGATTATTGAAATGTACTCAATACTCGTAGAAGGTCTCTCCAGTTGATTTTCATATGATATAAATCTCCTCTTTTAGGTCGGTGCCCATAAATGTGGGGAAGAATCTCTTCTTGAAACATCTTTTTAGATCTTCTCAGACACTAATCTTCCTTGGTTTAATATTTTACAACCATTATTTAGTTGCTCATTTGAATGAGAAGTAAAATTCCTTCCACTAAAATTGGTCTCCAGGTTCTCCTCTTGTCCTGAAGCTTGAGAAGAAGAATTTGAATTCATGGATATACTGATTTGGGTCTTCTCTAGCAAGACCACAATATTTTAGATGCACATGAATAATTTTGAAACATAATTAAAAATAATTTGGTGTGTTAGGTTCAATGAGTTTATTATTTTGAATGTTGAATTGTGTCATGAATAGATCACACAAGGTTTGGTTGGGATTTCCATCCATGATTTTAGGTTCATAGTGAATTCTAAGAGTTTCACTTGAGTCTTAGAGTTTTATTTCCATAAATTTCCCTATTAGGTTTTTTTCTTAGTTTGGTTAAGTTTCTTTCAATTTTTGGATCAAATTAAATTAATGGTTCATTTGATTTGTGGGTTATTCAGTTTTAAAAATCTTTTTTAAGTTGTTAAATTCCATTGTCTCTCCAAAAATAGAACCAAGTTTGAATCATGCCTATCACGGGGAATAGAAAATAAAATTTTTATATTTCCTAAGTATAGTATTATGATTAACTATAGGTATTCTTTTGAATATGAGTGCACAAAAATAATTTTTTCACTTTTATTTAAAGGAAAAATGGGGTGATTTTGAAATTGTTTGGTTCTGAAAAAAATGAAAGATATGAAATAAAAAGAAATCAATTAAAAAAATTGAAAAAAATTAGAAAATCAAGAGATTGAAAACTATTATATAATAATGGAAATCCTTTTTGGGGTAGGTTTTCCAATTATAATTCTATCCTAATTCCATTTTGTCTAATCCCCATCTTCTAAGTTGGTTAAAGTTATATTTCATGATCTTTTCCTCCAACTCACTTGGTCAAATGGTGATGGTGAAGGTAAACCTTTCCAATATCTTAGTTTAGTCTACTCTCTATCACTTGGGTGATATAGTTGCATTGAATTTCATCAATTGACTTAGGAAATACCCAATCAGGTCTAATTTATCCCAAAAAATCAAGAATATACACTACCCCTCCCACACTTACTAATGGCTGTCACGTACTTCACCACTAAGCCCTGGTATATTTCATAGTATATAAACCAAAACCTATAGGAGGGATATAATTATCATTTACAAAATCAAAAAATCAAAAAAAAAATAAAAAACAAAATAAAATCATACTTGATAATAAAAACCTTTATTATAAATTGAAATCAACTTTATATAAGAGTGAAATAATTTTTATTCAATAAAGTTTAATAACTCAAGAATTAAAGAATATAAAACCACACATTTCCCAATCACTCAGAATATTACCCCACAAAGGTAAGGTTAACTAAGGAAAATGGTGAAGAAGAAGTAATTTCAAAACTAATAAAATAAAGGATTTAAAAATAAAATCAAAACATTTCTCCTATAGAATCTATTATCCAAAAGCATTCTCATGTTCCTTCCCAAATATGGATGAATAACTCCATGGATAGTTATTATAAGTTGTGAGAAATTTACATTACTATCTACCCTCAAAATTTCAAAGATATTAGACACATATAAAGTAAATAGTAACACAATTATTGATTCACACTCTTTCTGGATGAATGTTTCCTATATCTTCTATCAATTTAGAGTGTCTAATATATGAATTAATGAGGTTAGAACTCCATGATATTTAATTATGAAATTTTAATTCTAATTATATTTTAAATACAATATGAATCACTTAAATGGGAGGTGTTTATCCATAGTTATTTATCATTTACTGAGGTGGGGTCCACTCAGTCAGCCAGAACAATTTGTGAACTTGATTGATTTTTTAGGGCATGTGGATGTTCGAATTAGCTCCTAGTCCAGAATAAGAAGTTTTATCCCACATATAGAGGAATCATAAAAAAATATAATCACTCAAATTGGATCAATATTTTAAAATATATGCTTGAAATTAAAAAGTAATAAAAATATGTTAAAATTCCAAAATTAATTAATTTCCATATTTTAGCCCAAAACACATCAAAAATCCAAAAATAATGAAAATAAACTCAAATTTATACATTTAATGGGATTAAATAATTGAAATAAATATCAAAAAATGATGGTAATATTATCTCTATCAATATAATTCAAGGATAGTATTCTTATTCTTTATCTGAATGGTTTGTGTTTATAGCGGCATGATATTTATGAAACCCATTTCCATTCCATGGGTTATACTATAATAAAATTGTTATTAAACCTTCATCTTTTTCCCTAGGTCATTTTATGATTAAATGATGAAATGATTTGAAACCTATCTCTTTTGCATAGGTTATGATATGATTAAATGTTTATAAAACCCATTTAATTTCATATTTTATGACACTGATATCCCATCAGACATCATTAAACACTTATGGGGCAATAAAAATTTAATAAAAATAAAATTAAGATAAACTAAGTAAAAAAGTGTTTTACTTGGAAAGTATAAGTGTTGAACCAGTAGGTGTGGTCCATATTCTCTAAATTAATTAAATTAATTTAAATTACAATTGATTGATTGATTGTAAAAAGATAAAGTGTGGAATGATATGAAGAGATTATGCATGCTAGGAATAGTGATTTTCATGTTTGTGTGCTTGGATTCAATTGATTTTGGTTTTTTTTCATTTTTGGTGTTGGAATTTGGTCAACAAGGATCCTTGGTTTGGGTACTCTAGCTTATTCTTGGGATTTCACCTTTGAAATGGTCATCTACTAGGTTAAATCGCAAAACTATGAGACATGGAACCCTATTTAAACATAACTACATTATATTTCATAATTTTCATACACAAAACAAGTCAATTAATTGATAAAATAAAATAAAACTCCATGAATCACTAGAGATGTTCATAAAATTTTAAAAGGATGAATAATGGAATTGATAGTTAGAGTCGTTGTAATCAAAAACAATAATAATAAATATAAATATTCCCTAATAGAACATCCCCTACCCAATACAGAAAAGACTAATATTTCATTCTAGGAAAGACGATAATGAGCAGCATGGATACCATCAGAAGAATGGTGGTGAATAACAATGATGAAGTAGTTCTCTAGATTATCACACTCCACTCTGGAAGTCATCCCTTACTCCCCTCGGTCATAGATGTCTCTGCTATACAGCTGAGGGTTAAAATATATAAGGTTTTTAATCAAAACCCATATTGTTTCATATCTTTATTTTTTATTCTCCCAAAAGTTTCAAAATGTGTAAGTTTACATGATGTGTAATCTATATTAACAGAAAATTCTTCATATATTTCTATGTTCTAAAATTTTAAATCATGTATAGTGTACATGATGTTTAATGGATTTTCACAGCCTGTAATATTTAAAAAATTAAAATGGTGGTGGTTAAATATCCTGATGAACTCATATCATGTAATGAAATACAGGATGTGTAAATTTCTTCCTCTAATTTTTCAACTCTTCTGCATCTTCAATTTTCTAGTGTTGCACTGGCTTACTTCACTTCATGGAACAATGTTTCTTTTACTCTAATTTCATCTATTTTTTCTTATTTTAAAAATATAGGTTGTACCCTTTCATAAAATGAAAAATAGGTCAAACTATTCACAAATTGGAATGATTAATTAACTAAATACAAAAAAATAATACATTGAAATATTGTAAAATACATGCCTGAAATACACATATCAGGTATGATGAATGTTTTATGGTCTTATGGAATGCATGAATATAGTCTTCATTATGAGATGGTTGGGACCTATATCTCACTCTAATTCATTGGGTAGAGAATTATACCTCATGAGATAGATAGTAATGGAATGGTGAGTGAACCTTTCATAGTGAGGGACTTTATCCATAATGATAGTCTTGGGAGTGAACCTTGAATACTATGATGGTTTGGGGAGTGAACCCATTCCACTATCATAGGCTTGAATAATATGGAAATTATTTTTTATGATTATGTGTATGCTAAAATTTTATGTTTTATGCTAATGATTTCCTCCTATGGATCATATTATTTGATTCACTTATGATTCATGTCTTATGAACAATCAATATTAATTCCATGAATCGAGATTATGATCTTTTATATATAGTGTATGTGTTTCAAATGTTATGCTCATCTTCTCATACCCTTATGTTCATGTTATGTTTACGTATCTCCCTTTTTTATCCTTATTGGGTATCTAAGCTCCCCCTTTCTTATTTTTCCTTTACTTGGGTTATGGAAAAAAATATTACATATAATATGTCTAATAAGATTGATAGTTATGAATATAATTGTGGGAGATGTTTTATTTTACCTATAGACCAGTTCATTTGCTTCGATGTTTCTAAAGACACTAAACTATTATGGTTTTCATACGTGTGTTTTTGTAATGTAATGAATATTCAACGAAAATAATGTAATATTTATATATGATATGTCTGGGTCACTATAGTTGGTATTAGAGGATAGTTATAGTAAACATTTGGAAACTAGGATGAGAAAAACATGGTGATATCCCTAAGGACATGTCTAAGTATAAGTATAAGGATGATTCAATGTATAGGACAATTTCCTGAAATTTTGTTAATAGATAGGGTGAGTGGTTACCAAGAAATTTCATTTATGTCTAGATACTAAAATTGGATGTGGATCTATCATAGTGGTACCTAGGGGAAATAACTCTAAAAAGGGAATATTGAGATAGTATCATTCATCACCTTGTGCATGGTAATGGGCCTTGCTACACACCATGTTTGACACTCCTGGGGGGTACACTTTGTAAATTTAAAAACACTTTATGAACCATCATAAAGGATTTAAATAGATGATGACTATGAATGACAAAAATAAAACAAATGTTTCATTTATTGAAGATATTGTCATGATTTGTACATCCTATAAGTTATTTTTTATGATTATGTGTTTCCGCATCATGATTATTATTTCTTTCACTGTGATTGTTGGTTTTAGTGAGGAGATAGAAACTGAAGGAATCAGGTTAATGTTCATTATGATGGAAAAGTTAATAATTTTCTTCTTAATCATCTGAATGTTATGGGAGATTGATTAAAAAATGCCATTTCTGTGCTCATACTAATTTCTCAAGATAAGAATCATGTTGGAATTACAAATGAACATAGGGGAAACAACATTCTATTGAGCCCTTCGTGGGGAAATGTCCACCTTCTTTCTATGGGTATTCTAATACACTAGTTTTTTAACAATGTATTGGAACCGCTAAAACTATATTTTCCATTCTCCGGTGCTCAAAAGAAAAAAAATTCACTTATGTTGTCTACCAGTTGGAAAGTGAAGCATATCAATGGTGTAATATTATTAATAATATGAGGCAACATGATGAATTGACTCCACAGATTGAGATGAGTTCAAGAAATTATTTTTCAATAAGTACTTTCATCATATTCTTCATATGATGACAGATAAGGAGTTTCTTGATCTAAAGTAAAAGGACGATGAATCTGTTGGTACCTATGAGGAAAATATTTCAAGACTTGTAAGGTAAAATTATGGTATTATCATCCAACCTAAAAGTAAGGTTCATTGATTCTTTAGTAGATTAAAACCATTTCTCTAAAGGACATTATCTGTAAGAGACTTCTGTAGCTATGAATTGATTTTTTATGTGCTATAAAGGTGGAAATGGAGGTTTTAGTTATGTATCAATCTCATGGTTTTGATAATAAGATAAAAATGGAATTTAGATATAAGAACCCTGGAGAGAAGAAGATGATCATTCCTTTATTCTCAAAGAGTGGGATGATTAATGGAGGAAATTATCTTAATGGGACTAGTAAATATTTTATGTGTGGAAGGGAAAGTTATCAGGAAATTTATTGAAGAAGTGTTTGGAATAAGTTAGTTAATTATGTGAATAGAGAGAAAATTACATAGAATTCACCACTCACCTTCTAGTGTTACAAATTCAAGGAGTATGGGAACTATACTAACCAGTTCCTAGATATAAAGGTAAATGATGATTACTAGTGTTAGAAAACTCTTAATATGAGAAAAAAAGGGAAATATCATATGATCAATGTTTCTAAGGAGGGGCATGATAACAGTGTGGTGAAAGGTACACTTACCATCCACTCTAGAACTTCAAATGTATTATTTGAATTTTGATCTACCAATTCTTTCATATAAGATGATTTGGGTATCAAGATTCCACCACAATGATTATATTTAGAATTAGCAGTGAAAACCCATGATGGTATGATGATTACACCTCAAGTATATGATTCCTGTTAGTTTGAGGTTAATGGTAATGTTCTCCTACAATTATTTTTATTCTTCCTCTAGTTTAATTTATATTATCTTGGGCATGGATGGATTTCTATACATAAATCCCAAATAATTTTTTAAATTAGCGAAGTGAAATTTTATATTAAAAAACAACCTTTATTTGTATATCAAAGTGATGATATGAATGAACATATGATGGAGATCACATCTATTCTATGGGTCTTAATTCCCATTCATAAGGGATTTTTATCTCAAATGGTTTTGGATAAAATTGACATAATTGATAGGCCTATTGTGTTGGAGTTTTTTGGTGTCACTCAAGAAGATTTTCCTAGACTTCCACAAAAATGTGAACTTGAGATCTCAGTAGAACTCATACTAAGTACTATACCAATTTCAAATACTCTCTATAGAATGTCCCTAATTGAGTTATATTAATTAAATAGAAAGTCCAGAAAAACCATGATAAGGGATTAATTAATCTTAGTGTGTCACCTTAGGGTGCACCTATTATTTTTTTAAATAGAAATATGGATAAATGAAACTATATATTTATTATCAAGAGTTGAACAATATCATAATTAAGAACAAGTATCCTCTTCTCCGTATTGATGACTTGTTTGATTAACTATGTGGATCTCAATACTTTTCCAAGATTGACCTACATTATGCATATCATCAATTGAGGGTCAAGAAAGAGGATATACCCAAGACAATACTCCATACAAGGTATAGAAATGATGAATATATAGTAATGTCATTAGGTCTTACTAATCCCACCATTATCTTTATGGATTTAATGAATATATTCTTTAAATATTACCTGGATTAGTTTTTGGTAGTCTTTATAGATGATATTATTATATATTCAGAGAAAGTAAGAACATGAATATCACTTGATAATTGTACCAATTAACCTATGAAATGATAAAATATATGAAATATTCAAAAATTATAAATTTTATCTGAAAAAGGTTTCATTTTTGGTCATATAATCTCAAGATGGGGTATATCATTAGATCCATCAAAGATGGAGGCTATTTAATGTTGGATCAGACCAACAACAGTGATTGAGATCTATATTTTTTTTAGTTTATCTGGATATTATCAATGGTTTTTGTAAAATTTCTCACAACTATCTAGTCCTCTGACCAAGTTAACTTGGAAGAGATCTAAGTTCCTCTAGAAAGATGAATGCGAGGAAAATCTCAAGGAACTAAATAGAAAATTATTCAATGCACCTATTCTTAAATTACCCTATAGTAGAAATGGGTTTTTAGTATATAGTTATGCATCTAAGAAAGTATTGGGTTGTGTTCTTATGAATACTGGATTGGTTATAGCTTATGCCTCATGATAATTGAACATTCTTGAGTAAAATAACCCAACTCGTGATTTGGAGTTAGATATAGTAATTTTTTCATTAAAGATATAGAGGCATTATCTTTATAGATAAAAGTGTGATATATATATTGATCATAAAATTTTGAAGAATGTATTCATATAGAAGGAGTTAAATATGCACTAAAGAATATGGTCAGGGCTGATTAAATATTATGACTACCCAGAACATTACCACTTGGGGAAAGAAAAAAAGATGTCCAATTCATTGAGTCGAAAGGATCATGATATCTTATCCATGATGATAATTAAAAAAGATAAAATATTTATGGATTTGAAAAGTATGGATATGGAAATCCTGATGGAAGGGAAATTTTTTTATCTTTATCAATGGAATTTTAAACTATCTATCTAGGAGAATATTAAAGAGGCATAGAAGGAAGATGTAGAGCTGCAAAAAAAGTTTGGAAATGTTCCTGAGTTTAACCTTGACAATGTTTTAATTATAAGGATTAGGCACCGTGTATGTGTTCCATCCATACCATATTTTAAGAAGGAGTTCTTAGAGGAAGCTTATAGTTCTTCATTACCTATTAACCTAGGATTTAAAAAGATGTATAGATATTTGAATCTGTATTTCCAATGGGATGTCAGCAAGAGAGATATCTTAGAGTTTGTATCTCGGTGCTTGGTATTTCAGTAAGTTAAGGCTAAAAGACCAAAGTCTGAGAGGATGTTACATCCATTACCCAATCATAATAGAAATGAGAAAACATCACCATGGATTTTATTGTTGGACGCCCCTTAACATCTAAAGGGAATAATGCTATATGGGTTTTAGTTGATCACTTTATGAAGTCAGCACACATAATCACTATCAGAGAATACATTTCTCTAGATTAGTTTTCTAGGATATAAATTAAGGAAATGATAATGTTTCATAAAGAACCACATTCCATTGTGTTTTATTTGGATCTAAGGTTTACCTCAAAGTTATGTAAAAGTCTTCAGTACGATCTTAATATAGATTTGAGTTTCATAATTTCATATCATACTTAAATAGATGGTCATTCTAATAGAATAATTCAAACCATAAAAGATATGTTAAGATATTTTTATTTGTATTTTAAAGGTGTTTGGGATCAACACCTTCGTATAGTTGAGTTTTCTTACAAAAATAGATTTCCTTTGAGAATTCAGATGATACCTCATAAATCCATCTATGGAAAGAAATGTATAGATCTAATGTTTTGGAATTAAGTTAGAAAAATAAATATATTATCACCTGAGATAGTATAAGAAATGGAAGAGAATATTAAATCCATTTAGCAATACTTCAAGGAAGCTCAATATCAGAAAAAAATTATGCTTGTAATCATCGGTATGATCTATAATTTGAAGTTGGTAACAAGATGTTTCTAATAATTTCTCCATGGAAGAATGTAATGATATTTAGAAATAATAGAAAAATAAGCCCTAGGTATATCGGTCCCTTTGAAATTCATTATTATATCAGGGTCGTATCTTATCAGTTGGTGCTTACACCAAACATATATCAAGTACATTATGTGTTCCATGTATCACTTATGAGTAAGTACATAACTGAACCTTCACATGTAATAAAATCACAGGTCATATCACTTGAGCAAGATCTTTCTTATAAGAAACACTTAGTGGAGATTCTAGATCATATAGAGAAAATTTTATGAAATAATACCACACACCTATTCAATGTTTTATGGTGAAAACACATATTTGAAGAAGCTATGTTGAATCCTAAGTAAATGATAAAGAAAAAGAATCCTCATTTGTATCTATTAGAATGATGAATTTCAAGTGAGAAGTTAATTTTAGGGGGGTAGAATGTAAAATCACAATTTTTTATGAATTATTTTTTCTAAATAAATTAAATTTATTTGATATATTGTGTTACACATAACACCAATTTAATCTTTCACTACATGAAACTCTAGGCTAGCATACGTTACACATGACACAGAGGTTTAGTATAACCATGATATATTATTAATATAGTTATTTAAACATAATAGTTAAAAAATATACACTAAACTTATAAATATGACAAGAAGTAACTATTTTTTAAATATTAATTATAATGGTTTTACATAATTTAAACATATTGATAAAAAAAATTACTTATTTTTTTTGTTAAATTATGTATATGTTTTGAAAATACAATTTTTTCATAAAATGGTTTTTATTTATTTTTATAAAAATTAACCAAATTAATTTCTAACACTTATATAAAAATAATTTGAAAAAATAAAATTCATCTTTTAAATCAAAATTTAAAAATTATAAAAGTGAGAATTTTTTGGATTTTTCTAAAAAGTTTCATTTCTTGATGAATAGTGAGAAATACTAAATTTTAATTGAAAACATCCTTTTCATTTAATTTATTTATAAAGTTAAATTATATTTTAAATTTATTTTAATTAAAAATAATTAAATTATAAATTAATTAATCAAATTTAGGTTATTGGAATCAATTTCATATTTAATTTTGATATAGAAAACTTTATAAACTTTGGAACATTTTCTCCTTAAAAACATGATTTCCATCACGTCTTCAAGATTAATTTTAAATTAAATTTTTCCACTAATATGAATGTAATTTGGAAACATTTATTCTGTATTTTTAATTATAATAATTTATATTATATAATAAGTTCACCTTAATTCTGTACCAAAATTAATAATAAAAATATTAAAAAATATTTACAGCGGTTAAGGTCAAAATGGGTTATAGGGGGGTTAAACTAAAACGATAAGGGTTAAAAATAACCCGAAACATTTCCAAAAACAATTTTCTAGACCTATTTTGAACTTTTATCTTATATTTTCTATAATTGTATATTTTTGAACCTTTTTTCATGATATAAACATGGGTACACATTTTTCTTTTCAAAAAATTATAGGTGTGCCACTCACCTCACCTATAAAAGGAGACCCTCTATCCTCTATTATTCACACCTTTAAACCCTTTTCATAAAATACATACCCAAATAACAAACCAAATTACATAATATCATCCTATAATACTTACATTTTATATAAATCCAAACTATGAAGTATTTTGGTGCCAATATGAGGAATATACCCGAGTAAGAGGTAATGTTCATCAATGATCATTTTTGTTTTATTTCTTCCTCCAACTCCTTAAATTATTCTTATAACGTTATGATATAATAAATGAATTATATTACATAAAATGATATGTTTTTATGTTAATTTAATTACCTATAACCACATCCATTAAATGGGTGACGAGATCATCGTTCATGTGTATAGTGGACTACTACCTTGCGAATCGATGCCATTCATTGCTCCATTACCACCTATCAAGGTAGGAAAAAATGGTGGATTTATTATTTATATTTTATATTTAATATATTATTATACTTATTCAATTATTATATCACACATACCTTCATGCTATCCATTTTTTGGGAATACGATAATGTTACTAGTGTGTATGAGATAGTACCGTCTTGCAAAGCGATGGAATTCATTCACGCTTTACATGGAAGTTAATAAGCATGAGCTTAAAGAATATATGTGATATATATAAAATAAAAAATATTATTTAATTGTAATATATCATTTACCTTTATTTATTTCAATCCTATATGAAAATGGGAACATCATTCATGTGTACATACAACCTACCGTCTCCCTTAAGGGTGTATTTTATTTTTTATCACTAAATTTTATAGATTAATGTAAATAAATAAATAACTAATATATTTATATAATTTTTAAAATTTTATATATGATGAATTAAATATAAAATTAATAGTATAAAAAATAAAAAATCAAAACCTATTTGAAAAACAAAGTGGTTATTACCTAAAAAGTCACTTGTTCATGGAATTATTAATAAACTGGTAATAAAAGGTCCTAATAAAATCATATATTGTATGATATATATAAATATTTTTTCTCTAATATATGTATAATAAACTTATATTTATTCAACAGGATGTTTTAACATGTATGAAGAAAGTTAATACTTAAGGTAAGGAATTTCTAGTCTCTCTTTTATTTCCGAGATACATATAAAAATTCACCACTAGTTTCTTTTTATTGTTGTATATACTACCCATTTGGAAAATTATATAATTAATATCGTTATTTTCATTATTTATAATGTTTCATTTTATTTTATTCTTTATTGGGGTATATGATTCAAAATATTACAGTAGGAGTAATGGATTTTTTTCTTCATTTTCCTTATTTGAGATGTAAGTTATGTTATCCACCTATATTATTTCACAAGGTGGATATAAATTCCATTTTATATGTAACGTCATGAATTTATTTATTCTCATGATATTTTAGGTTCCATTTCATTTTATTCCTTTATGGTGCTTATGATTCAAAGTTACCAAAGTGGAAATAATTATATGAAACTATCTCATTGTTTATCGGGATCGTTTATGATTATATTTCCAATGATAAAATATTATGATACATCTCTCGAGAAACTCATAAATTTTCTTCTCCTATATTTATATAATGAAAATAAATTTTTCCCTTCATTTTCCTCTATTCATGTACTCAAGTGTTTAAAAACATTTTTTTATGAAAAATCTTCTTTTTGGTCAAAAACCCTTTTTCTTCCAAAACCATGTTCTCTAAAACTATTTTCAAAAATATTTTTAACATTTTTAAAATGAATTGTTAAATAAATTTTTACCCATGTTTGACTTTTTAGAAAAAAAAATTGAAAGGAGTCTTTATGTCATTTTCTAAATAATTCTCATTCAGCTTTTACCAAAAATTGTGAAATAAATATTTATTTTAACATGTATGGAATGAACATAATTTCTCACCATCATGACCAATATTCGATTTAAATCTTCCATTTTCTGTTTTCAAGATTATTTTCAAAGAAAAAAATAAAACAAATTATGTTCTAAAACGTTTTTTTCAAATAAGAAATGATGTTTTCCTCAATAAATTTTTTAAATTATTATTCAACATCATTTTCCTTCTAAAATGACACTAGGGATATGATCCAAGGATACCATTATTATTTTTTATCTAAATGGTTTATATTTATGGTGGAATGATGTTTATGAAACCCATTTCTCTTCCACGGTTTATACCATGATAAAATTTATATGAAACCCGCCTTTTTCCATGGGTTATGCTATGATGAAATAATGAAATGGTTATCAAACTTTTCTAATTTCCATAGGATATGATATTATTAAATGTTAATGAAACCCATTTCATTTCATTGGTTATGATATAATGAATGTTTTATTATCTTGCGGCACACATAAACATGGTTTTCATTATGAGGTGGGTGGTACCTATATCACCCTCCAATTAATTGGGTAAAGATTCATATCTTATGAGATATATAGGGCTAGAATATGGAGTGAACCTTGTTCAGTAAGGAACTTTCTCTACAATGATAGTCTTGGGAGTGAAACTTGACTAATATAATGGTTTAGGTAGTAAACATGTTCCACTATGATGGTTTTAAAAGTGGTCCTTGACTATTATAGAAATTATTATGTATTCTTATGTTTGTGGAAAAAAATTATCTATTATACCAATGTTATGCTATCATGGATCATGTTCTTTGATTCCATTATGATTCATGTATTATGTACTACTTAAATTTATTCCATGACTCAATGTTATTATTTTTGATATGGTGGGTATGGTTTTAAAATTTCATTCTCATGTTCTCATACCCTTATGTTCATGTTATACTTATATATCTCTATTTTTTACCCTTACTTAGCATATGAGATCACCCTTTATTATGTTTCATTTACCTAGGTTATAAAAAAATGAATTATATATGATATGTCTAAGAATGGTGCTAGTTATAATGATCATAGTGGGAGATTATGTAGTTTACCTATGGACCAATTGTTTTTGTTTCAATGTTTCCAAAGACATTAAACTATTATGGTCCTTAGGTGTGTGTTTGTGTAATGTAATTAATATTCATAAAACAATTATGTAATATCTATATATAATAATCCTAGGTTGTTATATATGGGCCTTGGGATCATCTCAAGGTAGTGTTAATTTATGGGTTATCCCTGTGGTGGTAGGGTTTAGTTGAAGAATATATTCCCTAAATCCATTTATGTATGTGATTTATATTGTTATATCAAATTATAATATATATTGATATCATAAGGTTCCACTACCCATGCAGTTATAAGATATTATTTGGCCATATAGTATGACCACTGACCATGCCATTCATAGTGTATAACTGACCATAACATATGGAATATTTCATGATACTATATTTCATTGATCATGAGTGGTAGAATATTAATTATTATCATTAATGGAAGTACTCTTCACTGGATATCATAAATGAAGTGGTTCATATTATGAAATGTTTTAGGATCATTGCATTAATGTAAGGTTTTTAGGAACTAGATGAGGCATTTAATCATGTGCTATAATAGATGGTTAAATGTAACCTAACCTGAGGAGAATCTTTAGGGGGTTTATAAAGAGTCATTCACCCTGAGATGTTAAGTGTGTAAATTTTCTTAGGTATTGGCCAAATCTCCCTTACATGAATCTCTCTTCTCCTTCATACTTTCCATCACAAGGTGTTATCACATAATGGAGGGTAGATAATCTTACTTGAGCAACAATAAATTTAGCAACCAGTTGAAAGAACTTAAACAGGGGATCATGTTGGATATCTTTGGTGATATTCATCAATACCATTCAATCGGAGATCATAATGGACAACTTCAATAAAAGGTACACAAGATTATTCATTTCAATTTTAAACATGGTTTCTATATTCTATCATGTTTTGATCATGGATTGTCTTTCCTTTATTGCTTTTTCTTTATTTAACAATATTTTTTAATTCCCTTTAAACCTAGCAGTGGTATCAAATATAACCATTCCTTTATATTCTTAAAATCATGTTAAGAAATGAATATATTTCTAATAATATTATCTATCTTTTACCTATTGTAAAATATGATTCAATATTTGGTTCTAACAAATTGATTCATAGATTAAGATATATGATTATTGTAATAAGTAACTTGATAATTATTTGATTTGACCAGACCCTCCTTATTTTAATGATCTCAAATACTATTTATAATGTTATTAGTGAATTTTATATTTTTTAGCAAAATTTTTTTTAGAAAAACATGAAGAAATGGATAAGTCTTAAACTTACTATGAATACCTACCACATGAACAAATTATATTGACCATTAATGTTAGTGACCATGTGGTACTAACCACATGAACCAACTATATATCATTGACCAATTCTTTCCAATTTTTCTATTAATTGTGCATTAAACTCAAAGTAACTGCATGAAAAAAACCACCTACCATATGAATAAATCTAGTTAATATGGGAAGGTAAGTAAAATATCACTAAGTAATGTACTGACCAAATGTATTGTTATATTAACTACATTAATAAATGGACTAACCACAAGAGCATGTCATGTGACCGTGAGAAGAACAATACCTACTGTGAGAAGCAAAGTACCTACCGTGAGAAGAATACTGACCGAATGAAGAGATATACCTACCATGAGAATAAGAGTACTTATAGCATGAAGGAATGAAGTGACTATGCCTATCTATCATTCCATTTGACCATGACTAGTTTTTATTCCTAATAATCATTCCTTGTAACCATGGAATGAAGTGACTATACCTAAGTGAAGACCAACCTATAATGTCTAACTTAATTATTAGAGTATTTTCAAATCTCCAATGGCTAATTTCTTAACATTAATTGAATATTCAGTCTAATTAACCCTATAATAAATCTTCTCAAGTTGAAAAATTGTGATGGATTTATTTTTAATAAGAATAACCACTAATGGAAAAGAGAGTTACACTTACAAAGAATAATAATGTAATATGTGGATTCACCTACGATGCATAGAGAACTCATTCAGAACACTCTACAACACTCTATTTTCCTAGAACTTTTATAAAAACATGGTTGAGCCCATTAAAAGTCAAATTCAAGGAATTATGAACAATATAATGTGACCAAACTAAGCTAAATAAAAACTCCACACTCTTTATATATTTTCCTTTCTATTTTAGCATAAATTTCAAGTTGTGTTTTGTTTTAATCTCTTTATCTGTAAACAAAAACTCCTATACTAGAATAGAGATTTCTAGACATTATCATTAAATTATTTTCATGTGTACTCTATCGTATAACAGTAGAAGAATTCGTATGTGATGTGGAATTATTTAATCCCATGGAGAACTATAGAAGATTCCATAGAGCTAGTACATCCTTGTGTGATATTTTGAAAATCCCAATCCAGGTTTTGGATTAGTTTATTGTATAATAAAATTTTATGGATGTGAGTGATTTCCAAGTAGAGTGTATTAGTTCTAGACTAGAGCCTAAACCCCTTGTTGATTTCCTCTATGATTTCATCTGTTTTGTTTCTCTATGATTCCAAAACTTATCTGTATATTTTTTTAAAACTATATAACAAAATATTATTCTAATATTTTCCTTTAAATTGTTCTTTATATATGGTGTTTGATACAAGTAAATTGGTTTCAAAATTTAAAGTATTTTCAAAATTATATTAACTGAGCTGTGATCAATCTTTTGAGAATATTTTATAAAGATCAAATTATATAATTCTACATTTTTCTTAATTGGGAATTTTTTATAAATTTGGGTAACTATGTTTTAAATAATTTAAATAGAAATATTTATGGGAAACTCAATTTACCCATCTCTTGAGCTGTCCAATTGGACCAATATTTGGTATCATAGATTTTCAAATTACTTTATATTATGATCTAGTTTTACCACAATATCATTAAATTTCTATTAATTTTAAATTTCTATATTTATGTACAAAAAGAAACATGAATTAATTTCCACTATAAAGCCTCCTTATTTTAATGGAACTAATTATGCTCAATGGAATATCAAGATGAAAATCCATATTGAAAGCATGGGTTTTGATATTTAGACTATTATCGAGGATAAATTTGAAAAACTCAAAGATTATAGATAATAGTGGATAAATGAAACTAAGTACACTTATGAAAACAACTATAATAAACGAATGCATTATATTTTACTTTAGGAAAAGAAATTTTTAATAGAATATCTTCTTGTTCAACTAATTTTAAAATTTGGGATACTCTTTCTATATCTCATGATGGGGCATAAAATTTTAAATATACGTGATTAAATATTTTTACCATTAAATATGATGCATTCCATATAAAATGTTATGAATCTAATTTTGAAATCAATATTTGGTTTAATGAGATTTTAAAAAATATAAATGCACTTGGGAAACAAATTGCAGACAAAGATAAAGTAATGTTTCTTCTAGAATGTCTACAAAATTTGTAGAGAGGGTCTTATAAAACTATTAGTAAATCCCGCGACATCAGCAAATTACCAATAAAAGGGATTATTGGAAATAGTATTATGTAAGAGAAGTAATTTTATGTAAATAAATAGGGATGAGATTAACCAAAAAGGAATTCAATAGCCTTCAATACACCTAACTCAAAAAATGAAAGATAATATCAAATATGGAAGTTCAAGTGATTATAAATCACCATTGGGTAGTGATGAGAAAATCGATCATCTAGCCAGATGATTCAAAATATTTACAAGAATAAAGAGTTCATCAAGAAATAAAATTACATAGGTATGTCTGATAATAAATGAAATTAGAGGAAATATTGGATAAAGGACAATTCCAATAATTATATAATATATTACGAGTTAAAAATTTAATGACACATCAAGACATATTGTCCCAAGATGAAATATAAGAAAAATTAACAGGAAAAAGGTAAAATGTATACAATGGATATGAAATCCACCTAGAGAACCTCTGAAGATAGTTTAAATGAATCTAACTCAATAAGAGAAGATAAAAATGATAAATATAACATGTGTTTCATGAAAAACACATCTAAGGTAATGAATATTATTCTTGCACCTCTTAAACATATTTTCAATCATTATGAGATTGGAAATAATGAAGAAAATATATCTAGTGTGGACTTTTTTGAGTACTGTAATATGATATAAGATATATTTAATAAGCTTTAAGATAAATATAAAATTCTAAAGAAACGGAATTCATTATCTATTAATTCTAGATATAACTTTTTAATATAAAATGAAAAATATTATCAATTATTAAAATAAAATATATATACATTAAATTTCCAATGAGAAACTAAAGAAGGATTTGGAAAGGTTAAAAATGGTAGAGAAACTCTTACTAGGGTTTTTATAAAACAAAAAACTTATAAATATACCACCAATAATGGTTAACAACCTTGATAGAGGAATATTTATATAAAAAATTGTTTCTAGTTCAAGTTCTATTATTTTCATAACTTTTTATTATTCTTTTAGACCTAAAAATGTTTTTATTTATGAAATTTTAAATATTATTTATAGAAACCTATTAAACAACTATGTATTCCTAAATCATTTTCCACAAACATTTATATTCCCAAGAAAATATTTGTACCAAAATCATTTTTAGTTTAAATGTTGTTATAGGAAACCTGCTTAAAGAGTAGAATTAAGAATTTATGGAATATGAATAGTATATGTTCCAAAAACATGATTTGGGACTACCCAATCTTTAAGAACCTTATCAAATTATATGGTGGACAAGTCCCTTTTAATGAAGATTAAAAATGTGAAATAATTAAACTCGGTCAAATCAGTAACTCTAGTATTATTTTAATCTATAAATTTTTATTTATAGATGGATTAAAATATAATTTGTTTAGCATATCATAGTTATGTTATGATGGTTATCATGTTAAGATTTAAAATAATTCTTATAAAAGTTATTATTCTTATTATGTTTTAGTTTTTACTGATTTACATAATTACAATATTTATATTGTTAATTTTAATTTTTTATTTTCTCAAAATATTTCTTGTTTAAGGGATTTTTATAAAGATTATTTTATTTAGAATAGTATACTAAGACACTACAACTTTTACACACTTGGTAAGATAACTAGGAAAGGGTTCGGCAAGGATATATCTAAACTTTAATACCCAATAGAAAAAATCTATAAATCATGTCAAATGGGAAACAACAAAAATCTCTTCCAAATCCGATAATTAAGTATCAACTTATCAAACACTAGAGTTGGTTCACATGTACTTTTTTTAACCCTCTATAGTTTATATCTTAAATTTTAAGCACTATACCTATGTTCTAGTAGATGAAAGTTCTATATTCACTTGGTTATTCATTATATATCACAAAAGTGAAACTTGTTCTTATTTTTTCCAGTCTAAAGAAAACTATAGAGATTTTTAGTGGACTTAAAATTAAGACCTTAATAAGTAATAATAGTGATGAGTTTAAAAATCAATAGTTTGGATATTTATTCTCACAATATAACTATAATAATATACTAATTCTCCTAGGACCCCATATAAAACGGTGTAGTGGAAATAAGAAATATAACTATTTGGGAAATTGTCTAGACTGTGCTTAATGAATATGATTTACATGTTTATTTTTTGGAAGATGCTATAAATATATCTTTCTATATAATTAATGAAATTCTTATTACACCAATTTTGAAGAAAATCTCTTATGATTTATGAAATGAGAGATAATAAAAAACTAATTAATTTATATTTTTTGATGAGATGTCTTTATACACAATACATAGAAGAATTTAGGAACTTTTTCATCTAAAAGCGATGTAGAAATTTTCTTTGGATATTAAACTTCTAGTAAATAATACAAGGTATTAAATAAAATAACTAAAAATATAGAATAATTTTTACCTGTAAAATTTGATGAAATAAACCCAAAAGATCTTAATACACATTTAGAAAACCTTGAGGATGACCTTTCTAATTTAGATATCAATGAAAAACCTAGTAGTAATTCTTTAAAACCTATTATAGAAAAATAACCTAGTTCTAAGGAACTATTTGAACCCAAACCTATAGAAGAGAATAAGGTATCAAATACTTATATCGCTTGAAATATTAGTAATAATAGAAAAAATTCCATTAGATTCCAAAGATTGAGATCTATATAGAGGAACATAGGCTATATATTCTCTTAGAAATAAAGATGAAAATCAATATTTATTTTCATAGATTTAGGATAAGAATATCCCTAATGTAATTGATGATGAATTATGGGTAAGAGAAATGAAAAAATAATTGAATTAATTTGAGAGAAATAATGTCTAGAAACTTGTAAAAAATACCTAAAGACTTCCAGACCATTGGCACTAACTGTTCATTTAATAATAAGGTAGATGATTTGGGAACTATAATTAGAAATAAATAAATACTCGTTGCAAAAGGTTACAGTTTAGAGAATGGTATTGACTATGAAGAAACCTTTTCACCAGTAGCGATACTTGAAGTAATCAAAATGTTTCTTTATGATGTTGTACATTTGGATTTAAAATTATTTCAAATGGATGTCAATAGTTATTTATTAAATGGTTATATAATTTAGGATGTTTATTTGGAACAACCCCATGGATTTCCAAACGCAAATTTTCCAAATAATGAATTTAAATTAATAAAAACTTTATTTAGGTTAAAACAAGCTCCTAAAGATTAGTATGATAGGATCTTCTGTTTTTGGATTTCTAATAGTTTTTCAAAATGAATAGTTGAAACAACATTATTTATTAAAAGAATTTAAAAATATATTTTATTAGTAAGAATCTATGTATATGATATTACTTTTAGATGAAAAAAAATCTCATTATATACTGAATTTTCAAGAATTATGAAAAATGATTTTGAAATGATTTTGATGGGTGAGTTAAAATTCATTCTTGGTTTTCATATTTTTCTGAATAAGGAATGAATTATTTTAAACTAAATAAATTACACTAAGGATCTTTAAAAATGTTTTGGTATGTATAGTACTAAAGGAAGTGAATCTCCCATGAGTATAATATATAAAATAGATCTTGAGGAAACTATTAAACTAATTGATCAAACCAATTACATAGGTATTATTGGAGGTTTACTATATTTATATAGTAACCAAATAGATATTATGTTTATTGTGTGAATGTGTACACATTTTTAATCAAATAAAAAGGAACCACATTTACTTATTGTGAAAATAATTTTTAAATACCTTAAAAATACAACCAAATTAAGATAGTTTTATTCTAAAGGAAGAAAATTTGATTTAATTTTTTATTCAAATTCATATTTTGGTGGTTGTAAGTTAGATAGAAAAACTCACTTTTAAAACATGTCACTTTTTGTAAAGGCCTCTAGTTTCATGGTGTAATACAATAACAGAACTCCACTGCATTATTTTCTGCTGAAGTTGAGTATATAGTTTTAGAAAAAAAATCACAGATTTTGTGGATGAAATTGTAACATCCTAGAATGATAAAGGGTTAAATGACTAAATGATATGACTCATGTAAAAAAGGTTCACCTTTATTTTTGGGAGCCTACCTGATTTAAACTCCACAGTTAACTGTGCTTGGCCCGTAGTAGTGACAGGGATGGGTGACCTTCTATGAAGTTTATCAAGGTGTGAGTGAGTGAGGAAAAAACACACTAGAAAGAACATGTGTTGGCCTATGGGATAAGTCATTAG
Organism: Viscum album; assembly: GCA_963277665.1. NCBI lineage: Eukaryota > Viridiplantae > Streptophyta > Magnoliopsida > Santalales > Viscaceae > Viscum > Viscum album. The sequence goes on along the minus strand of OY728128.1, from coordinate 29,285,218 downwards.
TTTAATGGCCCATTCAGGCTTGTGGTTCATCCCCAGGTAAGGGATCATGTGTCTATATGAAAAATGGTGGTACCTAATGGTCCATGACCTGACATCCATGTTAAGGAGGGGTGTGTATTCTGATAATGGGTCTCAGACAATACATTCATATCAGATTTGGAACCTAGCCTTAAGTGTTGTGGTACTACCTGGGTTGAGATATAAGTTCCATAATGAGGATTTTGTGCTCCAAAGGTGAGGTGAGTGTAACACCCTAGAATAATAAAGGTTTAAATGACTAAATAATAGGACTCATGTCAATATGGTTTATAGTTTTTTGGGAGCCTAGCTAATCAGAACCACATAGTTAAGTGTACTTTTCATGGAGTAGTGATCATGATGGGTGATACTCAGGGAATTTTCCCAATATGTGTGTGTGTGAGGACAAAACTTACTATAAAGAACATGGGTTGGCCTATAAGGATATTCATTAGTCTGATGATCCTTTCAGAAATGTGGGTGTGACCTAGGTAAGGGACCAAATGTCTACAGGGAAACTGGTGGAACCTGGTGAGCTAGGACCCAACAACCATGTTAAGTTAGGGTGCCTATGCTGTTATCAATACCCAGTTGTTAAAGAAACACACATTACTAGACTATGAATACCAATTTCTACATGTCCCTATAAATTATGATAATAAAAGTGCAATAAATATCTCTAATAATTCTGTATCAAAATTAAGGAAAAAACATATTGATATAAGACATAAATCTTTAAGATACCATTTTCAAAAAGGTGATATAATTATCGAATTCACTAGAACTATACATAAAATTTCAGATATATTTCTTAATTCGTTGAATATTGATAGAATGAACTATATCATACATGAATTAGGTATGATAAACTATGTATAATTCTTTAAATTTAGTTTTATCCATTTTAGTTGTATGAATTCTTTCTATAAATTCATAACTTTTGTTTATCAATCCTTTTCTTCAAGCTATCATGATGCTTATTTCCCATGTTTAGTTAAGTAACCGTGAATTATTTTTCACACAGTTATTATACTTACCATGACCAACTGGTCATGTGGTCACTATACCTAACATGGAATATGAATCACATTCTCACTATAGTTACTATGTAATTCTAATTGTATGGTCAGTATACCTATCATGTATATTTTGTACTTAGTAGTTTTAGTAAAGTTATCTTGGTGGTATTTTCTTATAATTTTATTATTATTTTATCCCTAAATAATTGAATTTTATAATTTTAATAATAATATAAATCGATTCACATCCTTATCCTAAAATCCATTTTGTTTTTTTAATCCTCAAATGATATCAAAACACCCTTTCATGTGTCCTCTATTTCAAACCCAAACCTTTTATCTTGAATCTCTTACATGAATCTCAGCCCTATGAGTTTAAATCAAAATGTGAGTATGTCGAGAATTAATTGCATTTTCGATGTCTCGCCTCATGTCGAATCACCTCTTATGAAAATATTGATGAAAGGAAGATGAAACTCAAGAATTTTATCTTAGTCTTGGAATCCAAATCTACTTGATTGTCTAGTATGTTCATAGAAATAAATTTATGATTAGTGGATTCTGTTGTGAAAATTTCTAGTGTGGAAATAGATTCGAAAAAAAGTATGGGATTCTTGGTTTATAGAAAATTATAAACCATTTTATCCAAGATTAGTTATGGAATTCTATGATCATATGGAATTTATTTCCCCAAAGAATCTAGATTGCATAAGGACTATGGTAAATAGAGAATCTTTTCACTTTTTTTTAAATTCTAGGAAAAAGCTTTAGGTGTTTCACACAATGGTGATCCTGAGTAGTACCAATGTTTTTAACCAGTAGATCATACTCATTTCGAGTTTCGAATTTTTATAGAGGATATGACTAGGAATGGAAAACTTAGAAGACCAATCGTTATAGATATCAGTGGTGAGTGGACGTTATTGGCTAAGTTTATACAACATCTAATCTATCCTAGAAAAAGGAGACTTTAGTATACTGAGGCACTGGGATCTTTTCTTTTCAATTTTGATGAAAAATATGATCCATATAAATTTGGAAAGGTATATGCTGGGTTACATGAATTAATTATGTATTACCTCATCTAAATTAAATTTCCTACAATATAAAAATATTATTTTATCCCTGTTAGATTATAATTTTCTAATACCTAGGGGAGATAATATCTTCAGATGGTCTATGCCTAACTCAAAGGATTTGTATGAACATGATATCTAATTGGAACCCATGGAATAAAAAATGGGTGTATGATCCTGAAAGTATTTTTGGGAAGTTTGAACCTATGAAATATCCTATTAGATTAAGGGATCTAGTGGTTCCATTTCTTGAACCTGATGAATTTGTTGAGTATTTTGATGATGAAGTGGTTGTTGGTGTGGAAGAAGTAGAAGTTCAAGAATAAGAATAAGATGATGATGATGATGATGATGATGATGATGATGATGATGATGATAATGATGATGATGATGATGATGATGATGAGATTGTCGATCTTGATGAGGAATCCAGGGAGGCATGTGACGATGATAAAATACCTTCTCTTGTTCTTTCTTTTGGAAGACCTATATAACAACCCAATATTTTAAAAGAACATTATGTTCAATAGCATATACACATCACAACACGGATCTTAAACGAACCTCGAAATATTATTATTTAAATATGACCATTATAACCTAGTCATTAAATTGGAGGTTATAAATATTATTAACTAAATTATGAAGTATATATATAAGACCTACTCATTATCAATGTATTAATTAACGCTTTGTGAAGAAGCACATGATTTTTAGTAATTTTATTCTTCAAAAATATGTTTTATTAAAAAATGGGTTTTCTTACATTTTATAAGAATATTATAATTAATTTCATAAATTTAATTTTAAAAATTTCATTTCATTTTTCTATTTAGCATGTCAAAACTATTTGAGGATGAATTTCTATGAAAATTATGAAAAGTTTGAATTTTTAATGATTACTAAAAAATACTATTTTTCATTGAAACATGTATTTAATTTAAAATCATTTAAAAAGTAAAATTATATTTTGGATTAGTTTTAAAATTTCAACAGTTCCTTTTAATCTATTTTTGTTCTTTGAATGAATTTTATAAGTGAATTTAGAATAAAAAATTTTTATACTTAAAAGGAAATTTGTTTTGAAAAACTATTTTGTGTTGTGTTTTGATGGTTTACTTTTAAATTAAATTAAGAAAATTTTGAGTATTGAATTTTCAAAAATGAAGTCCATATTTTTAGTTAGGAAGTATGAATTTATTAAATATACCCATTTTATTTTTTTTCAATATGAATAGTAACCTTGGTAATTTTTCTTATCATGGTAAAGGGTAAATCATGTAATTAAGGCTAGTAATATTATAGTAAAGACTATAAAATGGCCCTAAAATTTGTGCCAATTTTATTATTTGATTAATTTTAGTCTATAATAATTCAATTTCAAACTATATTTCATTTTTCTATTTTTAAGTGATTATTATAGTTATAACATTATATTTAAGGAAAAGTAAAAGTTGTCACACTCATGTTTTAATAAATACAACATTTTTAATATGGGGTTTTCTAGAGGATACGTTTGACTATAAATATTATTATGAAATATAAAACTTTTATTTTTCATCCTGGTAATTTATTTTTAATTTTTAGAGAATAAATAATTATCTTAAATTCTTATACGACACTGATGTAGTAATTGTTCAATTATTGTAAAAATCCAATAAATGATATTAAAAATATTAAAAAAAATAAAATTTGTGATAATTAATTTGATAAAAAAAATTATAGAAGACCTTGACATGTTAGGTATATAATTAAACATTTTTTTAGAATTCTATGTGTTATCTTGATATTTTAGAGTCAAAGTAATGAATAGTTCTAAAAATTGACATTATGAATATTTTATAGTAAATAGTATTTTATTAAATGGTTAAAAAATCCTAAAAGAAAAAAATTGAGAAAAACTAATTTTATATTGTTAATTACATATACCATAGTAAATTTATGGGTCATTTTTCATTTTATAGTTATATTATTGACCCTTATATAGTTGAAAATTTTAATAAAATAGTAATTTTCCAAAGAGTTAACTGGAGATTAAAACAAAAAGATATGGGTATAACTATGACCTAAACATATCCAAATAATATTGGATGAATATAATTATACCATTATCACCTTGTGATAAAATTTTAGTTTTTTAATAGACACATATCCATGAAATGACTTACATATTATTTAAATCAAAGATAATAACAAAATGACACTCACTTTGTTTTTAATATATTTTATTTGTCCACTTTGGTAAAAAAGAAATATATGAATGAACCTAAATTTCTAAATTTATCTTAAGGAAATTATTTTAATTATATTCATATATTTTTAATTTTTATAAATTATATAACTACTTTAAATTATTATGTCATACTAATACAATATTCATTTAATTAACAAAACAATAAAATAAGTGATTTTAGAAATATTATTTTGATATAATATGATTTATTTAACGTGTGAAATGAATTTTATAGATCTATATAAAATATTAAAATGGTTTTAAGTAATTATATTCTAATTATCCTTTTTTAATGTATTTGAAGTCAAATTAAATGAATAGTGTCAATATTGACATTAATGCTAATTTATCAAAATAATGTATTAATAAATTCATAAAAATTATTAAAAATATTATTTTAGTCCATTTTAATGGAATATAGTTTAACACATTATACATGTTCCATTTATGAGTCATTTTTTCATTTATATTAACATTATTAACCCTTTATGATTAAAATAGTGGTTATCATGGTTTTGGTAAAAAATAATTAACCAAGGGGTTAATCAAAAGGATAATGTTTAAAATGACACCAAACCTTGTCTAAATTAAATGTTTTATGGTATTAAAACCATATAATATAATATTATTGAATAAATTTCCATTGTGAGTCATTTTTAATGATAAATTAATTTATTATAATTTAATCTTTTGATAAATTCCAAAAGTGGCCCTCAACTCAATTATAAAAGGGAACCTACTCCCTTACTTATTCACACCACATTGTGCCATCTATCCTGACCAATACATGACCATTTCTCTTCCCAAAATCCTTATACAACTTCTGGTGGTACTTTTTTTTCAAAAATCTCATCCCTATATCCCTTAAGAAGAGATCTAAAGGAAGTTTTCTGAAGAAGGGGTAATCATTTTTACCAACTCATTCAAGTTCATTTCTAATTATACTTCCTCTTAATATATTGTTTCTATACTAAATTAATAACTATATTATCATGATTTTACTTATATTTTATTATTATTATGGTAAAACCATATTCCATTTCATTTCCATCCTATAAAAAGTGAAAATATCACTCGTGTGTACCTGCAGATTACTGTCTATACATAGCAAAGTAATTCGTTTTTCATCACCATTTTACTTGGATAGTTATAAACATGGAAATAATTAACATATATGAGATATGTGATATAATAATGATTCTGAATAATTTAATTATTCTTTCCTATTCTTTTTTTCATCAATTGAAAAATATGAAAATAGCATTCATGGATACGTATAGCATACTATCTCCAAGAATAGTGTATTTCATTTGTCTACATCTATCTCTATATATGACTCTAAATATATGTATATTTTATATATATGATATTTATACCATAAATAATACACTTGAGATTATGGAACTATGATAAAATTATAAGGAACAGAACTACCAAATCAAAACATACATAAAAAAGCAAAGCAACTACCACTCAAAATAGTGATTTTAACATTGAATTGATAATAAATGGGTGATAAAATATTATAGGTAAATAATATATTCTATGATATATATGATCATGGTTCTGTAATATATTAATAAAAATCTATATTTATTATATACGTGTTTTTAACAAATATAAAGGAGGTTAAACCTAATGTAAGGGATTATTTCACAATCTCATTATCATTCGGGATTGTTTATGTATAAGCCTCCATTGGGGAATATTTATCTTCAATTTATATGTTTTTTAAAAAAATCAAAAAGGATTTTTAATATTCTACTAAAATTATTTACAATAATTTTTACCGAGGTTTTACTTTTTATAAAATGGCTTGAAAGTAATCTTTTTTTGTTTTCCAAGCGAGGTACATTATGAATTTCCTAACACAAACACAGAAGGAATTTTTTTAATTATAAAGAATCAGTGATTTCTACTACTATCATGATTCCTAAATTATTTTAATATTCCTTTGTAAGTTTAAAATTTTATTTTAAAAGAAAATTGTTTCCCTTCATGATAGCGCATCTTTTTAAAACTAAGTGATTTAAAAATGAAAATGGGTATTTTCATTAAGTGTTTCTCAATTATCATATTAAAGTATTTGCATCTATGTCAACACCATTTTTTGAATCCTATGATTTATAGATATTGAACTCTTATGATACCATAAAACACATTTTATTAAATGATTCACATTCATTTTGACTAAGGATGTACTATTGTGATACCATTCACCATATTCCATTGGATGGTTTATTCTTTTGTTTATTGATTAGTGAAATTTTTAAAATTTCAATTTCTAGTTTCATTATGAATGTTTATGTTGGTTATGTTTAACTAATTTTATATTAGGAATTAATTGGACATAGTATGTGAATGGTGGGGCCTGTTATAGCCCCTCAATACTTTATTAGGTATCATGAGATGAACTAGTTTGGGTATTGGTAGAGGTATTACCCATTTATGTATGATGTCTTTTTAGATGGCTTGACAGTATGTTTATAAAGTCCCTCATTATTAATTCCCTCATTAAGAGATTAGTTCTTAATTTTAATGTGATTATTTTATTAGTTATGATATCCAGGGATAATTTTTATCTCATGTTATTATGGTATTATTTTATCTATTTTTATTCCTGCCATATTATGCTCATGTTTTTGTTTAATGGAATGTGTTTTAGTTATTTACATTTCCATATCATTTATGATTATTTATCCATGATAGCTTCCACTGTATACATACCCTTATAGTGTATCTGAGCTCACCCCGTTCTTCTTCTTTATTTTTTCCTATGATTCAAAGATATTTATTATGATTGATATACAGGGTTAATCTAATAGAATAATGGTTTTCTCAAAGGATTTAATATGTTATATTATATATTTTAAACTATAATGTAAGATTCATGTATGTATGTAGTTTTTCAAGACTACTAAACTATTCAGTCCTTCAAGATGTGATTCATTGCATATTTTTTCAATGAAATAAAGTATCAACTGACTCTAGGATACTAGGGTTGGTGTATTTAAAACCTGAGTCTTTTTTACCCTTACTATATCATGAGCAAGAGATATAGTCTAAAGCCCTTTTTGATACTTAGGTATTTGTTAGTAGTTATAATCCTGAATAGGATGAGTTTGGTGAATCTGAAAAAGATGAATAAAGTTCTAATAGATCTCTTGTTATAAGAATTATTCCTAGATAGTATATACTGGATCTGTCTACTAAGGCAGAGAAGTACCCATGTTATTCAGTGTTAGGTCTCAACTATTCAAAGTCTGATGAGAATGATTATAATGGTGGAAATCCACCTAGACATGGTGGACCTTCCATTCCTTCTACTCAAAGGGTTATAGAAGGTACTCTAATAGCTCTTATTGAATTTTGTAGTAGACTTGAGATATCTCCTATGAAACCCTCAGTTTAACAAACATTAAAAGAATTTTTTGGTCCTACTATAACCAAGGCTGGTGAGGAAGGTGACCAAGGTGTTTCTCTTAAAGTGAGTGTTGAAGATGCTAAGCATGTTACTCATAAAGAAGTAGTTACTAGTGATAGAGATAAAGATCATATGAATGAGCTAGATCAGTGGAGGATATAGCAGAGTTATATGGTGGGAATATTTATTATAATCCATATACTTTTTTCCCTGTCTCAATATCTTTACATATTATATCACAAAGGATTATTTTAATAAGTTCAAATCAGATCTGATGGGTGTGTTCAAAGAGGTGTTCCTTGGTTTTGTAAATCTTTAGATCCAATGAGAGTGAAATATTTGTCCAAGGATGTTAGTTTGGTAATATCTTATCTTAAACCTAGATTTCATCTCAACATGGATTTATTGATAAATGATATTCAGTATTTAAAAGCAAGGATAGATTTTTTTCAGGAATGTTTATCCGATTTTATATTTAAGTTAAACCATAGGTATCTCATTTCAGTGTTTCGTGCTTCTATTTCTATAACTCCTCATCATTATCCTCATTTTCAACCACCTATTAATGAAGTAATGATAAGAGATATAATAATATAAGTGTTAAAATTTGTGTTTTATGAGTTAAAGTAGACATGGGAAGTGGAGTTTTATGGTTTTCAAACATATGTTTCTAAAACATTGGCACTACTCATGAAATATGTCAAATAGGTTTGGAAAGATATAGAAATAATAAATAAGTCCATTGATTTCTACCTAAGTCAGATCTCCACCAAATCAAATTTAAAGGTTATGTTCAAAACTCTTGCTTTGTATCTCAAAATGCCACCTTTGACCTAGGATTTTAAGTCTCATGTTTACAAGATCAAGGTGCTTACCCCAGAATTAGAAGCCTTCATGGAAAATAAAGAGGACTTTCTTCATGAATTGGAGCTTGTCTATCAGTATATGATTAATTTTACCATGATGATGGAACCCTACCATTACACTAATAATATATTCATGCTAGATCATCCTCTTATACCTATGTACTTATCTTCTACCACTACCTCCTCTTCCCTTAACCCTTTTGGATTTTCTCTAATCCAATCAATCCAATATCTTAGCGCTATTTACAGATGTGTAGTCATCAGTGACCTTGCTCCCTCTTTAACACCATATACAATATATTATGGCATTGTCTCTACTTCTAAAGGAAATGATCATATCCTTCATTAAAATATCTAGGATGTTTTATATTAATATTCATAGTTTAATTCTTTATTATTACTAATTTTAACCATTTTTGTAATATCTTTTGAAATATTAATTAAATTCTCATAATTATTCTCATTTATGTTTATATTTTTCCTATTATATATTTATTTTACCTTTAATACACTTTTTGATAATCCCCAAATGGGGAGTAATAATAGGGATAAAGGATTTTAACACCTTTTTAGGTATGAAATTGATAAAAACTCTGGTTTACTCAATTCAACCATTACATCTATTATTTATTTCATTTCCCAAATTTATCATGTTTTTTTTATCATCAAAATGGGAAATATTTTTGGATCATACCATCACCTTAGTATTTTAATCTTCTAAAATCATGATTATAATTTTATTAATGAATTTCATGTTTGGTTTTATTCAAATGTTTTTTCTTTCCAAACATAAAAAATAGAAAAGTCTAGAATATATTGTACATACCTAATGCATGAAGAAATTCTATAGACCATGAAGTTAAAGTGACCATTTGTTACTTACCCCATGAACAAACTATCTACCATGCCCCAATTCTATCCTTGTCTTGTACTGACCAAGTGTTGACTCAATGTGACCTCACAAAGGAAACTACCTACCATATGATGAAATCTATTTACCATGTGAAGGTAAGTAAATTTTATTTTAAGTAATGTGCTAACTACGGGTGTTATTATAGTGACCACATGAAGATATGAACTAACTTAAAGAACAATTCAAGTGACCATGAGAATAATAGTACCTACTATGAGATGGAAAGTGCCTACCATCAGAAGAAGAGTGCTAACCACATGAGGAGATGTACCTACCAAGAGAAGAATAGTGCCTTCCACATAAAGGAGTAAGGTGACAATGCCTAGTTGTCATGGAAAATGACCATTCCTAGTTTCCATTCAAAGTTTATCTACCTAGTTGTCATGTCTAGTTTTCGTTCCTAGTTGTTGTTCCTAGGTTTCATACCAACCAATTGTGCCTAGTAACTAGGGAACGAAGTGATTCTACCTAGTTGGGGACCAATATTCCATGTTTAACATAAGAAGTAGATTATTTTCAAATCTCCAATAGATATTTTCAAGTATTAATTGTAAATTAAGTTCAATTAAGGCTATAATAATTGTTCTTTAATTTCTGATTTGATATGGATTTATTTTTAAGAAGAATAACCACTTATGGAAAAGAGAGTTACACTTACAAAGAATAACATAGGAATATGCACATGAACCTGTGATATATAGAATAGTAATTTAGAACATTATATGACACTCTATTTTTCTGAACCTTCTATGAAAACTCAACTGAACCCTTTCAAAGAAAAATTCAAGGACTTCTGAATAACCAAATCTGACCAAACTAAGCTACATCGAATCCTCACACTCATTATTTTTATCTTTTTATTTTATCTTAAAATTAGAATTGTGTTTTTTACTCTATTTATCTATAAGCACAAACTCCTATACTAAAATGGACAGCTATAGGCACTCTCTTGGAATTTTTTCTTTTTTACTCCCTTTCATAATTGGGGAAGAGGTCACGTCTTACATGGAATTATTTTATCTCATGAAGAAATATATAAGAGGAAATGTAGCCGAGGTATCCTTGTGTTCTATTGTGTAAAACCAAGTCTAGTTAAAAGATCAGTTTATTTTCTAATAAACCTTTTAGCAGTGGGTGATTTTCAAGCGGATGGGATTAGGTATCAACTTGAGACTAAACGCCTTGTTTATTTTCAATATGACTATATCTATTTTGTTTCACTCTATTTAATGAAATTATATTTTCCTTATTTATTAATAATTTAATAAAACGTTATTCTAATAATTAAAATTAATTTGTGTTTTATATAAGGCATTTTATTTAATGAAATTAGTTTCAAAAGTTATGGTATATTCAAAATTATTTTACTTGAGTTTTGGTCGAGCTTTTGAGAAGATTCTCTAAAGATTAAATTATATAATTCTACAATGTTAGCTAACTGGGTGTATTTTATAAATTGGAAAATTTTATTTTTAAATCATTTAAACATAAATTTTTATTAGGAACTCTATTCACCCCCTCTTGACTTATCCACTTGGACCAACATTAATAAACCATCAATTTTGTACTAGTTATAGCATACAACTCCCAAATTTATTATCATATGATTCCTCTATGCCTTTTATAAAAAATCATTGTATCACCTTTATGATATCCCTATAAATCATAAAATATGATTTCTTATCATATTTGAAAATAGGAATATCATTCATAAAATACGATTGATATCACTTGAATTTTTTATGTGGTGTAAGCCTATCAATCATATCCTATGATTCATGCTATAGCACCAAATATGATTGGTGAATAGAATGTTTTTCATTAAATTCAATTATGAATTTAATTATATAAATTATAAATTGTTTACAAATAGTGATAAAAGGTATTTGGGGGTATTTATTAATTTATAGTGTTTTGTAAATTAATGAATTATAAAGAGTATATAATTAATTAACTATATTTCTATAAAACATTTATTAATAAATATTAAAAAAAATTGAAAGTTAGAATTAAAAAATATTATTTAAATTTAATTTAATTCCTTATGACTTATAAATAAAATTTTTATTTAAAAATCATAAGGGTAGTTTATAAAGGTTTTATAAATTAAACAATGAAGCCAAAAAATAAATAAATGTCTTTTTATTTAGTTATAAATTATTCATAATGGATTAATTTTGATTTTTTTAAATTAAAATTCCTTATTTTTAATATTATTCAGACCACATATAAATATTTTTTATGATTTATTTTATAAAGGTTTAAATAATGTTAATTATTTGATATTTAGATTATAGAAAAAGTTTATAGAATATAAATTAAAATACAAAAAAGTTTATATTTCATAAAATATCATATACTTAAAGTAAATTACATATAATTAATAATATAAAAGATTTCATATTATGAAGTGAATATAAATTTTCTATATTTAATATTATGTAATTTCTATAATGTATATCTAAATTATAAAGTGTTTATATTCAGATTTTATTTATGAATTGTTCATAAATGTTTATATCATGTTTGAATTCATAAAGTTTTCATTTATTTAAAAGTTTTACCTTGTTTATTATTAATGGATATATATTTTTTATATTGTAAATATTTTTATTATTTTGTTTAACGTTGATAAACAAATTCTTATTAAATTTCCACACCATTCATTAAATGCTAGGTACGTAACTTAAAATTTAGTTTTCATATATCTTGACACAGGTTTTTAATTAATGTCGTTAACTTGAATATAGTTGTTGAATATAGTTAATATATATTAGGTTTTATAGTTATGATGAATTGAATTCTCTCTTGAGTAAGTTCTCCCTAGATAAGGGACATTGGATCTGACTTCCCATTCATTTAGAGGCTTACGCCTTATTCTAGAAATTTTGGGGTTGGTTATTTATTCCTATAAGATTTCTCATGTAAAGATTATAAATATAATATAATTCCAAACATTTACATGAAAATTTCAAGTACATTATGTATAGGATTCATTTGGATATGTGTAAATACGTTTATCTTTTATTTTGGGTAAGTAAAAAAAATTGGGTTGTGTAAGGAGTTACACAATAATATGGTTTTAACATATTAATTTAGTGTGTGGAATACAGATTATAGAACTAAACAATTATAATAGTGAATACATAAATGGAAGAACATGAGATAATATGGTAAGATTAAATCCACTTGAAAATACTATGTGTCTAATTCCTTTCAAAGAGGCACTTTTCAAGACATCGGTCGTCCAACTAGGTTGGTCATGCCAAAGTTGAGTACCCAAGGAATATCTTTTGTAACTAAAGAAAATAATGAGTGACCCTAATAGGATTAGTTACCCATTTTTTGAGTTTTTTTGTTACACTTAGTTGGGACATCCTAATATTATTATGTTACCAAATGAATATATTTAGGTTTATCCACTTGATGTTTTATACAATGCGTCTTCCACTAAATTATCAAAAATTAATATATGATATGATTGGGATGATTCCCTAACCAAATATCTATGTAATTGTATAAAAGAAAAAGTGAACCAAATATTAGTAAAATATGGATCTTATCCCACTTATGAGTATAATTTTTTCGAAAGGGGGTCATCGTTTTAGTGGGGGAAATTTAATAAAATTCCTTACAAAATGGTAGTAAGACATGATACTCATCTAATAAAAGATTCTCTTATATATAATAACATCATCATAAAACATAGCTTTGAGATAAAACCTATAGAAAAGAGAATAATGTTATAAAAAACTCCTAAGATAGGTAACTTAAGAAAAGTTATTAACTAAAAAAAATTATATGTGTTACAGAAACACCTTACGGAGTAAAAAAAATATTAAATTGTTCAATAGGTAAATATAGACAGTTATTAGAAGCATAAAATTATTCACCGGTAGTTTCAAAATAATTATCTGAAAAATGGCCTAAAAAATTATTCCCAACTTATATACATGATATGATTGGATATGTTAATGACTTAGTGAGACTAGAGGTTTCCTTAGTTATTATTCTCATTAAGGAATTCATTATGTTCTCATGTATGGATATGCTCCAAAAATATGAATTAATTCAAGAAAATTTGACTTGATATTTTCATGTGTTGAGAATATATGAACTCATCATATGATTTTTAGACTGTAGTGTTGTGTAGATAGTGCAAGTGGGTAAATGTTAAAACTGGAAGGAGAAAAGTTAGTTGAAGAGACTAACAGATTTTCATCAAGTATATCGTCAAGGTAATTGAGAATTAAATGCATGATCATGAATAAAGATTAATGATTCCATAGTATGTTATTTTTTGAGATTTCTAAAGGGAGTTTTGAAACACAAAAAAAATGTCCATGTTAGGTATTAGTTTTAAATAAGATGATTCTTCAATTTTGAAGGGAATATAATACCATATGTATATTTAAAAATATATTATAAGTATAAAGGATTTTAAAATCAAGGTAATAGTTGATAGAGATTTTAGTTTTCATTCAAGTGATTAATTGAAGAGTTTCCATGTCAAAGGATTAAATTTAATGAAATGTATCAATCTCATATGAATATAAATATAGTTATCTCATTCCTAATATATGATAAGAGATATTATTTGTTAAAAATGTTTTATTGTGAACAATAAGTTATAATAAATTCTATACACATGGTTTACGATTAATTGGTTTCTATAACATGTTTTGGAAAAATATATAAGGATAAAAGTTTTTTTTAGGATAAATTGTTTACCAAGATATTTTTTAAAATATGAGGGATGTGATCCCACCACCCATCATTAGTATATTTTAAGGAACAAACTCTTCCTTTAAAAGTAAAATATTCAAACACATAGAATATCATATATAATATGTAATCAATAGTTTATTAGTTAAATATTCTTATCAAAAGGAAATGAGAGTTATTTAATAAACACCAAGAAGTTTGTTATCTTAACATGATATTTTAAAGATAATATAGTGTCTTAGAGGATAATGGGAGTATTTTTGAACTAAAAAAAGTTCAAAGCTGACAAATAAAAGATTATACCAGTCAAAATTTAAAAGTGGTTTCTACTTAATATCCTAAATAATTTTGGACATCTTATAGTAAATACAAATGTAAAGGGTTTAATTTAGTTTCCGTGGGAAAATAAATGTCATTTCCCTAAAGGGTTATTCCATTAAAAATAAAAATTAAATTTTACCTAATATTTTAAAATATTTTTAGGGTATGGTAGTAAAGAAAAATGTAAAAGAGTTTCATTTACTTATAGTAAAAAAGTTAATACTACTTTATCCTAAAAGAATTTAGGATGTGGTATTATGTAATAATGTAAATAGTTACATTAATTACTATAAGATCTCAATGGAAAATGTTTTATGGAAAGGGTTCCAAGGATTATTATGTTAAACATAGAAATATTTTTAAGTAGATAACATAAGTTGAAATCATAACATTTGATATTGTCCATTTAATGAGTTTTAATATGTTTAAGGAGTTAAATATTGTAAATATAATGCCTAAATCTCACTATTATTCAAAGTTTTTTTCTTTATAGATATTAATAACTAAAAGGTTTAATGGGGTGGTTTTACTATATGGCCACATAAAGATGTGGTAGGAATTACATATAGATGTAATGATTTATCAAAACCCCAGAAAGTGAAAAAAACTTAAGGCTAATTAGGTAGTCTATCAAATATGATATGATATACTGGGATTTATAAGTATTGTTAAAATAGTTTAAAAAATGTAGAATATATAATATAATGGGTAATATACTCTTTATTATTCTTTCACATTTGATGCAGATATATTGATATATATTTTATAAAGTTTAATGATAATTAACCACTCCAAATATGACTTTGAGTTATCTTCTAACTGATATTCATCAAGAAGTATTATAATTTATGATAAAATGTTAAGGTTAACTTGAGTATTATTCTTGTATCGAGATATATAATATTCTCAAAAGGAACAAAATAGATGTTGTGCACTGGATCACCCACTAATTATACCACATGGAATGTAATACACTATAAATTTGGTATACTAAAGTTGATTGGATTATATTTTGAGTCCCTTTTACCTATGTTTTGTGAGATACCTATCATGAAAACCTTTATAATATGACACCTTTCTTATTCAAGCCTTGAGTCCTAGCTATTTAGGGGGTGGTTTGGAATGTTTTTGATCACATCGTCTGTTGGATCTCAACTAAGATGAGTTTTTTTCTCCCATATTACAAGTATGACATTTAATCCCTTTATTGAGATAGTTTTAGGGAGTGTGAAGATGAACCTAAATAGTATATTTGATGTGATTATCTATTTTAGTGAGGTACATGTGGTGTGCACATGAATAAAGGTCAATGAAATATTATGTATTTATAAACCAGGTCAGTCTATACTCAGATATTTGGGAACATATGAGTTAGATATATGGGATTGATATAATCTATGTCATATAACCACTCAAAGTATTTTATAAAGGGAACATATGAAAATGGATACTAGCATGTGATGCAACTGGTGGACATATGTATACCGACACATGTGTTTGATTGAGATCATTCCAAATCACCCTGTAGATTGAGTATCATTCATGTTTTTCTAGATAATTATCTTTTATTATATTTATGGATCTATTGATTCATATTTATTTTCAATTCTAAAAATTCCCATGGGGAAACAATTTACAGTTAAATAAATGGGGATATATTTTGACTCATAGAGATTATTTAAAATTGTTTAGAGTTAATCCAAAAGAGTTTTCGATGGGTAATCATAAGGTATTACATATTATGTGATACATGGTGAAGTTTATGAGAACTTTACAAAACTATTTTGGATGATATCCAAAAGGATTTTTGGATATTGTTTCACAAGTCACTATATATGATACAATATAAGGTTAAATAGAATAAAGTCTTTATGGATTTAGTGAAAGTGATTGATTGAAGTAGATATGTACTAAAGTGATTTATACATGTGATTCCAATGGATATATCATATAATACAACAGATGGATATCATAGGTGACACTACCCAGTCAATCATAAGATGTGATTACGTAATGTCATATGTACACTTCTATCTCCAGTTGTAGTGTATGATTTCACATATCATATGGAATATATCATGTTAATGTATTACATTTATTATGGGTAGCTGAATGATAATTATTATCATTCAAGTAATTATTCCACATTATATATCATAAATGATGTTTTTAGTAGGATGAAATTATTTATAGTTCAATACATTCATTAAAGGGTTTCATGAATTGGTGAATGCATTTACACATGCATTATAACACATGATTAAATTAAATCTCACTAGAGGATAATCATTGAAGGATTTATAAAACATAATCATCGATGATATGTTGAGTAAAAAAATGACTCGAGATTTGGGTAAATATTCCCTACTCAAATCTCTCTTCTTCTACCTTATTTATGTCATGAGGTCCTAACATATTGTGGAGGGTGGAGGTTCTCACTCAATCATCAAGTGATTTAGTAATCTATGGATACATCATGGATAGGTGAGCCCATTGGTTTCCATTTAGTGATCTTTAGCAAGCCTATTCAATCAAATATGACAATGAACATATTTGGGGAATTCTATGATGATTATTCATTTCTAGTTTATGCATGGTTTATGTATTCTATCATGGTTTACATTTGGATTGGGTTTCTTTTACTGCTTATATTTAATTTAATAATCATTTTAGATCCCTAGAAACCCCAATAGTGGTGAGATGGCTGTTGACGCCCACCAAATGAGCATCAAAAATTCCATAAAGGAATAAATAAATAAATATGGGTATTATTTTTTCCGCAGAGAAAAGTAGGAAAAAGTTGGTTGAGGTCACATAGATCACATGAACCCCCAGAAGATACATGATTGCATGAACTTTGGAAGGTCATGCAGATGGTCATGTACATCATATATATTGAACAAGATCTCACAGGGCCCCTTTGAAAAAAATCCTTATGCTCTTGAGAAAGTGTCCTAGATAATCAGGGATCACACAATAGCATATAGATAAGATCCTCCAAGTCACATGCTTTTTCAACCAAAGGCTTCCTGATGAACCATCCAAAAATACTTGAAAAAATAAAAGGAAAATATCTAAAAGTTGGGACCCAATTTTTGTTATAAAACACACATGATAATCCTTTGAAAAATAGATAGGACAAATGTGGGAGCCTCTTTTGGCCATGAAAATCATGTGACAGGCATCAGGCTGTTCAAAAGACACCACAAGCACCCAATGACATGTGTGCCTTATCTCATGAAATCCCACTGACATGTCATCATCATCATGTTAAGGGCCTCAAACATATTAAGAATACCTCACACACCCCCTTTGGCTCTATAAGAAAAAATAGATGGAATTTACCATGAAATTATCATGCATACCCCTAAGAAATTTTATTTGTTGCATGATAAATCACAAGGTGGTAGAGTGATTGTCTTCAACAACACTCATACAACCTCACGAGGTCCCTAACCTTTGTAAAATAAACATGGAAATAAAGAGAAAAATGATGGGAATATCTCACAGTTGTAAAACCCAAGAAATGAACATAGGCCATCGTTATCAAGGACTTGCAAAAACCTTCAGCTTGACAACCAAATTTGGAAAGTTCACTTGGAATGTCATCTTTGTCTCATGAAAGGTCCAAGAAAAGTCATATAAGATCATGTGAAGGAATTTGGATGGGTGCCCTAATCTCATTAAGGAACATGGGCATGTTATCCTAACAATATTATAGTCCCTTGTAATTATGAATTATTCAGAAATATCCCATTAATTTGATATAATCTGATAATTAAGGCATTGATGGGATGGTCTCGCAGTCACTGAAAATCAATCGACACCCCCAGAATGACCTACAATAGGAACTCATGAAACACATGATGTTGAGGCCCTCCACCGACCCCATCTTGGATTCATGAAATATGTTCCATGAAAATTGGAACAAAATAGGGGTGGTGAGGCCTATAAATCCTCCACCCTAGCATGAAAAATGAATGGACATTTCCTTAGAACCTCACATCGGTGCACTCAGGAATTAGAGAAGATTTCTAGGAGTGGATGATCCTACAATTTGAAAGGCTTTCTATCAGGTAAGATGTGAAAAACAACTTGACCAATCATGGATCATGCATTAGCACTTTGTGTGATCACTCAAAGATCATGTGAAGGACTTATGGTGGGTCACGTGAAGAACATCATGCATATCTTCTAGATAATGTGAGACTTAAAATAAGACAATGTGAAATATCTAATTCATTTACAATAAAAGTTTAGAATGATGACTAAAAGATAGGAGACTTATGTGAATAACATATATTTTGATCCTCATTCACATCATGTGAACCACCCAGGATATGAGACACCACCAAAAAATTTCACCCAAATCTCATGACACTCCTTTGGTATACTATTTGAATCATGTGAAGTTCTCTGGAAATATATAATCAAGTCACAAGGTTCCCCCCAGGCATGCCACCAAAGTCTCGCAAATCCCTCTAGGATCACCATAAAAACCTCAAGGTGTCCTTCAGACATGTCGCCTGACTCATATGGAAACACTAGTACATGTTAGCTGAGTCTCATGATATCACTCACTCATGTCAATTGGCTCTCACAATTTCCCCTTTACATGCTAGCTAGATCATGTGATGTCCTCTAGATATGTCATCCTGGATCATGTGTCACCCACCAGATATATCGCATTGACTCTCACGAATCCCTCCAAGTGTGCCACCAAGATTTCATGGTTACACTGGAGAAATTCATCTAGATCATGAGATTCCATTTAATCATGTCATTCGGGATGATGTGATGGCTTCTAGGTTCATCCATCTAGGTCTCGCGATGTCCTCTAGACAAGTATCCTTGATCATGCGATAACTCTCAAACAAGACATCCAGGATATGCGATGTCCCTAGGACATTCCAATTTAATCATATTATTTTCTTTGTACATGTCTCCAATATAACTTGACATGTTTATACATCCTTCGACATTTTAGGATAGATAATCAAGGAAGTTTAATAGGTAGTCAAACAGGTCAGGTAGATGACCAAGATAGGTCAGATGGATATCCTAGGACTTGATAACCATGTCCAAACTTAGTGTGTAAGCCTCAATCATAAGGGAAACATCGATGTGTAATTCCCAACAAAGTGAAATATGATGAATCTAATTCCTACCATAACTTGAAAACATAGGATGCCTCCCTAAAGCCTGAGCTCCATATTAAAAATTCCCATGGGTAATCCCTTCACATAAGCCATGAATCCACATGCAGTAAGGTTTATTACTTTCAATACCATTTTTCTCACACCGATCATAGCTCACATGGGCTTAGGATGGTGAAATATTTATATCATTTGTATCATGAATCTTAAAAATCCTGTGAATTATTTATTATGTAAACCCCAATGAGTGCCATGATATAAACATCCCCCATATGATGACATCTACCTTGGGGCCAGTCCTAGGGGCATGATCAAACTATGATAACTCTAACTCTTACTCTATCTAGGATATGTAGGATGTCTCCTCAATAAAAAAAGCTCAAATATTCAATTCCAAAGTTCCCTTGCATATGTCCTTTCTATGGGACATAAAAATGCATGGATTTAATGAACTTTGTGGGTTTTGATTCCTGCAATAAATAGGATATTTAGGATGCCTCATAATGTATCAATTCCCTCCATGCAATGTTAACTGCCTTCTTACATGGTAGAAAATTATGAAGTTTCTAGTTATTTGGCTTCATCATATAAGTAGCTATTCATTACTGGGAAATGGAAGAAGAAACTTTGATACATATGGATGGATTTACTAATGTGATCCCATTATCCGACACATAAAAGTGGTTAACCTATGATCATTTTTTTAGTTTAACTAGTCTGAAATTGGGATTAAGTAGAGCTTCATAAACATTTCTTAAATCAATAATATATTCTTGGAGTAGGAAACAATCCCCCCCCAAGGGTGTGATGAGCTTGTCCTCTCATCCTCTCGACCTATGCGAGTCCTTGAGTATCATTGGGTCTGAAACCCCAACTGATCACTTGACTTTGGAAAGTACGTGTGTACCCAGTTTTGGATAGCAGAACTGTTGGAAATTTCTATTAAGATTGAAAATAGTGACCCAATGTCAGTTATTTTGAAAGAAATTGAACCCGTCACAATCAATCATCGGTCCAAACCAGATTCACCTTCCTCATCCTCTCTTCTATCAAAACCAAAATGGGGAACCAAACATGAATCAATCAAATAACAAAATGATTGGTTAATCATGCATGAAGACATTTTTTCATCTCCTATGTAAATTTTTTTTTGGGACTCACACGAAACCCTCAAATAAAAGGATAGTAGGTTTCTACATTTAAGGCCACCTTGTTGGAATATCCAAGACAAAAAAATGGATAAACCTGACATAAATATTACCATTGATCCTTTATAATTAGGGTTCCCATGAAATAAGTTCATCCTTGCATTGAAAAGTCCATGAAAGAAGGATGGACAAATTTGGAATAAAAGGAAAATTATGTAAACCAGGCATATTCGATTGAGCACACATCATGCCTATGATATTTCACTAATCGTTGACCTTTTTCCTTTTTATATGCATGACTGAAAATAATTATCTCAAAAATAGTACCCTGATCTGAAATAATGTCATCATCCAGCAACCGTTCCAACAAGTCAGTTGTGGATGCAACCCCCATGGGTTGAAAAATGAACTCACCTTACCAAAAACATCAACATCATGTGGAGAACACAATGGTCTAGTAGTACCATTGATTTGGTACAATCATGACCCTTGAATATTCCTATAAGGGTCTGCAAGTACTGAAACTGATTATTCTTCATCATCTGAAGAAATATCCAGCTAAGCTATTGGTCCTCAATTCCACATCTAAACAATTCTGCAGCATATTCTTAGATCACGACAATCACCACCTTCAGTATCTGATAAACATGGAGTAGGGAGTCAAATATAGAAACCATCCAATTTATGGGCCTCTGAGGAGAGCTCCAATCAATAGGTATAAGGCCCCAGCCTTAAACCTTACTTAATCTTGAGTTATTACAAGATTACACATTGAGGATCTTTTCAGGTTTAGAGTTTTAGAGAATTAGATCATGAAACTTGCATTACATTCCATATTTAGACAAAGTGGTTACATGAAAGACAGTATTCATTCTTCCCATCAACGGAAACATATTTAAAATAAAACATGGATTCTTTCTTGACACATCCTGACACTTTCATCACATCATGTACCCTTCCCTTGACCTGTGAAAAAAATTTTAAAAACATGGGATGAGCATAAAAAGCTCAGTAAGGGATATAAAAATATGGAAAGGAATCATGAGTACATGTATACATAAGAATTAAATCATGCTTTACCCATAAAACATAGGCACTTTAACATACCTCATAAAATCATAGAAATAATATGACATAAAGGTAACTTGAGGAATTCATAACATTCTTACGTAGGGAGTAACCCTCTTGGTTACGTTTGGAATACCCATCACAGTATATTCCCTAAATCTCTTTGGAGAAACCATAACGTTTCACTCCTTCACGTTACACAATGCATTGGAGAGCTATATCGGGCTCACCCGCCCTTAGTTTATCACGGAGCCACCCGTTCTTCATAACAATGCCCAAGAACCATAACATAATCTTATCACATAAAACATGAATAAAGGAAACATAACATTTCCACATTTCAATCACAATATAACATTTTAGGATATTCAAATAATTAATCCATTAAAAAACCATTTCAAAACCATTTAAAACATTTAATAAAGAGATTTTTGAATCAAAGTGTTCCATACCACCTTGAAGCTTAAAATTTTAAACCATTAATATCCATATAAATAAATCCTTAAAACCATTTTGAAAACATGGATATTAATAAGAACAAATAATTAAAACATTTAAAATGATATTTTGGTTAAAGGGGTTTTACCAAAATTAGTGACACTTGAATACAATAATTGAGGAATAACATTTAGTCAGAACTTTATAATATCATGAGAATAAATGTATTCATTATATAATACTCCAAAGGATAGTATATACACCATATAAGAGTGAATTGGTGCATAACAACAATGAACCCACAATAGAAATGTCAAATGTGATGAAATCCCTTATAAAGAAGGTATCCTTAAATTAAGGACAAATCAATCTCAAAAATATGTGAGACAAATATAAATACACCCAATATAAGTGGATATTAAGTGTAAAACAATCAAAGTTCATTCACACATATTAAATGGATGACATATTCAATGACTACATGTTGAACCCAAAGAAATCGAAATTGGGTTAAAAAGTTCCCTTGACAGCCTAACGACATCACATCAAAATGCGTTGGTGAGAGATAAAAAGTGTATCTCATCACTTGGACATAAAATTTACATCAATAAGGATATATGAGAACATATCCCAACATAAAAATATGTAAATTAAAAGACGCAACAAAAGAAGACTTTTAAAAAAGAGGATGGTGAAAGGTTCCCTTACCGACTTGGGTATCTTTCAAAACATACACCCCATGAAAGAAGGATAATAGATCATTGATGTAAATACTCATAAACGAAATTATATTACACAAAGAGTAGAATAATGGACAGTACATACACCACTCAATGGAATTTGTGGCAAATGTAGCATAAATCTCACGGGAATAAAAGTTAGATGAAAAATCCCTTACGAAAACTCGGCAGCCTAACGGCGCCACATAAAACTTCCGAATATGGATTAATGAGATCAAATAGGGTATCTCATCACATTACAATAAAATGTACAGCAAGATTAATATAAAAGAACATCCCTCAACATTACAAAAAGGATCTTAAAAGAAGTGACATAAAGGAGAGTACTTAAAAAGAAAGAGAGAGGTTAGATCTCTTACGAAAGTTCGGCAGCCTAACGGCGCCACTCAAAACTTCCAAAATGGATTGATGAGAGAGAATAGGGTCTCTCATCACATGAACATAAAAATTACAGTAATTTTAATATAAAATATCATCCCAATAACAAGAAATATGAGCTTTAAAAGGAATGACATAAAAGTGTGTACTTAAAAAGAAAGAGAGGAGTAGGATCCCTTACCTCGGGTCCGACTTGACTCGATCGTTCTTTAATCTCATGAATAATAAACATGAGTTAATTTCTATTTGATTAAGAACCTTTTTCAAGTTAATTATTCATTTTATATCACTTATTTCCATTATGTAACCATTTAAGTTAATAACGTTTGTTTTGTCGATATTTGGTTCTTAAGTCGAAAGTGGACTTCTTACAATTACATGTTGTTCGTGTGGTCAAAGGTTCTTTATATCCAGAATGACATTCCTGATTTTGATATAATATATATAATATATATCCGTCATATACATGTATTTATAATATTACATAATCATTTAGAGGTAAGAAATGAAATGCACCGTTCATGGAGACGGTAAGCCGTACGTACGCATGAACACTACTTTCATTTCTTTGTCATATTATTAGAATTAAAACTAAATGAGAGGTATGTATATTTTAATTACAGAATTATATTCATAATTTAGATGTATCATTCATCATATATATACATTATATACATGTACTTATAATAGTACATTACATTTGGGGATAAGAAATGAAATGCACCGTTCATGGAGACGGTAAGCCGTACGTACGCATGAACGCTACTTTCATTTCTATCTCATACTTTAATTGAAAGAAATAATAATGATATAGAGGTATATAATAATTCCAGTATAACATCATATATAATAACATTAAATCCATCCCTTATACGTCCCACGTATGACATTAACGTATCACATCACTTTGAGGGGGCGGTAGTCCGCACTTCCTAAAATGAAGATATCGCGTATACCCATAATGGAAGCCATAAAGGTAAGGCACAAATGAAAAATACAGAAGTATAAGTAAAAAAATAAACATATTATATATCATATATAAAAATAGTGACATCATAATGGCCACCTTTGAAGGTGTTAAATGAGTATTGAACAATCATCGTTTCGGGAGGCAGAATTTCGCCATCCACAGAAACCGTATGTTCTTTAACCATTTGATGTAGTTGTGTGAGAGTTTAGCTCGAATAAATATTATAAAAACATACTAGTATATTGAAGATACTGTTGTTTTTACAAAAGAAGTAAATAAAAAGAGTTTAGGGGGTTGGAGAAGCAAAATAAAACAAATGAACATGAGAGAATGAATTACCTTTAAAAGTGTAACTCCTTTTGATTTGAGAATAAAGGATTCCTTTGAAAGGATTATGCCCAAAGGGAATCCTCTAGGATGAGGAGATGGATGTGGAGAGAGTAAATGGGCAGGGGTTGGCCGATCCAAAGGCTTGAGGAGTGTGTGAAATGAGGTAGAGGTGGGGGCCTTTTATAAGAGGAGAGGAGGGGTACTTTTGGAAAGTAAGAAATATTACTTTATTTGAAAATGTGTTTCGGTTTTAAATGGTCTCACATTGATATTATTCGTGGATAAGGTGTTAAGGGTTCGAAATCCACCCACCCAATAAGTTTTGGACATGTGTAGTTCATATATTTTACATTATCTTTCCATTTTATTTAAATCGTCAAATAATGATGTCATCGCTGCATCATTATTATGTCACAAATAATTTAAATTATTTAATGTATAAAAATTCTAAAAAAAATACTATGATGTAGGAAATCTGTTTAGATTTCCAATGACTATTTATAATCAAAAATATGACTTGTATAACCCCACTTAAAAATTTTTTTAGTAAAACATATCATGTTTGTGTCATTTTTACTTTTACATTAAATAAAAAGTTATTTATGTCATTTTCCAACCAAAGTGGATCCATGGGGTCCCCAAGTTGACCCATGGATTTTCTTGGTCGGCCATTACACCTCCAATTAGGTTAGGACATGTTTCAGGTTCATTTCATTTTATTAAAGCATTATTTTTACCTTAAACTACACTAATTACCACTAATCGCGATTAAAAACTTAATAAGTTACTATTCACCAAAAAAATATTTTTATCCCATTGAACCACATTTTACTTCTTAATTACAACCATGTATGTCGGATTTTTGAAATTCAAAACACATAAGTGGTAAAATTTCATTTAAACAAAAAATCAGCTTTTATAAGTACCACTTAGTGGTTTCACTATTCATCAAAAATTGAAGTTTTTCAGAAAAATCCCAAAAATTCACCCTAAGATATATTTGATTTTCCGAATTCAAAAATGAATTCTGTTTTAAAAAATTCAAAACATATTAGTCACATTAATTAATTTAATAATTAATTCCCGTTGTCAGAGCAAATAGCGTGTTTTTATAAAACAATAAGTATCAAAAGATTGACACTAGTTTAAGTCTGATTTCAAAGTGAAATTAATTCCAACGACCACTATTGGATTTAATGGTAAAAATATTTTCTAATTTCACTTTAAAACCAATTCAAAATATTATCTAATCATATAAATAAATTAGATTAAAAAGAGGTTCTGAATTAAAACACAACATTCTACACTATTCATTAAAAAATGAACTTTATCGGAAAAATACCAAAAAATTACACAAAGTAAAATTTGATGTCCCGATTCTTAATAAGAGTTTTATTTGGTCCAAAATAATGTATAAGAGGGATAAAAACTATATTTAATGACAGTTCTCAATTAAAAGGCGATAAGTGAACCTTTAGTGAAAACTAGGGCATATACACCTAAAATTTAATTCTTTCCGTATTTTAGGCCTTTAGCTTTTATTGGATAAATGTAAAAACATTAAAAAACATATATAATCATATTTTAGTTATTTCTATCCATTCCCGCCAATACAACGGCTACATTTTAACTACCATTTGAAATAATATTATTTTATTATTAGAGTGCAACGTAAGATTCCCCAAGAAACCCGTTGTTGCGTGTTGAGTACGCCATCGAGCATAGCGTCCCCTTTAAAGTCATATTAATATTTTATTCACAAATATGGATAAATATGAAAATGTAATATTCTTTATTTACCTGGGGTGTTACATCCTTCCCCCCTTTTGGGAATTGCGTCCTCGCAATTTTTAAAATTGAGCTTGGAAACATCCTTGAAAGTCCCACATCGGAGAAGAGTCGGTAAAACAATCACTTTAAAATAAAGAAAGATAAGTACAAAGGTCACCCGAGTTAACCCATACTAGGATTCCAAGTATGAAAACATGGACATGGAGGAGAAAACATAGGGTCATCTTCTGATGGAGAGTGATAGGAAACGTGTTTAGGATAAAGTTAACAATAAGAAAATCACAAACTTGTGATGGGTTAAACGGTATTCGATTCCCCAGTAGGAAAAGTTAATATACAACATTTTTGTTTTAAGTTACTTTTTATTGAGGAATTTATTCATAAGGAAACATAATCACTTATCATGTTGACTCTCAACTTTTATTAGATTCCTTACACAAACTCATATTTTCTCCAAAAGGCGAGTATTTAGGAAGACTTGTTCACATTAAGAGTACTATAATCAACTTCTAGAGAATCACCTAATCCACAAAAGAGAACTATATACATCCCATGTATTTAGGCTTTAACCAAAACCAAAACCAAAAAGGTTAGTACAAGGTCAGATAATCCAGAAAAGGATAACCCATTAAAAGAAAATCCATGCTTAATCTCCAAAATTTGTCAAAAAAAACCCAAAGTTCAACAAGGATCATCCGATAAACAATTTGTCCATAACATTCTTCAAATTAAACCAATATAATATTGAAACCCAAATATTTTAAGGATTTAGTCACATATTCTTCCAAGTTAAATCGTAACATTTATCTCCAAACAACATCAGTTTCCCCTAAAGTCTCGTATTGAAAAGTAATTAACCTAATCACATATCCTCCATGATAGGTTAATAATTTTCATAAATAACCCAAAATAAACTTACTCTTAATTAATAAAATCATATAACTAGAAATAATCAGTCAAACTAACCAGGGGCTTCACGTAGTCCAGTGGTAGGCGATAAATACCAGTCGCACTTTGGTTGTGGGTTCGATTCCCGCAGCTTTGTCCGACGCGACAGGATGTCACACGGTCTGTGTGTTGTCCTTTTTCCAAAACTATATAATTTTTAAAACATTCCCCAAAATGAGATAAAATCTTCAAGAATAATCATAACATATTTTAACCTCAAGTTTATCTCATGCCCTTCATTTTCCATCATATCATATAATAACCCATAATTACCTCAAAAGTAAGTATTATATAAACCCTAATGGTTACCTTAATAATTATTACCTGAATTTCCACATCGAGTTGTCCATCTCGTACATGATGCATTAGAGAACTCACCAAGGTTCAAGTGGTTGATCATGACTCCTTGATAGTTGGTTTAGAAAAACCATGAGATTCCTCATTGAATTCCCCATCTCATCCAGTATCTTAATCAGAGAACCACCACAGTTTCCTTCAAACC
The DNA here is from genome assembly GCA_963277665.1 of Viscum album. Lineage (NCBI taxonomy): Eukaryota > Viridiplantae > Streptophyta > Magnoliopsida > Santalales > Viscaceae > Viscum > Viscum album. Next base: position 29,257,154 of record OY728128.1, on the reverse strand, counting down.
CATTGTCACTTTGGTGCCTACTAGATCCAGCCATTTACTAAAACCAAAAATGTCAGTGTGAGTATATCAACAAAACCATCATGTACTAACGAGGAAGGTAAACACTAAGATATACTTACTTATTCACTTTATCTAAAACTAGGACTCTTTCTGAAATCCTAACCATTATGGTAATGTCACTTATGCTTAAAGAACACCCTAACCTCTAAAGTTATCTAAACCGGCCTTTGATACCAACTATAAGGCCCCAGCCTTAAACCTTAATTAATCTTGAGTTATTACAAGATTACATATTGAGGATCTTTTCAGGTTTAGATTTTTAGAGAATTAGATCATGAAACTTGCATTACATTCCATATTTAGACAAAGTGGTTACATGAAAGACAGTATTCATTCTTCCCATCAACGGAAACATATTTAAAATAAAACATGGATTCTTTCTTGACACACCCTTGACACTGTCATCACATTATGTAACCTTCCCTTGAACTGTGAAAAACATTTCAAAAACTTGGGATGAGCATAAAAAGCTCAGTAAGGGATATAAAAATATGGAAAGGAATCATGAGTACATGTATACATAATAATGAAATCATGATTTACCCATAAAACATAGGAACTTTAACATACCTCATAAAATCATAGAAATCATATGACATAAAGGTAACTTGAGGCACTCATAAAATTCTTACGTAGGGAGTAACCCTCTTGGTTACGTTTGGAATACCCATCACAGTATATTCCCTAAATCTCTTCGGAGAAACCTTAACGTTTCACTCCTTCGCGTTACCCAATGCATTGGAGAGCTATATCGGGCTCACCCGCCCTTAGTTTATCACGGAACCACCCATTCTTCATAAAAATGACCAAGAACCATAACATAATATTATCACATAAAACATGAATAAAGGAAACATAAAATTTCCACATTTCAATCACAATATAACATTTTAGGATATTCAAATAATGAATCCATTAAAAAACCATTTCAAAACCATTTAAAACATTTAATAAAGAGATTTTTGAATCAAAGTGTCCCATACAAACTTTAAGCTTAAAATTTTAAACCATTAATATCCATATAAATAAATCCTTAAAACCATTTTGAAAACATTGATATTAATAAGAACAAATAATTAAAACTTTTAAAATGATATTTTGGTTAAAGGGGGTTTACCAAAATTAGTGACACTTGAATACAATAATTGAGGAATAACATTTAGTCAGAACATTATAATATCATGAGAATAAATGGATTCATGATATAATACTCCAAAGGACAGTATATACACCATATAAGAGTTAATTGGTGCATAACAACAATGAACCCTCAATAGAAATGTCAAATGTGATGAAATCCCTTATGAAGAAGGTATCCTTAAATTAAGGACAAATCAATCCCAAAAATATGTGCGAAAAATATAAATACACCCAATATAAGTGGATATTAAGTGTAAAACAATAAAATTTCATTCACACATATTCAATGGATGACATATTCAATGACTACATGTTGAACCCAAAGAAATCGAAATTGGGTTAAAAAGTTCCCTTGACAGCCTAACGACATCACATCAAAATGAGTTGGTGAGAGATAAAAAGTGTATCTCATCACTTGGACATAAAATTTACATCAATAAGGATATATGAGAACATATCCCAACATAACAATATGTAAATTAAAATACCCAACAAAAGAAGACTTTTAAAAAAGAGGAGGGTGAAAGGTTCCCTTACCGACTTGGGTATCTTTCAAAACATACACCCCATGAAAGAAGGACAATAGATCATTGATGTAAATACTCATAAACGAAATTATATTACACAAAGAGTAGAATAATGGACAGTACATACACCAATCAATGGAATTTGTGGCAAATGTAGCATAAATCTCACGGGAATAAAAGTGAGATGAAAAATCCCTTACGAAAACTCGGCAGCCTAACGACGCCACATAAAACTTCTGAATATGGATTGATGAGATCAAATAGGGTATATCATCACATTACAATAAAATGTAAAGAAAGAGGAATATAAAATAACATCCCCCAACATTACAAAAAGGAGCTTAAAAGAAGTGACATAAAGGAGAGTACTTAAAAAGAAAGAGAGAGGTTAGATCTCTTACGAAAGTTCGGTAGCCTAACGGCGCCACTCAAAACTTCCAAAATGGATTTATGAGAGAGAATAGGGTCTCTCATCACATGAACATAAAAATTACAGTAAGTTTAATATAAAATATCATCCCAATAACAAGAAATATGATCTTTAAAAGGAATGACATAAAAGTGTGTACTTAAAAAGAAAGAGAGGAGTAGGATCCCTTACCTCGGGTCTGACTTGACTCAATCGTTCTTTAATCTCCTGAATAATAAACATGAGTTAATTTCTATTTGCTTAAGAACCTTTTTCAAGATAATTATTCCTTTTATATCACTTATTGCCATTATTTAACCATTTAAGTTAATAACGTTTGTTTTGTCGATATTTGGTTCTTAAGTCGAAAGTGGACTTCTTACAATTACATGTTGTTCGTGTGGTCAAAGGTTCTTTATATCCAGAATGACATTCCTGATTTTGATATAATATATATCATATATATCCAGCATATACATGTATTTATAATATTACATAATCATATAGAGGTAAGAAATGAAATGCACCATTCATGGAGACGGTAAGCCGTACGTACGCATGAACGCTACTTTCATTTCTTTGTCATATTATTGGAATTAAAACTAAATGAGAGGTATGTATATTTTAATTACAGAATTATATTTATCATTTAGATGTATCATTCATCATATATATCCATTATATACATGTACTTATAATAGTACATTACATTTGGGGATAAGAAATGAAATGCACCGTTCATGGAGACGGTAAGCCGTACGTACGCATGAACGCTACTTTCATTTCTATATCATAATTTAATGGAAAGAAATAATAATGATATAGAGGTATATAATAATTCCAGTATAACATCATATATAATAAAATTAAATCCATCCCTTATACGTCCCACGTATGGCATTAACGTATCACATCACTTTGAGGGGGCGGTAGTCCACACTTCCTAAAATGAAGATATCGCGTATACCCATAATGGAAGCCATAAAGGTAAGGCACAAATGAAAAATACAGAAGTATAAGTAAAACATAAATATATTATATATCATATATAAAAATAGTGACATCATAATGGCCACCATTGAAGGTGTTAAATGAGTATTGAACAATCATCGTTTCGGGAGGCAGAATTTCGCCATCCACGGAAACTGTATGTTCTTTAACCATTTGATGTAGTTGTGTGAGAGTGTAGCTCGAATAAATCTTAGAAAAACATACTAGTATATTGAAGATACTGGTGTTGTTACAAAATATGTAAATAAAAAGAGTTTAGGGGGTTGGAGAAGCAAAATAAAACAAATGAACATGAGAGAATGAATTACCTTTAAAAGTGTAACTCCTTTTGATTTGAGCATAAAGGCTTCCTTTGAAAGGATTCTTCCCAAAGGGAATCCTATAGTATGAGTAGAGGGATGTGGAGAGAGTAAATGGGCAGGGTTTTGCCGATCCAAAGGCTTGAGGAGTGTGTAAAATGAGGTAGAGGTGGGGGCCTTTTATAAGAGGAGAGGAGGGGTAATTTTGGAAAGTAAGAAATATTACTTTATTTGAAAATGTGTTTCGGTTTTAAAAGGTCTCACATTGATATTATTCGTGGATAAGGTGTTAAGGGTTCGAAATCCACCCATCCAATAAGTTTTGGACATGTGTAGTTCATATATTTTACATTATCCTTCCATTTTATTTAAATTGTCAAATAATGATGTCATTGCTGCATCATTATTATGCCATAAATAATTTAATTTATTTAATGTCTAAAAATTATAAACAAAATACTATGATGTAGTAAATCTTTTTAGCTTTCCAATGAATATTTATAATCAAAAAGATGACTTGTATAACCCCACTTAAAAATTTATTTAGTAAAACATATCATGTTTGTGTCATTTTTACTTTTACATTAAATAAAAAGTTATTTATGTCATTTCCCAACCAAAGTGGATCCATGGGGTCCCCAAGTGGACCCATGGCTTTTCTTGGTAGGCCATTACACCTCCAATGAGGTTAGGACATGTGTCAAGTTCATTTCATTTTATTAAAGCATTATTTTTACCTTAAACTACACTAATTACCACTAATCGCGATTAAAAACTTAATAAGTTACTATTCACCAAAAAATTATTTTTATCCCATTGAACCACATTTTACTTCTTAATGACAACCATGTATGTCGGATTTTTGAAATTCAAAACACATAAGTGGTAAAATTTCATTTAAACAAAAAATCAGCTTTTATAAGTACCACTTAGTGGTTTCACTATTCATCAAAAATTGAAGTTTTTCAGAAAAATCCCAAAAATTCACCCTAAGCTATATTTGATATTCCGAATTCAAAAATGAAGCCTGTTTTAAAAAATTCAAAACATATTAGTCACATTAATTAATTTAATAATTAATTCCCGTTGTCAGAGCAAATAGCGTGTTTTTATAAAACAATAAGTATCAAAAGATTGACACTAGTTTAAGTCTGATTTCAAAGTGAAATTAATTCCAACGACCACTATTGGATTTAATGGTAAAAATATTTTCTAATTTCACTTTAAAACCAATTCAAAATATTATCTAATCATATAAATAAATTAGATTAAAAAGAGTTTTTGAATTAAAACACAACATTCAACACTATTCATTAAAAATGAACTTTATCGGAAAATACCAAAAAATTACACAAAGTAAAATTTGATGTCCCGATTCTTAATAAGAGTTTTATTTGGTCCAAAATAATTTATAAGAGTGATCAAAACTATATTTAATGAAAGTTCTCCATTAAAAGGCGATAAGTGAACCTTTAGTGAAAACTAGGGCATATACACCTAAAATTTAATTCATTCCGTATTTTAAGCCTTTAGCTTTTATTGTATAAATGTAAAAACATTAAAAAAAACATATATAATCATATTTTAGTTATTTATATCCATTCCCGCCAATAAAACGGCTACATGTTAACTACCATTTTAAATAATATTATTTTATTATTAGAGTGCAACGTAAGATTCCCCAAGAAACTCGTTGTTGCGTGTTGGGTACGCCATCGAGCATAGCGTCCCCATTAAAGTCATATTAATATTTTATTCGCAAATATGGATAAATATGAAAATGTCATATTCTTTATTTACCTGGGGTGTTACAATAGTTGTCCCCAAAACCATCCCTATAGTATTTTTCAGTCGCTTTCTGAGGGTAGTTCTCATCACACTACCCATTCTTATGCCCATACGTGGGAAATAAGGATGACACATCGGGTGAGGAAGGCATTGGATATCCGGGAGTGGGATCATATCCCCACTCCCACTGACAATCTCTGCCGGTATATTATGGAAGTAACCAGTGAGCACGCTCAAATCCCTATTCACTAAGAACAACATTGCGATCATATTCCTATAGTAGGCTTGGGGAGGAACATATCCCTACCTCCATTTTAAAATTCCATTGATATATTCCTATGGTTCAATGAGGATAGAAGTGGGATTATATCCCCACTACAATCAAAGATATCTTTCAGTGTATAGTGGAGATAGAAAATGTGTAAGCGTATATCCCTATACACATTTTTCTAAAATTCCAATACATATTAGAGACAGATGAAGAACTCATCCATCATATTCTAACATTGGTATAGATATATGGATAGGTGGTTATTCTTATCCATATAGCTAGGGAAGTGTAACACTCTGATCATTATAAACAACTGGTTGGTCTAGGTAAAATTCGCATTATTGTTCCCATCCAAGTGGATTATCATCATATTTTGGTAAAGGATGAGGCATTGGATTGGACACATATTCACATTCCAAATAGGGCTCACTAGGTGAGAGGGGAACATGCCATGGTATAAGGGAACATTCCTATCAAAAAAGTTTGGTAGCATATTCTAAAGGCCCAAGATCAATCTCATATCCCTATTCTGGTATGGGCATACCAAGTAAGGGGTATACATGCCTCAAGAAAGGATCATATTCCTATCAAATAAGGCTAGTGGAATACTCCAAAGGCCCAGGTCAGGTTCATATCCCTGTTCTAGATGATTTTCACCAAGTGATAATGGCACATGCCTCAAGTCAAGCTCATATTTCTATCAGTGAATCTATCTAGCACATTCTAGTAGATCCCAGAAGCCAGGTGCATATTCCTACATCTATTGATGAATGAAAACAAAATAATCCTTCAAAGGTAATACAAGACGAGTATCATATAAATTTTCCCATTAATATTTTCGTTAGAATATTCTGGCGGGGAATGAATATTTGGACCAGGCTCATATTCTTTTTCCAATTGGGTATCACCAAGTGAGAGTAGAACATGCCTCGGGGCAGGTTCATATTCCATAAAAGAAATACCTGAATCATATTCTAAAGGCATAGGATTGGGATCATATTCCAGTCTTGATCAAGGCTCACCAAGTGATAATGGAACATGCCTCGGGATAGGATCATATTCCAGTCAATAATGAGGATTCTCTTGGTCATATTCCAACAACTTCTCGATATTAAGCTCATACTCCCATACCACCATATGGTTATAAAAAAGTTCTGTAAACCATCATACAACAAGCTCATATCCCTACATAATTCTAAAATTCAGGTTGGCATATTCCAGCCATAATATAGAATGAGGTCTATATACCTAATTTGCTCAATGCCAGTGTCCTTGAGGTCTTTCAAGACACATTACCAACACCCCAATGGTATCTCAAATCTTAAACAAAGGATAATATGATCATTACCATGATAGTCTTCCTCATGGTAGTGTGGAGATGGATTTCAGGGACTCTACTCCTGACTTCCACCGTGGTCAACCTCCCCCATTGTAATATATCTAATGGATAAGTAAATCCTCCCCTATCCTAGAAACCTTCATATAGAGATGTGTTCAAAACTCATATACCTTCTTATAGATAGGTTCTCAAAAATATTAGGTTTAATAGAATATATTCCCCCATAAACATCCAGCATATTTCCACTCTAGTCAGTAGGTGACCCCCAAGAAGCATCTTTTGTGGTCTGACCAAAGGAAGATATGTAAGTCTGATGAAGAGGATTATGACATTGATATATAAAGAGAGTTAGATGGAAACAACCCCCCCCCCCCCACACACACACACACACACAATGTTCTGGACCCTCTCCACCTCTAAAAATGATGTCCCTTATGAGCTAGAAAAAGAGTGAATGTGTTATCTATGCTAAAATATGTGGGATACTCATCAGCAACTAGAGGCTAGACCCCTCCCTTATCCAGGATATGAGGGTCACCTTCAGACCATCAAGTTACTTTGTTCTCAACTAGACCTGACTACTATCTCCATGGCTCGGGATCCAAAACCAGAAAAGCACAACACAAATCTACAACATTCTTTCTGTTATTTTGTCACAATTCTTTGGAAGCTAATCTATAAAGCCACATCACCCAAATGAATTAGAATATGGGAAAAGTATGGATCATTATACTTCAATGAAACCCTAGAATAGAATAACCCCTCAGACAAAACAACCTATAATTTTATAGCCTCTAGAGAAATCATGGGACTAGGTAACACTCAGGCTAGTTGTTCACTACAATGAAATCCCCCCCCCCCACTTCAATAGTGATAAGACATCACTAATAGAGGGAGAATATATCCATAATATATTTTAACTGGGACCCTAAAATAAATGGGAATTCATTTTAGACATGGAATATGAATTTGTGATCAACTGTACAACTTCCCATAAATAATGATTCCCAACATGGGCTTCCATCACATTCAGCTCCCACATGAGCACATTTGTGCCACATCAAATGGGACATAGTAGAAGCTTCCATATTATCCATCCTATAGTGAAAATAACCCAATGGTTAGGGGGAATATCTAACACAACCTCTACCACACGTATCTTCAATTCCCAAGAGTATTCAAGAAAAATTTGTAGTTGCTTCAAACAAACTCCATCCCACTAGGATGGTGGAATGTATATCTCAATCAAACTCATCGGGTTTATCACCCCCTGAGAGGGTCCTACCAAAATAAATTTTGATTCAAAATCAACCCCATTCCACTGGGTTGGGTTCATTTATATCTCAATGCTCATCCAGGGATTCATCAAATACCTTACTATAATCCTTATATCCTCAACAACAGGGTCAGTCAATTCCAATTTTGAACCCGAATAACCCACATCCCATAGGGCTGGTGGAATTTTCATCATCATCATCACCATATATAGAATCATTATTTTATGGTTTGGGAGGTAAAACTTAATGGACAACATCCCATATATTCCTCCCACTGCAAGACAAACCTTTGATATTCATGTTTGTTTAGAAATCATAACCAGAAACTCCCTCAAGGTCATTACTCATAGACTGAGATAGGAGGAACATACGTTGAAGGTAATCAGACCCCATCAGGGACGCAATCCAAAATATCCTAATATGTCCAAGGGTTTGAATAATTACCCTAATGTAGGCATTATAGAGTTATCTTGTTGCATTAAATGTAATGGGAAACCCACCATTTCCCGATATACCTCTGTAAATTTCATCATTTTCAACACGATAGATATTGTGGATCAAGATGCAAATGCAGAGGGCAATAATAGAGAAAATATACCCTAATAGAAGGGTGATCTGGATACACCAAATGAGGCTACACACACTTGTAACTAGAGAAGACTCCAAAACCTAGCACCTTTGAATATAGAGTTTCCACCACTATATTGGAACAATTCCAAAGAAACAAGGAATGGTATGGCCACATCCCAATCACCACCCAGAATATTTGATGTTCCTTCCATGGAGGAACAATTATCATTATATGGGAAGGAGATACAAACTCTTATAAAAATCAACCAAGAGCTACATAGGGAAAATATTCCCACTGGGTATCTTCTTCAAGCTAAGGTGAATATTCCTCCTCCCATAAGAGATGATCTTATAGAAAGAGCAGCATTTGAGCATTAGACAGGCTTTGGATATAGGAATACAAACTATATAAATGAGGAAGTTGAAAAACATCATGACTTCCCTCAATTGCCAAAACAACCTCTCCCTTTCTAGGACAATCATTTAGTATTAGAATTAACCTATGATCATTGAGAGACAAAGTTGGGGACACGTCATTGATCCCCGTCCACTCCCTATAGACAGGAGGTGGCTTAGAAAGTAGTTCCCTAGGATCAGATTAATGTCATCGAGTCCATGTCTACTTGAATGGATGGCATGGAAGATAGAAGCACTCCTATTTAGTCTAAGAGGAATCCATATCCCGAGTGTGTGGATGACATTTTTCCCCTAACCAATTTCGTAAATCCTAATTTTTCCACCTTTGACGGTGCAGGTGACCCCAAAATACATCTCACACACTTCATATCCAGATGTGTGCCAATGAAGAGCCCTCAAGATCAATTGGAGGTGACCAAGCAGAGTTTTTTATATAGACTTTGATAGAGCTAGCTTTTGTTTGGTACAGTATTCTACCCAGAGGATCCATTGTAGGATTGGAAAACCATTTTCATCAATTAATTTATCAGATTAGCTCCATCCTGAGGAACAAGACAATTTCATACCTGAAAAACTACAAGAAATGTGAAAATTAGAAGGTGTCTGAATTCATATCCAGATAGAAAGGTTTTACATATTCACTCAGAATCCCTCTCTTTCAATATTAATTGTTTGAACTCTATTCTAAAAATATTTGGGTTGAGTTTCAGAAACCTCTGATCCTAATGTAGTATTCAGTTAGGATCCATGAGTTTCTAGAAATATCCCAATGTTCGGAAGATTCCATTTAGAAAACCCAATCCAATATTAGTAGTAGTTCCAATCCAAGAACCTAGGAAGGTCTCAAACCACCCAGCACCACCTATCAAGTGGTAGTAACCACAAAATCTCTCTCAGAAAGAAGCATAGAGAAATCATGGTCACTAAGGATTTGAGGAATGGATGAATAAAGCATACTCTTTCTGAAATAAACAAGTCCTCAGTTACTTCCTCACAACCAAAGATAATAACCTACTCAAACTACCAAAACCTAGAAAGACCGATGAGTTTAACATCACCAACCTTACCAACTACTACCCTTTCTATAAAAGGTTAATTCATAATATCCAGGACTCCTTCATCATTGAATAAGTTCTTTAAGGTATAGTTGATTCTAGACTGGTGGTGTCAGATAAATCCTTTGACTAGATGTCCTGCATAACCATTTCCAAGTCAGAAGAAGAAGGTTATTGGTAGAAAGTCCTAGCCAAGCGTGGGTGGAATTTCTACAAATGGATGACTCAAAAAAAACAGTTGACTGGTCTCATTCCACCATGAGAGAATAGATGTGCATACCCACAACAGCTCCTCCACCTAGGTTGGTAACATCAAATATTCCTACCAAAGTAGGAAACAACCATCAAAAGCAAGAATATACAAATGAGGATGAGTGATATTATGGTCCAACGTAAGCTATGACTCTTGTAGATTTCTTCCCTACAATATCAAAATCAGGTGAAGAACCTCACCAAATATAAACCTTATTAGATTAAGATATCATATTTGGTTCTATTAATATGATACACTTGGAAGACCCCTTCTACAATGATGAATATACCTTAGGATATGAGTTTCCAAGACATAATTGAGGAATAGGAGGTTGCATGCCTAGGAATCGAGGATATAGAAGATAGTATAGGTGTGGTTAGACCCAATATTTTCCTCACATCCCCATATAGAACATATATGTAGTTTATAACTATGTTAAAAAACTCCAACAAGACAAACAAAGGCATGGAGGTGTCCCATAACCCTCCAGAAGTTGTCCACACATGAGTCTGTCTTGCATGACCACCAAAAGGGGGTAGGATTATATGATTATCCTATATAACACAGAAGACCAACATGACCTGCTCCACTAGAAGAATATACTTCATCAACCTCTACATAAGCACCAGGCCTATCAACCTCAAGTGCCTCAACTCCTGAACCACATAGAATAGAGCCACCCCACCATGGGAAACACTAACCTATGGAACAAAATCATGACATTCTTAAATAGTTGGCAGTCTTCCCAACCAATTTTTCAAAACTAGATATGATACATCTTAAAAAATTACTTAGGTAGGAACTCATTGAATCCCTCTAGATCCCATTGGAGTTCGAGATAGAAGTTTATGCATCTGAGGCATATAGAGTGGGGACCATGCCATTAGAATGCCATGTCGTCATTGAGTTCATTGGTCAGGATGAAGAAGAGGTTATCCAAGGTGACATCGGACCCTATATGTTTCGAGCAGACTCAAAAATGTTAACTTATGAAGGGCTATAATAAATGATGGTTTTGGGATCAATCGCATCCTAGTTTTAACCCTCCAATGTTTGGGATATAGTGAAGGGGACCTATCTCCCACAAATATGACCATTCAAGGGTGTGATAAGTGTGAGAAAATACCTCTTAGGAAGATCAAGCTCAAATATAATTTTGGGGATATCACATATGACACTATGTTTATGGTTATCTAGTAAGAAACTATATATAATTCCCTTGTTAGAAGGCCCTAGGTCCACATCCACATGGAGGTACCTTCAACATTCCATCAGAGATGAAATACCCCATATATGGAAAGTTTGGAATAATACAAGGTGATAGTGCCCCCTTCAAGACATGAGGAGGAAAATATGTTGAAGTAGGTTTCAATAAAAGGGATGTGAAACAACCAATGGTAGAAGATGATATGTAGGTTTCATCCCCCTATGGATTGGGGACCACCCCTACAAATCCCTAGAGTATGTTTGACAGCAACTATGTGCTCCCCAAAAATCTAGTTAAGGTGATGGAATTGACCCCAGATATCTGAGCTCCTACATTCCCCAGAGACAGTGTAAAAAAAATAAAATCTTACATATCTATATAATGAATTAGACAATTGGGGATGATAATTTCTCTTCTCATGGCCTCTCTCACCCCGATAGTGATAGAGAAGCCCCCATATTTCCAACTTCATCTAAAAATATCTATAAATATTCAGAGGTAGAAGAAGATGATGATGACCTCAAGAATGCCCCTCCCACATTCAAGTAAGGTGTATCCACCACTATTGATGAGCTCAAACAGGTGAATATTGGAACAGATGAAGACCTATAGCCTATATTGATTAGTGTCTCCATTCCCCTCGAAGAGAAAGAGATATATTTTCAATTTCTTTTTCTACACTGATATCTGTTTTCATGAAACTATATAGAAATTCATGTACTAAATCTATATGTATCTACCCACCATATCATATTATCTAATTATAATCGGGGAATAAAGAAGGTAGCTAGGAGGATTCACTCCTCTCATTCCACCAATGTAGAGGTGGAAGTTGAAAAACTGATCAAATACAACTTTGTCCATTAAGTGTAATGCCTAATATGGATCGTCAACATCATCCTAATCAAGGAAAATAATGGGAATATTAGGGTTTTTATCAATTTTAGAGTCCTTAATTGACACTTTACAAAGGATGATTTCCTATTGTTGATCACAAAACTTATTATCAATGCAACTGCTGGCTTCCAAGCCCTTTACTTCATGGATGGGTATTCAGGATACAATCAAGTAAGTATGGACCCTATAAATGAAAAGAAAACTACAATCAGAGCACCTCATGAGATATTTTTCTATCACTCCATGCCCTTTAGATTAAATAATGGGGGTTTCACTCATCAACGTTCCATGAATCATATCTTTAATCCATTCTTAGGAAGAATAGTTGAATGTTATAGTGACAACCTGGTAGACAAAACCTAATAGTGATGTGATAACTTTAAAGATATCTAAACAGTATTTGAAAAGCTCTAATAACACTGTATGAAGATGAATACAATAAAATGATCCCTTGGGGTAACATCAGGTAAGTTCCTTGGTTTTTTGGTAAGCCACCATGGCATTGATGTTGACCTAGAAAAGACTATGGAAATTTTATCACTGTCACCCCACCCCCCAAATCTTAATGAAATGAGGGGGATCCAAGGGAACCTCACCTGAATTCGGTATTTCATAGCCAACCTGGTCTACAAAGCTATCCCCTTTACCAGGCTAATGAAGAATGGAATAAACTATCAGAGGGATGATGACTTCTAATAATCCTTCAAAATTCTCAAGCAGTATGTACTGCACCCACTGGTTCTGATGCCTCCAGTGGAATGTAGGCCACTCATCTTATATGTGGCCACCATTTCATGCCCACTGGGTTCCCTCGTCACATATAAAAATGATATAGGTATCAATAACAGTCTCTACTACCATTTTAAAATAATTTTAGGTGTTGAGACTCAATAATATAATGTCGAGAATAACTGCATTGCACTCATCTTCACAGGGAAAAAGATGAGGCATTACTTGAAACACCATGAAGTACATCTGGTATCTCGTATTGATCCACTCAAGTACATCCTTGATCATCCTAGTTTGGTCAGGTGCTTGGAATGATGGGAAGTAATTCTGTAGCAATACGACATTCGGGATGTATCACATAAATCAGTGAAAGGGAAATCCCTAGATGATTCCCTTGTGGAACATCCCACCCTAGAGAATTCACTAGTGGAAAATGTTCTTCTATATGAGAAGGTATTCTATGCCCATGATACTCCCCAAACACGGTATATGTATTTTTATAGCATCTCTCTAAGTTCTATTAGAAAAAAGGATGGAAAATATGAAGCTCATTTGGGTTGGTTTAGGGATTGTATTTTTCTCTCTAGACAGATTAGTTTTTCCCTACTCTTTCTCACTATCCAAAGGCCACATAAATAATAAGTTCTAATACCAATCCCACATTGTGGACTTGTAACTATCCCTAAACCTTAAATTATCTTGGTTGGATATCAAAGGGGATTTAGAGCTAGTGATAAAGAAAATCAATGGAAAACACTACTAGAAATTTAGTTTATAGCCACAGTTATATAGTCGCGGTTTATAAAAAATGTAGCTACAACCTAACATACACCTGTGGGTCACAAAAATACCCATGTCATTATGCCCCCCCCCCAATTGTGATTCCCGACCCCCACTTATGCCCTGGTCGCGTGCTCTCCTCCCTGCGAGTCCGCAAAACTCCTCGCCTCTTGCTACCACCCAACCTCCAGATATCCATTGAAGACAACATTCCCAACCAACCTCAGGATGATCCTCCTCTGAAGATGTGACCACCCAACCTCCCCTAGATTCTCTTCTTCTGATGTGGCTCTGACGTGGCTCCACCTCCACCTCCTCCTTTAGGACACCCTCCTCCTCAACTCACCAATGTATAATGTCTTTCCAGTCTTTACACATTCCATGTGCCCCTCCACATCTCATCGGTGGTCCATAACCCACAACATCTTAGTGGTATGTGGTAGGGTTCATTAGGGTTTATTTTCTATTTCACCAAATATCTATTCAATTTATTCTATTGAGGTTTTAATTAACTCTGATTTTCTCCAATACATAGTTGTATAATCATACATCATGTGAACCAGGATAGTTTTAATTCCTCATATACCCTCTGATTTCTACCATAAAGAAGGGTTTCATTGATATCAAGTCCAAAGCCTCTTCAATTTTCGTTGGGTAAGATTTATTTTCTTCGATTTATTGTCTTCTTAATTGTCACATTTGTATTGGATAGGGTTTATTTTTTTCACTTATTGCATCGGGTTTGATTTCATTGATTTTTTGTTAGATTTTTATTTGGTTTGATTGTGTTATCAGTGTTTGGGATTTCAGCTGACAAGAATATGATTTCTAACAATTAAATAAAAAGTTTCATTGACTGTTAATAAAGCTAAAATCTAAAGAATATACTATTATAACATTTGATTTTGGGTATATTATATAATGATTTTAATCATATCGATGATATGATGAATTGAAACTATGACGTTGAGCAGTGTAGAAGATATGGAGTTAGTGTTGTGTTGATCAATGGTCTTGATTGAATGTAAAGGGTATATTAATGAAAATGAAAAATATGTTTTTTATTTTCTTGAATAATAATGAAAATAGGTAATTAAACTAAAAGATTCAAGTTCATGTTCTTGTAGAAGTGAAAATTTAGGATATTTAAAAAAATCTTATGTTAAGAGAGTTTAAATCTAAAAAAGCTGAAAATTATAAGTTATGATGATATTATTTTAATATGGATGAACGGTCTATGGTGAGTTCTAAAAGATATTTCATAAATATATAGTATTCATTGATTATTATTACTTTGGTTAATGTAAACCTATGTTTTATATTGATGAATATATGAAATTTCACAATATTGTTGATGTTGGTGATTCGAAGTAATGTTTGGAGGATTTACTAAATTGAATGTTGAGTTATCAAAAAAAAATTATAGAAAATAATTTTCCCATATAAATAAAATCCAATATGATTATGATGACTCACATAGAATGTGTATGTTCTGAAACCACGATGTGATGGAAAAATATGAGATTGGCACAATGAAAGGGTGCTCGTGAATATTAAGATTGAACAGAATACTACACAAGTTTATATGAATATATAAGGTAAACCTTATTTCATTAGACAACAGGAAACACAATGAATTTTCAAAAAAAAATTATCTAAGAACAAAATTGATTATCACTATAAATTGGGAATAATAGTATCATTCAATCTTCTTGATGAATTTAATTTTTCCAATTCCCCATACACACCTTTAATAACCATTTTCATTAACATATTTACATTTACTCATAGGTTGTACAAAAATTTATGAATAAAATTTTTAATTCAATGAAACTCTTAATCATTATTGACATTTTTTCCTTTAGAATTTATGAAATATTTATTTCTACTGTATTGATTTACTCCAATTATCTTATTTCCTTATGGAAAGTTTCCTCATTTATATCCATTTAAAGTATTTATCTTTCCTCTTTGATCTAGCCACTTTATATTTTAACATCTTCCTTACAAAACCAACTTTCAAATAATTATAAACATGATGTTTTGGTTCATGATTTCATTTAATGTAGAAAATAGTGTTCTATGAACCTTTTATTTTTTACCTCTTGATATGAATGAGTCTCCTTCATCCACATGTTTGTGTGTTATCTCCCAATTATTCAAAACTATTTTGGATACTTTTTTAGCTATAAATTTTTTTATAAATCTAGTGAACACACCATGATCGTAATTAAAGATCCATTGAAGTATACGAACAGGGGTATAAAATAATCCATCTCATTCTTAATATTTCTGACTCATTACAATATCTTTTTCCTATTTTTTAGATTTTAACCCTTCCACAAATTCAATTTTAGATTATTGCTTCTCTTATAGAATTTCAACTCATCTTCCTTCATTTTATTCTCTTAGATCAGTTGGTTCCAAATATAGAAATTCAATGTTCATTTCCTCATTTTCCTCTTCAATGAAATATTTCCCAAAATCTAGAATTTCTATGTGTTTTTCTCTCAAAAACAACTTTTCATGAAGTTTTTATTATAAAGACCTGTAAAATTCAAGGAAATATTTTTTCTTAAATACTTTGGAATTTTATGAGTCTGTAGTTTCTGACGGCACTTGATTCTGAGGCCCAGTGTGCCCGGAATCAATTTATGAAGTTTTGTTCAGGTACGTTTAGTAAACGTACGTGTGGGTGTTCCTATCTTTTGAATCGTTGATCGGAATTGAAATCTGAGGGCACCACTGAACTTGCAGAGCCGGTATTCGCTTAAGGGGACCTTTACTGAAGTTGCGTTTTATACGGGTTGAAAGTTAATTTTTGGGGTTTAAAAAAAGTTAAATAAAATTGTTGTGAACAATTTTATTTATCTTGGGTAGTTAAATACTACATGGGGAAGTTATTGGTGGGGACTGCACCCACATAACCTCTCATGAGAGGATATTTGTGAGGTGGGGCCCACACGAGCCCTAACTTATCACCTCCCCTCAAATACCCATTAACACCCCCCTTTATTTAATTCGAAAACTCCCCCTTATTGAATGAGATCTCTTCACCTCCCTCTCTCTCTCTCTTTAATATTTTCCAACACATTTTAATTAATGAATTCAAACTATTCAATTAATTAATTAAAGTGTTTTAATTTTGAATTAAATGTGTGAATAAAATAATAGCCTTAGATATTATTTTATTTTGGGTCATTCGTTTAGTTGATAGGATTTTGGGGAGAGCTCTTGAGAATTTGAAGAAGGAGTTCCTCTCTTCAACGAAGAACACCGTCCTTCCAACGAAGAACAACCGAAGAACGATGATCGCCTCTTTCAATCTTCAGCCAAGCCAAAGGAGAAGGAGCCAACCACAAGGAACACTGACGACGTGCCATCATTGGCACCTTCTTTGCCGACGTCAATGAGTTGACGTCGTCTCCCTGTGACGCAGTCTTCTGTGACCCCCGATTACTGTGAACCTTATTTTTAGGTAGGGGATTATGTTCAATTTTAATTGATTAAAATTGTTATTGTTCTTCATTGGAAATTATGGTTTGTCTTTGGCCATGTGATACCGCTTAACGCAGAGGGCGCGGGCCGAATGAACACGGCCTGACGACCCTCCATTGATCATCGTTTATTTTTATTCACGAACGAGGCATGTCGAAAGAGGCAGTGAGGAACGAAGGCGGCGGTTACGCACCGGCCGCATGCGGAAAAACCGCAGCCCGCAACCACAAGCCACTCGGCAGAAAGAGAACCGGATGGAAAAAGCCGTCTAGGCCGAAGGAAGACCGCGGTGCCACAAGGGGTGCCGCGCTGTGGAGGGCCGCGACCCGCGTTCCATGGGCCGCTCGGAGGACAAACCGGTGGGCCGGGTTGGGAAGACCCGCAGTGCCAGGAGGGTGCCGCACTGGAGGAATCGCAGCCTGCTCATGCCAGGAAGACCGGCCAGCTTCGGCCGGTCGGACAGGAGGGCGGAGCCGCGTGGCGCTGCCAGTTAGGGAGACCGAGTGGCTACCCCCCCCCCCCCAGTAGTGCTCGTCCTGCTAGGCCGACCCGCGTGGCGCTGCCAGTTAGGGAGACCGGGTGGCTACCCTCTTGGGCCTGGCTGCACTTGGGATGGGTCGCACCCCAATGGTCCGAGCCATACCCCACCATCCTGGGCTACACGATTCACAGGGTCGGACCCGCCAAAACTGAGTTGACCCGATCCGCCAGCCCACTGGGCTTAATGTTCTGGGCCCGTTTTCACTTAAATGTGAATAACTTAAAGACCGCACGTACGATCAACACACCGTTTGTGTCATTGGGACCCTCGCTATGAAGCGGTCCTCTTTAGATACTCTAATTGAGTTTTGTATGACTTTGGAAAATGGCCAGGTTTGGAATGAGCGTATTTCCAACTAGGCCCCTGGAACAGAAAATTCAATATCTCTCAGACCAAGTGTCTGATTGACGCGCCGTCTATCGTGTTGGGTTCCTTTTGACGAGACGGAACTTCGAGATACATCAACTTTGGACTTCATGATAGTTGATGTATTGATCCCATGGCTTGAGGAGTAGACCCTTCTGGAATCGAGCTTGCTGTGTGCGGGAACCCTAGAGCTGGCTGGGACTACGACGACTACCGTATTGGGATCCTTCATGGGTTTGAAGAGGATGACTACTGTACATGGATCCTCTGTGGGTTAGGTAGCGATGACTACTATACTTGGATCCTCCGTGGGTTCGGCAGTGATGACTACTGTACTTGGATCCTCCGTGGGTTCAGCAGCGATGACTACTGTACTTGGATCCTCCCTGGGTTCGGCAGTGATGACATCTCTACTAGGATCCTACATGGGTTTGGAAGAGGAGATGATTCAGAGGCTACATATAATCATCTCCACCCCTATTTGTGAGTTGTATACCAGTGTGAGCTGAGTCTTGACTTTCAATCATTACCAACGATGTGACTGACTTCTATCCTATGTGGGCTGGGTTTTTCTTGGGCTCGAGAGTTGGAGACGAACATGAATTTATGACTTAGGTATATGTATGGGAATATACCGAAGTAGTGTTGGTTAATACTTCGTGATTTTAGCTTTCCTTTTTGGTTTATTCTTCGTGGATTTTGGGAGACCTTTTGGGTTCTCGGTGTCCCTACTGAGTATTGTTATACTCACCCCTACACGGGTTATGCCCGCACTATGTTGTGTTGGATGCAGACGACAGATAGCACTGATCGTGGTAGAGACTTGTGGAGCTAGACGGTACCTGGAGGTGGACCACTCGGCGGGATGTACACGGAGCAAACGGACGGACCCGAGGTGCTGAGGAGACAATCTGTACCCACCCTTCATGTGGGATTCTCGGAGGATGACTTAGTGGTTGCTGCTTACTTTACTACTATGGTACTAGTCTTTCAGTTGTATTGTACTCACTGTTGGGATTGTATTTCTGGACCCTTTCTTTTCTGTACTTACTTTTGTATACAATTTTACTTGTGCTTACTTTAGTTGCGTACTCTTATGTGTTTGTTTACTTCTATAAAGGAAGTGCCTTCCCAGTATAGGGATTTAAACCTTTGGTGCTATTCTCTAGCCTCTGGCCTATGGAAGGAGAGCTTGGGGTAGTCATGGCACGGGCCCCGAGGATAGGTTGTGAAAAATTGGTATCAGAGGAGTCGGTTCTACCACAGAACTTATGACACTAATCTATCTTACTATGAAGAAATAGTGTTAAGAGTATTGAGTGTGGTTTTCAGTCCAGGGATTCCAGTGTTGGTGCGAAGGCCGTTTTTATCCATACACCAGGACCCTGACTTCTGATTTTCGACTCAGTGCACGAAAACACTGATTGCATTTGTGTTTCAAAAGTTTTCTTTGTGATTAATTTGTGTCAGCTCACCAGGTATACTGTTTTGACTGTGGCACACCTGTTTCTTTTTAGGATGGCCCCATGAAGGCATCCATCTAGGGTTCTGAGTTACGTGCGATATGGTATCCCACTGAGCGACGAGGCCTCGGTGCAGTTCCCCATAACAGCGGAGGCACCAGCGGTACAACTACCCGCTGAGCCACTGATACCACCAGCCCCAGCAGCAGAGAGTGCACACCACCTAAGTGTGTTGCACGAGTTTCAGTGACAGAGGCCACCCAGGTTCCACAAAGAGACGGAACCACAGACAGTCGAGGACTGGATGGAGGCTGTCGTTAGGGTTTTCAGATTATTAGGGACACCAGCTGATCTTATGGTGATCCTTACTACGAGTCTCATGCACGCAATAGCAGGTAGATGGTGGAGCTTGATGCTCCAAGTGCACGATGGGGCATCTCTACTTTGGACAGACTTCGAGAGTCTCTTCCGCTCGGAGTTTGTTCCCGCCACCCTTCGTGCAGTTCGGATCCAGGAGTTACTTTATCTGCATCAGGGCAGCATGACAGTAGCTCAGTAATTAGCGAGGTTTACTGACCTCTCACACTACTCCACGGATATGGTATGGGACCTGTTCTTCAGGGCCCGAACCTTCGAGCAGCGACTCAGGCACGAGATCAGAGCTTCGACGATTTCCCTCAGCATCTCGACATAGGCGGGGGTGCTGGAGTGATCTCTTCTAGTGGAGAGTTTTCTCACTGAGCAGACACCAGCGGTGAGACCCACCATAGGGAAACATGTAGAAGAGTCTTTTGTAGCCAACAGTAGACAGATGTTATAGAGGTCCTAGAGGACCAGGCCATCAAGTGGGCGACCTCAGGATACTGGTTCGGATGTGCAGGGCACACGAAACAGAGCCATCCATATGAGGGGTAGGCAGTACTGTGCATGCGGAGGGCAGGGCCACATGGATCGTGACTGCCCGACCCACCATGCAGACACGCAGCAGACAGTAGAGGGACCTCCCAGGCAGAGGCAGAGGTTCGACCATGTTGGTCCATCAGGAGAAGGCGGATGAGGTAGAGGAGCTGGACGACAAGTGGGTGGTGGAAAACATTTCAAGGCTCCACCACCCCCACCACCAGGAGGTCCACCCCAACCACAGGGAGCTGGAGGATAGAGGTGGGCTCAGCTCCAGGCAGTCGAGGCCTATGACCACGGCGCACCTGAGATGATTCGAGGTACTATCTGTGTCTACTACACCCTTATTTCTATACTTATAAACATAGGAGCGAGTCATTATTTTATTTCCGCTACCTTTGTTTGGAGCATTGATATTCCGACGGAGTCGTTGGCTCGATCGTTACAGCTAGAGACTCTTAGGGGAGAAGACTCGATGATTAAAAAATTGTGTAGGCAGTGTGAGCTTACTCTAGGAGGTGAGAGCTTTGGATGGGAACTTCTTGTAGTGGCGTCGAGGCATTACGACGTCATCTTGGGTATGGACTGGTTATCTACAGTTCATGCTCAGATCGACGGTATTAGGCACAAAGTGTGGTGTGTCTGCACTGATGGGAGCAGGTTCACCTTCAACGGTGAGAAGGGATCCTTTGCAGCACAGGATGGACTTACGTAGAGGAGAGGGCAGCCGATCACTCATCAGTTATCTATTCTCATCCTTGAAGTAGTTGATGTACGGAGTTTGAGATTTCCTGTTGTGGTGGATTAGTATGCGAACGTTTTTCCTGGAAACATTCCAAGACTACCTCCTCGTAGAGAGGTAGACTTCTACATTGAACAGTACACTGGGACTACACTGATATCTACTCCAGCATATTGGATGGCTCCCGCTGAGGTTCGTGAACTGTAGGTACAGGTTGAGGACTTGCAGGGAAAGGGATTCATCCGACCCAGTGTATCACCCTAGGCTTCTCCAATTTTTTCGCCAAGAAGGCGGATGAGAGCTTGCGACTGTGTGTCAACTATCGTCGCCTGAATCAGGTGACTCTAAAGAACAAGTAACCACTTCTGAGGATTTATGACCTCTTTGATCAGCTCATGGGAGTATGATGGTTCTCAAAGATAGACTTCATGTCAGGCTATCACCAACTCAGAGTTCGAGACGAGGATGTGCAGAAGACGACCTTCAGGTGTTGGTATAGCCACAATGAGTTCTTGGTTATGCCCTTCGGCATAACCAACGCTCCATAAGTGTTCATGAGTCTCATGAACAAGATCTTTCAACCTTACCTCGATCTATTTGTCGTAGTTTTCTTCGACAAAATACTGATTTACTCAACTAATGAGGAGGATCACGCCTACCACTTGCAGGTTGTACTGGATACACTCCAAGAGAACCAGCTTAATGGTAATCTCTTGAAGTTCCATTTCTGGATTCGATAGGTTCACTTTCTGGGACACATCATCTCGGAGGCGGGAGTTGAAGTGTACCCAGCGAAGATCAAGGCAGTGCTGGCTTGGGCACCACCCAGGAGTGTGACGGAGGTGCGGAGTTTCCTAGGTCTAGCCGGGTACTATCGGAGATTTGTGCCAGACTTCTCCATAGTTTCAGCACTGCTTACATCCTTGATGAATAAGGGGAAACCCTCCGTGTGGTCAGATAGATTTCAGGAGAGCTTTTAGGAGATGAGGCAGAGATTGACCAGTGTGCCTATCTTGAGGCTACCAGAGGAGGGTGTTGGGTTCGTAGTGTACTACAATGAATCAGGGACTGGACTTTAGTGTGTCCTGATGCAGGAGCAAGCGGTGATCGCTTATGGTTCGCAGTATTTGAGACAACATGAGTAGAACTATGATACCCATGATCTAGAGTTAGCAGCAGTGGTATTTTCCTTGAAGATGTGGCGACACTATCTGATGGGTGAGCACGTTATTGTCTACTCTAACCACCAGAGTCTCAGGTAAATCTTCTTGCAGAAGGACCTAAACATGAGACAACGATGATGGCTCGAGTTACTCCAGGACTATGACTTTTGAGATAGTCTATACTCCTAGGAAGGGTAACGTTGTATCTGATTCTCTCAGCAGGAGATCGGGCATTCATCTACTAGGAGATGTGATGGAGCAACTAGTTGTGTTGCAGATATCCTTTGTGGATAGAGATGGGGCATCCTTTCTACAGCCACTCACAGTCCCTCCTCCACTCCTTCAGCGATTCGGGGAGGCACAATGTGGGGACATTGAATGTGAGATGTGACGTGATCAGATATCCACAGGGCAGGTGCCTGTTGGATTTTCTAAAGGAGGGGAGCACGTCATCCTCTTCAGGGGACGTACTATGGTGCCAGTTTCACTACAGGAGGAAGTTCTGAGGGAGTTTCAAACTTCTCCTCTAGCGGTACATCCAGGAGTGGAGAAGATGTACCAGGACCTCAGACGATAGCACTGGTGGCCGGGTATGAAGAAGGATGTGGCAGAGTTCGTTTCATGATGCCTCACTTGTCAGCAAGTGAAGGCGGAGCACAAGGTGTCGTGGGCTTGGTTCAGCCCTTGGAGGTCCCGAAGTGAAAGTGGGATGGGATATCCATGGATTTCATGATGGGGCTTCCACATACATCCAGAGGACATGACTCTATTTGGGTGATCGTAGATCGACTCACCAAGTTGGCCCACTTCCTACCGATCAGAGGGTAGAGATCAGTAGAGAGCTCGGGACGCCCTTACATTCAGGAGATCATATGACTTCATGGTGTTCCATTGCCTATCGTTTCTGATCGAGATTCTTGTTTAACTTTCTAGATATGGAAGGGGTTATAGGAGGATTTTGGGAAATAGCTATGTCTATGAACCACCTTCCATCCTCAGACGGACGACCAGACTGAGAGGACCATTCAGACTCACGAGGACATGCTCCGTGCATGTGTCCTTGAATTTGGTCACAGCTGGGAGGATCACTTACCCTTGGTGGAGTTTGCATACAACAATAGTTATCACTCCACCATCGGGATGGAACCTTAAGAGGCACTGTAAGGTCGACCTTGCAGATCAGCTCTGTGCTGGACTAACCCTAGGGACTCAGCACTTGTAGGACCAGAGATGGTTCAGAATATGATGGAGAAGGTGCATATCATCCAGGAGTGGATGAAGACTGCACAGAGCAGATAGAAGTCCTATGCAGATAGGAGACAGAGACCACTGGAGTTCGAGGATGGCGACAACGTCTTCCTACGGGTTTACAGAGATTTAGATGGGGTGACAAGCTATCTCTACGTTTCATCAGACCTTTCTAGGTCCTCAGCTGAGTAGGCGAGGTGGCTTACCACTTGGCCCTTCCACCTCAGTTGCATCGGGTGCATGATGTCTTCCATGTATCTTAGTGGAGAAGATAAGTGCATGACCCATCCCACACCATCGACCATGGGGAGCTGGACATCAATGACGGGGTGAAATTCACGGAGCTCCTGGTGGAGATCGAGGATCTACAAGAGCGGGTCCTATGTGGATGGTCGATTCATCTATTGTGCATTTGTTGGAAGAATGATAACCTCTAGTAGAGAACTTGGGAGCGGGAGGCTCAAATGTGAGCTTAGTAAACCCATTTGTTTCCCTAGTGTGAGTTTTAGCTTTACGAGGACGTAAATCCCTGAGGTGAGAGTAATGTAAAGACCCGAAAATTTCAAGGAATTTTTTTTCCTAAATACTTTGTAAATTTACGAGTCTGTAGTTTCTGACAGCACATGATTCCGAGGCCCGGTGTTCCCGGAATCAATTTCTGAAGTTTTGTTCAGGTACGTTCAGTAAACGTACGTGCCGGTTTTTTTATCTTTTGAACCAGTGATCAGAATTGAAATCGGAGGGCACTGATGAACTCGTAGTGCCAGTATTCTATTAAGGTGACCTTTACCACAGTTTCATTTTATACGAGTTGAAAGTTAATTTTTGGGGTTTAAAAAAAAGTTAAATAAAATTGTTGTGAACAATTTTATTTATCTTGGGTAGTTAAATCCTAAATGGGGAAGTTATGGGTGGGTCCCACACCCACATAACCTCTCATGAGAGGATATTTGTGAGATGGGGCCCACACAAGCCCTAACTTATCACCTCCCCTCAACTCCCCATTAATACCCCCCCGGTTAATTAATTCGACAACTCCCTCTTATTGAATGAGATCTCTTCACCTCCCTCTCTCTCTCTCTTTAATATTTGCCAACAGATTTTAATTAATGAATTAAAACTCTTAAATTAATTAATTAAAGAGTTTTAATTTTGAATTACATGTGTGAATAAAATAATAGCTTTAGCTATTATTTTATTTTGGGGCATTCATTGTGTTGAGAGGATTTTGGGGAGAGCTCTTGAGAATTTGAAGAAGGAGTTCCTCTATTCAATGAAGAACACCATCCTTCCAACGAAGAACCACCAAATAACGAAGATCAACTCGTTCAATCTTCGGCCAAGCCAATGTAGAAGGATCCAACCACAAGGAATGCCGACGATGTTCCATCCTCATCTCCTTCTTTCCCGACGTCAACGAGTTGACATCGTTTCCCCGTGATGTTGTCTTTCACAACGCCCGATTACCACGAACCTTATTTCGACGTAGGGGGATTATGTTCAATTTTAATTGATTAAAATTGTTCTTTTTTTTGTTGAAAATTATGGTTTGTCTTTGTCCATGCGATACTGCCTAATGTGGAGGGCGCGGGCCGAACGAACACGGCCCGATGACCCTCCGCTGATCCTCATTTATTTTTGTTCGCGAACGAGGCATGTTGGAAGAGGCGGCGATGAATGAAGGCGAAAGCCGCGTGCTGACCACATACAGAAGAACCGCGGGCCGCTCGGCTGGGTCGAAGGAATACCGCGGTGCCACAAGGGGCGCCGTGCTGCGGAGGACCGCGGCCCGTGTTCCGCGGTCCGATCGGTGGAAAAACTAGCCAGAAACCGGCCGGCCGGGCTGGGAAGACCTGCGGTACTAGGAGGGCGCCGCGCTGGAGGAACCATGGCCCACTCGTGTGGGCCGCTCGCGCTAGGAAGATCGGCCAGCCGGATAGGCGGGCGGCGGCGCTTGGCACCGCCGGTTCAGGAGACCGGGGGGTTGCGCCCCCCGTAGCGCTCGCCCAGCCAGGCCGAGCTACGGCCGGCCGAGCCGGGCCGCACAATTCACTGGGCTGGTCTGACCCTCTACCGGGTCGGACCCGACAAAATTGATTTGACCCGACCCGCCAGCCCACTGGGCTTAATGGGTCGGGCCCGTTTTCACTTAAATGTGAATAACTTAAAGACCGTGTGTCCGATCGACGCGCCGTCTGCGGCGTTGCAACCCTCACGATGAAGCGGTCCTTTTGCGATACTCAAAGTGATTTTTGGACGACATTGGAAAATGACCGGTTTTTGGAATGACCATATTTCCAACCGGGCCCCTGGAATGGAAAAGCCAATATCTCTCAGACCGGGTGTCCGATTGACGCGTCGTCTGTGGCGTTGGGTTCCTTTTGAAGAGACATAACTTCGGGATACATCAACTCTGGGCTTCGTGATAGTTGATGTATCGATCCCTTGGATCAAGGAGCAGACCCTCCTAGAATCGAGCGTGCTATGTGCGGGAACCCTAGAGCTACCCGCAACTGCGATGACTACCGTATTGGGATCCTCTGTGGGTTCGACGACGATGACTACTGTACTTGGATCCTCCGTGGGTACGGCAGCGATGACTACTATAAATGGATCCTCCATGGGTTCTGCAGTGATGGCTACAGTACTTGGATCCTCCCTGGTTTCAGCAGCGATTACTATTGTACTTGGATCCTTCGTGGGTTTGGCAGTGATGACTTCTATACTAGGATCCTATGTGGGTTCAGCAGAGGAGATGATTCAGAGGCTACATCTAATCATCTCCACCCCTCTTCGTGAGTTTTATACCTATGTGATCTGAGTCTTTACTCTCAATCATTACCATCGATGTGATTGACTTCTATCCTGTGTGGACTGGGTTGTGCTTGGGCTCGAGAGTTGGAGCTGAGTAGGAATTGATGACTTAGTTATATGTATGGGAATATAACTAAGTAGTGTTGGTTAATACTTCGTGATTGTAACTTTCCTTTGTGGTTTATCCTTCATTGATTCTAGGAGACCATCGGGGGTCTCGGGGTCCCTATTGAGTATTGTTATACTCACCCCTGCACGGGTTATGCCCGCACTACATTGTGTTGGATGCAGATGACGGACAACACTGATCATGGTAGAGACTTGTGGAGCTGGATGGTTCCCAGAGTTGGAGCACTCGGCAGGACGTAAACAGAGCAGACAGACGGACCCGAGGTGATGAGGAGACCATATGTACCCACCCTTCAGGTGGGATTCCCGAAGGAGGACTCAGTGATTTCTGCTTACTTTACTGTTGTGGTACTAGTCTTTCAGTTGTACTGTACTCACTGTTGGGCTTGTATTTCCGACCCCTTTATTTTGAGCACTTACTTTTGTATACAGTTTTACTTGTGCTTACTTCAGTTGCATACTCTGTTGTGTTTGTTTACTTCTATAAAGGCAATTCCTTCCAAGTATAGGTATTTATGCCTTTGGTGCTAGTCATTAGCCCCTGGCCTATAGAAGGTGGGATTGGGGTAGTCACGTCACGGGCCCTAAGGATGGGTTGTGACACTTATGGCCTGAATTTACTTGATCCTTTTCCAAGTGTAAATGAATTTATACATTAAGTTTTAGTGGGTTCTTCAGGCACAAAAACTCATAAACACTATCCAGTGGATTTCTAATTCCAATATACTTTCCATTAGTTATTGTGATTTATATGAGACTCCATAAGATGGGTTTTAGTTTGGATTAACATAAAATATTTCCCCCTTGAACAATTTCATTTGATAAGTATCTCCTCTTGAGCTTCAAAACCATTTATATAGGCTTTGGTGTTATTAGAGATCTTTTTATTCCTTGTTTCCATAGTTGAGAAGTTTTATTGACTACCCATGATGTAGTCCTTAGGGATTTTAATATTTCTTATAATAGTTAGTATGTTAAGGTATTCATATAAATATAGTATTTAATCTATGAACCTTCAATAAAAATGTCATACAAGTTTTAGAAACTAAACCAACTTTATATATCAATCTGAATATTATTTGTTCATTGTTGGTTCTTGAGTCATGTATCATTTATCATTTACAGTTGACACACTGATCACAAACATATAAGAAGTGTCATGTTTATGATTTATTTACTTCTTTATATTGATTGGTGTTGGTGGTCATCACTTCTATTTGATCTTGTTTTCTTATACTAATCATGATTTTTGGTTTGTTGTTAATAAATATGGATATTTCAGTTTCTGTTTAGCATGTCAAGCTACTATAATTTTTACACAATTATATTCCTTTTAATATCTTATTCTTGTGAGTCTATTTTTTCAGTCAGTATGTATAGATTTAATTTTATTATAATACATTTTGATATTGGTATTATTCATGTATTTTTGAGTTGAACTATTGTTTTGAAAATTTTAGAAGAACAGTTAAATCCACACATATCCATTATTTATTGAATGCATACTTACCCACAACACTTCCCACAATATCTATCAAAACAAAAAAAAATTACAATTGGTATATGATAGATGATTTTTTATTTTATGATACACATCATAAATAATATAAAAATCTCATTATATAAATTGGCCGCTTCGTTAGTTATAAACTTTTTAGGGGTGGGGAGGTTAATGATAAATTATTGATACACTACTATAGGAATAGGGATAAAAAGATGTGAATATTATAATTCATCTTAATTATAATAGAAAAATAAATAATTTTATTAGTTCTATAGATGAGAACTAATAAAAGTATACATTTATCTGTGTTATTATGAAAATTGATAAAACCATACCTTTATTAGTTCTTATTTTAGTGATGATAAAAGTAAATATTTATCAGTGATAAATATATAGGTAAAAAAATATTTACCTTATAAAATTTTCAATTAATATGTTATGGCCTTCCCCCACTGGGAATCCAACTGGGTTGGCTGTGAAGAAAACTATAACCCTTGAATCCCACCTCAAATGGGTTATGGGTTAGAAACTAGAACCAAGGGTATAAAATAGGAATATATGATACGAATTAAACATATAATTCATAGGAATATAAAATAAAATCTAATCAGAAACATAAATTAATGGGAAATCCATCCCAACACGCATGCAATGTCGTACATAACTAAAAATACTATATCTAAAATACCCAAATGCAAACTCCTATGAAAAAAACTCAAAAATCACCAAATAACTCCACTAATATCTATGGGTTATCAATTCTTATCCCATCTATTGACTCCCTCCCATAGAGCTATAAATAAACACAGACACAATGTGAGTGAGTATACAATTTTAATTAGTAGTATCCTCCCCAAAACCTCTCATATAAATATAGAAGAAGAACATTAAATCATCAATGAACAAAAAAATGAAACCAACTTCGAACCAAAACTAGTTCAAATAATTTTCTATCCTCACTAATTATTTCTCACCAATTATCTCACAGAAATATAGGTAACATTATATTTAATAGATATATAATTAGAATGGTACATCACATAAACTTTCCCATTAGACAAGTCACCCTAAACCACAATGTCAAACATCCCAGAACTCCCATTCCCCCTATAAACCATATCAACACATACCACATCAGAATAATCACATCCACATTTTCATAATCATAACCACATCACCATCACATCCAAATTATCAGCGAATTCAACCAAGAATAATTGCATCCCTCACACACACACACATCACCATCACATCCTCATTCTCCTCCAACTCATATCCTTCCGCTTACTTCTTCTACTAATTTTTTTCTATAACCTTGTTCGATTCAGGTGGGGGAGCCAAGTCTAGGGTAGAATCCAATTCAGTAGGGGAAAGGTGGGGGAATCTGGTGTAGGGGTGTAGGTTGGTGTAGGGTGGAGGGGGGCTAGTGCAGCAGGGGGTGGAGGGGCTGTGCTGGGGAGGGGTAGGGGAGGGGCTGGTGCAATAGGGGGAGGAGGAGGGTCTGGTGTAGTGTAAGGGGAGGGGGGGGGATAGTGTAGGTCATGGGGGAGGGGGAGGGGTTGGTGTGGTAGGGGGAGGGGCTGGTGCAGTGAAGGGGGGAGGGGAGGGGCTGGTGCAGTAGGGGGAGTGGCTAGTGCTGGGTAGGGGGAGGGGGAGGGTCCGGTGTAGTAGGGGGGAGGGGGAGGGACCGGTGTAGTGGGGAGGGGAGGGAATGGTGTAGTCGGGGGAGGGTGAGGTGCTGGTGGAGTAGGGGGGAGGGGGATGGGACGATGTGGTAGGGGGTGGGTGAGGGGCTAGTGCAGTAGGGGGAGGGGAAGCGGGAGGGGCTGGTACAGTAGGGGGAGGGGCTGGTGCAGTGCAGGGGGTGGGGGAGGGGCTGGTGCAGTAGGGGGGAGGGGGTGGGGGAGGGTCTAGTACATTAGGTGGAGGGGGAGGGGCTGGTGCAGTGCAGGGGGAGGGGGAGGGGTCGGTGTTAGGGGTAGGGGATGGTGGGGGGTGCAGGTCTGGTTCTATCAGGTTGGTGTTGGTCACATTACCTAAAACGAGTAATGGTGAACAAGAAAAGTGAAAACAATAATTAATACATAATATCACATAAACCAATATTATGAAACTTCCAATTTCTATGTCATGAATCTCATACTATTATCTCTGTAAAAACCAATTGGTAACTATAGTTGGGAATGTCGATGGCCCTTTGAACTATGCTCGTTGCACCACTGCATATGGTTCTAAATATCCTTATCACAGGGGAAGTACATCGATATTTCCATTCACTGTGTTCTATTTCATCCAGCAACTATGATGTTCTCTTTTTCAATCCACATCATTAATATTGTATATGCCATATAATCTTCCCAATAAATTTACAGGTCCACCATCTGAAAGAATATAGGAATCATAGGGTTCCAACATCTAATCAGCTAAGAAAACCATCACTCAATAAGTTGTACATAGTTTTTTTATGATATTTTTTATTTTATCCTTTTTCATAATTTTCCTTGTGAATAAGAAAAAAAAATTGTACAAAGATTTCTGGGAATCCAACTTACAAATGTAGTGATATTCAATTCTCCAACATAAAATATAAAGGGTAAGATTATGCTTCTGAAAATCATCAATAAAATTATAAAACCGGAGTTGTAACACTATGTTTTGGATTATTCTTCTATTTTTATTTAAAATTAGGATATAGTGTATCTATATTTATCCATGTAGTTAGAATGATAAACATAGATTTCACTTAAAATCGTGTTCTCCTTTATTTCCACTTAAATTGTGCTACTTTATGATATATTTGTGATAATATTGAATACATTAACCGATGAGGACTACAGGAATAATGTAAACATAACAACATCCATATTCATAATATGAAAAATATATAATGATTTTATGCCACTATTATGTTATCATGTTGTGGTTTGTGTTATGTCATGATTCATGATACCACTTTGTGGTGTATGTATTTAATGACATTGGATTTAATTTAAACAAAAAGAATTTATTTATGATCATGTTATTCAATACTAGGATGTACATATCAATGTGAATATTCTTGGTTCATTGTTGGTTATAGAGTCAGGTATCATTTATCATGTATAGTTGACACACTGATCGCATATATATAAGAATTTTTTATGTCTCACTTATTTTCCCATTATTTACTTACAGGTGGTTTCTTATGATGAGTTCGGTTATATCCACTACCATCAAAGTCAGTGTGTTAGACATCGAATCTAGGTAAGGTTTCTTCTGTTTTTATTCTTTGGCCCAATTTAAGTTAGGTATTTTGTGATTTTTGGGTTCCCTATATTTTTGTAGTGCATTTTGGATCTCGTTGATGTGGATTCAAGCAAAAGTTGGAAAAGTTTCCTTACATGTGTATGCATAGGTAGTAATATACATATATAATTTCACCCTTTATATATATTCGATCGTGACTATATGAATATATATATTCAGGCAAGGTATGTTTATATATAGATATGAAAAATGCATACATTTGTAAGTGAAAATGGGTATATGAAAGTATAAACATATATCTAAGGACCCCCTTGTACATATTTGGACATGAAAATATGTACATAGGGGCTAGGTTTCCTTATATATATGTGAAGGTTCATATGCATTCAAGTATAAAAAAAAGAAGATTCAAGTTGTTGTCGTCAAAAGAAGCATGCCTTGAGGTTGAGGTAGGTTCTCTATGACTAACCATTTAATTTGAATTATATAATTGCTTGATATTTTTTTATAAAAAAATCATTATTTGGAATTAACAATAATCTCACATCATGTGGTCAGAAGAAAATTTCATCCAACTCAATATGAAATTTACTTCACTTCAAAGATGATAATATCCTCATTTTGAGAAAACATGAAATGATTATTCTCATAAAAAGATAAGACATAAAGAAAATATTTGCTTTATTCTCATCAAACACAAAATAACATCCTATAAAACTTTGTAATTTATTTAGTAACATCACTATGAAATTGAACTAGGTAAAATCGACTACCTTACTAGGAAGAATTCACCACTTAGTACCTAAGTAATTAGTTTTCTTTGAACTGCTTGAAGTAGCTTCACCAGTTCTCTTTGATTTCCCCAATTGGTTGATGGTTCAATGTTCAAGTGATTGAGTAATAGGGTTCAAATTGTTTATAATTTAGTAAGAAATAGAATTAACTATGGCGTTTCCTCACCGTCTATCCTTTAATTTCATGAAATTATATCTCTTTCTAGAATAAATAATATCATCTGGAAATAATGAGATTCTTGATAAAAGATCGATAAATTGAGAAATATCGAATAACCATTAAGGAATTAATAGTGAGGGTAATCCTTTAGTATCATAGTGGAAATTGGTTAGTAATTATCCTAGGGGCGGGATGAAGGGTTGGATTTTTGATGGGATCACTAACATTCATAGGTGAATGATCTTGTTTTGGGAATATACCTTTAGGTTTTAACCACTATAGAAGTAGTATCGAATTGATGATATTAAGAGTGGGTCATCAATAGTTCTCTTGATATGAAAAGGGGTATGTTCTATAATCTATATAATAACCAAGGATGATAAATAAATGAGTCTATTATAATAGGTATCGAATTTTAATAGATCTTATGGAACAAAGTGTGATAAATTCCCATGTATGAGGTGGGATAGGTAATCCATTCACTTTACAATGTCTTATATATCAGAGAATGGTATGTAAGGGTTATCCAATATTTATTAGTGAGTGATAGGTTATATTAATATGGATTATATATTAGAGCATTGTATCTAATGGATAACCTATGTTGATTAGTGAGTGATTTGTTATATTATTATTATTAATGTATGCCATGATAGGATGACTTATACTGGATATATTTCAATCAGGATATAGGCATGCTGGATATTCCAGATACTAGTAGAGTACTAGTATTGGGTTATGTATTCCATATGTTATTTTGATTACTATCTTAATCATGTTGTTATAAAACATTATTTGAGATGATACAGATATTTTAATGGTGATTCACATACTTGGAACGCAATGGAAAACTATGGGGACACAATAAGTATACTTGGGGTGATTTTCCATGATCCATCACTTATATATTTTTCAATAAAAGAGGATTGGATTGACCAATATTATGTTGGGTATCATTGTTATTTTATAGATTATATAAACTGGTTGTGTGAACAATACTCCCTACTAGTCCCCAAATTATATAGACTTGTTTTGTTATAAGGAATCATTTCTACTAAAAGGATTCAACAGACAAATATTGTAATTATAAATCCTTTCCAGTATATGTATTAGATAGAGTGGATTCAAAAATTGACTCTAAACATGTTAATAAAAAAATATAACTATTTTGATTTTACCATGACTATCTCTTTTGAGCGCATGGGGAAAAACATGATATATATATGTAGAATTTGCCCGGAATTTTTCATCATTACAGTCATCCCATCTCCATCCCATTTTTATCTTATCCATCGTTTCCCAATGTAGGGTTTTACCACATCCTATTTTACATCCTAGAAATTTTCCATTTTACCTTGTTGCATCTTTAAATGTACAATTTAGCCCCATCATAGTGCCAAGTGGTAATTCTTCTCATCACTTTATGATTTGGATTTATAAGATTTTGTTTTCGGTAAAAAAAAATTGTTCATTCTCATTAGCTATTTCATAAGAAGATGTAGTGACATCCAATAGGGTTAATAAAAATTGCTTTTATTTTGATGCTGATTGAGTGGGTTTGACGTAAAATGTCTAAAACCCAGAAATGGTGCACTATTATCAGAGGAAGGGGCTTTATTAGGTAGTGTTTGGTAAAAGTGCATGTCTATCCAGGTTCATTTTCTATTCAGATATCATATTTAGACCTCTTCCTAAATATAAGACAAACCAATGAGGATGGTGAAGATCTGGTTTAGGATGTTCGTAGTATGTTTCTATCTATTTATACTAAGATCTGGTTTTTAAATTTTAGTTAATCTGGTTTATGAATCATTTTTTTTTTCATGGATACCACATATTTATTCTTCTTTGATCATCTTCTCCATCATTATATTCATGTAGTAGGTTAGGAAAATATTTATACATATTCAGGGAAAGGGGCTAGTTATGGCATTTGTATAGTTTTGTTAGTGTCTCTCTCTCTTTCAAGTCCTTGGTTATTCATAAGTGTTGGAGAGAGAAGAGATAAATGAGATAAAAAGGATGGTGACAACAAGGCTTCAAAGTGGTCCTGGACTATTTGGGATGCACTTAAAATAGAAGGGTTGTCTCAGCAGTTTCCCCTAGATAAAGATGCCTAGAGATTTATATTAGCCAAAAGTTTGGTTGTTACCCTTTGAGGAATTTACACAAACAGTTGGCATGAAAGGTTCATTGGACTTCAATAGTCTGCACATATCAGCAAGAAAGATGGAGAGGCACTAAAATAGTATTAAATATGTGAAGGGGTTGCTAAAAGGGACCTTCAAGTACCGTGATATAGGTTTGAGCATAAAAAAGAGCTTCTCAGTGGGCGCAGATTGGCTGAGGCCACACCTGTAAAGAAGATTGAAGGGTTTGTACAACTGGATGGAGTTGTGTGCAAAATAGAGGGTATATTCAGTGTGTAAATGTATGTATGGAGAATAATTTGGTGGATGGAGTCTATACTGGATAGCATGTTGCAATGTTCTGTCCAATGAGTGAAGGATGTGGTGTAGTGCAAGTTACTATTTTTTTATGGAAGTAGAAGGATACATTCAAGGTTGTAAATCGTGGTAGTATATATACCTACAGATTTTTTTTCTGGATACATAGGGATGTAGCCACAGTTTTGAACCATCAAAGTAAACCTAGTGCCACAGTTGGAATAGTGGCTATTTCCCTACTACCACAGTTTTTAACCATAGAACTATATCTATATAGAAGTGTATATAGACACAGTTTGTAACTATGGCTATAGACGTTTCCTTATAGCCATGCCATTAAGATCCAAAACCAGAAAAATCGTGTCTATTACCTATATACACGGTTTTGTGGCCTATAGTCATAGTTTGAAAATGTGGCTATAGCCTATTTTTCAAGTAGTGAAATATGCTATACAAAAGGAATAACTAGACCCTTGACGCACGCCTGTCGTAGGGCATGGAAAAACAATTATTTCCTAAGTTAAAATGTAGTAATGTGGTTGACCTAGGATGTCTTCCGAAGAGGAGTGCACACAAAACGGGTTGTCACTTTAAAACGGGGGTAAAAATGTTGTGAAAGGAAAGTTGAGATTCAAATGATTGAAAAACTATGAAATTAAAAGGGTGATTAGGTCGGGGTCGGTTTCCAAATTATAATGCTATCCTTGTTCAATTTAATTCAAACCTCTTCTTCTTAGTTGATTAAAGTGAGTTTCCACAATCGTTTCTTCTCACTTCCTTGGTGAAATTATTATGGTGAGAGAAAACCTTACCAAGATCTTGGTTTGGTCAACTCTCCTTCCATGTGTAAAATAGTTGTATTGAATATACTTAATTTAAATGGGCAATACCCGATCGGGTTTTGTTTATCCCAAACAATCAAGAACATTCACTACACTTTTTACACGTACTGACGATCGTCGAGTACTTCACCACTAATTCCTGGTTTATTCCATCGTATATAAACCAGAAATTAGTGGAGGGAGATATTGATTATTTTACCAAGGCAAAAATAAATAACGGAATTAATATTCAAGAACGATCTCACTTGATTATAAAATCCGCTATAATAAATTGAAAACAACTTCGAAGAAGAAAGAAATTTATTCAATTTCATCCAAGAACTCAAGCATTACAATGTAGAAAACCAACCCTTCCCCAATCACTCCAAAAGTTTACCCCACCATGGTAAGGGTAATCGAGTTGAATGGGGAAGAATAAGACATTAACAAACTATGAAAAAGAAAATAAATAAAAGAGAAAGCCGAAAAGTTCTCCTTCTTGGTGTCCCGGAAGGAATGGGATGGAGAATGGATGCCTTGAGAGGGTGGAGCTCTCCTCCTTTTATAGCCAGAATGTTTCCCCCGAATGTCGACGCGTTTTATCCCCATTAAATGACTTCTTCACGCGTTTATCCCTTCATGAATATTGTTCATAATTCCCTTTTCCGTGTCTCCTCAAAATTCCAGAGGATTTGGACATGTATTCCGAGAGTTATGGCCGTTTTACCATGATCATTTATTCTGTCCAGTCAGACTCTCCAAAACGAAATCCTCCGGATTAGTGTTCTTTAATGACCCAATAAACGGCCAATTAACTCGGTTCTTCCTGAATAAAAGATTCTCCAAAACTCCTTGCGCGCCCACCCACCTAATTTCACTAGCTTTGGGCCCACAGTGGATGAGTTATGGATCCCACATCAAAACTAGGCAGAACTGAAAACAGTTTTCTTGAGCCAACTTGTGATCTTCTTTTGAGCTTCCATATGGACGATTCAGATTTTGGTCAAAATATATTAAATTAATCCCTGGATGTGTAGAATCTTTAAAAGAAATAAGTTTTCAATTTAGATCAGTGTAGATAATGTTATGGCCAACCTACCGAAATAATTTAAAACTGTTAAAAATCCAAAATGGCCAATTTTTACTATTCAGCTCAAAATAACACCATTATCATAAAAATGAAACAATTCATCTTAGAGGAACAATTTTGTGGGTTTAAAACAATGATATTCAATATAAATTAATTGAAAATATTTTCTCTATCAACCCTATCACTAGATACATCTTGAGAATGATGGTAGAGTTCTCTTTTGAGCCCACATTACATAAAGTTCCCCAATCACAAAATGATTGTGCCGACACATTGGCTAATCGAACCACAGTCCTGGACAACCATGATCAGGAGAAAGAAACATGTCATATCATGCATTGAAGAATGGTATCATTGGTATTCACCTATGATATGGAAGAAATAAATCATTTTGGAACCACCCCAAAGTGTGATGAATTGGAAACCACCTTGGGATATATGGATCCCATAACAAGTTATCTCCAAAATGGTGCCCTCTCGACATATCGAGCCAAAAGGGAAAAATATGGAGACATGTGGAAACTTTAACCTATAGGGTGGTCCAAATGATCAATAGGCCATATAAAAGAATGGATTTGATAGAATATTCCTCATATGAATAGAATAAGGAGATATTCTTTTCTTCATAGAAGAATTCAATGTAGGCTCTTACATCGCTCATCAATATGAGACCAGGCTCTCCCACAAAATCATGAGTCTAGGTTACTAATGGAAAACTGTGATACAAGTCTGTGGGAAATTCACTAGGAAATGTCATGCATGCCAGATCAATTCCAACTTTATCCATCAACCCCCATAACTTCTATATACAACTAAATATTCCTGGCCATTTTCTATATGGGGAATGGATATTATGGGTCCATATCCACCAGCCACAACTAAATAGTTCATGTAAATCATTACTTTTACCTACTTCTTTTCCAAATGGAGTAAGAAAACACCCCTTAAAGAATTCAGGATGAAGAACATCATCAACTTCATAATGTCCCATATCAACACCAAGTTCAGAGTCCATCAAATAATATTAACATACAATGGCACCAACTTCTACTCTACATAGTTGAAGAAACTATACCAAGAGTACAATATCGAGTCTAATCACTCATATTTCTATAATGAAAAGGAAAATGGATAGATAGAGGCCTTAAATAACTCTATGTAAAATATAATCAAGAAGATGTAGAAAACAGATAATAATATCTAGCATAATAAGATCCTTTATTCTTTAGGAGCCTACTATACCACCATGTGTACTGCTACAAAATTAATTCCACACTCATTGGTGTACGAGATCATGGAAGTGTTACCCATATAATTCTAGCTGACGTCAATCCAAATATCTATTTGTGGATAACTCTTGGATGGAGAGAAATTACAAAAGTCATTGGATGAATTGGAGAAACTTGATGAGAACAGGTTGTATATATTGTGCAACCTTTAGGTCCTTCAAAATAGGATCACATGAGCCTTCAATAATTTTTTTTACCTCCATTCATTCCTCTGAGGATAAATAGTGTTTGATATCAGGACCCAAATGATACCTAGTAAGAATATTCAAAATACAGAACCCATTTGGAAAGGGCCTTACATCATTCATAAGGTCTATCACAACAGAGTTTACTCACTAGATAAAATTAATGGGGATCTTTTCACACCACCCACCAAGGTAAGGTTTCTCAATAAATACTTTTCATAACTATAATCAAACATCCATCATCCTGGTTTCATTACATTAAAATAAATAAGTTATTCCTAATCACACAAAGATAAACTATATGGAACGTGTCCTAGTAGTAAGACATTAAAATTCATATCATCTCAAGTCCTGGCAGCAAGACATTAAGTTGCATAACATCTTATCTCATAACCACATGATGTTAAAATATACAGAGCTTGTCCTTACCATATTACATTAAATTTTAGGGAAACGTTCCTCACTATGTGATGTTAAACTTCTTGGGAATCACTGTCTCATTGAAAATTCACCACACGCGAGCTAGATCTATGAAAAAGAGGGATGAAATTACCCTGTCCTCATGTGAGATTCATCTCCACATAGGGAATATATCCTTCTAAGGATTATGTGTGGCTTGATTCCTGCAATCACAGAATATGTAGGTATGCCTGAACGTCTATTCTTGGGCCCATCCACATTGTTACTTCCCTTTCACGTTTGGTGAACTACATCCTTACCACATGATGCTAAACTACACGACCAATGTTCTCACCCCATGACATTAAACTGCATGGGTCTCTAGAACAATGTATGGATTTATCATCATTTCAATTAGATACATAGGGACTCATTGATCCTATATCTTGGTCCAGTCACCACAAGATACAAAATTCCCCTATCTTATCCTTAATCACATATTCATAGTGTGAGGGGCCCTTTCTATTCCTTGTTACTCAGCTTGAGCTTAAATCATGTGAGCTTAGTAATTTTAGTAAGGTTCTACCCACACAAACAAGGAATAATAACTCGCAATGAGTTCATTGTGTTCTTGAATTCAAGACCTTTAAAGGAATACCATGAGTCCTCTATGCATGACATTAAACTACACAGTTGACTTCCTTTGCACAACATAAAACTACACATTCATATGGACCTTGCCTGAGAGGAATACCATGGTTAGTGATTGGTATCTTACGACACATTTGTTCTCAAGAAATACATGTTGATTAATTAATTTCATCACAGGATATTTAGTGATGTTCGGATCTCCAATACTGGGACCATGTACAACAATCAATGGAATCAATGTCCACCTCTATGTATGGGAAAGTCCT
Organism: Viscum album; assembly: GCA_963277665.1. Taxonomy (NCBI): domain Eukaryota; kingdom Viridiplantae; phylum Streptophyta; class Magnoliopsida; order Santalales; family Viscaceae; genus Viscum; species Viscum album. The sequence continues at coordinate 29,217,409 of OY728128.1, read as the reverse complement.
GCATAGAGTGTATCCCATTTAAGAATTATGTGTAACTTGAATCATGACATCACAGGATATTTAGTGACGTACGGATCTTCAATATTGGGTCCAGTACAAACAAATATAAAAATACCCCCTCTCTGTGTATAGGACTTACTTGCGAAAGAAGTTCCTTCCTTAATAACTAAGTATGGCTTGATTATTGTTACCATAGGATATGTAGTGATGCCCATATTTCAATACTTGGGTCCATCCACAATACCCCTTTTCACATAGAGAATCTAATATCTTTTCTACATGATGTTAAACTACACGGTTCCTCAAGAACTATGTGTGTCTAGATTATTGTCATCATAGGATACGTAGTGACACTCAAATATCCAATCCTAGGCCTAACTACAACAGTAAATGGAAATAATGACTACCTATACATATAGTTCAGACCTATGAAGATTGTTTCCAGATCAATAACTATGTGCGGATTGATTCCTTCCATCACAAGATATGTAGTGATTCCTGGATCTCAAAACTCATGTCCAGCTATAATGACTGACAAGAAAAAATACTCCCCAAACTACATGGGGTGAGTTATAAAATATCATTTTAACTATGTACAATTAAGATCTAAGTATGTCTTGCTTGTTCATGTAATATATCAACACAATTTTTCACTTCTGTTCCCACATCCTTACATCATGAAGTTAAACAGCAAGGCAAAAAAATGACTTTACTGCGTGATAATAAATTTCATGACAAACGTCATTACTACATGATGTTAAACTACATGGAGATAAATACATCTCCACTACATGATGTTAAACTATGAAATCCATCACCTATTATCATACATTATCAAATGACCATGATATCCTTACCCTGTTCATCCATAGTATAGCATGTTTCCACCATATTTTAAGAACCTCAATTCATAAATCACACTTCATGTCTTGAGCACCTCAAGTCACTACAAACATTCTATGTCCCTTGGAAAAGGATACCTGGATTCAAGGGACCATTTTTTGACTATACATGTATTCTTATGGATCCTACATATATGCATATGTTCCTCAAATAAATGTGTCAATCTAAAAAAAGTATTTCTGATCCTTGTGAGCCCTGACATCACCGTCAAAGAACTTATCACCTTAATGTGTTTTGAGATGTTCCCACCATGATTGTTCTATATCATTACTCATGGCCTGAGAACCTCAATCCATGAATTAAAACATTGTTATCCACCATACACAATGATGTTCGAGTGATCTTATCCATGGGTATCCTAATTAGGCTCTTGTGTAACGTCCCCCATATTAGGTCCATGTGTGTCATGACCTTAAAATATCTGCACTTTGGTCAATGTTGTAGAACCTTAAACTATATCCTTTAATGGTATAGATCACAAGACCTTAAACTCCTAGAGAAAGAGACACAAAACTTCTCAGTTTTAAAACATACAAAGGGCATCCGGAGAAAAAGTTAATTATTCTCTCTCTAAAATATTCATCTCTAAAGTTACGAAAAAATTTGGGCATGAATAAATAAGGATTAAAGCTCATAGGTCATACTCTATAGCCCTAATAAATGACAAGAAATGCTTGTTGGACCTCCTGGTTCAGGTAGAAGTTAGAGTAATGATTTTTCACATCTCCTTTCCACAAGAATATGTTCACAAGGCGGTGAGATAACCTTTTGGGTTCTTGAACCCTACTTGAATATTATGATCTCTATAAATCAAAATTCATTATTTAAGTTCCTCGGATCACCAAAATCTTCCATGTCCCTTGTAAAAAGATACCCATATTCAAGGTATCTTTGATTGACTCTGAATGTATGCATATGGTTCCTTCATATGTGCTTATAGTTGTCTACCAAATGTGTCTCTCTTAAAAAAAGGCTTTCTGATCCTTGTGAGCCCTTCTGTCACAGTACCATAACTCATCACCTTAGCATGTTATGGGAAACATTTGATATGATTTTACCAAACCATCCTCATGACCTGAGCACTTTGAACCATGATTTAATGTCCATATAACCAAACTATTAAAGTGGATTTGGCATCCTCGATGTTACATGACCATGTTATTTACACTTTCTAAAAGTAGGAATGTGACACTCCATTCCTGAGCATTGATGACCCACACCCCATGATTTAAAACCACAGGGTATAGGAATTGAGATTCATAATTAAGAGATGAACTACCCTAGGATTCTATAACCATTCTTGGATAGCTCTCCTCTTATACCTAACCTCATCATATCGATGCTTGAGACTTCATGAATATTTCATGGACCCTATAAAGAAGTGTAGATCATAATTTATTGACCATGATTTAAATGCATAAGGTCATTGACCTACCAACTAAATTCATCTCCTCCTTACAATAAAGGAGATTTGATCCTTATGAGCCCTAGAAACACCATGGTAGAATTTGGAATCTCAGGGTATTATGGGCCATTCCAGGGATATATACCCCATTCCATTATCATTGACTCAAAATTTTGGGTTATGACTTATATCACCCACATTCCAACTATCCAGGAAGACCTAGCATCCATTGTATTTCACCCTTAACCAATATCACCCCTATAAATCTTCCATGAACCTTGTAAAAGAGTGGAGAGTCATCTGTTTGACAATGCTACCAATTCATAAGGGCCTTGAGCTACCAACCAAAGGCATATTATCCTTATAGGAAATGATATATGATCCTTCTGAGCCTCAAAAACACTTTGGAATAACTCAATACCTTAGGTTGTTTGGGGTCATTCTTGTAAATTTTGTTCCATTTTCAATGATCATTGATCAAGTCCTAGTAGTAAATCTTTTAAATACATGGAATCCTAAGGTCTGAGCTAAAATACCCTGAACAATAGTGATATAAGGCTCGAGATAAAAGACCATAAACTACAATGATAGAAGGTCCAAACTGAAAGACCCTAAACTACTTCTATAAAAGGTCTGAGCTAAAAGAACCTAAACTACAGTGATAGAAGGTCTGAGATAATAGACCCTAAACTACTGTGATATAAGGGCTGAGCTAAAAGACACAAAACTATAGTGATAAAAGTTTGGAGATAAAATACCATAAACTGTAGTGATAGAAGTTCCAATCCAAGAGACCCTAAACTAAATCAATTTAAGGTATGATCTAAATGGCCCTAAACTAAAATATTGTCATGATTTAGTCTATGAAAATGGAAAATCATATAAGGACCATTATATGGACTTTGTCACCAAGCCTATCGAATTCAGAGAAAGATAGATTACTCTCCCTCTGGGACATATATCCTACCCAATTATCCTTATTTGAAATACATAATCTCATGATAATTGGAACAGATACATAAATGAGGAACATCATGATTAGTGGTCATTCATGATCACTACTCGAGAAGAATGTATTATGATTTAAATATTTAGATCCAAAAATTCAGGTTGACTTGGTATTATGAAAATGATGGGTATCATTCTATATTCATATTATATCGGATCAAAAAAATTTCTTGAACATCGTGAATGAAAGAAATTTGAACAATAATATATAAATTTCAGTAGATATATTCACTAATAGCATATAAGAGGTAGAATATCCACATATCAGAGCCTCTCCCATGAATATACATGCCAAGGAAAAGTTTCAAAATTACAATCTCATCATAACATGTGCTCTGAGGAGGACATGATCTCTAAAAACATTTTCTCTAAGGAGGAAATGGATTTTCATAATTGATCAATGAATTCAGTCTCCACCTCCATGATCTTCTACAAATCCTATACCCAAGTGGTGGCATCAATTCAGGCCTTCTCTTCCATAATAAAAAGTACTTATTTATCCATCATATTTCTTTCTAATATTTTAAGTGCATGTTGAGGATAGGATAACTCAACTTGAAGAAGGATAATTAAAAACTGGAGAGAGTCAACCTAAACTTTCTTAGTGCTAACTACACCCCAGTGAACAGTATCTACCGTACACTGAAAATATTCCTTTAAAGATTCTTCCTAGATTTTATTTACTGAAGAGGAAGCATCGACAGTTATCACCCTCAATTAGAGGTCCCACTTTTGATCTATCAACCTCCTTTACTCAGGCAAGAAGGGTGGTAGAATAAAAACCTGTATTACCAAGGGTGGTAAACATAAATAGAAGGTGATCCAACCAGTCCTCCATCCCTTCAAATAGGGTATCTTACACTATATTCTAGACTTCCCTCCACAGTTTTCGCCACACAGACTAATAAAGTGATATAGAATTAGGGCCTTGATCTAAGTTCATCCTTGTGAAAAGAGTATATTCAGTACCGGGATGCCAATTGAAGGAGTCATGCTCATAGTATTTGATGATAAAGGAATGGATCCGGCCTCTACATTAGTTGATCCAATCCGAGGAGCCACCAAGGGAGAGGGGAATAGAGCCTCCAGACTCTAGGGTGAAGAAACTACAGTAAGGGGAACATGGATTTATCAGAAAAAAAAAGATAAACAATATGGTATCACTAGGTAATCGATAGATATGAATGATGTTAGAAACATACCTTTCTTGGTTACATCGTTGGTGAAATCCATTTCCACGACCCCATCCTTGGGTGAAGAGGTGACACCTTCCTACGATGAGCGGCTTTGTGACACTTTTGGAACTTTTCCCAAAGATGTGTTTCACTCACAACCATTTAGGACTGTAGGAAAAAAAGATAATATAAGGTGATACGACACAAATAATCAATGTTTCTAGCCTTGTATAAGTATTCACCTTCTCCAAAACTCACTTCCATCAAGGATAATGTGGTAGCAGAATATCTACCTCTATTAGTATCCTCTAAAATCATGCACACCCATGTTGGAACAAGTGGTGTGATCATTGGGACATCTTCAGTAGGAAATGGTTGTTATTGATTTGGTGGCTCTGTCATCTTCACTTATTGATGGGTCAGGCCTAACAGTAAAGGGTCTACCAAAGAAGTTGAATGCTCATCCAAATCCCCATAAGAGGATGAATTATCCTCAATGCAAGCTTAATGGGGACCTACACATTTTTAACAAATCCAAATTTGATGCTAGAATAATCTGAAGTGAGAGAAGAGTGAAATGTCACACTTACTTGAGGATTCTAGAGGATAAGACCCCAAAAATGCAGACTGCTTCCTTTTCCTCATCCCTTATAGGGATGGATCTCCAGAATATGATGAAGCTAAATTATTTTTTCTAGAAATAGAAATCACTACATTCATCTGGCCTAGTTAACCCAGGGTCCCCTCATCATTATTCCCCATGTCAGTACCAAATTCCTCTCCCATAGCTATATCATGGGGAGAATACTCAGAGGACAATAGGACTGGGCGATCTTCTATAGCCACCCACTCTGTTAGAAAAATCCCAAAGGATGTTAGTATGGTATCAATGGAATCACAACCCTTTAAGCATAGTAATGAGTTCAGACTTAATGCTTCCTCAACAACAGGATAACCCTGTTTGTCCACAAAAAAATCCAGTGTACCCTAAATAATCATTTGGTGGATGAATGGGGAATAAAATATCTGACCCTGATTATTTCTAAATCTACATCAAGGTATTGTAAGAAGACCTAAACCTCCTCAGCCTGGTCTTTGAAAGAGATACCTAGAGGGGAGGTGAAATGGTAGAAACCTTCCAAAGGTAACTATGACTGGTGTATTACACCCCAAATATTATCCTCTGAGTTTTATGTCCTCTAATACATCCAATATAGAGATGCAATGGGAATTGATAATTCTAACATGACTTCACCCTCCGGTACCAAACTCATTATAGCTACATCGGTTGGCCCTCCTACTGGCGATGAAAAATGCCTTATTTCCTTATGAGGTGATTCTAGGGCTATTTTCCCTCTAGAAACCAGTTACTTTCTGAGCATATGATTATGATCAGTAGCTTGGGAGACATCTCTTAACAATTTGGATAACTTCTCATTAGGATGTCAGCGGATCCAAACCTCAATATAGTTATAAGATAAACCAATTGTTATATCGTGGGGAGGAAGGTTTATCTCATCCCGAATCTCCTCTATGGTTAACATGAGACAAAATTTGTGGGAAACCATTGGATGCTCCTTAAATTCGACATAAAATGAGTGAGGACATATTAACTGAACACATAGGAACTGACAGATAAACTGACAGGGTGTATACCATTCATATAGGAGGTTCCTATCAATACCAGTGGAAAGGACATCCTCCCAAAGTGATGTCATATAATCCCAATCGTCAAGGATGGCCCCATAGAAATCAACCATATTTCATGTTGACACTGACCAATAGGGTATGAAGGATATATGATCATAACATATGATATAATCCCTAACACCCTTGTCCTTCAGTGTAACATGTTTTACCCCACTAATCCACTGTAAATATGGTTCGAAGTGAATGTTGGGGATTCCCCAGATATTCATGTATTAACAAACTCATAGTGGAGATCATATCCAACCTCGTAATACTTGAAATGGTCATGTGATGATCTAAGAGGATTTACCTTGTAAACATGTTGTAGAAGGTGATAATTTTTGGTCATTATAGGGATGGCTAGCCCAATACACTCGCCCATACCATGGAGGTCTCCATAGTGAAATTGAAAACTCTAACTCTATATTTTTCCTTCATTAGAAGTAAGTACCCACTCAGGTACATGGCGAGGAAACTAGCTAGTTGGAAATCCCGATCAACATTGGGGACAACTTCCCATCCCAATTATTGAAATTTACATTTTTTAACCATGGGACAATAAGAAATCTCTACACTATGGGAGTCCTTCATAAGAAAGGCCTTCAGCTTCTTAGATTATAGATCAAAGAAAGACTTCTTGATAAAGTATCCCACCCATTTCTTGAATGGAATTTCTGATTTGGGAAGTGGCTCCTTCTAGAGGGCTATTTCGGCTAGCTAGATTAGTTCTCAGGTGAGAGAAGGAGTCCTCATCGCATCATCCCTGGAGTAATGTGGGGGAAAACTCATCATACATCCCACCCAATACTGGTGCCCCGCATATCTGTTCAACATCCCGGACGATGACACCCACCTCACCATGCATGAGGTGTGAAGTGTTCAGGTATAGACTCTAGTGACTGAATAGGTCCATCATTATAATCTTTTTACAATAGGAAAATGTATGTGATATCCATAAATCCTCATAAATTCCAATTTTCTTATGCTCTTTAGTGAATTCATAAGCAATGTATTGCACCCAGAAGGGCCAATCCGAGTCCATTCCACAGTTGCCCCTAATTGAATGTCCCAGTTGGGAACCCCCCAAACTTATGGTTGGAGGAAGACTTATGAATTATTTATTGGTACATATGAACAATCAAAATAGGTTTTCAATTATTCATGTCAAATTCTACAAGCATGTACATCATTATTTACTCGTTTGTGTGGTCTCCCTTGGTGAAAAATTATCCCCCTGAGAGATGTTCTCTCGAAAAGTGTTGTGGGTTTTCCAAACCCAAGAGGAGAGTATGAATGTTGAATGTGGTGAAGAAATGAGAATTGATTGGTAAGACCAACCCCATAAAGTGTAATAAATTCTGAAAGGGGATTTTCCCCACGATTTAATCCCATCAACTCTAGAAGCCTCATCTAAAATAATCTAGCAGAAAGAGGACAAGTAGGATCCATGCTCTCTATAATAGCATCATGATGGGATATCGCTACCTTTTACTCCCTCATAGAAGGCTTGCCAGAAGTATGATGAGAACCGGAATCCATATGAACAAAATTAAGTGGTGTATGTTAGACATATAAAATAAAATCCTGTTAAAAGAAAGGAATAAATTGGAAGCATCGTGCGCATCACAAGATTCATAAAATGGATTCATGGATCACATAAAGGAATCATGGATTTCCTAACATCTAAATGTTTCACAGATCTTATAATCCCACAATGTATCGCCTGACCACCGGACCCCTCAAAAGAATCATGCTCGCATGACATTGACATGGTCATGCAAGCTACATAATAGTCCAAAGATCATGTGATTGAGCCAGAAAATCCTATAAAACCCTCAAGATGATCGTCCATCCCTAGGGAAAACGTTCAAACAATTACCGAATATTAGTTCATGATTGATTTGATCAGGAACCTAGGAAAAGTAATTCTTGTGAAGAATCCCCCACAATGTGGTCTCAGAGTGAGATCTCATGATCAGATCTTGTAGGACGGTCTTGCAATAAGGTCACATGAAAAAATATGGGCATAATATCTCTAGTTAATGGAGTATCAAGTGAATGAACCACTCTCCTCTCCCCTATTTATATGGGATTTCGTGGAATACCAAGCATCACCTGATAGACCAAATGTCAACCAAGAAACCGATTAGCGACAATGCCATAACATCATACGGGCATTTACTTTCCTTAAAACCATTCCCTTGCCCCCATGGACATCACTCCTAAGAGGTGTAATTTGTTAACACCTACCAAATGAGAATTGAAAAATACAAAAAGCAATAAATATTTGAATATGGGTATTATTTTCCCTATAAACCAAAGGAATAAGATGGTGTTTGAGATCATGCGGATCATTTGAACCCCCAGAAGACACATGATTGCATGACCCCTGTAAGGTCATGTGTATGGTAACACACAAAAAATAGCCTATATAATATCCTATGAAGACCCTTTGATAAATTCTTTCTGCTCTTTCAAAGGCACCCCAGAAAATCAGTTATCTTGTGGTCAAATCCAGATAAACTCCCCCAGATCACGTGACTTTTCTAAAATCAAACACCTGAAAACCCATCCAAAAATCCTTGGAAAATAGGAGGAAATATCTAAGAGGCGGGACCCTCTTGCATTCATAAAAATCACATGACACATCACCAATGGGGATATTTATTATCCTCAAAAATAGTCAAGTAAACTCATGAAACCCCATGCCTTTCTAAAATAAATAAAGAAAATAAGGGGGTGAAAGAAAAGATCCTCTTGTGGTTTTAAAAATCATGTTATGGGACCTAGGTGGTTCACAAGACACCACAAGTACCCATGACATATCTTCCTTATCTCACAAAATTCCACTGGCATGCCATCCTTGTCGTGCGAAGGGCCTCATAAATTTCTATGTTACTTCATACTACCCCTTTATCTCTGTAAGGATAAATTGACGGAATTAACTATGAGAGGATCATACATCTCCATAGGAGATTTTATTGGTCACACGATGAATCACTAGGAGATAGAGTGATTGTATTAGACAACACTCATACAACCTCACAATATCCCAAACATTTGTAAAATAAATAAGTAAATAAAGAGGGAAACAGAGGGAGCCTCTTATAGACAAAAAACTCACACGACACACCTAGGATGTCTATAGAATGGTCTCTAAAAACCCTTCGTCATGATGGCATGATTTAATGAAGGCCCCCTAGAAATCCATCCTTATCTCATGAAGTGTCTCGGAAAAGTCACATAAGATAATGTGAAGGCCTTTAAACAAGAGCCTTGATCTCACAAAGGCACTCGGACATATTATCCTGAAAATATGAAAGTTCCTTGGAATGCCCACATGATTAAAAAATACCTCATTAATTGGATATAATAAAATAACATAGGCATAGAAGGGATGGTCTCATGGTCTTTGAAAATCATGTGACGGCCCCAGAATGACCAACATCAGGAACACATGAAACGCATGATGCCAAATCCCTCCACCTACTCTAGCCTGGATTCATGCTATACATGCCGTGAAAAGAAGCACATAATCTTGGTGTTGAGGCCTATAAATACACCATCCGAAAATGAAAAAATCATGGAATTTTCCTTGGAGCCCCTCACTACAACACCCAGACATTAGAGAGGATTTCTCGGAGTATCTAATCTCATAACCGGGAAATCTTCCCATCATGTAAGATCTGGAGACCATCCGAAGCGATCATGTAGAATGTATAAGTACTTATTGTGATCACTCATAGATCACATGAAGAAATTTTGGTGGATCTCATGATGAACATCCGACATATATGATAGATCACACAAGAAATAAAACAAGATAACATAAAAAAATCTAATTAATTTTCAATAAAAGGCTGGAATAAATAGTAAAATATAGGAGACTTATGTGAAGAACATATACACTGATACTCATACATTTCATGTGAACCACCCAGGTCATGAAATGTCATGAGGACATGTCACCTAGGTCACGTGACATTGATTTGGTATACTATTTGGATCATGCGAATTCCTCTAGACATATCAAAGCAAGTCACATGGAACCCCCTAGGCATACCACCCCAGTCTCATGAAGCCCTCCTAGCTCGCCATCCAAACCTTGTGGTTTTCTTCAGACATGTCACTCAAATAATATGGTAGAAAAAGTACATGACATATGAGTCTCCCTATAGAACCTAGGCATTCCAAATGGTTCTCATGAAATCCCCCAAAAACACCATCCATATCTCATGATTTCCTCCAAACATGTCATCCTGGATCATGTGCCATCATCCATAAATGTCGCATTGACTCTCATGACACCCTACAACTGTGTCAACCAACATTCACTATAACACTAGGGAAATTAATTTGGATCATGTAATGACCTCTAAGCATGTAATTTGGGATCATGCAATATCTTCCATGGCCATCCAGCTAAGTCTCGCAATGTCCTTCAGACAAGTCATACATGATCATGTGGTGTACCTCATACATGCCATCCAGGATATGTGATGTCCCTAGGATAATAAAACTGGATAATATGATTTTCTTTGTACATGTCTGAAATATAACCAGACATTTCCATACATCCTTCTACATGTCTGGAGAGATATTCACGGTAGGTTATGCAGGCAGTCAAGCAAGTTATACAAACAACTTGGCCAGGTTAGATGGTAATCTCGAGACTTGATAACCATGTCCAACCTTAGTTTTTAATCCCTTATCAAAAGGGAAATGTCAGTGTGTAAGCCCCAACCAATTGAACTATGATGGATTTGATTACTTCCATAACCAAGATACTTAGGATGCCTCCCTGAGGCCTAAGATCCATATTAAAATATCCCAATTTCAATCCCAGCACATAATCCCTACATCCACATGCAGTGAGGATAATTACTTATTATCTCTTGTTTCTCACACCAATCATAGCTCACATGGGATCGAGGAAGTGAAATATTCATATCATCTACATCATGAATCTCCACCATCTAGGTCAATATTAGTATGTATTCCTTGATGAGTGGCATGATATAAAAATATCACATATGAGGGCATCTACTTTAGTTTTAGTGCCAAGGGCATGATCGAACTATGATAACTCTAATTCCTACTATAAACAGGATACATAAGATGTCTCTTTGTGACTCGATCTCAAATATCTAGTGCATAAATTCCAAAACATATGTTAATTTTAAATGAAGTTAAACTACATAGTTTTAAATAACTATATGGGTTTTGATTCCTATAATAAACTGGATATTTAGGACACCTCATAATGGCTAAATCCCCTCCTCAGAATATTAACCGCCTCCCTGCATGGTAGAAAATTATGAAGTGCCTGGTTATGAGGCTTAATCATATAATAATATATTTATTATTAGGAAATGGATGAAGAACCTCAAATACATACATATGGATTCACTAATGAGATCCCCATATCATTCTCATAAAAGGGTTTAACCTATGATCATTTTGGTAGGGTAATCAATCACATATCTAGATTAAGAAGAGATTATGGAATGTATATAAAATTTATAAGAGAGTACTATATTAGGAAACAACCCCCCCCCCCCCCGAAAAAAGGGTGTGATGAGCCTGACCTCCCATCCTCATGACTAATACGTGTCGCTAAGTTTCATTAGGTCTAAAACCCCAACTGAACACCTACCTTTGGAAAGTAAGTTTATACCCAGTTATGTATGGGGGAACCATTAAGAGTTTTTTTAATAGAGACAATGGTAACCCAAGTCATTTATTGTGAAAGGAATTAAACCCATAATAATCAATCACTGAGCCCAACTTAATTCACCTCTTTCATCCACTTTTTCCACTAAAACAATGGTCCTTGGAAGTTTATGGTGAACTGTGAACTGGGGTATCCTATAGTAGTGTATTAAGTGTGGATTAGTGTATATATAAGGGATAGGTGGGATATGTATTTAGGGTTTTTGTGTGTTCAAACCATGTATATGTTTTGGATGATGAGACAAATTACTAGCCCTAACCCTGAGTGAGAGGGTGTTGGAATTTGTATTCATAAGTGAAAGGGTAATGATACATGATGAGGATATGGGAACTCACTCTAAGTGAGAGGATGGTGGTTTGAGAAGTGATATGAGACCTCACCCTGAGTGAGAGGGTGGTGGTATGAGATATAGTACGATGCCTCCTTTTGAGTGAGGGGGTGGGGGTATGGTATATGGTATGGGATCTCATCCTGATCAATAGTTTTATAGTACATGATGATATATGAGATCGAGACTTGGCACAAGACCCTACAATAAGTGAGAGGGTAGTGATGGAGACTCAAATCCTAGTCTTTTACTTAAGCTATGGGGTCTGGAGATAAGTTGAATTGAAATAAGATTAAATTCCCTAAGATTTCATGATATATTTATCCTTAAATAAATATATTATCTTTGATAAATTTATTTATAAGCAACACTGTGTTTAAATAAACTGTGATATACTTATTAAAATATTATTATCTAATGTAATAGTAATCACCTAGACATTGGATTGGTCGGTATGAATTGGAATTACTAAATTATGAAAAATATTATTTACACACATATAAAATTAATACATTGGCTATCAATTTATTAAAAATTAAAATTAAATCATTTGAAGGTTAAAGATCTCTTTTCTAGAAAAAATAGTTTTTATATGTGTAATGTGTTTTTATATTAATAAATTAAATTAATATCTATTTATGAATTTTTTTAATGAAATGTATAGAATATATATTCAATAAAATTTATTTACATTATCTTAATGGTTTTTATCTAGAATGAATAATAATAAATCCATTTTCATGCTTAAAATATAATTTTTTTAAAAGCGGTTTTTATTGCGTTTTACGCACATACATTAAAATGAATTTCTATCACATATAGAAATTAAATCATGTAAAATAGATTAAATGTTTTAAATAAAAATAATTAATATTATTTAATTGGTTCAAATTAAATTTTTTTCATTATGAATAGTAACCATGATAAAGATTTCTCACTACGATAAGGGTAAAACTGGTAAAACTGGGGTTAAACTATGGGGGAAAGCTTTAAAATATCTATAACAGTTTCCTTTATCCAAATGTATGATTTTTTGACTAGAGATATGTTTTATGAGTTTAATTATTTATTATAAAACATTATATTGATTTTAGGAACTCAATATTGACTTTTTTGAAGATAAGTTATATTTAATTCAAATCTAAAACTATTTTTGGGTCTTTGTATTTAATGGTATGATTGGAAGCTGAAATTCGGTTTTAGCCAGATAAAAAGTATAAAACCCTCAAATTTTTTATTAATAACCAAAAAATAAATGGAAACCAACCTTTTTACTTTATTTTAATGTACATTATTTTTATGCTTAAATTGGGAATTTTTCTAAAAACAGTTTTCATGCGTTTTTTGTTCTTATGTTAGAAATAATTTATATCAACTGTAAAAATTTAATCTGGTAAAATTGATTAAAATTTTAGAATCATAATTTAAAAATCTATTTACAATTCCCCTTTTATTTTTTGATCATATAATTAACTCATCTTGGTAAAAATTTAAGTTATCGCGGTTAAAGTTTAAATGGGTTTAAAGTGGTTTAACTAAGAGATAGGGATTAGAATATATCAGAAACTTATCTAAATGTAATTGGATAAATTATTCAAAAAAAATAATCCTTTTATATCATCAAATACCTACCCTAATACCTTCTTATCTTCCTTCCCTACATTTTATATCTTCTTCTCTTCCCAAAATACCATCCTTTCAAGGCTTAAGGAGTAAGTCAAAGGAGGTTTCTCAATGAAGTGGTATAAATATTAACAAAGTAATTTCAATTTTATTTATTCTTATACATAATATAAATATTCAGTATATATTATAAAATAATTAATTTATTATCTCAAATATTCTTAATTATTATTATTATGATGGAATAACCATTATCCACTCCATTTCCATCCTATGGGAAAAGAAAACAGTGCTCGTGCACACATGTGGACTACCACATCCACAAAACTATACATTTTGTTTTTCATCACCGCTTCACATTGATAATTATAATGATGGATTTATAAAATATATATTATTATTATGATATTATTATATCTCTATAAATTTTAATTATTATATAATTTTCTTTCATTCCATCCATCAAAAAGTGGAAACATTACTTATGTGTATATACATACTATCATATCCACAAAGTGATGTGATTCATTTTTCATCACCATATTATATTAATAGTTTTAAAAGTGATTAAATATTGTATTCATGAAATTATTAAAATTATGGAGATGATGGTGCCATGATCAAAGTACAAGAACAGTGAATACTTAACTTAAATATGCATGAAAAATGAAGTAGTTATCACCAAGAACCATGGTTCTAATAATGAATTATTAATAAGTGGGTGAAAAAATGTTATAAATAAACATTATATGGAATTATATATATTATTATGGTTCTATAATATATTTATAATAAATCTATATTCATTAAATTGGAGTTTCAAATTCGTATGAAGAAATACAAGACTTGAGGTAATGGGTTTATGTTACAATCTCATTTTTTTTCGGGATTGTTTATGACAAATATACATTGAGAAAAATTATATAAATATTATCCTTTAAAGCTCATATATTTTCTTCACCTATGTATATTCATTTAATTTTCAAGTCATAGTGAAAATTTCCTCTCTTTGGTTCTTAAAATGATTGAGAAAATATTTTGAATAATAATAGACTTTATTTCCTCTTTTATCAAGAATATTTTTCTTCCAGACCTATATTTTCTTTAAAAAAATTCAATAATTTTTTTAATATTCTCCAATTATTAATTTAAATCATTTTTACCTATATATTAATTCCTAAAAAAATTTAAAATGAATCATCTTGTCATTTTCTAATGAAGTATTTTTAACTATTGTGTAAACAAATGTTTATTTTAATGTATACTCTATGAATAGATCTTCCCATTATCACGAATATTCTATGATTTTAATATTACTTTATAATATTACATAGTTATTTTCAGAGAAAATAGTTTCCCAAATATTTTATAAATTTATATATTTTAAATAAGTAATTTCAAAATGAAATTTTTTTTCCTCAAGAAATGTTCAAGTGTTATTTTAAAGGTATTTATTTCTTTAACAACATCCTTTAAAGTTACTTATGTTTCATTGAAATATGATCTAATGATTCTATACTTATTCTTATCTTGATGTAAATTTATTGTGATGATAAAATCTTCATGAAACTCATTTTCTCATCTGTAATGTAAGCTATGACAAAACGGTAAAATTTTTCATGAACTTTTGGAATACATATGAATGGGTTATGATTACGTGGTGGTTGGGTCCGTTATATCCCTCTAATCCATTGGGTAATGTGATGTTGATATCTTATGATATGATTATGATAATTATGTACATCATTACTAATATATTCTTTCACATTTTAATGTATGATTATGATTTCTTCTAGCTATGCTCAGGAGAATACGAATAGACATGATTGTGAATGGCTATGTTCACATTTTGAAATGTGAGTATAAGTGCTTCTGTTTATGCTCAAAATATTATGAATGGATATAGTTTTGAATAACTATATTCACAAAATTATGATTTCCTATACTTATGATTCCACATGCCTATGCTAATACACTTGAATGATGATTATTGCTTTGACACCCTTATTGATCATGCTTCTAAACCTGACTTGATTTTAGAGTTTATTATCTATGATTTTATAGGTATGAATATTTTATGTTGACAACATGTACTTTCTTATATTATCATACCATTATGATCTACGTATTCTCTCTTATTATTGATATCTACCATGCTTACCCTTAATGAGCATCTGAGATCACTTTTCTTATTCTTTTATTACCCAGGTTTTGATAGAAGGATCGAATTATGATATGTCTATAAGGTTACTAATATAAATATAGTTGGGAAGATATTGAATATATTGAAGATATTTTAAGAAATAATTTTATTATATATCTAGTATCCAATAAAACTAAACCTTTACGATCCTTAGGGGTGTATATTTGTGATATGTAGGAGTGTATATTTGTGATATGTATTTAATATTGATAAAAAATGTTGTAGTATTTATATTTTTTATACTCGGGTAACCTCTGTTGGTATTAGGAAAGGTTTAGTTATTTTGGGAGACTATGTTGAGAAACCTTTACTGAGAACCCTTATTATAATCCTAAGTTTGGGATAACAACCTATGTTATGGTAAAAGGAAGTATTAATCCTATGTTGTGATTTGGTTGTATTTTTTTAGTAGATCAATATATGGAAAATGTTAAAGAAAGTGAGTAAAGTAAGTTATCAACTTACCTGGTGAGAATGTTATGGAAATATGGTTAAAAGAAGGTTGTTTAAAAAGTTGACAATACAAACCACACATCGGAGTCAATCCATTGGCATGAGTCATTGAATATGATTCATAAAATTGGGGTTTTGATAGAAAGTCAGAAGTTGCTGAAAATTATATTGAGTCTGGAATGACAGAAGGCTTGAAGATTGATCATGCTGAAGTAAATAAGTCACTGCCAACATTGGTCCATCGGATTTGGTATTCCACCAATTCATCGTAATGGATTCTGAAACCAATTTATTTTGAAAAAAATGTATCTTCAATACATTAGATACATAGTTCTATTATAGGTAGAATTAAGTGGTTAGGTTATCGAGATCCTTGAAATTGATGAGAATAGAGACCAATCAACTGGATGAAAATAAACAATGTAGTCAACCATTTTCATCAAGTTTAATTGTATTTCAATTGGGTCAAGGGTATAATAAAAAAATTATTTATCGTTTCTCTGGTAGTGGTACAGACTCATTGGACCAAAACTGATAATGTTCCATCAGAGTGAAGAAGAGACCAATCTATTTGATTCATGATGACACCAATAAATACATAGGTTGTTAAACTTCATCAGAAGTATGATCATTAGTCATAGGAATTGAAGAAAATGAGAAATACTTTAAAGATATTTCATATATTTGCTTACTATAAAAGTATTGTCAAAGGAGGATTTTGAATGCTACAAAATGCTCTAAATTTTTTAACAAACGTTTTTTAGTAAATATTAATAATATTTATTAAAAGATATCCAACTTTTATAAGAGGCCATCATAATGATAATACTTTAATTTTTCATATGCCTTCATCATAATGAAGAATCATATTGAAGAATTGAACTAAATAATCAGACTGAAGAAATTTTTATAAACATGAAGAAGTCTGAGGTTTTGAGAAGATTCCAAAAGATTCAAGAAGATTCCATATTTATTGAGAATATTTGAAGAATTAAAATATGAAGATATAAATGAACAATAAATTTGGGATTTATTAATTTCATTTAGCAGGAAGTGAAATTAGGTTTCCCACCTTTTCCATTTTGGGGTGCCTATTAAAGGAGAGCACAGTACATATGTATGAAGAGTTTTTGAACTATTTACATGTGATAAAGCTCCAAAAATTGTGTAATTGGTATTGAAATTATGATCAAACTATATATTTCAAGTTTAACCTAAGGAAGATCCATTGGAGTGAGGTTTAATTAGATCATCGGATCAAGTTCCAATGTTTGGTGTTTCATCAGAGAAAGTCCATCGGAGTGAGACCATCAGAGAGAAATCCATTAGAGAAGGGGTCATCAGACCAAGTTCCATCATACAAAGGAATTGTGAGTTTTTTATTGAGTTTATACTCAATTTAATAAATAAGTATTACAAGATTAATTATATGGAGATAAATTGGATGGAGACTATCAGACAGAAGTTACTAGACTGAGGCTGATTAGACTGAATTTTACTAAGGAAGTTTACTAGAGAACTTTTCAAGAAAAAAAATTTTTTAGAGAATTTATGAAGTTAATGAAGATTGTGCATAGGTAAATTTTCATTAATATTACATTTAGATAAATTGAATAACATTCTGAAGTGGATCAGAAAAGAAGTAAAGTATAGCTTGTAATTCTGGATACTTACAATTTGTTGAAAAGGCTTGGTTATTTTTATGGGGTGTATGACTAGTTGTGGGAAAGTGATACTAAAAAGGATATTTGGGGGTATAACCAACTATATCAGTAATGTTTCTACTAGTATTGTATAATTGTTCACTATTTATGCCTTCATATTCTAGAAATAAGATAGTGAAATAATCCAAGTTGGTAGGACTATCCAACATGGAAAGGAGTAGGTATTTGTACCAAACCTTTTAAATATCGTGTTCTTCCTTCTCTTTATATTTGTTTCATACGAATGGTATGATTGATATGTTATATTTGAGTGGATCATAACTTTAAAAAGTTTCAAAGGTTAAGAAACTTTACTAATGAAGTTAAGTAACTATATTATAAAATAAAAAAGGAACCACTAATTCACCCCCATCATAGTGCACTCGATCCTATTTGAGAATAAAAATTGCTATCAGAGCATAGGTTCCCTCTGGAAGATCCATCTCTGAGAATTGATAATTTAAATTTAGTGAACAATAGGGGTGTTCTTGTTTTTAATGGAAATACTATCATTGTTGGAATAATAGAATGTTACCCTACCTTCTTTCACTTGTCCTTGAATTTAGATATGAAATGATAGTGGGATTTCCCCCCATCAATAAAGCCTATATGACACCCACCTATAAGATAAGTATATAAGATAATGGAAAAGGTCATAATTCTTTGTTTATTGATCTCACTGATGATGTTTATAAAAATATTATAGGGTTTCCAAAAACTAGGAAAATGTGGGATAAGTTGAGAAGTGGCTATGAAGTTAATGCAAAAGTTAAGGAAGCCAAGTTAAAAATATAAAGAAGTGGATTTGAGGATTTGAAAATAGATGATGATGAAATAATTAATAGTTACTTTAAATGGGTAAATGAGATTATAAGTAACATCAGAAGTTTTGGTTAGAATTTGGAAGATTCTAAAATAGTTAAGAAAATTATTAGAAACCTTGTGGATAAATTTGATTCCAAAGTCTCATCTTTATAAGATCATGAATATTTATCCTTGGATGAACTTAAGAATATCCTTGTGGCATATAAAATGATAAAATATCCATCTTTCATGAAAAATTATGATATATAAATTGATTGAAAAGATTTATTAAAAGTTAAAAACAATGATAAAGAAGTTAATGAATAATCAAGTTATTCAGAAGAAGAGGAAAAAATCTTAAGATTTTAATAAAATTGTTTCCCTCCTTTATAATAAATGTAATAAGGTAAAATGGAAAATTGAAACCATAAAATTTTGGAATTTTTAAGGTAAAGTAAATTTTGCACAAAATTCTCCAAGTAATAAAGTTGAAGAGTATGATTCTGAGGAAGATGATGATAAATATAAAAAACCAAAGTGGAAGAAACATAAGGAAATATTTACTTATGATAAGAAGAATAAAATTTATATGAGTATAAGAAAGAAAGATAATTCCTCATCCAATGATGAATCGGATCATCTACTCAACTTCATTGCTCAAGTAAGAAATGGAAGTAGTTATTCAGATATTGATGATGATGGTGAAGATATTTGAAGAATGGAGTGGATTCATAAAAAAAGTGGAAAAAGAAATTGAGTTGAATACTCAAATCAAGAAGGAAAGAAGAAAGTTGTAGAAAGATGTTAAAGATATATATTTTGATAAATATTATCGAATAAAGAAATATGATAAAAATAAAAAATTTATCAGATCTAGGAATATGAATATTGGTATTCTTGAAAGAAGACTAAAAATTAATGAATAAATATCAGCTAGAAATGAGAACTTCAACATGAAAGAATATACACTTGTTTAAGAAAATAAGCAGAAGGGGTTAAAGATATCTAAATCTGAAAAGATAATAGGTGTTATGAAATTTAATCTCGATGACAAATAATATGAGTTATTTGAAGCATAATCAATGCTTCATACAACACAAAGTGAGATAACAAATATGATATAAAACATCACCAAGGTAGTTGACATTAAAGGTGAAACATATAAAGAAGGTTAAAAGAATGGTTTAAAAAGAAGGTTTGTGAGAGAACATATTACACAAATAAATATAAGAATTATTTAGGAAATTATCACATTGATAAAATTGGTCCACAATTTCTGAAGAAATAACAAAAACAAAGTTCTGAACAAGTTCATTATCAGCCTGAGAAATTGAAGATTTAGATGTCACTGTTCATGTTATGGAGTTTCCAAACATAGATATTATTCATATTATTAAAACATGTCTCTAACAAGAAATATGTATGAGTCAAGGGGGATTATGATAACAAAATAAGATAAATTTTTTCTAAAATACTTGTAAAACCAAAAAATAAAAATCAGAAGGTGAAGAATGTTGAAGCCTCAACAAATAAAAAAGATAGGATGGTGGAAGTTGAGTATGTTAAGAAAGTGTATAAAAGCAAACATGCTGGGTCCAAAAAAGAATAGTATATAGTTATTTTTTTATAACAGGTTTACATGGATAGAAACTTAGAATAAGTACAAATAATATATTAAGAAAATGGGAAGACAATTGTTTCTGAATATGTGATAAAATTTTATTAGAAGATATTAATAGATTATGGTTTAAAAATTCAGAAAATATGAAAGAGATGTGAGAAATAAGGGAATGTTTCTAAAAGTTGTCTGAATATCCTACAAAAATAAAAGGAAGGTATGAAATATTTGTTATAAATCACTATTACAAAAGGGTTACTAAAAGGGAAAATAAATTGACCTATTTATCAGTAGAGTATATATATGAATATAAAATTGGAAAAAATATCTGATAATGTTGAAAAAAATGAATAAAATGCATCTAATGAAAAATTCAATAAGAATAAGAAAATGTAAATAATGATAGAGGAATCTAAGTCCTAAATATTCTTTTAAAAACCTATTCAGGTCCCTCCTTATTCTCAAAATATTTTTATTTGTATTAACTTGCATGGAATTAAAGGAGTGGAAGTTATAAAGATGATATCTAAGTCTCTTACTATTCTTGACAAAGAAAGTAATGAGGTTAAAAATATTATTTTGTGGAACTTTTTGTTTATACATGCGAAATTTGAGATATTTTTGTTCAGATGGGTGTAGGTTACTTTTATCCCAAAGAAATCCTTTCCAGATTTCCTGCAAAATTATAATGTTGAACGAAACATGAAAATGTATTGCATGAAAGTTATGTTATGGACAACATTGATAACCTTGATTATACACTCTTCTTTTCTGCATCAAGTTCTCCTATGTAGACTTAGAGTTTTTTAGGTAAATAATCTTCATTAAGAAACTCATTTGATATTTACATTCTCTTGAAGAATACTATCAAGATTCTAAGATGAAAAGTTCCAACCCTTGGAAAAAAGTTCATTTTTCAAAAAAGGGGAAACTTTTTATAATGGACCCTATGAATTTTATTTTCAATAAGGTGGATAGAAAAGGAATCAGGGAGTATAAGTTATTAGGGGATAAAGAAAAGAATGAGTGAGGAAGACATGGAGAAGACATGTATGTAGGGGGAGAAGAAAAAGCAGACAACAAGTGGTATTATTTTGAAGTGGGTATTGACAAAAAACACAAATAGGGAGATTTTTTAGCCCAAGTTTTTTTTGGTTGTATTTATTTTTAATAGATAAATATATCTAAAATGTTGAATAATGTGAGTATAGTATGTAAATAATTTACCTGGGAGAAGGTGATGAAAATTTGGATAAAAGAACTGTGTTTATAAAGTTGAAAATCAAAACCACAAATTGGACATAGTCTATTGTCATGAGTCATTGAATACAATTTATAGAATTGGGGTTTTGATAAAAAGACATAAACTGCTAAAAAACATATTGAGTTTCGAATAATAAAAGGCAAGAAGATTTTATATTTCTAAACTAAATAAGTTGTTGTTGAAACTGGTCCATCGGATATAGTATACCACCAATTCATAATAATATATTCTGACATTGATTAATTTTATAAATTTACGGTATCTTTAAGACATTAGATATAGAGTTATATTGGAGGAATAATTGATTGGTTGATTTATTGAGATCAATGAAATAGATGAGAACCAAAACCAATCAATCAGATGGAAACCAATAATGTAGTCAGACATTGTCATCAGGTTTAATTGTATTTCAATTGGGTCAAGAGAAAAAGAAAAAAATATTAATTGTTTCCTTAAAAGTGGTACATAATCATTGGACTGGTGCTAACAATGTTCCATTAGATTGAATTAGAGACTGATCTATCATACGCATGATGACATTGATAAAGTCATTGGATGTTGAACTCCATCAGATGTAGGATCATCAATCTATGGAATTAAAGAAAAAGATAAATACTTTTAAGATATTTTAGATATGTTATTTCTTCTAAAGTATTATCAAAGGAGTATTTCAAATGATATGGAATGCTCTAAAAGTTTTAACAAGTTTTTTTAAGTTGATATGAAGAATCTATATGAGAATACATTAAGTGTTTACAAGAGTTCATCGTAATGAGTAGTCTTTAGTTTTTCAAATGTCTAAATCGTAATAAAGAATCAGAATGAATAATTGGACTAAATAATTAAACTGTAGAAATGTTTTTAAACTTGAAGAAGTATGAAGTTTTGAGAAATTTTAGAAGATTGGAGAAGCTCTCAGATGTATTGAGAAGAGTTTAAGAAGTCAAATATAAAGACTTAAATGAACGTGAAATTTGTGATTTATGAGTTTCATTGAGATAGAATTGAAATTAGTTTCCCCACCTTTTCCATTCATGGGTGCCTATAAAAGAATATAACAGTACATTTTTATAAAGAGATTTTGAACTATTCTTGTGTTTTAGAGCTTTGGAAATTTTGGGACAAGTATTGATATTATTATAAAATTGTTTGTTTCTAGTTGAAGATAATGAAGATCTATAATAGTGAGGTTCAATCGGATCATCAAATAAAGTTCCAATGGATAACATTTTATCAGAGAAAGTCTATCAATGTGATTCCATTGGAGAAAAATCCATCAAAGAAAGGGTCATCAGACCCAGTTACATTGGAAACATGAATTTTTAGTTGATTATTGAGTTTCTACTCAATTAATTAATGAAGGATCATAAGAAGAATCAGATGGAACTCCATCCTATAGAGACCATAAGACAGAGGTTATAAGGTTGAGGCTTATCGAACTAACTTTTTCTTAGGAAGTTTTCTGAACAAAGTTTCTTTAGAAAGTTTCAAGACCCAAAATTTATTCAGATAATTTTTGAGGTTCTTGAAGATTTTATGTAGGTAAATTTTGATTAATATTACTTTTATAGGAATTGAATACCTTTCTGAAGTGGAACAGAAGAGAATAAGGAAATTAAAAATTGTAACAGCGGATACATACCAGTTACGAAAAATGATTGTTTATTTTTCTAGGGTGTATAACCAGTTGTGGGAAAGTGGATACTAAAAAGGATATTTGGGGTGGTATAAAAAGCTATAGCATAAAATTTGCTACTGATATTTTATAATTATTCACTTTTTTGACTTTGTATTCTAGAAAGAAGATAGTTAAAGACTCCAAGTTTGTGGGACTATCCAACATGGAAATGAGGTGTTCCTTGTACTAAACCTTTTAAATATCATGTTATTCCTTCTCTTTATATTTGTTTCATAGGAAAGATAAGGTTGAGAAGTAACATTTGAGTAGATTGTAACTTTAAAAAGTTTTAGAGGTTAAAAAAAGTAAACTAAATATATTAATAAACTTTATTATAAATTAAATGAACCACTAATTCACCCCCCTCCCCCACCCCCCTCAGTGGTCTCGATCATATTTGGGAAGAATAGAAAATAGAATAGTTGTTCCTAGAAAATAAATCCTAGACTAGATACTAGAAATTTGATGTGGTTGAAAAATAGATGTGACTAGGTGTAATAACTTTGAATACCATAGATTGGGTATTAACTAAATCATCACTAGTGAATAATGAGTTAGCCTAAGACTGTATAACTAGCTATAAACTCCATCGGTTATGCTTGGGTTAATTCACATTTTCTTTATAAACCATTAATAATTATTTTAATAGATTATGACCATGGATGAACTATTTTAAACCTATGGGCTAGTAATAGTGTTTCATAATTTAGGACATCTTGAGAATTATTTTCATGAATATATGATTTTTAACATTAATTAATATAGCATGATTCTTACACTATATTTTATATTTTAGTCAGTGGATGGAACCAAAATGAATCATGTGAAAAATAAATGTGATAACCAATGAAATGTCCATCCTCAAGAGAAAACAAATAGATTTGGAGCTAGCATGAAATATCTTGTGACTATTCCCACTCAACTCTCTTGAAATATGAGTGGTAATTCAAACCATGTTGATCTTATAATTTCACAAAAGAGGTAGAAACATTTTATTAAGCCTTTTATGTGATAACATTTTCGCTACTTCTATGGTTCTTTTGATTCACTAGTTTTTGAGAAATGGATAAATTCAATGGAAAAATATATTTTCCACACTTTAATACTAAAATCATTAGAAAGTTATCTTATTAGTATATCACTTGTAAGTTGAAGCTGATCAATAGTGAACACTTTTCAAGAACATAAAGAAATATGAAGAAATAAAATCTATTGAATGGGGGAGTCTAAGAGGTTATTTCTCAAAAAATACATTCTTTAAACACTTTATACTATGATGGAAAGTGAATTTTGGGAGATGAAATAGAATCATAATAAATCCATTGTTACCTATGAAGAAAAATTTACATGAAAATGAAGGAATTATTCTAGATTTATAATTAACACTATGAGAAAAATTAATCAAGTATTTAGTGATGTAAAATAAAAAATTTAAAAGGAATTATACATAAGATATTTTAGTAACTATGAATAAATCATTCAATGTTCTCTGAAGGTATAAATGGAGGTGGGAACTCTAATTATTATTCTAAATTTAGTGATAATAAGAATAAAATAGAAATTCATGGAAACTTGAATGGTAAATCCCATGGAAGAAATAAATTTCAACCACCTACTTGTAAAAAATATAAGGGAAATCACTCTGGAAATTGTTTTAAAGGGACTGAGAAATGCTTTAATTATGGAAATTCAATTCTTCGAGTGAGTGATTTTCGATGAGGGATAAAAAGGATGGAAAATTTAATAGAGGATAATACAAATTTAACTAATTAAGTTCAATGTTTAAAATGAAAAAAAGATTGGGAATTGTATGAATCAATACCCTAATCTAATAGATAATGAGGATGGTAGGCCTCAACAACCCAAGAAAAAGTATAAAGGGAAGCCCTTTTCTATCACAATTGAAGTGGTTTAGAAGAATGACATGGTGAGAGGTTCACTTTCTATCCACTATAGAACTACAAATGTATTATTTGATTCTGGATCTACCCACACTTTTGTATCTAAACAATTTTATAACATTATCACATCACCACCTAAATGATTATACATTGAGTTCTCAATAAAAACCCCTAATGGAATGATGATCGCATCTCAAATCTATAGCTCCTCTTTGATAGAAGTTTGTGGGAATTCACTTCTTGTAATCGTTGTGATTATCCCACTAGTTTAATTTGATGTGATTCTGGGAATATAATTTCTTTATCTATATAAATACCATATCAATTCCTGAATAAGGGAAGTCACATATGATATTTCAAATCAACCTATGATTGTGTGTCGGTTCAAGGATGAACTTGAACTTAAAATATAAATTACTTACATTGTATGGGTCTTACTTCCTATTCCTGAGGGATATTTATCTCAAATGGTGAGGTAGAAACTCAATATTAAATATGTACCAATTGTTTGGGAATATGATTATATATTTCTGAAATTATTTTCTAGTATTCCCATTAATCATGAAGATGTGTTTTCTATAGAACTCATACCTAGTGTTACACCTATTTAAAAGACTCTATATTGAATGAACCTGATTGAGTTAAGGGAACTTTAGAAGAAACTCCCAGAGAATCTAGAAAAGGGATTCATATTCTTGAGTTCATCACCATGGGGAACACCTGGTCATTTTTTAAGAATAAAGATAAATTATTGCATCTTTTCATTGATTATTGAGAACTTAACAAGATCACTATCAAGAACTAGTATCTTTTATCCCATATTAATAAATTTTTTGATCAACTATGTTGATATAAATACTTTTCAAATATTGAACATTATTTTGGATATCATTAATTGAGGTTCAAGAAGAATGATATTTCAAATACAACCTTATGTAGGTTGTATGGTCATTATGAATTTATAGTAATGTCATTTGGACTCACCAATTCCCCCACTATCTTTATGGATCCAATTAATAGATTCTTTATATATTACTTTGATCAGTTTAAAGTAGTCATTATAAATGATATTCTTATATATTCAATAATAAAGGAAGATCATGAATAGAATTTGAAGATTGGGTTTTAAGACCTTGAGGAAGGATAAGTTGTATTCCAAATTGACCAAGTTTTAATTTTGGTTATATAAGGTTTCATTATTGGTTCATATAATCTCATGGGATGGTATATCGGTAGATACTTCAAAGACATAAGTTATTGACCAATGGCCCAAACCAACCATAGTAACTATGATCCATAGTTTTCTTAGGTTGGTTGGATACTATTGATGTTTTGTGAGGTATTGATCATAACTATCTAATCCATTAACAAAATTTAGATGGAAGGGAAATTAGTTCCTATGGACAAATGAATGTGGTGATAATTTCAAGGATT
This sequence comes from Viscum album, assembly GCA_963277665.1. Classification (NCBI taxonomy): domain Eukaryota; kingdom Viridiplantae; phylum Streptophyta; class Magnoliopsida; order Santalales; family Viscaceae; genus Viscum; species Viscum album. The sequence goes on along the minus strand of OY728128.1, from coordinate 29,190,486 downwards.
TGAAATGAAAGTTGGTCAGGCACCTTTGATAACACTACCCTGTAGTGGAGAAGGGTTTGTGATATAAAGTAATATATCAAAGAAGGGAGGGGATACATCCTCATGCAGAATAATATGGTGATATCTTATTCCTCTTGAAAATTGAAAATTGATGATCAAAATTACCCAACTCACTATTTGGAGCTGGCAGTGGTAAATTTTCATTAAAAATATGAAGGCATTGTATTTTTTGATAGGTGTGATATATATATAGATAATAAAATCTTAAATAATATTCACATAAAAAGAGTTGAATATGTGTCAAAGGTGATGGTAGGATTTGATTAAGAATTATGACTCCTTAATACCCTACCACCCTGGGAAAGAGAATGGGTTGGTTAATTCTCGAAGTCAGAAAGACTATGCTAATTTGTACACAATGTGGATTCAAAGAGATATAGTAGTTATGGATGTATAGAATATGGACCTTGAAATAATGATGAAATGGTACATATCATATCTTTCTCTGATGAATATTCAACCCTCCATCCACATGATTATTAAATAGGAACAAAAAAAGGATGTGGAACTGTAGAAGAAGGTGAGAAATGTTCTAGAGATCAACCTTGATTATTATAGAATGATAAGGTTCAGTAACTGAGTATATGTCCCATCAATACCAAACCTGAAGAAGAAAATTTTGGATGAGTCTCATAGTTCATCATTCTCTATTAATCTTGGAATTATGAAGATGTATAGAGATCTAAAAGAGTACTTATGGTGGGATAGCATGAAAAAGGATATTTTAGAATATATATTTCAATGCCTTGTGTGTCATAAAGTTAAGGCTAAGAGATATAAGTATAATAGGATGTTAAAACCATCAAACATATCATAATGGAAATTGGAAACCATTACCATGGATTTGTTTATCAAACTCCCCAAAACATCTAAATGAAACAATTCTATTTGGGTTGTAGTTTATCACCTTATGAATATAGTGCATTTCATTACAATAATAAAAGATTTATCTCTTGATCATATTTAAAAAATATACATTTAGAAAGTGGTATGGTTTCATGGAGTACCACTTTTTATTATATATGATTGGGACCCAAGGTTTTCCTCAATCTAATAGAGAATTCTTCATCAAGATTTCAATATGAAGTTGAAATTTATAACTACTTATCATCCAAAAAATAGTCAATCTAAGAGGACTATTAAAACCTTAGAAGATATGTTGAGAGCATGTTTTTTGGATTTCAAAGGATGTTCGGATCAACACCTTTCTCTAGTTGATTTTTCATGCAACAATAGCTTTCACTTAGGCATTTATATGGACCCTAATGAAGCCCTATCTAGTTGGAATTTAAGAACACAAACCTACTGCTATGAAGTTGGATAAAGAATGATATTGATACCTGATCTAGATGAGGAAATATAAGATAATATTAGATCTATTTGACATCACATTTGGGTTTTTTAGAGTCAATAGAAAAGTTATACTAGAAATAATTTGTGATATCTTGAGTTCAAAGTGGGTTACAAGGTATTATTATGAATATACCCTTGTAAAAAGGTTGTGAGACTTGGAAAGAAGGGAAAAATAATACCTAGATTTATCATTCATTTTTAAATTCTTGATCATGTCTTTATAGTTTCTTATCTCTTGGAGATTCCACTAAATCACTCTTAAGTTCACGATGTGTTCTATGTATCTCTCCAAAGTAAGTACATATCTGATCTTTCACATGTACAAAACTCAGAGGTCTTACCATTGTATAAAAAAATCACTTATAGGGAAAAACTAGTATACATTCTAGATCAAAGAGATAAATTTATTTGGAACAATTCCACTCACCTGGTCAAAGCATTGTGGTGAAACCATAAATTTGAAGAAGCTACATGGGAACCTAAGGATATTTTGAGGAAGAAGTATCCTAAGTAGTTTTTATTATAGTGATATAATTTCAAGGTTAAAATTATTATAAGGTGTTAGAATGTAACACCATGATATTTTTATTATATATTTATCATTAAATAAATATGATTTCATTGATAGCTTATTGTACACGTAACATTGTGTTAAAACGAACCACAATATACTATTAAAATATTATTATTTAATGTGATTATTATCTCATATTTTTTGGATTGTTTAGAATAAATATAACTAACTAAATTATTAAATAATATTTTTTATATATTTATAAAATTAAATCATTTTTTATCAATTGGTTACAAATGAAAATAAAATCATTTTAAGGTAAAAGATATGTTTTTCTGGAAAAAAAATTTGCACATAATGTGTTTTATGTTAATAAATTAAATTAATCTCTATTTATTAATTATTTTAATGAAATTTATTGATTATATATTCAATAATTTTTTTTAAAATTCATTTAATTGTTTTTACTAGGAATGTAATGAGAATAAATCTAGTTTTATGTTTAAAAATGTTTGTTTCAAAAAATGTTTTTCATTGCATTTTCATGATTACTTTAGAATGAATTTATACCACATATAGAAATAAAATATTGTAAAATTTATACCATATTTTAAATAATAATAATTAATATAATTTAATAGGCTTAACTTAATTTTTTTCATTATGAATACTAACCATGGTAAAGATATGTCACCTCTGTAAGGATAAAACTAGAAAAACTGGATTAAAACTATGGGGTAAAGATTTAGAATCTCCAAAAAATGTGAATTTATCCTTTTATATCATACTTTTTTGACCAAATATATGTTTTATGAGTAAAATAATTTGTTTTAAATTGTTATTTTGAATTTCATAACTCAATCTTGACTTTTGTGACAATAAGTTATATTTTATTCAAACTTATAACTATTTTTTGGTCTTTGCATTTAATGGTATGGTTGGAAGGTTCCATTAAATTTTGGATTGATATAAAATAATAAAATCTTAATTTTTTATTAGATAACCAAAAAATCATTGAAACCAATTTTTTACTTGATTTCAATGTAAAATGATTTTTATGCTTAAATATGGTATTATCCTAAAAAAATTTCATGAATTTTGTGCTATTATATAAAAATTAATTTCTTCCACCTATAAAAATTAAATAATATAAAATGGATTAAGACTTTTTAGTCATAATTTATAAAAAAAATATAACTCCATTTTTCTTTTTGGTCATATAATTAAGTTATCATGGTAAAAAAGTTAATTTATCTCAGTTACGGTTCACATGGGATTAAAGTGGTTTAACTAGAATATAAGGAGTAAAATTTATCCAAAACATATATAATTATAATTATTTGAGTTTATTTATATCCAATAACATATTATATTTTAATTTGGGGAGCCTTGGTTCTACTTTACATGATTATGATATATATATTATTTAATCTTTTAAGTAATTTCAAGTGTGTCTTTTCCCTCACTTATTAAAGGATGCCCCATATCCTACCTTATTCAAAACTTCATAGACTTATTCATGATAAAATACATAACATAATACCTTCCTATATTCATTTACCAAATCCTATATATTCTTTTCTTTCCAAAATATGATCTTTTCAAGGCTTAAGGTGTAAGATAAAAGAGGTTTCTCAAAGAATAAGTATCACTCTTAACCGAGTACTTTCAACTTTATTTCTTCTTATACATACTCAAAAACTATGATGTACATTATAAAATAATTAATTAATTATATTAAATATAATTAATTGTTATTATTATGATGTAACAACCATTATCTACCTCATTTCCATCCTATGGGAAGAGAAAACATCGCTCATGCATATGTGTGGACTACAACCTCCACAAAGTGATGCATTTTGTTTTTTATAACCAATTCACATTGATAGTTAAAATGATGGGTTTTATGAACATATATGACATATATGATATTGTTATATTTATATAAATTTTAATTATTATTTTATTTTATTTCTTTTCGTCCATCAAAAAGTAGAATCATCACATGCATGTACGTGCAGAGTACTGTCTCCATGAAGTGATGCAATTGATTTTTTATCATTTCATTATAAGAATATTATTAAAATTGTATATATTGATTAATTATGATACTAATTAAATGATTAAAATTATAGATATTAGATTACCATAATCAAAATATAAGGATAGGGAATAATTATTTTAATAAGTAATTATTAATAAATAGATGATAAAATGTTATAAATAAATCATATATGGTATGATATATATGACTAAGTTTTTTTAATATATTTATAATAGATATATATTTATTATATTAAATTTTCAAACATGTATGAAGAAATACGATACTTAAGGTAAGGTATTTATGTTACAAACTCATTTCTTTTCAGTATTGTTTATACAAAATTTATATTTATGGAAATTGTATAGATCTTATCCTTAGAAACTCATAAATTTTATTTCTCTGTATTTATTCATGTAATTTTAAATTAATAGTAACAATTTTAACTCTTTGGTACTTAAAATTATTGAAAAAATATTTTCAAGAAAAAGAAACTTTATTTCTTATTTTGTGGGGAATATTTTTCTTCCATGTCCATATTCTATTTAAAATTTTTTCAATAATAGTTCTAAAATTATCTAATGATTAATTTAATACATTTTTACCCATATATGACTTTATATAAAAAATATAAGGATTTTTTTTCATTTTCTAATGAGGTATTTCTACCAATGGTGTGAATGAAATATCTTTTTAACATATACCACATGAACGGATTTTCCAACTGTCATGACTACTCCTTGATTTGAAGATTCCTTAAAAATATTAAAAGGTTATTTTTAAAGAATACATTTTTCCTAATTTTATGTAGATTTTTATATTTTAAATAATAATTAAAAGGTTATTTTCCTCAATAAATGTTCTAGTGATCTTTTAAAGTTATTTTCATTTATGAAAACTTCTTTTGATGTTACTTATGCTTCACTAGGGATATCATCCAGTGATTCCATCCTTATTCTTCCCTAGATGGTTATTAATAGTGACAATGAAATCTTAATGAATCATTTTTTCTTTTCCAAGGGTTAATCTATGATAAAATAATAAATGTTTTCCTAACATTATGAAATAAATATGAATATATTATAATCATTTGATGGTTGGGTATGTTATATCCTTACAAATTCATTGGGTAATGTGATATTGATATCTCGTGAGATGATGATGATGATAATGGAAATTATTTTTAATAGATTTTTCAAATTTTGATGTGTGGGTATGATTTCTTCTATCTATTCTCTAAATATTATGCAAGAACATGACTATGAATGGATATGTTCATATTTTAATGAGTGTGTATGATTTATTCAAGTAATACTAACCAGATTATACATTTAAATGGTTGTGGATAGCTATGTTCATGATATTATGATTTCCTATACTTATGATGCCACATGCCTAATTCGTGACTCATGAATGATGATTACTACTTTGAAACCCTTATTAATCATGTTTCTAGATATGACTTGATTTTGGTGTTTATGATATATGATTTTCTAGGTATGAATGTTTTGTGTTGGGAACATGAACTTGTTATATAATCATGCCCTTGTGATCATCTTATTCTCTATTATGATTAATATCTCCCATGTTTACCCTTGATAAGAATATGAGATCGCTCATTCTTATGTTTCTTTCCCTAAGTTTTTATGGAAGTATATAAGTATGTTGTGTCTATAAGGGTACTAATATGAAGATATTTATGGGATATGTGGAAGATCTTTTAAGAAATAATTGTATTGTGTATCTAGTCTCTAATAACACTAAACCATTACAGTCCTTGGGCATTTATATTTGTGATATTTATTTAATATTAATATAAATAGTGTAATATTTTTTTTTATGCTCTAGTCAGCTTATACAACTTATCCCACCGAAAATGATTGGAACAGGTGATGTCAGGTGTCCTGGTGGCTTAGTTAGAACATAATGACATGACAAATGTTCTTGTGGGTTGTCTATTGTGTTATCTATGAATACATGCTCACATGTTTCAAATTTTGGTATATTAGAGTAACCTAATTAGTTTTTCCCCATTTAGATTACTTCTCACACCTTTCATAGTCACCCTGGTTCAGGTATAGGCCATCGCTTTTCACTTTTAGGATACAAGTTGTACAGAAGATCGGGTTGGGGTTATTCGATGGAGATTTGAGAGACTAGTCCAAAGAGGGACCTTCATTTTTAATTGAGTCTCCATTGTATGTTTCTTATATATAATTTTTTATTTTTTCATCGATGTGGGAAATCTTTTTGGTATGGAAGTATGTTGAGAATGGGTATCATTCTATTATATCATGTTGATATTATGTATTATTGATGGTTGGATGTTCATAGTGAATCCTTGAACTTAATATTATGTTTGTATTGATTTAATTGTTTACATGTTATTGTATGTGATGATATTGAGAGTATAGTCTCCCCATGTTAATCATAAACTCTTATTACTAGTTGGCAGCCTATGATATATGGGGATGTAGACCTGATACCTTATGGATCCCTTTGATTACACCAGTAGTCAGGTTCTTGGGCTAAAGCGTTACAATCTAGGCATACATGGTGGACATAAATCCCATCATCCATCTATATTTCATGATAAAACTATAAGGAGTATCTAGTGGTTAATATTTTTAACAGGGTTACTTGATTCAATTTAAAGATAAATTTCACCAACCTATCATAGAATTGGGAAAAAATTCTCAACCCACCTTCCAAATTCCAACAAGTGGTTTGTTGAAATACTTAACATGGTGGGTTAAGGTAAGTTATATGATGGGTTTATTTAGGTTGGAAAAAATTATAGCAATCTATATAAAATATATAGAATATATATTTCATAAAAATAAATAAATTTTCAACTACATTTGTTCATTTACATATTATTCAACAAAGTGGTCATTTTTAACAATCACTTCCAAAATTATAATAATTCAATTATTGAAAATACTTCATATTAAAAATTAGTCACGCCTAATTGGATTTTAAAAAATGGTTAAAAGTAATCATATAAAATAATTTTTGTATAAAAACCCCAACCTGAATATATAAATTCGATCGAAGTAGGAACTAGAACATGGAGTATAGCGACCAATACTTCTCATACATAGATATCACATCTTAATAGATGAATATTCATTTCAAGACATAATGATCCACACCAAAATCATATTGGTCTTGTGCCTTTGGAAACTTGGACATATAAACAATTGGTTCATAAAAGATCATATTGTATCCCACTAATTTATTTATAACTAGCAACCTTCTTAGATATATCAAACTCATTAATTTTCTTCATAACCTGGGAAAAAGAAATATAATAAAGGGTAATATTAGATGCTCAATAAGTTTAAACAAGGTAGATATCAATGATAAATTGATAATAACATGTACATAAGGGTATGAAACACATGAAAATAACATTTTGAAAATCATATCTTTCATATCATAAATCATAATATTGAGTTATGGCATAAATCTTGGTAGTTTATATGACATGAATCAAAAATAATTAAGGAACATGATCCATTAAATAATAACATTTTCATAAGACATAAGTTTACTACATACACATGATAATATAAAATAACTTACTTAGTAGTCAAGGATCATTTACAATACTATTATAGTGGAATGGGTTCACTCCCCAAACCATTATAGTAGTAAAAATTAACCCCCCACGAAATATTATCATAGAGGACATAGTCCCTTTATGAATTGGGTTCACTATCCATTATAGTCATGTTTGTCTCATGATATATCAATATTTACCCAATGAATTAGAGGGAAATATAGGTGTCATGACCCCTCCCTCCAAAGATAGAACGATGTGGGGAAAGAGATAACGACCCCCGAGTCCCACCTCCAGTAGGCCCTGGGTTTTTGACTAGTATTGAGTGTGTAAAAATATCATGAAACGGAAGGCATTACCCTATATAAAAATATAGAATCAGGATATAAGACGAATCATCCATAAACTACACCATGGAATAATATAAAAGAAACCAAAACTATCCCACAAATTCATGTCTAAAAAAACTGATATAGATAAAAGTACCCAAATTAAATACCCAAAATCAAAGTTAAGGTAGCGACACAGTTTCTATCCATGGTCTGATCTAGTAATATCCATCATAGTCCACATAATCCTCATAGAAACCTAAAAGTAGTTGTATATACATTGGGTGAGAATATGGTCATACTCAGTAGGAAAACCAAAATCTCTCATGTACATGGGAAAGAATCATACTAATACACCCATGAGAAAATAGAAGAACCAATATCACCTAAAAAGGTTAACTATCCATCCCAACCTCACTAATGCATGCTTAAAAAATAATGAAAGCCAAGTAGTGTAATATATCAAGAGTCACATTAATAAAGGGTGTTTGACCCCACTTTCCTACCAGTATACCACTCTCACACCCCAATGTCATAAGTATTGGAACTACAATCTCTTTAGTATACCACACCACCCCACAAAAATGTTCACTCACATCATTCATGTTGATGCCTAGTATTGTCACCCCACAAGCACGGCCACATCATGTATCACCCAAAAACACATATCCCACAACACATCTACAACCATAACCATAGTAGTAGCGTATCATGAACATGAAGGACATCAAACATGTTCCCTCTTCTTATCATGAACAACCCCAATCATAAGTCGCCTCATCCCATCTCATCCAATCCACAAACACCTGGGCTACATCACATCTCTTCCAAAGACACCTGGGTCACGACCCCACAAGTACGGCCACCTAACAGCTCACTTGAAGACACTTGGGCTATCACCAACACTATCTAGTGCACTAAAAGACCTTTATCCATCAAAAAATATGCAATACCAACCTTTACAAAAAGAGAGAGTAGGAAAGAGAGGGTACCTATCCATTTATCCTCCTCACTGGATGTTAGCAAAAACACCCAGCATCTAATTATATTGGTGTCAGCACATGGTGATCGATGTGGGTGGGGTGCATATGAAAATCACAAGGAATATACAAGTATATACATATAGACACACACAAAATCCCAACCTATGGATTCACAACTAAACACTAACCAACTCATAATATCCCTACTTTCACTACCACCTCTAAATGCATAACACCACATGAGCCACAAGATACATTTCACATTTCCATTTGATTCCAATTATCCAATGAATTTGTTTCATTATTATGAATCATCCATATTTAACCCCAAATCCCATCATTTAGTTATTCATTATCCATTTCCATCTCATTAACCAAACCAATCCCCAGCCATTTAAAAAATTATTCGCCAATAAATTATTCCATCACTATGAGGGAATTTAGTAAAAAGAAACCACACATCACAAACAGATCATTATCCCCATCATACCACCATTTCACTTCCCTAAAATCATGACCAAAAAAACATCACCTCACCGCCTCAAAAGCACAGCCAAAAAAACCACCACTTTTCCACCCCAAAATCACATCCAAGCAGTCATCAACATGTCACCCCAAAAGTAAGGCCAAACAAACCACCACCTTTCCACACCAAAAACATGGCCATGCAAACCACCACCTCACCACCCTAAAAGCATGGACAAAAAATCCACCACCTCATCACCCCAAAATAAAATCCAAACAAGCATCACCTTGCCTCCCCAAAAGCATGGCCAAACAAAACACCTCATCACTACCCTGAAAGCATGGACACATCTCACCCATCAGCCCAACATCGTATCTCAACCACATGCCCCCCCCCACAAGTATATCCATACATCAAAACACATCAAATACCATTTTAGATATTTAACAAAGGGTATTTTATCATGTTTCACTTTATTTTAGGGGTGTTATCACACAATTCATAATCCTGGGGAAACCATTTCATTATTCAAATATGAATGGTTATCTAATTTCCATTTTAGAGTTATATCAAAATAATAACAACAGAAATAGTCATCACAACACCTATCATCCAATGTAATGAAATCCCCCAACATCCATAATTTTTAGTAGGGCATCAAGACCATAAAATACATCATATAAAAATAATTTCAAAGCTATAAAAGAATGTGAATTATTCCCCCTTTTCCCCTTCAATTTCAATTAGAAAATTATTTATCTTTGATTAATTCAGCACAACCATAACCCATAGATAAAAAATAGAAAACACCTCCCTCATGATATGCATTAAAGATAAATAATGGATTCGTTACCTTAAAGAAGCTTTGCTGGCTCACTATGAACCACAAGGCGAAGAAGAAAAACCCACAAAACATAACCTCACATGGGAAGCTTTAAATAAACCTACACCGCACCCAAATTTCATAATAACATAGCCCAACTCATAACCAAAACAAAAATAACATCCCAGAAAAAATACTAAAGGGAATAATGAAAGAAAACTAGGAGGAATGATGGAGAACTCACTACAGATCTCCAACAGGGATCCACCATAACCAACAAACCAAAGTGGGAGGAAGTTGGATAAAAGATCCTCTCTAGGTACCTTGGGTTCATCCAAAACTATAGAGAATTAGGTGAGGCAAAATGATGGAATGTTCGGTTGGTAAAGTAACTTAAAACTTGGAATCCTTACAATTTCATATCATGTAGCCATTACACTATGTTTAATCCTTAGGTTTCTAAAAATTTCCAACTTTTGATAAAAATAAAGTCACTATAGCCATTATTTATTACTCATAATGAATACCACTTACACAACATGAAATCCATCTCACAACTTTCCCCCTTAGCTTATTTACAAGTCATGAACCAACTGGATAGACAAGCCATGAACCACCGTTTCATGTCCTGTAAACAATACACTATGTTCATTCCCTACAACAGCCATATTGCACCTCCAACCTCTTCAAAAAACATTTGGAATCTCCTTTTAACACCTCCAACCACCAAAAATAGAAAAGTAACAAACTAGGAAGGCATAGACTGTTACATCAGATACATCTCAAATGATTCTCTCCCTTGAGAATCCAAAACTGGGCCCAGAAGGAGAGGGGTCTGAACAGTCACCCCACAAGATACCTCTCAAGGATCTCTTCATACCTCAAACACTACCACTAGGAAAACATATCAAACCAAATGGCCAAAAAACATATCACACAAACTCATCACCACACATCTACATCACCACAACCATCCAAACTCCTTATTGCCCAAACGAAAAACCATCACAACCAACAAACTACATTATCCTGAACATAAAAATAGGGTAATTATATCCTCCCTGTCAAAATACTATCTGCTTTGGGTGGTACTGACTCACCCGCGTGGGTTTAATAACCTCACAGTTAATTCATCTCGATTAGAAATCAGGTCCTTCCTTTTTCATATTTCAGTACATTATCACACATCACATGTCACAAAATGGGAAAAAAACTCATCAAATAAAAGATAATAATTCAAACATCACATCAAATGAAAAGAATAGAAATGAAAAACTAAAAATAGCTCAAGGTACTGGGCATGAATATTCATATCTCACTCTTGAGTACTCTCCTCTAGACCACCACGCCTTCATAACACATAAACCAAAGGAATCGGTCATCCACACAGTGCCTTCTCTTGGAAATACTAGATCTCTACTTGCCACTCAATTAATGTCACATCATCCCAAGTATCTAACTCTCCTCAATCAATGAAATGGGATTCACCATGAAGATATTGAAGAAGATTATATATGTGGAAGACTTCATGGATCTTCTCCAACCATGATGGAAATGACCAACAATACATCACCTCTCAAACTTTCCCCAACACCTCAAAGGGCCCAAAAAACCTGGGAAAAAGCTTACTCCCCCTACCAAACCACCGCTTCCCATGTTGACGGTAAACCTTCAACAACATGTGGTCCCTAACCTAAAAATATAAAGGCCTCCTCAAGTGATCCTCATAAGACTTATTTTGATCATGTGCTATTTTCATCCTCTTATGAGCAATATAAACCTTCTCTATTGTGATTTCACCACATTGGATCCAAGAACTATTACCTCCCCAACCTTCATCTTGCACAATAAATAATGAAATTATCTCTCATACAAATATTCAATGGTAACTATTTTAATAGAAGAGTGATAGATATTATTATAATAAAACTCAACCATGGAAAAGTATTGTACCCAAGATCCACCAAAGTCTAAGAAGCACACCCAAAAAATATCCTCCCTGTTCTACATGGTCCACTCCATCTACCCATCCTTATGAGGTTGGAAAGTAGTGTTGAGACATGAATGAGTTCCAAAATAATGATGTAATCCCCTCCAAACTCATGAGGTAAAACATGCAACCTTATCTATGGCAATGGACTTCATAACTCCATGCAACCACACCACATCATCCACATACCTCTTAGCCAAATCATCCACTAAGCCTGACTCCTTGATCGCTAATAAGTAGGCTGATTTCATCTACTAATCAATGATCAACCAGATAAAACAACAACCCCCTTAAGCTCTGGGTAACCCTTTGAATTAATCCATCAATATTTTATTCCAATTCCACTTGGGAACGTCCAAGGGATGCAACAAACCACCAATAACATGATGTCCAGACTTTACCTTCTATCAAACTAAGAAATGTGCCACAAACTCTACCACCACCTATTTCATCCCAATAAAAAAACTACATTATCAAGCCATAATACATCTTGGAAACTCCTAGGTATACCACCAAATTTGATCTATGAAAATCATGAATAACTCCCTTGTACTTTACTACTAGAACAAAAAACCAACCACAAAAAAAATGTTCAATTTTTCCCATCCTTTGACCATCCCTTCGGAGCATAACCATAGCTAACACAATTGAACAAAACATTTTCCTTTGAGTCTTCCCACTGAGACTCCTCCACCTAATGCATCGGAGAATAATTCCCCATAATATGAAATAAAAATCCTATATTGTTAACCACCCTTGAACCTAAATTCAAGGCTTCCAACTCCTCTATTACTCTCCAAGAATACCTAGACTCCTAAACAACATTCTTTCTTGAATTCCTATTCAAAGAAACAGACAAAAATTTACCTTTTCCTGATGTGTAGGAGATATCAAAATCATAAAACTAAAGAAACTCCATCGACCTCTACTACCACAAGTACAGTTCAAGCTCAGAAAAGATGTACCTCAAACTCTTGTGATCCATGAAGACCACAAAGTGATAACCAATGAGGTAATGTCACCACAACATCAGCACAAACACAACTTTTGTAAGCTCTAGATCATGGGTGGAATATTTAAGTTCATGGGGACATAACTTCCTATACCCATAAGAGATAAATCACATCTATTACATAAATATAAATCCCAATACTAGATGATAATCATCACAAAACACCTCAAACATCACACCATCCTCAAGAAACTGAAGCATGGGATCACTGACCAACATCCCAAGAAACAAATTATTCAACCTTCAAAGGGTTCACTACCACACCCAAATAATACATCAAATGCCCAAGGAAATGAAGCAATCATGTAAAAAACTTACATTTGACAAATTTCCATAGAGATGGTGGAATTAAAAAACCTATAATACATCTTTGAGATGATCAATATTCTCCTCCTATGGATTTGATTATATAAAGATATCATTGATGAATATGAAAATGAATCTATCTAAGAACTCATGGAAAATGGAGTTCATAATACTCATGAATGTAGTTTGTGCATTCATAACACTGAATAACATGACTATAAACTCTAAGTGATCATACCTACATCTGAAGGAAGACTTTGGGATATTTCCCCCCTTCACCCTCAAATGGTGGTATCCATACCATTAATCAATCTTAAAAAACCAACTTTCCCCTATCATCTAGTAAGAAAGATCATCTATCCTAAGAAGAGTGTAACGGTTCTTGATCATCACCTGATTCAACCTCCGGTAGTCTATACACAACCTCATACTACCATCTAACTTCATAGAGAAAAATAATAGATCACACCATGGTGACACACTAGTCAAAATAAAGAACCTTTTATATCATATCTTCTAATTGAATCCTTAACTCTCATAGCTCATAAGGTTCCATCCAATAAGGAGTCATTGAAATCAGAGAAGCACCAGGCTGCAAGTCTACCTGAACACAACATCACGTCGAGGGGGTATCATTTTAACCTACTTAGGAAAAACATCTAGAAACTCCCATATGAACTTGGGGACCTACACTATCCCAGTGTCCACTGATTTCACTGAAAACTCATCCATCAAAGAAATAAGGGGCACCACATGCCGACTTCCCACCTGAAAACCCTACTCATCATCGAAAACCATGCACTGACCATCCACATATGAGAAAATGACTCTCCTCGAGAATCATTCAATAAAAAAAGGATGGAATAAATACAACTGATTCCTAGAATTACATTTTATAGATACATATGTAGCAATAAAAAAACCAATGGGACTAATGTGGCCCCATCATCAGTCTACACCCCTGGAACACATCAAAAACTTTAGTCTGGCCTCCAAATGGAATAGTCAACACTAGGCTAATGGGAATACTCTATATATATAGTCCCAAATAATAGATTATAGAGGGTGAAATAAAGGATTGAGAAGATTCTAAATCAAACAAGGCTTAAAAAGGGATATTAAACAAATTGATCATACCTATGACAATCTCTATCCCCTCAGGAACTAATGCCTCTACTACAACCAACTAACCATGCCCAACTCCTCTGCCTCTCTACTGATGACCACCTTTGTTATCACACATAGGTTTAGGTCCCTAAACAGAAGGAATATATTGTGGTTGGATTATAAATTCTCTATCTTCCCTTGAAGAAGCATAATATTTATGCCCCTTCTACTAAAACAGTATCACTAGTAAATACTGTTGTGGCTAGCATTGAACCTGTCCACCTCCACTAAACGGAGTTCAGCAAACCATTGGGCACTAGTTCTGGTGATTTCCATGAACCCCACAACCAAAAAACACTGGTAAAAATCCCTTGGGAATAGTATGGAAACAACTATTCCCATAAGGCTGAAAGGGAAACTATTGATGTTTACTCCATAGTGGTCAAAACCACAAAGGTCTCGGTGCCTAATACCTACCACTAATAACTCTTCTCCTTGAATAAACCTACCGGTTCCCCACTATTAGAAAACCTCCTCACTATTTCATCTGCTTGATCACCTCATCCTTCTTTTAAACCTATATATATATTGTAAATGTAAAAATATAAATTTCATACTAGATAGAAGGATGTAGAACCTCGTTAAGACATCTCGGATGAGAATCCTCATCTGGAAAAATATTTGGGAAAAATGCATATGGTTCTTGAAATTTATTCCCCAATATTTCACTAAAATACTCCCTTATTAAAGAGGAAGAATCTTTTACATCCTCACTACCTTCATGGTCGATGAAAGTAAATCTTCCCATAACTCCTTCTAGAATTCGACCCATGAAACATCCACCTCCTTTCGCTCCCTAGATACGGAACCCACCACTGACATGTAGATACCCAAATCTAAATAACTTCAAAAGACACCCAATACTATTCCAAGGCTTGGATCAAACAAAAAGTGATATTGAGATCCTCTATCTATCTCTATGTCTCCACATCTGAAACACTACCCTCATATTTTCCCAAATCCTACTGTTGAAAAGAATTCATCACCCTCTTCCAAGCCTCATCCTCCTCTGTTGAATCAATCATACAATAATCAAGAATATCATACTTCTAAACCTAAACTTCTTAATTCATACATGAAAGAAAAATAGGATCTATAGATAAAATAGGAAACAAAGATTTCCTAATCTTGAGTAGTATGGAATTTTATTAAGATACATTTTAATTCACTTTATTCTTTTTAAACTTCTCAAAAGAACCTGATTCAAACATGAACACATTTCATCATGATGCATGTACCTATCCTAGGTATCTAACTTACAAATAGTTCCACCTCACTTAGTAATTCAATAAGCTCATAGTTTTTGCACTCAATCATGAGGGGTCCTAAAATCTCCTATCCTAGGTGGTCTTCCTAACCTATGTCACACACTAAATTAAACTAGAATTTTTCCCATACCAACCTATGAAATCCTCATTATTTCTAACTCCAAACTCCATACTATCCTTCACTAATCACCTATGATAAAAATATATAATGACCCCTTCCCTATAAAGATATAAAAATTAGGGGACAGAGATAATGACCCTTGAGTCCTACCTCTGGTAGGCCCTGGGTTGGTAACTAGCACCATTGGTATAAAAATATCATGAAATGGGAGGAATTAACCTCTATACAATATAACATAAGGAGATAAGATAAATCATCCACAAAAAAACTCTATGGAATAATATAAAACAACCCAAAACCATCCCATAAATGCGTGTTTAAATTAAATTGATACAGATAAAAGTCTCCAAAGTAAATACCCAAAAGAAAATCTAAGGTAATAGCATATATCCAAGGTATGAGTTAGTAATTTCCAACATGGTTCACATAATCCTTCTAGAAACATGAAAATAGTTTTATATACATAGGGTGAGAATACATGTATACTCAATAAGAAAACCAAAGTCTCTCATGAACATGTGAAAGAAGTATACTAATGCACCCATGAGAAAATAGTAGAAACAACAACACATAAACAGGTCAAATATCCATACCAACCTCACGATGTCACACTCACCAAATAAAACAACCTGAGTAATATAATATAACAAGAGTCATATCCATAAAGGGTACCCCACATCGCTTTCCCACTGGTATACCACTCTCACACCCCAATTTCATGTATCTTGGCACTCCCATCACTTTGGTATAACACACCACCCCACAAGCATGGTCACATCACATCACACCTACATACATATGAGCTCTCCTCCCACAAGCATGAACACATAATATATAATCGGAAAATATATGGGATACAATACATCCACACCCATAAGAAGAGTAGTAGGGTATCATGAACACGATGTACATCAACCTTATTCCATCCTCCTAACATGCATGACCCCAACTACACTCCACCTCATACCATCTCATCCTTCTCATTAAATTTCACCCAAAGACACATGGGCTTGTCTCCCCACAAGCACAACCACATTACATCTCTCCTAAAGGCACCTAGGTTATTACCTCCGCCATTTTGTATAATAACAAACATTTAGCCATCAAAACCTATGAAATACCTACCTCTACTAGAGGAGAGAGAAGGAAAGAGTGGGTACCTATCCATCCATCCTCCTCAATGGATGTTAAGAAAAATACCCCCATGTGACTATGTGAATGTGGGCACATTGTGCAGGATTTTGTGGGGTGCTTATAAAAATCATAATGAATATACAAGTATATACATATAGCCACAAACACAAGTCCAGCCTATGGGTTCACAATCAAACACTAACCAACTCACAATACCCCACTTTCACCGCCTTCTCTAAATGCATAACACCAAACAAGACACAATCCACATTTCATATTGCCAACCAATTCCCATTTTCTAGAAAATTTGTTTCATTATTAATAATAATCTACATTTGACCCCACAACCCTTAATTTATTTATTCATTAACCATTTCCATCCCATTAACCAAACCAATACCCATCCATTTCAAATATTATTAACTAATTAATTATTACATCACTACCTAGGAATTTAGTAAAAAGAAACCAAACATAATAAACAAATCATTATCCCGATCATACCACCACATTACCACCCTATAAGAATGGACAAACCAATATCACCTCACCACCCCAAAGCACTACCAAATAATCCACCACCTCACTACCCCAAAATAAAATCTTAACAAACATCACATAGCTACCCCAAAATCACAGACAAGAAAACCAACACCTCAACACCCTAAAATCATGGAAAAAATCACCACCTCCCCACCCCAAAAGCACAGCCAAAAACTCCACCACCCCTCCTCCCTAAAAGCATATCTAGAAAAACGTCACTGTTCCACCCAAAAATCATAGCCAAAAAAATCACCACTTCGCCTCCACAAAATCATGGTCGCATCTCACCCATTTTCCCCAAATCACATCGCAACCACTTATCACCACCCCAAAAGTATGACTACACATAAAAACACATAAAAAACCATTTTAAATATTTAAAAAATGGATTTTTTCACATTTTACTTTATTTTAGGGGTGTTGTCACATTATCCATAATCCTAGGGTAACTATTTCATTAGTCAAATATAAGTGGTTTAAGAATTTCCATTTTAGGTTAATATCAAAAAAAATCATAATAGATATAGCAGTCATAACACATATCATCCCATGCAAAAAAATCCCACAATGGTCATAATTTTTAGCAGGGCATCAAACCCGTAAAATCCATCATATCACAATAATGTCAATGTTGTAAAAGCATGTGAATCATTCCCCTTTTCCCCTTCAATTTAACTTTTACAATTATTTATCTGTTATTAAGACATAACAACCCTAACCCATAGATAAAAAAGATGAAAACCCTCCCTCATGATACATAATAAATAGAAATGAGGTATTCCCTACCTCAAAAAATATTTACTAACTCGCTATGCACCGTAGTGTGAAGACAAAATGCCTGAAAACCACACCCAAACATTAGAAACCATGAATCGACCTACACCACACCCAAATATCATAAAAATATATCACAAATCACAAAAAAAAACTAAAACAACATCACCAAATCAAATCCCAAAGATAAGAATGAAAGAAAACAATGTTTAAATAATAAGAACTCAATATGGATCACCAACAGGGATCCACCAGAAACAACAAACTGAAGCAGGAAGAAGGGCCTAGAAGATCCTTTGAGGGCACCTAGGGATCATGAAAAATGAGAGAGAAGTAAGTGTGACTTAATGAATGAATTTTTTTCTAGTAAAAGAACTTAGAACCTAGAATCTCACTGGTTTCATGTAGTGTAATGATTACACAGCATGTAATCCTCAGGTTTCCAAAAATTTCCAACTTTCACCAAAAATAATGTTGCATCGAATTTTATTTATTATTCATCATGAATCCCACTTACAAGATGGGTGATCCATATCAAAAATTTCCCCATTATCCAATTTAAAATCTAGGAAGCAACTGGATACACAGGCTATGAACTTCTATTTTACATCATGTGAATAATACATGGTGTGTATTCCCTATAGCATCCATTTTGTATCTCTAGCATCCATGGAAAACTTTAGGAACCTCCACCAAATTCCTCCAACCAAAAAAACTAGAAAAGTAACAAACATGGAAGACATAGAATATTACAATAGGTCCCACCCATAACATAATTATAATCATATATATATGTTTTACAAAATCATAAAGAATTCATCATATTAGAACCCATGAAAAGAAATCGGTTTCATAAACATTTAATTATAGAATAACCCATGGAAAAGGAATGGGTTTCATAAAGATAGTGTAATAATATTTATAAACCATGTAGATAAATAATAAGGATGTTATCCTTTTATAATATCCCTAGTAAATCATAAATTAAATCTATTTATGTTTTCTTTGATGAATATAAATACCATTAAAAGATCATTAAAATATCCCAGAGGAAAATAACCTTTCTATTTTAAAATTTATGAAAACTATGAAAATATAGAAGAAAAAAATTTATTTAAAAATAACTATGTAAACTTTTAAAATAAGTTTTAAATAAAAAATTATTCATTATGGTGGGAAAATATATTCATTCTGTATAAATTAAAAAAACATTCTTTTTATACTTTTGTTACCAAAGTCACAAAGTATCTCATTTAAAAAAACACAAGAAGATTCATTTCAAAAAAATTTATAAAAATTCACAAATTAGTAAAAATGGATTTTAAAAAAATAATAGGATGACAATTAAAACCTTATTTAAAACATTTTTAGGAATCATGGATATGGAAGAAAAATCTTTTTCAACTAAAAATAAAAGTGAAGTCGATTTTCCATTAAACTTTATTTTCAATATCATGAGTACTTAAGGTGAGGGAAATAAAAATAAAACATGTATTTTCAATAAATAACCATATAATATGAAAATTAAGGATTTATTTAGTGATATATAATATTATTTCATCATTATAAACTTAACCATAAACATTCCTATTAAACAGTGAGATTGTAGCTTAAAACTCATACCGCTTTGGTAACATTTGAATTGTAATCCCCATGAAATAAATAAAATTAGATAGATATATAAATACCCATAAAATTAATAATAATAATCATAAAATAAATTCAAGGTTATTGTATACAACACACAAAAGAAACAAGTGGTGAATATGGCATGTGTCCCACTGGAATAAAAGTGAGATGAAAATCCCTTACCTTAGGTCTGAGTTCCTTCATATGTGTTAGAAACTACTATATAATAAATATATATTTATTATAAATATATTAAATAATTATACTCTTATATATCATACAATATATTATTTATTCATAACCTTGTATCACCTGTCTGTTAATAGTTCTTTATTAAAATCATTGTTCCTAGTGATATTTGCTTCATTTTTCATGTATGTGTTGGTTCGATAGTTTTCGTATTCGTATTTTAATCAAGGTTTAATCAGTTATATAATTTAAATCATGATATAAACATCATAAATATTCATTTTATACATATTTAGAGTCATTCAAAAAAGTAGATATAGAAAAATGATTGGAGACGGTAGGTCGTATGTATGCATGAACGTTATTTTCATTTTTTAATGGATGGAATAAAATAAAGGTAAATATTAATTAAACATTATAGGATAATAATATATATTCATAAAATTCTACCTCATTACCATCTATGTAAAATATAAATGAAAAACGACCAACATAGCTTTGTGGAGGTGGTATTCTACACGTACATAAGACTGACAATATCATTTCCCAAAGGATTAAATGGTAAGTAGGTAGAAGTGATATTATTAATAAAAAATTATAATTTTTTAATTAATATTATATATAATAATCAAATCCATCATAATTATCATCCATAAAATATGGTGTTGAAAAATTAATTGTTTCGCTACATGGAGATGGTAACTCGTAATTACGCACAAGCGATACTTTCACTTCTCGTTTAAGGGTAAAAAGGGTGTATAATGGTGTTTTAGTAATAATAAAAACATTTGATAATATTTATGATAATTAAGTTATTATTTTATGATAAATATAATAGATTTATATTAGGTAAAGAGGAGGAGAAAATAAAGTGACCAATTAAGGCGAGTACCTCTTCTTTGAAAGGACTCTTTCAGATATCCTTTAAAGAGCTCTAGGGTTTTTATTTTAGGAATATAAGAACCTATATAATGTGTATAGGTAATTAAATGATATATATTGGTATATTTTTTTCAATATATAAGGCTGAAAGTGATGTAAAAATGAGGGGAGAGGTTCCCTTTTATAATTCATGTGAGGGCCACTTTTCGAATTTCTCAAGAGATTAAATTATAATAAATTCATTATTAAGAAAAATGCCTCCAAATTAATAGGGGTCATAAGATAAGTTTTTATAGGGTTTTAATCCCATTAACAAATATAATTTATACAAGATTTGGTATCATTTTAAACCTTATCATTTTGATTAACCCTTAGTTAATCAATTTTAATTTTAACTACAGTAATAATTTTTTCAATAGTAAAGGGTTGTAATTTTTACTTATAATTGTCCAAAAAATGACCAAGTTATTAAATTTTAGACCATAACATATCAAAATGTTATTATCTACAGATTTTTATCAGTTTTAAATAATTTAATTAAATATTATTTTGATAAAATATCATTATTGTTGACTTTGACACTATTCATTTAATTTGAATTAAAAGATATAAATACAACGTTTTCATTATAATATAATAGTTTGACACAATAATAATATTTCATATAAACATATAAAATTCATGTCACACTATTAATTACTCAAATTATATCACTTTTAATATTTTCAAAATCATTTATTTTTTTTTCCAATAATTGAATTAATATTGTTTTGTCCTTGGGAAAGAATTTAATGTAATTATATAATACCTAAAAATTATAAATTAATTACCATAATGAATATAATTTAATTATTCAAAAAATTTATATTAATATCCATTCATAACTAGTTTTTTTCCCTACATGAACATATTAAGGATATTTAAAACTAAGAGAGTAGAATTTTTTAACTTTCTTTGATTTAAATAATATATAAGTTATTTTAAAAGAAAAGTGTATATTAAAAATAATTTTAGAGCCTAATTTTATAATTTTTCAATTCCATTCATCCAATAATAATTATGATAAAAAAATTATAGCCTTATCAACCTAGATTAACCAAATTTACTCTTTATCGAGGTGATAAAGTTTACCACGGTTGCTATTCCTATTGACCAAAAAAGGGAATATTTAACAAATTTTAATCTTATAATTACAAATATGGAATCAATTTTATCAAATTAAAAACATATATGTTTCAAAATTAATTTTAAAATAAGTTCATAAAATGCGATGAAAACCTCTTTTTAGAAAAAATGTAGTTTTTATGCATAAAACTGGATTTATTCTTTTCTCATTACTATAAAAACTTTAGATGAATGTTAAAACATTTCATTGAGTATATAATATATAAATTTCATTAAAATAATTCACTAATGGTGAAAATTTTAATTTAGTATGTTAAAAATATATTGCATGCACAAAACATTATTTCAGAAAAGTGTCTTTTTACCTATAAATATGTTTTTATACTAAATTCAAATATAAAATTTATTTAAATGGACTTAATTGGATTATTTAAACTAATTTTACTTTTAATTTTTTAAATGGAACTTTGAACATACAGTTTTCAAAAAATTCAGTATTTTTACTATTCACTAAAAATCAATTTTTTATAAAATTCTCAAAAAATCATCCGAGGATAATTTTAATAGGATGATTTCAAAAATTATTTTAATTTTATAAAATAAAATTTATAAAATTACAATAAATTATTCATAATATTTTCTCATAAAAACCAATAAAATATAATTTTAAGAAATCATATTTTTGAAAAATAAAATGACTTTACTAAAAATTGAGTGTTTATTTACTAAGAATTTATCAATAAATTTATATTAAGTAAGAAATTAACATATATTTCATAAATTATTTAATCATATTCATACAATCAAATTTAACGGCTAGGTTATAACTATCATAAATAATAATATTTTAATTGTATATAGTGGTTCGTTTAAACTCAATGTTACATGTAACACAAGCTATGGAACAAATAAAATTATTCAAAGAGAAATATTTTCTAAAATTTCAATGTGTTACCAAGATTCTCAAATATTCCTTGTAAACTAAGTGGGTAAAAATACTCTCCCCCCATGATACATGTACTACCATAGTTCTTAAATCATCTATTTGCAAAATTTTGATGTCAAATTTCAACACATGAGAATCGATCCCCTCACCTCAAGGACCAAATTCCCATCCCTAACAACTGGACCACCCTTGGAGGGGCCATATAAAATCCTTTTATACTTAAGGTGAGTGTATCAAGTCATCCCAACTAAAAAAATATTACCCTGCTTTCTGACTTAACTTGACTCAAAGAATACAAATTGATTTTCCTTATCCTTAAATCTTTTTTGGTTTTTCAATTTTACGGGTGGATCAAATTGAGTTGGATTTTTTTTTATGGTACTAAAATTTTCTTTCACATCCATAACTAGTGGTTGATTCCCATCAACTTTAACTCAATTCAATAAAACTGTTTTTTAAAAAAATAGAAATATAAAAAGGGATGATAATCCCAATACTAATATTTATATAAATGATAACCAAAGATTAAAATTACAAGTTTAATAAAATGAAATAATCAATAAAATATAAACATAATAATTATAAAAAATTGGGTGGGTCTTTTATTGAAATAAAAATATAATTTACATCATGATTTATTTTTTCTTATTCATTAATTTTATTACTTTCCTTATAAGTAATTATTTATTACTTTACTTATTTATTTTTCCTCATACATATATAGTGTTATTACACTACTTCAATTTTTGGTTTTTTCTCATAATTATTATTTCTTACCAATTAAAAAAATGGAACACCATGGATACTACAAAATATTAAATAAAAACCCCATATAACCAAATATAAAATCATATTCTCAGTTTTTGGTGTTTTGGAAGAGATTGATGGAAGGTTTTTCTTAATTTTGTTTGTCCCTATGGTTTTATTTTTGTTTAATATTCCCGTGATTATATTTAATGGGGGAGTTCTATGAGATTTCTAAAAAATGGTCAGTAACCCCATGGATAAGAAACCAAATACTCTACAACTACCCCTCACCCAATTATGATTCCCCCTTACTAGGAAAATATCCCTTTTCATGAATCCCCCTATTTTATGTGAGTATTCTAAATAGGAGACATCATATCCACTTCAGTAAAATTTGCACACCTCCTCCTCATTCTAGCACTAACTTAAATACACATCTTCTAGGAAAAAACTTATTCTGTTCACATCTTATATCTATTTTTTGATCACTAAACTACCTCCTTTCCATCATTTTAAAGAGTTTTACCCAAACTGATCACACATTCCCCCTTATACGTTGTCCCTATCCCAACACCCATTTTGGGATTCTAACAAATCTTTTATAAGGCCATGTTCTATGCACACATATCTTTCTATCGGATCTTTTTTACCTTATATTGTGTACTCCATGTGCACCAATCTATGTTTTTTCACCCATTATCATCCATATTCCACTCATCCTTGTTAACCTACAATAAAATTTTGGTTTCTACTTGTAAATCTATTAGGACTCTTTTATATTACCTAGATAAAGTTTGAGCCTATTTTTTGATGATAAAATCATCTTCAAGCTCTAAAAAGTGTTTTTGAGACTATTTACTACTATCCTAATCTCTATCAAGGCTCTTTATTCCTGATTTTCACATCCTTTGGGTACAAAATTCAAGCTCCATTTCACCTAGCATTTTTTGGTCTACTAGTTATACACCATTTTCTTCAACCTTTGGGTCAAAAATTATTTCACCTAGGATTACTGGGTATTCTATTCAGGGACCATTTCACCCATCCGTTTTGGGTATTTTATTCAATTTTAGTTTCTCCTAGAATTTTTTGGTTTTTTATTCACGTGTAATTTCACCCAACTTTTGGATCTAAAATTCAGACATCATTTCACCCGATGTTTTTGGTTTATTGTTTAGCTGATTTTTCACCTAACCTTATTAGATCCATAATTTGGGTACCATTTTACTTAGAATTTTCAAGTTTAGTATTTAGGTGTCGTTTCACCTATCCTTCTTCATTCTACAAGATGAGATCTATTACATCCGATTGTTTTAGTCCTCTCATTAGTCATTATTTCATCCAGTGTCTTTAAGTAATTATCATCACATAATGGGAGTTCTATGGTTTTCATATCTTATTCATTAGAAATATTTTTTTATTCTCAATCATTTCCCTCATTCAGAGTTCCCATAGAGTTGTTTGGTGCACAACTAGGGGGAAACATATATGAGAATGTTCTTTATTTTAGTATTTTTTATCAAGCAGAGCAAGTTTAGATTAAGGGGGTTAAGAGTGTCTTCTATTTTTTTTATTTTTTTATGTATCTTAGCTAGGTAAACCTATATTGAGGGTGAGTTTTATGGTATTACATAAATTTAGATATTTTTTTAGGTTTGAATGATTTACCCTTATCCCATGTATTTTGAATTTCAAATCTACCTCTTATATTTTATATTTTTCCTATAAATAAATCTTATAACCTCACTTGATAGGAATAGTTATAGGTCTCACTTTCTAATATAAATTAATGGGATTTATTTGAATCAAAGCTACTATAATTTTAAATTTTTGGATTCGGATTAAGAGAAGAAGATAACAAGAATTTTATTATGTTTAAAAGGATGTTTTGGAGGTGGAAAGATAGATCAAAAATATTTGAGTGGAATCTAAAGAGAAGTGTAAATGGGGAGTTTTTATGGGCAGTATTAGTAAACCACTGGAGTTTTTGTGGATAGGGAATTAGTGTTTCACCATTTCTATTTCCATATAAATATTTATGGTAGGCTATTAAGACCTTTGCGGTCTCAATCAAAAGTTTGGTTAAGTCTATCAGGATTTTGGTGGTCTCATAAGACCTTTTTATTAAATGGGTCACAACTATAATTTCTTAATTTTCCTTCCCTAATTTTATGTATTAAAGGAGTAATAAGGGAGGTTTATTATATCAACTCTTTCCCCTCCCCTTACTCACTTGTCCCTCATTGGTTGGGGGTCGATCCAAGAGAGTTTTATTTAAGATTTATGTAATCTCCATCTTCTTATCTCCTCTTTATCTCTGTGATTTTTGAGGTTTTGGGTTAGAGATTTATGTCAGATTACACCAAAGCATGGTAAAAACTGGCTAATACAAGAAATATCTTCTTTTGTGGAAGTAAGAGGAGTTTAGAGGGTATGGGATCATGTTTTTTCTCATAATTTTTATGAATGTGTGTTTTAAATTAATTAATTATTTTAATTTTTCCAATTTTTGGTTGGATTGGTTGATGAATAAATATGGGATTTTTGGTCTTTCACTCATAGGGGGTATGGGAGTCATCTGCAAACTGCCTGTGCTTTTTCAAATGATATTATAATAAGATTGCACTGCCTGATGATATTTTTCCTTATTATACCAATTATGGGATTTAATGAGAAATAGTTAATTAATTAAATGATTATTTGATGTAATAGGAGATCATGAATATCAAGGAAATTTAGAATGGGAATTGTTAAGGGTAAAACTACATGATGAGGTAGGTGGCACCTAATGTAATATCCTTTTGTTTTTTAAGTGCTTTAGGATTTAATTTAAGACTTTATTAATAATTTTTTTAAAATATAATTTTTTTTCTATGTTCCATGGATTTGTGGTTGGTTTTGAAGATTTTATAACTCATTTATAAGGGTTTACAGTAGGAGCATGGTTTTTCAAAACCATGTTGATTCTCTAGGAAACCATGTGGATTATTGTAATGTAACATAGTGTGGTGCATGGTTTCATGAAACCATACATCCTCTTCATTGAAACTGTAAAACTTCTTATAGTGGGAAAAGAAAAATTTCCAAATTGATTGATAAACCATGTGAACAAACCATGTTGGTTTTTTAAGAAGACAATATTCCTCACACAGTTAGTGCACTATTTGTCTAAATTTTTTACCAATCCATGTGTGCATGGATTAATGATATGAAACTCCTCTAAAATGGTTATAACTCGTCTAAATTGACTCTTTCTTCCTCCTAAATTCATACCTATCAAACCCAGAGGCTCTATGGTCTCTCTTGAAAAATTTCATTCCCTTTTAATCTCTATTTTAGTGGATCCATGTGTGTTAGTGATCGTTAAATTAAGGTATGTGATTCATGGCCCTTCATTATTCTTGGTTCCCATATATTTATTATTCTTACCTTAAAAAAACATAGATCTGTAATGTCATTTCAAGATCTATGGATTTTAATACCATCTAATGAATGATTCTGGTATTGTTATTAGATCAACGATGGATCCAGTTTGGTGGTGGAATCTCTTTGATCAATCTCAAATATAGTATCATCGTCAGATCCCAAGAGGTATATTGGAATAGACTCTTTTCCATTAGCTTAGAATATTATTTAATATCACTCTATAAACTTTATTTGATTGAGTTTGAATTGTTTCTAGGGGTCCTTGGTGTGAAATATTGGCCTAATTAGTTCTTTGGAGTGACTCTGGTATCATCTCTCAATGGGTCACATAGATTTTCATCAATACGATAAAGGTTGGAATTTCCTTACCATATTGGGAACTTTTATACACTTGTTTCCTTAATACTATACTTGTGTTGGTGTATCTTGATTTACCATTCTTGATAGTGATTGAATGTGTGTGTGTGTGTTTGTGTCCCATGAGACCCATATTTGACGCTTCATTACATGATTATTCCTATGTATCTTGTTACCATGTTTTATGTTTATCACATATACTTGTATGTTACTATTGATTATTAGGATGACATATTGTGCTTTTACTATATATGCTCTATCCTACTATGTGTGATTATCATACCTTTGGAGGAATTACTACTCTTATTCTAAATAGGTTGAAGATCATGATATGGTTATCCCTTAGATGGGGAGTGTGCAAGGTTTGGATGATGATAACGATGGACCTGAACATTGGGTAGGGGTATGATGGCCTTAATTCTAGACTCACGGAAGAAGATGTAGGGTTATAATGGCCTTGTGTCCTGATCCAAGTCATAGATAGGATACAAAGGCCTTGTGGTCTGTCATGTAACCAAGATGGGGTTTGACAGTGTTGAGTCCTGACCCATGATGGAGGTGGGATACAATGTCCTTGTGTCCTAATCTGACTTGATACCTTATGATTGCTAAGATCAATTTTCATTAACCTTCTGTCTAGATCTTGATCACTCCCAACATCATTTCTGACTATCCTTATTATATAAAGTTAAAGAAGGTATAGTCTGGGGTCATAGTATCTTGGTTAGTACATGAACACTCATCATATGTTTGTTATTACTGGATTTCACATTTAAATTTATCATCTATTGCACTTGTTATACTTGTGAACTCTAGTTAAGGATGCATTGGTGGTGTCCTACTAGGTTTTATTACTCACAACCTATATGGGAATCCTGAATAAGGGCATGGGGCCCATAAAAA
The DNA here is from genome assembly GCA_963277665.1 of Viscum album. Classification (NCBI taxonomy): domain Eukaryota; kingdom Viridiplantae; phylum Streptophyta; class Magnoliopsida; order Santalales; family Viscaceae; genus Viscum; species Viscum album. Next base: position 29,161,827 of record OY728128.1, on the reverse strand, counting down.
TGGCTAAGTTGAGGAGTATAGAGTTGGTGGTGATACCAGGATGGACTCTAGAGGATTTCCATAGGATTTTATTTATTTATCTTCATACACTTTATATGATTTGGTTTAAATTTCCATGTTGGGATCCTAGTTCATTTTATATGTATGACATTGGTGACATTTTTTACTGCACTTAGTTTTATTTATCTTCCCATGTGATATTTGGGGTTGTTGTATTTTATTATATTTATGGTGTATGGATATGATTGTTGAGGGTATAATATCCTCATTGTGACCTTATACCCTCACTACTAGTTATCAATCTCTTACATATTAGGAGGCATGCATGAGGTCTTATATCTTCTCTAATTGGGTGTTGTTCAAGAAATTTTGGTTGGGGTGTTACAAAATGGGTTTTCGTTCCTTTTCATTACTTTTTTTGGGGAATAGTTTAAAGAAGTTAGTTTGTGTTGAACTTGGATAGGGTAGTTTTACATATGCTTATCTAGCACATGTATAGTGGACCTCTGAGTTACCAGTGACGAGATTGTTTCTATTTGTTTCTCTATTATAGTTTGACTTTTGATCTTGAGTATTTTTTTCTATTAAAAATTATGGGATTTGGGTACATTCACGAATCATGACTAGGAACATTGGATCACATGATATATATATACATACACTTGTTTACTGTATGATGGTTCTTAAATAAAATACCTTGTTTTTTGCTTAGTGATATATCTATATTATCTACTTCTATGATATATTTGAGATTCTATGATACCATGTAATATCATTAGATTAATTTAAATTCATCATGCTTATTGTGTGTGTGTGTGTGTTTATGATTGTGACTAATGAGTAGGTATTGAAGATTTGGATTAAGCCTTGGGTTAAACTTGGAGGGTTTTACATTATATGAATGTATATCGTTGGATATATATTCATATGTGTGCCTTAATATAGTTAATATTTCCACTTGAGAAATATTTTATTGGCATTCTAAATGTTCATTTGGCATTTCAAAAAATTACACCATAGTGATGCTTGATTAGGTTGCTTGGTGAATCTGGCTAGAATGCTCCAACATTGGTGGATACACCAATTCCACTACAAGTTATGTAAGAGGATGCATCTGAACATTCCCTCATAACTACTCCAGTATTTCATGCATTTGAGAAACTCCAATGTGGATTCTTCCAAATTATATCCACCCATGGTGTAGGAGTACAAAGGACCATGGTTGACTACACCCGTGACTTCCAACTCTAGCATCTGTTGGCCTTCCAAGGAACCGGAGGACCATAGTATGTCAAGGAATATATATACTTCATTGAAGGAATATTTGACTTGGTCAAGACACCATAGTATTAATGGGTCAAACTAGTATTATTTAAACATTGAGAACCTTCCAGGTGATAGTGGGGTGCCATGGGACAAGATGACATATGGGAGGGTATTTATTTGTAAGTATTCAAGAACCTGTTCTTGAGGAAAATATTTCTCAAAAAAATGAAGTTGGATCATGAATAGTAATCCATATATATTTGTCATGGATCCATAATAATATTTGTGTACTCCAATCATTTCATTGAATATATTTGTTTTTCTCCCTACATGATTATAAATGAGGCACAAACATATAAGAAGTTCATGATCGTTCTTCACCCTAATATCAAATCGAAGGTTATGATATTTTTCCTAACAATGTACCTAGAGGTTCTGCGTAATTCATTAACTATTGAGGAGGTCTTATATCCTCTAGTTTTTAGGAGGGTTAACTTATTACTATCACGGTGAGTTTCAAAAATGGTAGTTCGAAGAGGAAGACTAAGGATGTTCATATGGGTGGTGGAAAGAAGGTTGAGAGGAGTTTATCTTCTTCAATACCCTCAGGAGGAGTTTCATAGTGCTTCAATTTTGGTAATGTCATAAATTATCGAAGGTTTTACCTAAAACCTCATATAAAGTTTCAAAAGTATTGCAATATGTGATATCTCTAGGAATATTTATCCAAATCATTGAAGTAAGGTTTATATTGGGGTGAAGGAAAAACATTAACTATAAAGCATGGATTTTTTTGGGTACTTAGTTGTAGGTTTAGACCCATTAGAAAATGTTGACTCCGGTGTGTCACGAACCTCAGGGCTAGGGATGTGGAGCTAAGTCAATGAAGGTGTTATCTTTAAACCAAGTTTTGGATGACAGTAGAGAGGGAACATTGACCATTTAATGTATAGTCTTGATCACCTATTCTCTTTTTATCACTCTTTTAAATACTGGTGCTTCATGTTCCTTTATATCTACTTAATATTTTTCTAGTCTCGACTTATCAATTAAGTTATCTTCAGAGTTTCTTTCTAATTATACATCCTTGAGGAAGAAATTTGATCATCTCTATAGATTTCTAGAGTGTCCAATTGTTCTTTTTTGATATTGAAATCTATGGGGTTTCATAATCCATGAGATGACTAGCAGTGATATAATCCTTGAAATGGACTAGATGACTAGATTTTTTTCACACATCGACTATTATCGGAGTAAAGTATCATTTATTTTACCTAAGGGAGAGAATTTCATGATAACCAGTGAGTGGGGTCTTGAAACCAGTAGAGTGAGACTAGAATTGATCCAAATTAGATTCATATCAGTTTAGGTACCATGTTTAGCTCTGTAGAAAAACCAGATATAGGGTTCTCTCATTTTCCTCTTATTGGCAAAATCTTTGAGTATTCCTTTCCAAATGACTTCTTAGGTCTTCCATGAAACTAAAAAGTGTATTTTGATATAGAAATTATGTCAATATTTCATCCTATTTCAATTCATCCTTATCATATGATGTTAATTGAGTTATGGGAGATTAAGAGTCATTTTGATGTCCTAGAGATGAATGGTTTAATCAAACCAAGAACATATCCGTGGGGTGATCCAATGTTGTTTTCTAAGAAAGTGGATGGTAGTCTATGAATCTATGTAGACTATCAGAATCTAATTCAAGTGATGATGAATAAAATGTATCATTTACCTAGTATTGATGATTTCTTTGATCAATTACACAGATACCATCTATTCTCTAAGATTGATCTTCATTCAATCTTCCATCAGTTGTGGGTCAGAGATAAGGATATCCATAAGGAAACATTCAGAAGTAGATGTGGAATGTATGAGAACCTCATTGTGCATTTATCTTTGATTAATTCCCTAGAAGTTCTCATGGAACCCATGAACAATATATTTCATCCATGTCTTGACTCTTTCATTGTGGTCTTTATTGAGAATATCCTTTTATATTCACAAACTTCTAAGTTACATATCAAACACCTAGATACCATGTTGAGTAAACTCTAAGCACATCAATTTTTTTAAAGTGTTTGAATTGAAATTTCTTGATTTGAGAGGTGATTTTTATTATCCATGATATCTATGATGTAGAAATTCAATGGACCTAGAAAAGGTGGAAACATTGATGTCTTGGCCTTTCCATCATATTGTTTTTGAGATTGGGTGTTTCCATGGGTAGAATGGATACTATCAACGGTTCATTAAATATTTATCGCACTTAGTAGTATTGATTTTGGGGATTACCATGAAGGTGGTGAATCTTGAATGGACTGATCATTGTAAGGAGGTGTTCCTGATGATGAATAAGAGATTGAAGAAAACTCCAATTTTGATTCTTCTAGAAATTAGGATTGGATACATAGTGTATTGTGATGCCTCAGGTGTTGGGTTGGGAGTTGTGATGATGCATAGGGATTCGGTAGTTTCTTATGTGTTATATAATCTACAACCCCGTGAGTGGAACTACCCATCATATTAATTGGATTTAGAAGTTTTGGTCCATTCCTTGAAGTGTTTGCGACATTATCTCTTAAAAAAGGTATTTTTGTACAAAAAATACAAGATCCTATGAATATATTATGATAGTGGGATCTGATCTTAAGGTAGTGGTGTTGGGTGGAATATCTAAAAAAATTCTACTTTAAGATTTCCTATGCTCCAGGGTATGGTAATGTAGTTGCATATTCTCTAAGTGGGAAAACATTATAGATGTAGGATCTTGGTGAGAAACTTTTATTGAAGGAATGGTGTCTGATGAGTTTGATAGTGGAATGGATTGTGGATTCATATAAGGATATTGAAACTATGACATGTGTGTATTTATTCATCATGAATTCATTAGTGGACCAGGTGAATACTATCCAACAGTCAAATATCAAGTGTGTGGTGATGTGGGAATGATTAAAAATTAGTGAACCACTCCCAGGTCGGTCAGTAGATGGTGATGATGTGATCTTCTTGCATGTGTATATTGTACTGCTATCATCCATGAGATAGTATCTAATGAGAGACTTGTGTTCTTTAAAATGGTAAATTTATCCAAGGTTTATAAAGATGTACCATGACATTTGAAATCAATTCTAGTTATCTGGTAGGAAGAGGGACATTACTGTTCTGGTTTCATGATTCCTTACCTTCCTTAAAGTAAAGGTCATACATCAACATATTATTGGTATTCTTCATCCACTTTCAATGGTGATGTGGAAGTGGGATGATTTGATGGTGAACTTCATGATAGGGTTTCCCCAAACCCTAATGAATCAAGATGTGGTTTGGGTAATATTTGATCAGTTAATGATAGTTTCCCATTTCATTACAATCTAAAAGGCCTATTCCATGGATGAGTTAGGGAATTTTTTTGCGTGGGAGATTATATTTCTATATTGATTTCACTCAAGAATTTTATCTAACATAGATACACATTTCATTTCCAGGTTTTTTTAGGTATTATAGAAGGATTTGGGTGAACAAATGAAATAGAGTACAATGTATCATCCATAGATCAATGGTCAATCAGATGGGATGATCCAAATATTAGAGGATATACTATAGGCATGCATCCTGGATTTTATTGGATCTTGATATTACCATATATCCTAGTTCAAATTCATGTATAATAAAGTCTTTTGGGCTTCTATTTATATGGAATGTTTTGAGGCACTTTATGGTTGGTCATTTCATTTATCACTATATTAGAATGCAGAAGGTATGGCAGTTGTGGTGGGGTTGAGAATCATACAGGAGAACACTGAGAGAGTGTAGATAATTAGGAAGTGGTTGACCACCACTTAGAGTAGGCAGTGTTCATTTTTTTACCAGAGGAGGAAACCTTTGGAGTTTTTTATTGGAAATAGAGTTTTATTTCGAGTGACTCCTCAGTTTGGGAATTGATTATTGTGAAATAAAGGAAAACTAGTGCCTAGATTTGTTGTCCCATTAAATATTTATGATCATATGCAGACTATGGATTACCATATTGACGTTCCTTCTGGCTATGGAGGTATGAAAAATGTGGTCCATGTGTCTTAGCTATAGAGGTACATGTTTTATTGTATGCATATGATCAATTGTGAGGTTGTTGATCTAGATAATAACGCATCATACATGGAAACCCCAGTGTGGATTGTAGAGAGAAAAGAAAATGTATTTTGTGTGAAGAAATTTCAACTTACCTTGATCCTATGGTTTCATAGATGTATTCAGGTAGAATATTGGGAGTGTTTCTTGATATTCGAGCTTAGTGGATAGAATTTTTCAATCATGATTCTTAAAGATGATTCTAGAAGATGATAAGTAATTAGAGGATGGTAATGTAATGGTATCATATTTTTCAAGTGTGTTATGAGTTAATTTTAACCTTTATTCGTGATATTTTTGAACTGTGAACTTATTTGGATGAGTTCTCTAGGTTTCTAGTTTGTTTTATGGAGTTTTTAGGCCTTTTAATGGTGGATAGTTGGAGCATGTTTTTCCCAAACTGTGATAATTCTCTTAGAAACTATGTAACTTATTATTGAGGCACATAGTGTGGAGCATAGTTAAGGAACATGGTTTCATAAAAATATGTAGACTATACATAGAAATTATGTAACTCATTCCAGTGGAAAAGGAATGGTTGGAACATGATTTGAGAAACTGTGACCAAACCATCTAGGTGTCCTGAGAATCAATTAATCCTTTCATGGTTAGTGCACAGTTTTTCAAACTATGTGACCAAACTATTTAGGCATGGATTAATGATATAAAACACTTAAATGGACGTAACTCATCTGAATTGGTGCATTATTCTTCCTCAATTCATTACTCTCAAACCTAGAGATTCAATAGGATCTCTTCATCAATTTCCTTATATTTCAAGATTTATTTCAGTGGATACAAGCATGTTGGTGATCATGGAATTAAGGTATGTGATCCAAAAAACTCTTTTATTCATGGTTCTCTTAGGTCTACCCTTATTACCGTAAAAATTCATAGATTCATTAGGTCATTTCCCAATCTATGGATTATGATACCATCTAATGAATAATTCTTAGATCATTATAAGATCGGTGATGGATCTCGTGATGGGTGGCATATCATTAATCAATATCAGATCTAGCATCGTTGGTGGATCTTGAAAGGTATGTTGGTGTAGAACCTTTTTTGTTAGCTTATAACATTATTGAATCTCATATAATAACATTAATTTGGTTGATTTGGAATTGGTTTTGGGGTTCCTTGGTGTGTAGTCTTGGTTTGATTGGTTCTTTGGTGTGACTCGGGTATCATCTCTCGATGGGTCTCAAAGATTGTCATCAACAAGATAAATAAAGAAAGTTCTTTACCATAATGTGCACTTATATACTTTTATTTCCCTGATATGAAACCTTTTTTTGGAATACCTTGATTTAATATGATTGATAGTGATCTAGTGTGTGTGTGTGTGACCCATGAGACCCACGAATGATGATTTATTCTATGAGTATGCCTATATATCTTATTAGTATGTTTGATGTTGATCACATGTACTTGTATATTGTTACTAATTCTCATGATTATATGTTATGTTCTTCCTATATATTCTCTACCATGTTATGTTTTATTATTATACCTTTTGAGGTATTACTACAGGTATCTAGAATAAGTGGACCATCGTAATATAGTTATCCCTTAGAGGGGGAGTGTGCATGTCATGTGGTGATGACAATGATGGACCTAAACATAAGTTGGGGGGCCTGATGACCTTGAGGCTAGACCTTTGGAAATTAAGTAGGGATAGGATGGCCTTGTGTACTTACCCAAGGCATAAATAGGATTTTATGGTGATGAACTACCTATCATGGGGTGTTTAGTAAAATAATTTTGAGCCAAAATAAAATGCAGTAGTGGTGGGACTAGGGTTTGTCTCCAGAGAGGAAAGTGTTATGGGTGTGTTCTACTTTTTATTGGTGGGTTTATTTTTTGAAAATTTATTGATTGATTTAGTTGTATTAGTTTAAAATTGAATTTATAAGAAGCTTCCTAACCTATGATATCCCCTTACCAACCCAATTAAATCATTATTCCAATTTAACTCTCATGTTTTCTCTATAATCAAGTTATATATCACTATAATTCTCTATCATATAATGTTTTCCTTAATGAGAGGGATGAAATAATTGTTTTAGCCTCCAATATACCCTATTCAGTAGTAACTATCTCCTATTATCCTTAGGTCAATTTATTTCTCATGATCGCAAGCAATTGAGAAGACATAAGTGGCATTTGTGTATGATCTAGTGATGAAGAGAAGATTAATTCAAGATGAAAGAAAAAAGATATATCATATTACTTAAAAAGTTCAAATAGATCTAGATATTAACACAACATATTAAATAATTAAAGTTAATAATTCATTAATAAAGGGGATAGGGGATTCTCCTCAGCTCAGCCAAAAATGGATTAAAGTGCCATCAATGAAGTTATTACAGAAATAAATTGAGAGAAAATAAGAAGAAAAATGAAGCAGTAGGTATGTTTTTTATCATTGAGGGGGAAGAGATGACTCCTTATCTTTTATGAATACTTACACTTTTATAGAGTTATTCTCCTCATCATTTGATCATCTATCCCTAGCCAAGTGATTAGCACGAGATTCCATTGTAATGAACCCAGCATATATATATCATTCCTCAAATTCGGATACCACTTTGGTTACTTTAGATGGTCACCATGTACATATTTTGACAATCAGGATTCTTCAAAATCTGGTACTCAAATTTTTTATATTAAAACATTATTTCACATTGATTGTACTCCATACATCTTTATGAATGATCAAAGAGAAATTATTTGTAGCTTTGTGGATTCAATATATGTCACCCTCTTATTTAGGGGAAAGAGATGATTTCTCAATTGGTTTAGGGATTTTTATTTTAAGGGGAATTGGAATGGGCCAATAGGTCACCAAATTTGATCCTCAAAATCTTAATTGTGGGCCTAAATGTTCCAAGGAATCAAATTGGGCCTAGATCTATTTTCTACTCATTTTAGTCTTCCATTTTTCAGACTCTGATTCATTTTTTTTCTAATTTTCTTTATCAAGGGAATCTACAACTCAAATTATTTCTTGATTTATCATTTGGTTTCAAGATTTTTTATCCTTCCTATGAGCTTGGTCATTCTTAATTAAGTTTTTCATTCATTAGTCATGACACAATATTCAATATTATGGCTTCTCCAATAGGCTCATTTATTTTAGGCTTTACATCCTCTCTAGTGTAATTGCAATTTATTAAGTTGTAGGTCAAGATTCTTCAGTGGTGCACTCTAAGAATTTATTCAAGGGCTGGAATGGGGTTCATGGTGGTGCTATGATAGTAGATCGATGAGATTTGGTGGAGTGAATTATGAGGCTTAGGTTCTTTCAAATCATGGATTGGTGTTGTTGGATATTCTTCAAAGTTGATCTTGACCATTGGGTCTCACATGCATGGTGAGCTACGGTTCATCTCCATCATGTATCTCTTCATCAATGGTCGATGTTGACTTTAGTGCGGAAGCAAGTAAGGGATTTCAACTATCAATGTAGCTCGATTTCAATAGATCTATAAAGGAATATTTGATAGTTCATCACCCTCATGGTGTCTTAGATTATTCTAGATTTAGCAGTGTGGATCAGTTTCTAACTCCTATGGTTATCATCTTTCTTGGAGGTGACTGGTTCAATTTCTAGAATTCGACTTTGGTACTACATCTGATCTATCATAGGCACAAGGATCATCTTATCCATGGTATTATAGAGCCATTGAATCTTAATTTCATGGTGGTCAGATATGGATCATCTTCAGTAAAAAATGGTCAAGTTATCATTAGTCTCTTAAATCATGGTTCAAGCTTCATTATCTGGTGGGACTTCGTATCTCTTCTCATTTTTGGGAGAACTCACAATCTTACAGGTGAGACACTGGAAGTTTCTTTATCTCCCATGGGCAGCGAGAATCCAGTGTTCAACCTCAGTTAGTGTATTCAAGTGATGTGGGGTTCATCTTTTTCTTCTAGTTATTGGATCAGGGTATTAGTGATTTTTATTAGAGAATATTTCGACATCAAAAAATGGTTCAGTCTCATCCTCTTTACGAGCATCAATTTTAGATCTCTTCTGTTGAAATAGGGTAGTGCAATCTATCTGGATGATTGAACTCAAGAAGGGGTGTGGTCTATTTTGTTCTCTATTTTTTATGCATAATCTCCATGAATTTTTCAAATTTTAGTCATTTTACCATGTTCAATTTCATATTCAAGGCACAATCGCTTTTTTTGTGGTATCTTCATGCCTTTGTAATTTTTTTGGTTTTAGTTGGTATGTTTTTATCCTACGGTTGATGAATTCCCTTGACAAAGATTTATCTCATAGAAAATCTTAATAGGAATAGTCACTTCATCAGTTTTCCAAAAAAGTATTCACAGAAGATCGAAAATCAATTCATGTGGTCGTTCTATAATAAACATGATCGCTTCTACGCTTTTCCAAAATTTATAGTTGTGTTCATTGGTACACGTGTGATCACATTGTTTTGTGGTGTGTTGGATCCATCCCTATTTCATTTTTTCATGAGTTGGATCGACCGTAAAAAGAGAAGTCACAATCTAACCCTACCATTTCCAAAATTCAATTGACCTACAAAGGAAGCATTTTTTCTACAGTGGGAATAAATTCAAAAACAATATAAATCCAATTAAAATAGAAATTTCACCTTTTAGATAATTTTAAATTCATTTAATCAGTCAATAAAATTTTCATCATTAAATTTTCACACTCTAATTCAATTTTTCATTTCACGAATAAACAGTTTTAATTACAATTTCAAAATTAATTTTTGGAGTTTGTTTAATACAAAAAAAAATGAATTAAGGAATTAATTTCAAAAAATAAATCCCTTTAATAATTTGAGCTCCAAAATAAAAAATTAATTTCAAAGTCAATGTATGGATTTAAAATTTAATTCCCATGATGAATAAAACATTAAAAATAAATATTAAATACAATTTTCAATAATGTTGAAATTATCAAAAACTAAAAAGGATCAAAAATTTAACAGAAATTTATTTAACTAATGGGGGTAATTTTAAAAAAATACAGATGAAAAATTTTAAGATTTGGTCTCACACCACTTCCCCACACTCAAAAAATTGTAATCTCAGGTAATTTTATCATTGAATCTATTTATTCAAGTATTTATAGATTTTCACTATTTAAAATGGCTTTTACAATTAAACTCAATTTAAAGACAAGGAAATCGATAAAATGAAAAATTCAAAACTAATAAGAAAAAAGTGATGAAATTTTTTTTGGTTCTTTCCATGAAAATTTATAATATTTTTCATAAATTTTATTATTTTCAAAGGAATGAAATTATCCAATTCAAAAAAAATCTAACCTTTAAAATCCATCCAAAAAACTATTTTTGACTTACCTCACATGCAATACACTGCCACTCTTCACTCAAGAGAATGTATTTATATGGAGTTATGTCCATTCTTGGGAAGTGATTATTTACCATAATCTTGGGAGGATTCTCATATCTCAACACTGTGAATCATAAAAATTATAGTCAATCATTAGGTCATAAAAAAAGTTATTCAGTGTCTTTGAGGTTGGTGGAAAAGTGTTAAAAAATACATTAGTAAAAAGAGTAATGTTTTAATATTTAAGTATATTTCTTTATCTATTAACTAAATCATGAAAGAATACTTCACTCAATCACCCCAAAAAAGATGTGAAACACACATTCCAATTTACTCTTTTGTACACTGGGCATGATTCATGAATCCAAATATTGTGTCATCCTAATAAAAACTATTTTTCATTATTTTCTAACTTTTTTTAGGAGAATTAGTTTTTAGTATCTTCATAATGAATCATGGAAATGCCCTTTTCTTTGATTAAAGTCATGAATCACTCAAATAAAGATAATGAATGAAACAAAATCATCCCCTTTTTTAATTTTTTTAAATTAAGATAATAGTATATTAAAAATAAAATATAATTTAAGTGACATATTCCCATTTATCTATCTTATACACCCCAATATAATGACACACACCTCTCACAGACACCATATAATACAATTATTCCAAGAAAAAAACACATGGAAGCCCCTTTCTTCTACACTTAGACTAGAATTAATCATGAAATTATATTTTAGAGTGAGGGTCGATAAGGGATAATTTAGATTGCGATGTGGCTTAAGAATATAAGGAAATTCAAAGTTATATAATGGTTTAATGAGGATTAAATGTCAATGGTAGGTCTCAAGGTAAAATTAGGGGCTCATTAATTGAATGCCTAAATAATATTTAAAGTACCTCATGAATTCCAAATATTTGAGAGAGGATAAACACAAGTTATAATTTATAAAATAAATTTAAATATTCTCTCATGAAATGAGGTTAATGGAAAGATAAATTCAAATATGGTACAAAAACCACTCAAGATGGGAAAAACGATTTGGGATAGTCACTAGTGGTTCTGGATTTAAATTTCTAGTCAAAAAACATTTGAATGTTTGAAAATAATATCCAAAGAAATAAAATAATTTTGATTAATCATTTGATATTTTGAGATTTAATAATATGATCAAGATCCTCATAGTCTCTTGGAGTTCAAAAATTACATTGAGTTATCCAATTTAGCTTAAAGAAATTTTGAAAAAATCAAAAAATATAAGAAATCTATGTACATGTTTTATAATAGGACATTTTTTGCTTATTTTGTTTAAACAGTTAGAAAAATGGTATTTAAATCCTAAAATTAATTTTTTCCTCTCTCCTACACTTGGTTTAAATATTCTTCCAATTGAATTCTATCATGCATTTTTTTAGGGAAAATACTTCAAAATAAAGTAAAAAATGAGACCAATATAAGGGAAAGGAACAACCTAGCAATGGCCTATTTAATAACGTCAAGGAGGATTTGGGACTCCTCTATGGGTTCTTTCCATAAATCCTCTTGTTAATTCTTCAATTGTTGTATATTCACCTTGAATTTCAACTTTCAGCCTTCTCCTTGAATCTCAACTACACTAAAATAAAATGTGTTAGTTAGTATGTATGGCCCAATCCACTTAGAATGAAGCTTACTAGGGAAGAGCTTTATCCTCGAGGGAAATAATAACACATTGTGTAAAACTTGTAATTTTATTCTTTATGTCAACTTACATTGATTAGATTGATTTTTTTATTTGTATATAACTGAGTTCTCATATTCTTCCCTTCTCATCTCCTCAATCTCTATCATTTACAGCTTTCTTTGTTTTCCAGACTTTCCAAACTCAAGGTTTACTCTTTTGACAGCTTAGTAGGATTTTTATTATATCTCAATAGTAAAGTGAAAATGTTTAGCGTAAATAATTATATAGGATAACATATCTAATGGGTATTTTAGGAAATTATATAAGCCCAAAATATAAATTTTAATTTCATACTCCAGTATCTTCGATTAGGCTACACTATTTTCTCTAAAATTACTTTGGCTTCTCTATTGGAAACATTATCCAGCCTATTTTTCTATGGGTGGTATGTGGTAGAATTTTTATGATTAAATCCATTTTTACTCAAGTTAAATTCAATTTTCTTATTTTTTAAGTGTGTACCTTGATCATTGATTGTAGATCAATGTAATGGCCCGGACCTCTCTGGTCCACTACTTTGTGAAAATGTGGTGTTGGAGGTGTTCCGAGAGGTCAAAGTGACTTATCCCCTAGCCGCACCCTACCGGTAGCTCGGTCTACTGGTAGCCGCACCCTACCGGTAGCTCGGTCTACCGGTAGCCGCAGCCTACCGATAGCTCGGTCTACCGGTAGCTGCAGCCTACCCGTAGCTCGGTCTACCTATAGCCGCTGCCTACCGGTACCTCGGTCTACCAGTAGCCGCAGTCTAGCAGAAGCTCGGCTAACACTGCCAAATTTCTAGTTCTGTGAACAGTGTTTCCAGTTTATGAATAGTATCGGTAGGTGAACATTATCGGTAGGTGAATAGTATCGGTAGACTTGAATAGTTCTATCAGTGAGGATCTATCGGTAGACTTGTGTTTCTATCAGTGAGGATCTATCGGTAGACTTGTGTTTCTATCGGTAAGGTTCTATCGGTGAGCTTTTCTTTCCTTTGCCAATTTTTTTTAGTTCTGTGAACAGTGTTTCCAGACTCCTAAGAGCTACCGATTCCATACTTTGCCAAATTTCATGATTGAACAGTGTTTCCAGACTTCATAAGAGCTACTGATTCCATACTTTGCCAAATTTCACGAATGAACAGTGTTTCCAGACTTCATAAGAGCTACCGATTCCATACTTTGCCAAATTTTTGAGTATGTGAACAGTGTTTCCAGCTTCACAAATTTGACGTTTTCTTTGACGTAAAATACTTTTAAAATCTTATTTTAAGGACTTTAAGACCGATTCAAAGGCCATAAATTCTATATTAATTATTCTTAAGGCCAGGATGTATTTACTTGGTCAAACCGCGTGGGTTAATGCGATCCGTTTTTAATGGAGAATTAACCGGATCTTAAACTGTCTCCCCATTAAATCTTCAAAAAGGGATGAGATATCATTCTCCCTTGTTCTTTCCCTTTGTTCTCAACTAAGAGGCACTAGAACCTTTCGATCCTTTCCGTAGGAGTTGCACAATCAATCTTTACTCCTAGGATTGGTTCTGCTCTGTTTTGGATGCAACCGAGCCGTGTCGATCAATCTTTGATATAAGTTATGTTATATCATCATTCTTTTGGGGTTTATCTTCTCTTATCCTCCTTTCCATAATTATACCATGTAATTTCCAAGATTCTAAAGGGTTTTCTTAGGGTTGGTTGGTACTGTCGTACTGTGGCATCCTCCGGTGGATGCAGTTGTCATGAGAAGAGGACTGTGACCCGTTGTGTGGATAAAGGACATCAAGAACTCTTCGAGGTAGGGGATTCGTGGCTTCTCTAGTTATTTATGTGCAATTGTAGAATTAACATGATTTAACCCTTTGGATCACAATTAAATTGACCTAATTAAATACTTGAACCGGATTAAAAGAATTGGTTGATCGCATGTTGTTCCTTTGTACCGTGATAACGGTTTGCCTCATGTTTTCCTAGATAGAGTGATATCTATGATTTTCTTTAATTAGTTGCTCGTTCATGATGGAAATTGATAAAGAACGTAAAGCCGGAATTATTTGTTAAATAATTGGCTAAAGATAAAGAGGCATGTTAATGAATCTGTTAATTCAAGATGGATTAAAGAACTATTAGTACGATAATTTCAAAAGGGTTCTGAGTTACCCGCTTGCTTGTAAGGCTGAATTCCTTGTGGTTTGGAGCTCTGAGTGCTCATTTTGTATGAAGGCTGAATGCCTTGTTAAAGGGCTGAGAGCCCATTTTGTGATCTTTGATTTCCTACTGCTAGTGATTTGATGTGAGCCTGGATGGCTGTTGTGATATGTGGAGGCATGGGGACTTGTGGTTGTGGCAGCGGATGACGCCTAGTGTGGCGAGATGCATCGGTTTATGAATGTGGGTGTCGGGGAGGACACCAAGGATGATGGTATGACATGAATGTGATGGTTTGATGTTGGTGGTTTGGTTTGGTTGTTTATCTGCTTTACTTTTCCCCACTGCTCAAGGCAACTGGTCTTGCTTACCCTCTTTCCGAAGGAGGCGAAGACACGCGGGGTATGCCACGTGCTTTCCGTGTTTAGCCTCTCGATGGAGGATGGTTCTATGCTCTTGCTATAGGCGGCAAAGACTCGACGGGTAGTATATCTACTCGCCGTGTTGAGCCCCTTTGTGTTTAGTAGTATAGGATTCTTTTCTAGAATGCCTGGGAATATGGGAAAGTAATTCCATAATGAAAGTTTGTTTAAATGGTGATAATCCACGGGGATGGAGAAACTGGAATTTATAGGTGATGTGAATCTTAAAAGGAGCAGTTGTTTTTGAATGTGATGTCAGTTCAGTTTAATGTGGAATTGTTCATTATTAATTAATGTTTAAAGAATTAAATTAACGTACAGTGGAACTGATAAAATGAGAATGGGGTAATATAATAAAGCTCTTCAAATGTTTGTGTGCTTATAGGATACCTAGTCTTTGAAGTAGCAGCCTGGAGTCTGAGAGACGTTAGCTGCAGTTGTATCTAAGACTAGGTAATGCCCATAGTGTGGATGTGAGTTACATATATTTTGTACTTTTTGTGTTTCTATACGCTACTCCACCCTGTCGGTAAGTGCAACTGACACCCCGGGGATTCTGAGCCCTGGGGGGTGTTTTCCCCAACATTCTGATGGGAGGTTGAATGGATGACTACCCCCTTTGGCCCCGCTCTCTTCTCTTGGTAGATACTTGTGCCAGGAGGCACAACAGTTAGTTACCCCATATATGTGTGTAGAGGGATGTAATGGCTTGTGGTTATTCACATACATATATTCTGGATATAGTATCCTATGGACTACTGTAGGTGTAATGTGTATAGGCTATGATGGCTTGAGGATCCTTACTTAGAGTATGGGCAGTAATGGCTTGAGGTATTATACCCGACGTATGATAAACGTTATGCGGGCTGTGGTGGCTCCCGGAAACTACCTAGTTACTTTTGGTTGTGAGGATGGTGTGGTGCTTTGCCCAGGTGTCTGCGGGCAAGCCTATGTGGTGCACAAGGTGCAGATTGTGGAGCTTAGCCCAGGTGTCTACGGGCAAGCCTTTGGAGAGAGATGCATAGGACGTATGTCGTTGGGGCAAAGCGGAAAACTAGTGGAGAAGTAATAGTGGGGTACCCTTGATCTTCTTTACTATATGCTATATTATTTTATGCGTTACTTGGCGAGAGTATCCATGGTGAGGTTGGGAACATAGTATACATGTTTAGGTGACGAGTTAGTTTCACTTGTTGTTCACTGGGCTTTAGCATGCTTTCTTTACTTTTTCATGAGAGGCTTGGAGAGGATCCTACTGAGTATACTGTTATACTCACCCAACGTATATATAAACTGTTTTTCAGGTCACTTGGAGTAGGTTGGAGATCAAGATGGTTACTAATAGCTTACAGTTGGAGGAGGAGCTGTTCGGGCGTGTGGTCGCTGCCTTTTTACTTTCTTTTGGGTACTTTTAGTTCCCCCTTCCAGTTGTAGTACTTTTGCATGACATTTTATATATGTACTTGGGTTTCTTTTATATTTCAGTTCTGAGTTGGAGTTGGTTGTAGGCTATTCTATCTCCCTCTTCTGTGTGTGTTCTCTTAGAGGGTAATGCCTCCCATTAGTATGTTTATTATACCCTCGGTGTTAGTCGCCAACCCGGGGGCTACTGGAGGCGGGACTCGGGGGGTCATTATCTCTCTTCTCACATTGCCAGCCCAGGAGGGGTACACTTTGTGGGGAGGGGGTCGTGACAGAGTGGTATCAGAGGTCTGGTTGAGGGATAGGATGGAGTTGGAGTTAGGAACAGGTGAGGATGCATGGGGTGGTAGGGCAACAGTGTCATTCATGTTTAGCAAGTGGGGTAAACACTGGAGACCGGCAGAGACATAGGCATTCAGGGCCCCCTATGATCTGTTGCACGGACCTTTAAGTTTACGATGGCTACTAAACAAAGTGATACTGGTTGTAGGGTAGAGGCCTAGGAAAGGATCATGCATCATTATTCTTTACGCATGTGTTTGAATGGGTAGACCTTGGGATAGGTAACCTAAACTTAATAAAACAAAACAATTAATTAATTAATGTTGAGTCTTCCATATTCCAGGCTTAGGAGTTCTAACAGTTGTTATTTTACAGGTATGGCTCCAGGTCGACGTCCTCGTCAGGTTTACGCAGAAGATGCCCAGCAGGCTGTTCCAGCAGATCACCGCCGAGTAGAGGTTGACGAAGATGACACTTGGAGGAAGACACTTCGAGAGTTTCAGCGCCAGAGTCTACAGAAGTATGAGGGCTCCGTTTCAGATGCAGTCACAGAAGACCAGTTGGAGGAGATTGAGATAGGCTTCAGTTCGATTCGTGCTCGAAAGGAACACTGGGTATCCTTGGTTGTGACGATGCTGCGTGGAGCAGCAAGGCAGTGGTGGTTCTTGTTCCTCGGTGATCGTGAGGAGTCAGCAATCTCATGGGAGGAGTTTTTGAGACAGGTTTAGATTCGAGTTTCTTTCGTCAACTGCGAAGGTGTCCAGTTTCCAGGAACTTCTCACCCTTCGACAGGGGAGCTCCAGTGTTCGAGAGTTTGGAATCCGTTTCCGGAACCTTCTACGATATGCTTCAGACCTGTTACCAGATGATGAGGCCAGGGCGAGGCATTTCAAGGAGGCTTTGCGTCCAGAGATCCAGCGCCAGGTCACCCCATTTATGCTGAAGACATATCTTGAGGTGCTGGCGAGGGCAGAGGTTGTTGAGAGGACTTTGGCCAGGACTGGATCGTCACGAGAGGGGAATCATCATGATTCCTCACGAAGCAGAGCTTTGGTCTGGGGTTCCCGGTTTTCAGGACAGAAGAGTTTTCGTTCACCTGGGGGTAGGTCCCAGCCCTTCCCATATCGTTTCTCCGGAGGCAGCAACTCTCAGGCCTATGCCAAGGGATCAGGCGCTTGTTTTTCTTGTGGTGGTCGTGGTCATCAGCAGCGGGAGTGCCCAACTTTTCAGAGCAGTCATCGTGCACCGGGCGCTCCACTCCAGGTTCCTCCGTTGAGGCAGTTCCAGCCGAGGCAGCAGCAGCAGGTTGCACCAGCTTTAGATCACCCGAGGGTAGATGGAGCAGGCAGAGGACAATCCCATGACGCTCCCCGTCCTCAGAGAGCAGATCGCGGCTGTGGTGGTGGTCGTCATCAGGGTCAGAGAGGTCATGGAGGTGGTCATGGTCAGCTTCATGCTCTAGCGTTGCCAGCCCCAGGCAAGCCAGATGTCGTTCGAGGTACCCTTTTCTTGTTTTCTACCTTGGTGTATGCCTTGTTTGATTCAGGAGCAACACACTCCTTTATATCACCTACCCTTGTCCATGCTTTGGGACTTGAGGTAGAGAGGCTTCCAGTGCCCTTGGCGTTGACTACGCCAGTTGGAGGTCGAGCTAACTTGTTTGAAGTATGTAGAGACTGTGAGCTAGTGTTGGGGCAACACCACTCTTGGGGAGATTTCCTATGTTTACGAATACAACCATATGATGTCATACTCGGCATGGATTGGTTGTATTTGGTGCAGGCTGTTGTGGATTTCTACAGGAAGAAGGTCGTTTTCCTTGATGTAGATGGAGTGAAGGTGGTGTTTGTTGGTGAGAGAGATCCTCAGATGAGTCATAGACGAGTTTCATCCTTATCATCCATGATGGCTGGGATGATGCTGAGTTCTTCAGAGGTTCAACGGTTGGCGTTTCCTAGGGTCGTAGAGGAGTACCCTGACGTCTTTCCAGGAGAGGTTTTATCCTTACCCCCTCGATGAGAGATCGAGTTTGGGATCGAGCTACAGCCAAGAGCGTCCCTTATCTCTATGTCTCCATATAGGATGGCCCCTTCTGAGTTACGAGAGCTACGTATTCAGCTTGATGGTCTGTTGCAGTGTGGTTTTGTTCGTCCAAGTGTGTCACCTTGGGGTGCACCAGTTTTGTTTGTGAAAAAGGCTGATGGCAGTTTGCGGTTGTGCGTCGATTATCGTCGATTAAACAAAGTGACAATAAAGAACCACTATCCTCTCTCGCGGATTGATGACTTATTAGATCAACTGAAGGGTGCAAGTTGGTTCTCAAAGATCGACTTGCGGTCAGGATATCACCAAATGCGTGTAAAGGATGAGGATATCCCAAAGACTACTTTCCGTTGTCGTCATGGGCATTATGAGTTTGTTGTAATGCCATTTGGCGTGAATAATTCTCCAGCTGTTTTCATGGGGTTGATGAATGCTGTGTTCCATGAATTCCTGGAAAAGTTTGTTGTAGTTTTCATTGATGACATCCTTGTGTACTCCACATCTGAAGAAGAGCATGCAGAGCATCTACGAGCCGTTTTGGGAGTTCTTCGCCAACATCAGTTGTTTGGGAAGTTGTCTAAGTGTGAGTTTTGGGCTCGAGAAGTTCGTTTCTTGGGGCATGTTGTGTCCCAATAGGGATTAGCCGTGGATCCTTCGAAGATAGAAGCAGTGGTGTCATGGGCAGCCCCCAAGACCGTGTGAGAGGTGCGAAGTTTCCTTGGTCTCGTAGGCTATTATAGGAGGTTTGTAGCCAATTTCTCCCGAGTTGCGACTCCTCTAACAGCTTTGACCAAGAAGGATCAAGTGTTCATATGGACTGATCAGTGTCAGGAAGCTTTCAAGTATCTAAAAGAGATGTTGGTAAGTGCCCCAGTCCTTTGTCTTCCAGTGGAGGGAGTCCAGTTTGATGTTTTCTGTGATGCTTCACATCTGGGGCTAGGCTGTGTTCTCATGCAGCAGAGGTCAGTTGTTTCTTATGGGTCTCAGAAGTTGCTTCCCCATAAATGCAACTATTCCACCCATGACCTTGAGTTGGTATCCGTGGTGTTTGCTCTAAAGTTGTGGAGACATTACCTCATTGGTGATCACTTTGTGGTTTTCACCGATCATAAGAGTTTGAGGTATGTTTTCTCCCAACGTGATTTGAACTTGAGGCAGCGTCGGTGGATGGAGTTCTTACAGGAATACGACTTTGAAATATCATATACACCTGGAAAAGGGAATGTTGTAGCTGACGCACTAAGCCGAAAGACACGTAATGATGTTGTGCATGAATCTGGTGATTCCTGGAGAGTGATGGAAGAGCTATCAGCTTTGCATCTTGATATGGGAGAAGTTGGGGGTAGAGGTTGTCTTTTCCAGATGACGGTGTAGTCATCCCTGATGTAGAAGGTGGAAGAGTCTCAGTTGGGTGATCTCGAGGTGGAAGTCTGGAGAGACAGAGTTGTTTGTGGTGAGGCCCCTGATGGTTGGTCGGAGGATGAACAACACCGAGTGTTGTATCATGGCAGGATTTTTGTCCCCTTGGCGATGCATGAGACGGTTCTCCGAGAGTTCCATAGTTCACCCTTGTCAGTACATCCTGGTGTGACAAAGATGTACCGATCCTTGAGGAGTCAGTTTTGGTGGCCTGGGCTGAAGCGTACGGTTGCAGAATGTGTGTCTCGATGTTTAGTCTGCCAGAAGGTGAAGGCTGAACACTGTGTTCCAGGCGGTCTTCTCCAGTAATTGGAGATTCCTCAGTGGAAGTGGGAGGACATCTCAATGGACTTCGTTACAGGTTTACCTCGAGCTCCGGGAGGACATGATGCTATATGGGTGGTAGTGGATCGTTTAACAAAGTCAGCCCATTTCATAGCGATCAAGGAGTCGAGCTCAGTGGAGGTTCTGTCGAGACAGTATCTGGAGGGGGAGGTGAGGCTTCATGGAGTACCTAGGATGATCATTTCTGATCGAGAACCTCGTTTTACCTACAGAGTGTGGAGAGGTGTCCAGCATGCTTTTGGATCTCAACTGTGCCTTAGCACTGCTTTTCATCCTCAAACGGATGGTCAGACAGAGCGAACCATCCAGACTCTTGAAGACATGTTGCGCTCTTGTGTTCTTGATTTTGGAGGTTCATGGACGAAGCACTTACCCTTGGTAGAGTTCTCTTACAATAATAGTTTTCACTCTACCATCGGTATGGCGCCGTTTGAAGCCTTGTATGGTCGGCCATGCCGTTCTCCGTTATGCTGGACTGGGGTCGGAGAGTCAGCAATTCTCGGGTCAGAACTAGTACAGAATACAACAGAGATGGTTCAGGTGATTCGTGAGAGGATGAAGATAGCACAGGATCATCAGAAATCATATGATAATCAAAGAAGGAGACCGTTAGAGTTTAATGTTGGGAATCATGTGTTTCTAAAGGTGACTCCCCATCGTGGGCAACGAAGGTTTGGTCATGGAAGTAAGATTTCTCCCCGGTTTGTTGGGCCTTTCGAGGTGTTAGCTTGTGTTGGAGCTGTGGCGTATCGAGTGGCACTTCCCCCTCAGATGAGTCGGATACATGATGTTTTCCATGTATCACAGCTCCGTCGTTACCTTCATGATGAATCTCATGTTATCGATTGGGGAGAGATCGATATTGATGATGATGCAACCTTAGAGGAGCGACCTGTGGAGATCCAAGACCGCAAGGAGAAGGTGTTACGTGGGTATTTTATCCCCTTAGTTTTTGTCTTGTGGCGACACAGTGGCATGGAGGAGAGTACATGGGAGCGTGAGTCACAGATACGTGCTCAGTACCCAGAGTTGTTTAATGTTTAACTCTTTTCATGTAATTATGTTTCCTTTATGGTTAGACCTTTCATGTTTTATTTATGTACCTTTTGTGTGATGTTATGATTGAATTGTTTGGATATGGATTGTTTGTTTCCATATTCTCGGATGTCGTAGTTTTGTTCCAGCTTTCGAACAACTCATGGTGGTTTTCCCCTGAGAGGTATCTTATGGGGTGGTTGTTCGGACCCCTCTTTTTTTCGGAGTTGGTTTTTAATTCTCGAGGACGAGAATGTTTTGAGAGGTATCTAATGTAATGGCCCGGACCTCTCCGGTCCACTACTTTGTGAAAATGTGGTGTTGGAGGTGTTCCGGGAGGTCAAGGTGACTTATCCCCCAGCCGCACCCAACTGGTAGCTCGGTCTACCAGTAGCTGCAGCCTACCGGTAGCTCGGTCTACCGGTAGCCGCAGCCTACCAGTAGCTCGGTCTACCGGTAGCCACCGCCTACCGGTACCTCGGTCTACCAATAGCCGCAGTCTAGCAGTAGCTCAGCTAACACTGCCAAATTTCTAGTTCTGTGAACAGTGTTTCCAGTTTATGAACAGTATCGGTAGGTGAATAGTATCGGTAGACTTGAATAGTTCTATCGGTGAGGATCTATCTGTAGACTTGTGTTTCTATCAGTGAGGATCTATCGGTAGACTTGTGTTTCTATCGGTAAGGTTCTATCGGTGAGCTTTTCTTTCCTTTGCCAATTTTTTTTAGTTCTGTGAATAGTGTTTCCAGACTCCTAAGAGCTACCGATTCCATACTTTGCCAAAGTTCATGAATGAACAGTGTTTCCAGACATCATAAGAGCTACCGATTCCATACTTTGCCAAATTTCACGAATGAACAGTGTTTCCAGACTTCATAAGAGCTACCGATTCTATACTTTTCCAAATTTCACGAATGAACAGTGTTTCCAGACTTCATAAGAGCTACCGATTCCATACTTTGCCAAATTTTTGAGTATGTGAACAGTGTTTCCAGCTTCGCAAATTTGACGTTTTCTTTGACGTAAAATACTTTTAAAAACTTATTTTAAGGACTTTAAGACAGATTTAAAGGCCATAAATTCTATATTAATTATTGCTAAGGCCAGGATGTATTTACTTGGTCAAACCGCGTGGGTTAATGCGATCCGTTTTTAATGGAGAATTAACTAGATCTTAAACTGTCGCCCCATTAAATCTTCAAAAAGGGACGAGATATCATTCTCCCTTGTTATTTCCCTTTGT
Source organism: Viscum album (assembly GCA_963277665.1). Classification (NCBI taxonomy): domain Eukaryota; kingdom Viridiplantae; phylum Streptophyta; class Magnoliopsida; order Santalales; family Viscaceae; genus Viscum; species Viscum album. Next base: position 29,139,020 of record OY728128.1, on the reverse strand, counting down.
TCTCAACTAAGAGGCACTAGAACCTTTCGATCCTTTCCGTAGGAGTTGCACAATCAATCTTTACTCCTAGGATTGGTTCTGCTCTGTTTTGGATGCAACCGAGCCGTGTCGATCAATCTTCGATATAAGGTATGTTGTATCGTCGTTCTTTTGGGGTTTATCTTCTCCTATCCTCCTTTCCATAATTATACCATGTAATTTCTAAGATTCTAATGGGTTTTCTTGGGGTTGGTTGGTACTGTCGTACCGTGGCATCCTCCGGTGGATGCAGTTGTCGTGAGAAGAGGACTGTGACCCGTTGTGTGGATAAAGGACGTCAAGAACTCTTCGAGGTAGGGGATTCGTGGCTTCTCTAGTTATTTATGTGCAACTGTAGAATTATCATGATTTAACCCTTTGGATCACAATGAAATTGACCTAATTAAATACTTGAACCGGATTAAAAGAATTGGTTGATCGCATGTTGTTGCTTTGTACCGTGATAACGGTTTGCCTCATGTTTTCCTAGATAGAGTGATATCTATGATTTTCTTTAATTAGTTGCTCGTTAATGATGGAAATTGATAAAGAATGTAAAGCCGGAATTATTTGTTAAATAATTGGCTAAAGATAAAGAGGCATGTTAATGAATCTGTTAATTCAAGATGGATTAAAGAACTATTAGTTCGATAATTTCAAAAGTGTTCTGAGTTACCCGCTTGCTTGTAAGGCTGAATGCCTTGTGGTTTGGAGCTCTGAGTGCTCATTTTGTATGAAGGCTGAATGCCTTGTTAAAGGGCCGAGAGCCCATTTTGTGATCTTTGATTTCCTGCTGCTGGTGATTTGATGTGAGCCTGGATGGCTGTTGTGATATGTGGAGGCATGGGGACTTGTGGTTGTGGCAGCGGATGATGCCTAGTGTGGCGAGATGCATCAGTTTATGCATGTGGGTGTCGGGGAGGACACCATGGATGATGATATGAGATGAATGTGATGGTTTGATGTTGGTGGTTTGGTTTGGTTGTTTGTCTGTTTTACTTTTCCCCACTGCTCAAGGCAGCTGGTCTTGCTTACCCTCTTTCCGAAGGAGGCAAAGACACGCGGGGTATGCCACGTGCTTTCTGTGTTTAGCCTCTCGATGGAGGATGGGTCTATGCTCTTGCTATAGGCGGAAAAGACTTGACGGGTAGTATATCTACTCGCCGTGTTGAGCCCCTTTGTGTTTAGTAGTATAGGATGCTTTTCTAGAATTCCTGGGAATATGGGAAAGTAATTCCATAATGAAAGTTTGTTTAAATGGTGATAATCCATGGGGATAGAGAAATTGGAATTTAAAGGTGATGTGAATCTTAAAAGGAGTAGTTGTTTTTGAATGTGATGTCAATTCAGTTTAATGTGGAATTGTTCATTCTTAATTAATTTTTAAAGAATTAAATTAACGTACAGTGGAACTGATAAAATGAGAATGGAGTAATATAATAAAGCTCTTCAAATGTTTGTGTGCTTATAGGATACCTAGTCTTTGAAGTAGCAGCTTGGAGTCTGAGAGACGTTAGCTGCAGTTGTATCTAAGACTAGGTAATGCCCATAGTGTGGATGTGAGTTACATATATTCTGTACTTTTTGTGATTCAATACGCTACTCCACCTTGTCGGTAAGGGAAACTGACACCCTGGGGATTCTGATCCCTGGGGGGTGTTTTCCCCAACATTTTGATGGGAGGTTGAATGGCTGACTACCCCCTTTGGCCCCGCTCTCTTCTCTTGGTAGATACTTGTTCCATGAGGCACAGCGGTTAGTTACCCCATATATGTGTGTAGAGGGCTGTAATGGCTTGTGGTTATTCACATACATATATTCTGGATATAGTATCCTATGGACTACTATAGGTGTAATGTGTATAGGCTATGATGGCTTGAGGATCCTTACTCGGAGTATGGGTTGTAATGGATTGAGGTATTATACTCGACGTATGATACACGTTATGCGGGCTGTGGTGGCTCCCAGAAACTACCTGGTTACTTTTGGTTGTGATGACGGTGTGGTGCTTCGCCCAGGTGTCTGCGGGCAAGCCTATGTGGTGCATGAGGTGCAGATTGTGGAGCTTAGCCCAAATGTCTGCGGGCAAGCCTTTGGAGAGAGATGCCCAGGATGTATGTCGTTGGGGAAAAGTGGAAAACCAGTGGGGAAGTAGTAGCGGGGTACCCTTGATCTTCTTTACTATATGATATATTCTTTTATGCGTTACTTTTCGAGAGTAGCCATGGTGAGGTTGGGAACATAGTATACCTGTTTAGGTGACGAGTTAGTTTCACTTGTTGTTCACTGGGCTTTAGCATGCTTTCTTTACTTTTGCACGAGAGGCTTGGGGAGGATCCTACTGAGTATACTGTTATACTCAACCTACCTATATATAAACTGTTTTTCAGGTCACTTGGAGCAGGTTGGAGATCAAGCTGGTTACTACTAGCTTACAATTGGAGGAGGAGTTTTTCGGGCTTGTGGTCGCTGCCTTTTTACTTTCTTTTGGGTACTTTTAGTTTCCCCTTCCAGTTGTAGTACTTTTGCATGAAATTTCATATATGTACTTGGGTTTCTTTTATATTTTAGTTCTGAGTTGTAGTTGGTTGGATTCTATTCTATCTCTCTCTTCTGCATGTGTTCTCTTAGAGGGTAATGCCTCCCATTTGTATGTTTATTATACCCTCGGTGCTAGTCGCCAACCCAGGGCCTACTGGAGGCGGGACTCGGGGGGTCATTATCTCTCTTCTCACATTTCCAGCCCAGGAGGGGTACACTTTGTGGGGAGGGGGTCGTGACAATCAAGGTATTATAAACCTACAAAAAATTGATTTTAGAAAACCAATCATAGTTTTTAAATCATCAGTTCAAGTATATTTTTCATCAATCCACTTACAAACATAATCCACATCTAATAGGATGTATGAAAATTAAAATGACATAGGAAATGGGCATATGAAGTCTATTCCCCATACATAGAATATCTAATAGAAAATAAATTTTTTTTTGGGGAATCTCATGTATTTTATAAATTCTACATGAGAACTGGAATTTGGAACATTCTTTGAAAAAAGCATGTAAATTTTTAAAAATTGTGGTCCAAAACAATCCATCTTCCTAAAATTTTCTAGAATTTATTTGAGGTAAAAAATGGCCCCTACGTGAAAGTTTATGGAAAAAAATAGAGCACATAGTTCATTTCCTCTTCAGGGATGCACCTTCTAATGACTTGTTCATTATATATTTTCCAAAAATAAAAATAATTCCTCACATAATATTTTTATTTATATTTCAATTTATATAAGTATTCTTATAAAATATGTAGGTTACCTTTGTTGTAACAAAAAAACTCATTATGTTAGTATAACCGGGAACTTCGGTGTGGTTATTCATTTTTTCACCAGGGAATGAATCTTTCATATTTGTCTTAAAGATTAGTTCTACCTTGATACTATGAGGTAGTTGGCTCATGTGGTCTTCCACCATATTTTTACATCCCTACTTTTCATTTATCTCTAGGTCAAACTCTTGAATAAAAACATCCATATCACTAATCTGGGATTTGCACCATCTTTCTTGACCAAATATCTTGATGTTACATGGTCAGAATAAACAATTACATTACTTCGTAAAAGAAAATAATATAACTTTTATAAAGATAAAAAAATAGTCAATAACTCATTATTTGTTTTTGTGTAGTTAATATGGGTAATGTATAGGTTCTATAAATTATATGATATCACTTTTTAAGACTATAATCTTTTGAAAAAGCATAAACTCAAAAAAAAAATTGGAATCATCACACAAAATTTAAAAGGGGTAACTTCAGTTTGGTGGATAAATAATGGGGGAAGTGGTCAATAATTATTTAAAATTTTCAAAATCTTCCCTACATGGATCATCAAAAATTAAATAAATTTCCTTTTTAGTTAGATTAGTTAGAGGAAATAAATTTTTTTACTGTTCCTAATAAACATTCTATAAAATTCAATGTGGCCTACAAATTATCTAATGTGTCTCAAATTGGTGGGGTAAGGTAGTGTAGAAATAACATCAACTTTATCTTTATCCACTTAAATTCCATATTTATAAATTAAATGGCCCAAAAAATTCCTTTTTTTACCATGAAATTTCATTTTTCAAAATTTAAAACCAATTTTCCTCAATACATATTTTTAAAACCTTTTACAAACTCTTCATAAATATTTGAAAAAAAGGTCCATAGACAGTAAATTCATCTAGGAGTACCTCCAGAAAGTTCTCAATCAGGTTTGAGAAAATACTCATCATAAAGTGATGAAAGGTTCCGGGGAAATTTTAAATACCAAAATTCATCCTATTTTAGGAAAAAATATTGAAGGGACGCATTAAGGTGGTATTATCTTGGCCTTCTTGAGTAATTAGAACCTAAAAATACCCACAAAATCCATTAAGGAATCAATAATGACCCTTCCCAACTAGTCTCTCTAACATTTAGTCCCCAAAGGGCGTGGGGAAGTGGTATTTTCTGGTCACATAGTTTAATCTCTTATAATCTATGAAAACTCTCTACATATTCTAAATTCTTGTGGGAATAAACTTTTTGTTCTCATTTTTCACAATTGTGTAACCAGTTTTCTTTGATAGAATCTGAATGGGACTCACCCATTCGGAGTTTGAGATGGGTTATGTTATTCCAAATCCTATAATTCTTTATGACACTTTTTTACTACTTCCAAAAGTGTGGGGTTGAGACTTCTATGAGGTCATAACAATGGTTTGAATTCATCTTCCAGAAAAAATCTATGCATATTGGTGGTAGTTTTAATAATTGGTATATCCCTTAATTTCCATCATATTTCCCTATAATTATGTTTCATAATTTTCAATGGTTGGTGTTCTTGGACAGTCTCTAAATTATTTGATATTATAAGTGCTAGTTTCTCATTTACCTTTAAAAGGACATATTTTATGTTTGATTGAAGAAGTTTTAATTCTAACTTAAGTGGTATCTAGTGATGTTTTCATCTTAATGTTCTCTATATGGGTAACCTACACATGTAAGGTATAAATATATGTAGCATATTTGAGTAACTCATCCAAATAACTATCATTAAGTTATTTAAAATTTTTAACACTCCAAAATATCCCCAGATTGGGTTCATTTTCAAAAATATTTTTATCGAGTAGGTTGGGTATTTCTAAAGCTTCTCCAAGTCTAATTATATAATCCAAAATTTAAATATCTCCCATATAAAAAGAAGGTAGTTCAAAAAGATTAATGTAAAAAATAGATTGATCATCATGTGGGTTCTTCATTGAGTCAAGGATTTTTAAATCTGATGTTTCCTCACCAAAAGTCATTGAAAGAGTGAATTCATTGACATTTATTATGTCACAACCTGTCCCCTAGGGCCCATGTCATGACTACCCCAAGCTCGCCTTTCATAGGCTAGGGGCTGGAGACTAGCACCGAAGGGGTATTACCTAAAACTGGGAAGGCATTGCCTTTATAACATGTAAGCACACGTAACCAAGAGCATAGAAATATAGGAACACAAGTAAACTGAACTATAAATAGAGTGAGTGCAGTAAGTAAAAGGGGCCAGAATATCATCCCAACTGGAAAGTAAAAGTATAACTGTGATACAATACCACTGAAGAAAAGGGAAATTCAGATGTTGGGTTGTCCTTCGAGGTTCATACCTGAAGGGTTGGTACAGATCACCTCCTCAGCACTCCACATCCACTTGTCTCCTCTGCATATCGATAGGTTGTATGGTTCACCTCCAGGTATCATCCAGTCCTGGTACTCTTAGCCTCAGTCAGCATTTTCCTTCGTCTTCATCCAACACAATAAGTTGTGGGCATAGCCCGTGTAGGGGTGAGTATAACGATACTCAGTAGGGACCCTGAGACCCTCTAGGTCTCACAAAATCTATCAAGGATAAATAAAAAAGTATGAAATCAATATATAACCTTAATTAGTTATATTACCATACATATACCTAAGTTATCAAGTAATCTATCCCAATCATGAGGAAAACACAGAGGTAATGACTCAGATCACACCATGATTTATTCTAGGGGTAGTATCAAGTAACATTCCCAGTCACAACGTCGAACACCTCAGATACTGGAGAACTCTTCCTCTATCGAGTATAGTGGGCCTACCACGTGACACAGAGGTGCTTCCCATTAACCTCATACTTCTAAGGTACTCATCATGTCGAGTACCGTGGGTCTACTGCATCACCAAGGCACTCCCCACAGTGGGTCCGCCGCGTCACCAAGGTGCTCCCCCTTGTGGCCTGCTGAGGTACTCCAACTATCAAGTACCGTGGGTCTATCGTGTTACCAAGGCACTCACCACCATGGGTATGCTGCATAACCAAGGTGCTCCCCACTGGGCCTGTCAATTCAATCTGAGTCGAAACGGTCAGCAGTCATCAAGTCTTAGCCAGCCACTGGGTTCCCACACTATGCTCGCTCTTCTCCAGAAGGATCTGCTCCAAAATCTACTAGTCCATACTCCAACTACCACGAAGTCCCATGAAAAAGTATCTCATAGGTCCACCATGTCATAGGGGTCTCAACGTAATAGACGGCACATCAATCATACTCCTGGTCTGTGAGTTATTAGCCTTTTAGTCCCAGGGGCCTGGTTGGATTAAAGCTTGATACAACCTGACCATTCCCCATATTAATCCAAAACATAGTGGGGTATCACTCAAAGGGACCGACTCACCCCAAGGATCCCAATTCCATTGACGTTTTTTCTAACGGACATCCAGTGCCAAAGTTATGACCAAAAGAAGGTAATTGGGTCGTAGTGGGCTAGGGTCCAGTCCGACCCGGTCAGACCGACCCGGTTCAGGTCGACCCGGCCTGACCCGCTGGGTCTGGCCCGGACCAGTAGGCTGCAAGGGCCACATAGGGCTGCGGGTGGCTGTGAGGCTGCAGAGAGTGTCGCGAGGGTGCAAGGCCGCAGGGCGGCTCGGTTGGGGATGACGGTTCGACCGCGGGGTGTCGGTTTAGCCGTAGGGCGGTGGTCCAGCCATGGGGTGGTAATCTCACCGCGCGGGGTGGCGGTCCAGCCGCAGGGCGGCGGTTCAGCCACACGGGGGGGTGGTCCTACCGCAGGGCGGCGGTTTGGCCATAGGGCAGTGGTCCGACCGCGGGGCGACGCCTTGGTCATGGGGCGGTGCGGAGCCATGGATGGAAGTAGTGGCAGTGTTCAGCACGAAGGCTGTGGGGCCGCAGCGGTGGCCACGGTTTGGAATTTCGTTGCGTCGTCGCCTTCGTCACAGCTGGCGGTGGTGCTGACCACCGTTCTCGTGCCCCAACCATGGATGGTTTCCATCCTCCTCCATCGCGAAGAACACCACAAGATTTGCAGAAGGGCCGGGCCATGTTGGTTTGACCTGTATCCTTTGCATTAGGGTGGTAGAAAATGTCTCATCAAGAACATGAACATGAACGTCCAATCCAATCCTCCCGCAATGATTTTTCCCCACCCGCAAAAGAAATAGAAGAGGTGTACATGGAAAGTGATAAACAAATAGAAATAAACCCCTACCTCGTTCACTTAATGATGTTGATGAGGTCACAAGGAAGAGGATGAATCATTGGGAAAATATGGACGTTGGTGTCATCGGTGTTTTCCTCGATTGTCGGTTTGTGCACCATTGGAGATCCTTTGACAGAATTTGGAGAAGAAAAAGTGGAAGGAGAGGCGTTATTTGTTGGCGTTCTTCGTTGGAGATCTTTTCCCTCAAAGATCCTCCTCTCCAAAATCCACCAAAATTAAAAGGTAGCCCCAAAATAATAGATTATGTGATCTATTATGTTTTTTGGCATATAATTCAAATTGGGATAATTAATCTCATAGTTTGGCACAATTAAAGTGGTGTGTTGGCTTAATTATTGTGGAGGAGGGTTGGCACAATTAATATTGGAGGAGTTGAAGAGGCTCTCCCACATTTAATGAGGGATTTGAGTGGTTTAGGCATCAGGTGGTCCCCACCACCATATCCTCTCATGGGAGGTTAGGCTTAGGAAGTCCCCACCACCATAACCTCCCATTGAAGGTTAAGGTCTGGTGGCCCCCACTTATCAACTTCCATATGGATGTTTTAACAAATAAAATAAAAATAAAAAAGTACAAATATTTATTTTTATTTTATTCATTCACGAAAAACCCAAAAAATAACTTCCACCCTCGACCAACTGTCGTCGAGGTGAATGTCTCTTTAAGCGAATATTGGTGCTGCGAGTTTAACGGTGCCCTCGAATTTCAATTTTGAGCACCGGTTCAAAAGTTAGAAAAACTCACTCACATGTTTACTAAACGTACCCGAACAAAAGTTCAGAAATTAATTCCAGGCACTCCGGGCCTCGAAATCACGTTCCATCAATTTTCACGGACTCGTAAAATTACCATTTATTTAAAAAAATTACATGGAATTTCTGGGTCATTACATATTATGGTTTTAGTAGTCTTGAGGAATAGTATACGTAGAATTATGGGCTAGTGATCTTTACCTTTTCCTTCTTCCATGTTGAGAATGTAAAATTTATCATGGAATGGATAACCTTATACACTTACCAACACGTATTCAAGAACACCTACTGGGTAGTTAATGGCTCGATTAGAAAGTTGCATAACCACTTAGGTAAGTTTATGTTCTTCCAAATTAAAATAAGAATAAATGAAACAATAAATTGCATTTATTGATACTTATAAACCACACAGTGCATTAGAGAAAGTGAATTCTTTTATAGTGTATAGGATAGAAAGGATACCTGGATCTTGAAATTTCTATGGAATTTTAGGGTTAACAAGGGAAAAACATTATTACATAATCTTACCTCTTTATTTCCTCACAATATCCTTCTCCATGTTCACGTGTATTTAATAAATTTTCCATACATTGGGATTTGGTGGATGGCCTCTAGAAAATGGATATGGATCTATACTTTCTTAAATATTTTCAAATCTATTATTGTAGTGTGTTCTCACTGATTTTATTAGGTTTTTTAATACCTATAGGGAAGGTTATTTTGGGTTGATTTGGATATTCCATATTATATTTACCTCTAAATTTCTTTAATGGTGCCTTCATAGATAAATCCTTAGGTTATTTGTTCAGATTCAGTGGATACGTATTGATGTTCACTTCCAACTTTGATCTCCATGTGTGTTCCTTTACTGTTTTATATCTCTTTTACAATCCTTAATGTGATATCACTAACATTATCTATGGGTTTAGAAATTGGTTAAGCAGTAAGCTTACCTGAGCCCTGATTTTCCAGATTATAAAGGGTGGTTATGAGATGGAAGAACTATCCTTTTAATTCCACCAACTCTGATTCATGATTGGTGAGAGTGGTTTTTTGACTATTTTGAGATTTCATTACCCACCTCATTATGTCCTTTATGGAAGGACCTTGTGATTTTCCTTGCTGGTAACTTGAGGATGGTTGAAAATTTTGTATTTGGAATAGAGGGGGTTGGAAAGGTTGTTGAGAAGCCTATTAGAATTATTTTTAAAATAGTGGACTTTGAGTTTGTTAGATCCTATCTCTAAATTAATTGGTGGAAAATTCTCTAAATACTTGGTTTTCACTTGGTTGGTTCTAGAACTACCTATGGAATATGGAATCATATCTTTCATCCCATTGATGAAATGCACCTAATAATAAAAAATTTGGAAGACCCTTGGGGTGATGAATCTTATGATTTATTTACTACTAGTTATCTCACAATAGAGGTTAGTTATTAAGTTTTATTTTCCAATAAAGGTGATTTGAAATTTTTTATCTCATGAACACCTATATTTGTAGTTCTCATACCAAATTATTGTGAATTTTAAGGGATTATCGCAATAAATTATCTAACTTGAATGGGTGAATTATCAATTATTTCTTCTTTTGAAGAATCATCTAGTAGGTTCTGATCATTTTCCATCAATCTTGGGTAAAATAATACTATGAAATGACATTATTCATTAGGATGGTTTGGGAAAGATGCATTCTATTTCTTTAACATTTCCCAAAACTCATAGAGGGTTTCTCTAGTTTCTTATTTGATCCCATAGATATACATTCTTAGTTGAACACTCCTTGATGTGGGGAAGAATTTCTAGATAAATTTTCTATGTAGATCATTCCATGAGGTAACTTATCTAGGTTACATATTTTATATTTATTCCTTATATTACCCTTTAAGAGATGGGGAATCCTTATAGATGATTTGAGCTTTGGTGACTCCTCTTATTCTGAATCCATTACATACTTATTTAAATTCTCATAAATTATTATTAGGGTCTTCACCAAATAATCAAGGAAATTTAGGAATAATGCATATCATTATATTTTTAAGTTCACAGTCCTATTGATCATTCAATTGTAATTGTATCTTAATGATGTTTAAATTTGGTGCATACATTTCGCTCGAAGTTTTGTTCACTTGATCCAGATTATCTTACATTTTATCACTACCTAATATAACTCTTATGTAAGAATAAACTGAGTAATGATATTTATTCACTGGAATGGTGGAAAAACCCCCCTTTACTCTTATTTTATTATTTTAAGAGTTTTAAATTTATCAAGTACAATTATGTCAACCTCAATATCAAAACCAATGATATTTAAAGAACAAGATCTAGTCATTTAAAGTCATTTTAAATAAAAATAAAATCAAAAACATCAGCCTCCCCGGTAATAGTTCTATGTTTTATGAACATCTTGTCATGGGTCTTTTAGACAAATAAATTTTGAACCTAAATAAAATGCAGTGGTAGTGGGACTCGGGTTTTTATTTGGAGAGGACAGTGTTATGGGTGTGTTCTAATTTTGTTTAGTGTGTTCATTTTGTGAAAATAAATTTATGTATTTAGTTATATTGGTTTAAAAATAAATTTATAATAAGTGACATAACCTTGGATATCCCCTTACTAACCCTATTAAATCATTATTCAAATTTTACTCTCTTGTTTCCTCTTTAATCAAGTGAGATCTCACTTGATTACTCTCTCCTAGAATTTTTGGTTTAAAGGGAGGGATGAAATAATCACTTCACCATGAATCTTCACTATCCAAGTAATTAGAGATCGCTGATTACCCTTAATTCAAATAACTGGGTATGATCTCAAGAAAAGGAGAAGACCTAAGTGGCCTCTATGTGTAATATAGTGATAAAGTGAATATTAATTCAAAATGAAAGAAATAATAAATATCATATTACTTAAATAGTTTGAATATATTAAAATATTAACATAATAGATTCAATAGTTAAATCATAGAAATTAATTAATAGAGGGGATAGGGGAGTCTCCTCAACTCAGTCACAAATGGCTTAATGTGCCATCACTGAAGTATTACGGTAATAAAATAAGATAAAACAAGATGAAAAATGATGTAGAAGGTCTGGATTTTTTTATCATAAAGGGGGAAGAGAGATATCATTGTCTTTAGTGAATAGTTATTATTTTATAAATATATGTTCCTTGTCATTTTATCATTTATACCTATCCATGAGATTAGAAAAAGCTTCATTTTTAACACACCCATCATGTTTGGATCATTCCTAAAATTTTGATCCCACTTTGGTTTCCATAGATGGTCACAAAATACATGGTTTGATGGTCATGATTTTTCCAAATCAGGTACTCAAATATTTTCTATTAAAACTTTCTTTACCTAAAATCATGATTTATATATCTTTGTGATGGATCAAAGAGAAATGTGTTTCTCCTCCATGACTTCACTAGATTTCAACCTCTTATTTAGGGGAAACAGATGATTTCTGTGTTGGGTTAGGGATTTTTATTTTAAAGGGAATTGTAATGGTCCTAGATGTCATTTAAATTAGGCAAAAAAATCTCATATATGAGAATATACTTCATCTTGTAAATTCTTATGTATTAAACTAATATCAGATCTATTTTGGATTCAATTTCATATTCTATTTATTCAAGCTCTATTTCTCTATTTTATGATTTTATTTATCATGGGTGTATGCAACTCAAATTGTTTCTCAATTTGTCATTAGGTGTCTATCTTGTTTATCCTTACAATGAGTATGTTCATTCTTAATTCGGTTCATCATTCATTAATGACACCACAAGATTCAACAAGGTGGATTCTCTAACATGCTCATTGAGTTTAGGCTTGAGATCCTCTCCAATGGTGTGGAGATTTCTTCAGTGGAGGGATGATCTTATCCAGTAGTGTAGATCCAAAAATTTCTTCAAGGGGAAGAATATGGTTCATATCAGTTCTTTGGTAGTGGATTTATGATCATATATGGAGAGGCTCGTGGGTATTTAGTTGCTACAAATCACAATAGGGTGACATGAGATCTTATTTAAAGGTGATCTCGTCCTTCAGGTCTCATGGCCATAAAGATCATAGATTCATCTCTATCACACAACTCTTCATCCTCAGTCGATGTTGGATTCAGTTCAGTAAAGTGAAAGGGATTTCAACCCAAACCATGACTTGATTTCAATAGATCTGGCAAGGCATCTTTGGGAGGTTATCACCCTCTTGGTGGCTCAACTTCTTCCAACGTTGGAGGCGTGAATCAATTTAAAACTTTTGTAGTGCTCATCTCCCCTGAAGATGAATGGTTTGATTTTGGACATTCAAGAGAGGTACGAATTAAAATATGGTATAACAACACATATTAATTTCTCCTTGGTGTTGTGGCGCAAGTGAATCTCGGCTTCAAGATGGTTGGATGCAGCTCATCTTCAGTCGAAAATGTCCAGGATAGCTACAATATCTTCAATATTTGTTCAAGATTCAAAACCCAGTGGGAATTGGTAGATGTAATTGGATTTGGGAGAGATTTTGATCTTGAATGTGTGACACCGAAGGGTTTTTTTAATGACCCAAAAATCTAAAGTATGAACATTGTATTTGATAGCATGCATGACACTCAACACCAAGCATGTAAGAGAATATAATATCCCAACAATTTATAATATATTTACTATTTTAAATAAATTAAATATAGTTTATCAATTTAAATTCATTTGTAACTAAGTTATCATACATTTCACACAACAATGAGTTTCTTTAATGGATTACGTTACACGCAAGACCGAGTTTCACCGAACAATAATATATTATTTAAAGAGAATTATTTAATATAATAAGATATAAACAAGTTGTTAAATTAGTGGTTATGAAAATTATTGACTAACTTATGAAAATATATGGTTCACAAAAATATGAAATAAATTAATTGGTTACTAATTAGTTATAAATGAATATAAGAACCAATTTAATATAAAGGGAATTTTTTTATAGAAAACTATTTTTAGGTTCACAAAGATGTTTTATCCTAATAAATTAAATTAATTACAATTAGTGAGTGATATTAATGTAATATATATATATATATATTATATATTCAATAAAATATTTTTATATTCATCCAATAGATTTTATAAGCCTAAGACAAAAACAAACCCAATATTACACATAAAAACCAATATTTTTATTAGGGCACATTTACCGCCTTTTAATAGAGAACCTGTTTTAAATCTAATTTTTTTAAATTTTATAAATATTATATTTTAAAATAAACATACTATTTTATATAGGAAAAAAATTTGGTTAGGGTGAATTTTTTGGTATTTTCCTATGAAGTTTCATTTTTTTAATGAATAGTGAAAAATACTGAATTTTAATTCAAAATTTATTTTTCACATAATTTATTTATAATGTTAAATTATATTTTAAATTGTTTTTAAAATTTAATTAGATAATTTTTTTATTAATTAATCAAATTTAGTTAATTCGAATCAATTTCACATTGAAATTGTTTATAAAAACCATAGAAATTTTTTAACATTTTTACATTAAAAACCTATATTGTCATCCAATCTATGTGATTAAATTTAAATTAATTTCTACCAATTTTGTAATTTAAATTTGGAAAAATGGATTCCATATTTGGAATCAGAATAATGTATAATTTCTAATAAGATCAACTTAGTATTTGAAATAAAAATTGTGGAAGTGATTAAAATTAATTACAATGATGAAGAGAAAAAATAGCTTAACAAGGGACTAAAGCTTAAACTTAAGAGCCAAAATGACCTAGAAACTTATCCAAAATATATCGGTTGTCCATATCTGAACCCTATACTCCATTTTATCAACTTTTATCCATTATTGGAGCCACATAAAAAGGGAAAACATGTGTGGAATTCCCTTTTCCAAAATTTACAAGAGTATCACTCCTCCTCCACTATAAAAAGGAACTCAAACCTCACACTTCCTCACACTGAAGGACCCTAGATCACCTTGAGAGGGGGGGTGAATCAGGGTGTTAACTTTTTACCTTATTTACTGGATCTTGTTTCCACATTGGTGGGAAATTTTTTGAACATGTATGATGGATATGTGTAGTAGTTAAAACATTCACATGCATAAGGACAACACAAAACGTTTTTACTTGGTTCGCCACTAAGGGATATTGTCATGACCCGTCCTCAGGGCCCGTGCCATTACTACCCCAAGCCCGCCTTCCATAGGCCATGGGCTGGCAACTAGCACCAAAGGCGTAAATCCCAATAAAAAGGAAAGGCATTTCCTTTATAAAAGTAAACAACACAACAAAGTACAAGCGGAAGTAACCACTAAGTAAGCAGTAAAACAAACATGTTGAAAGTACAAGGGCCAGAATACAAACCCAACTGAAAAGTACAGCTACAACTGAAAGTAAAGTACAACTCAAGAACAACAGCTAAAGGATGACGAGCCGCCCCTGGATCATCCTCCGGCTTCCTACCTGAAGGGTAGGTACAAATCTCCTCCTCACCACTCTACGTCCGTCCGTCTCCTCCGGGTACCGACTCGTCGTGAAATCCACCATAGAGCACCGACTCGTCGTGAGATCCTCCTCCGAGTACCGTCCAACTCAACTAGCCTCAACCACGATCTGCGTTGTCCGTCGTCTGCATCCAACACAACATAGTGAAGGCATATCCCGTGAAGGGGTGAGTATACGCTACTCAGTAGGGACCTCGAGACCCCCGAAGGTCTTCCAGAATCCACAAAGGAAAATCCACAATACAATCATGAAGTAAAAACCAACTCTACTTTGGTATATTCCCATACATATACCTAAGTCTTCAATTCCTGTTCGGCTCTAGCTCCAGAGCCCAAGTACAACCCGGTCCACACAGGAGGACACAACTGAGTCCACACAAGAGAACACACCAAATCCACATAGGAGAGCACAACACAGTACTCACAGGAGAACACTACAGGTCCACACAGGAGAGTACAACATAGTCCACACAGGAGAACACTACAAGTCCACACAGGAGAACACAACAAATCCACATAGGACAGCACAACACAGTCCACACTGGAGAACACTACAGGTCCACAAAGGAGAGTACAACACAGTCCACACAGGATAACACTACAAGTCCACACAGGAGAACACAAAAATTCCACATAGGAGAACACAACACAGTCCAAACAGGAGAACACTACAAGTCCACAGAGGAGAGTACAACACAGTCCACATATGAGAACACTACAAGTCCACACAGGAGAACATAACGTAATCCACACAGGATATCAAGTCAATCTTATCGAAGATAAGGATTGAAAGTCAAGATTCAGCTCACAGAGGTATACTTCTTCGTAGGATGATATAGATGATCAGATGTAACCACTAATTCATCTAAGCCGTCGGACCCACACAGGATCGATAGGTACTAACCCCCGCAATGACCCACAAAGGATCGATAGGTAACTAACCCCCACAACGACCCACACAGGATCGGACCCACACAGGATCTGTAGGCGCTAGCCCACACAAGACCACTAAGCGCTGACCCACACAGGATCTGACCCACACAGGATTGGTAGCACTGATCCACGTAGGATCGCTGAGTTTTGTAGTCATCTCCGTCGAATCCACGAAGGATTTCTATACAGACGTCATCGTTGTCGTAGTCACAGCCAGCTATAGGGTTCCTGCACAAAGCAAGCTCGTTCGAGGAGGGTCCGCTCCACAAGACGAGGGGAAGATACATCAACTGACACAATGTTCGGAGTTTATGTATCCAAATGTTCTGTATCATCAATAGGAACTCAACGTGATATATGGCGCGTCAATCGAACGCCCGGTCTGAGAGTTATTGGATTTTTCGTCCCAGGGGCCCGGTTGGTTTTTAAGTCAAAACCAACCTGACCATACTCCAACTTCGTCCAAACCTTGAGCGGAGTAAGCCAAAAGTTCCGTCTAACTAAGAGGAATCCTACAAAGTCGACGGCACATCAATCAGACGTCCGGAGCTCAAGTTATAAGTGTTTCCGCTCCAAGGTCCCGGTTGGTTTCATGTTCGAACCAACCCGGCCGAACCCCAAGTACTCCGAAACCTTGTGTGTGATATAATGAAAGGACCGTCTCTATTCAAGGATCGCATCTCAGCTGATGGTGTGTCGATCGGAGGTCCGCAGCCCAAGATATGGGCATTTGAATGGAAACTGCCCGAAAATAGGGGGTTTGGGCCCGGTCTGACCCGGCCCGAGACCCCCTGGGTCGGCCCGAACCGGGTCTGGCCTGTTTGGGTGTGGCCCGGCCCGAATGGCGCGGCCCAGCCCGGCCTGCACGGCCCGGCCCGACCCGGCCCGACCTGGCGCTGGCGCGGCGCGGCGCCCGCGTGGCCAGCCGGTGCGGGAGTTACAACCCCCCCCCCCCCCCCACAGTCGATGTAACCGGCGTGGCTTTGAGCCGTGTCGCTCTGCCTCCGGAACGGCTAATCCGTTCCAGTTCTTCCCGCCACTGCGGTGATTCTGTTCCGGCGGCGCGCCGCCGCCGCCTTCCGCGGACCATCGGACGCGCTCCGGTGGTCCATTTTTCTCGTCGCCTTCGCCCACGGTCCTCCCGGGACTCGACCTTCACTATGGAGGCTTAAAAATTACTTTTCAGCCCTGTTTGTCGTCGCCTGCCAATCGGCACACAACGATCAACCAGCGGAGTCTTCGAATCTCCTTTGGGTCCCGACTCCGGCCGCGGTTTCGTTCAGCCTCAATGGCGCGGCGCGTCGGCGCCGCGCCCCTCCACTACGGCCCCACTCCGGCCGTGGTCTCTTCGAGGTTCTCCGGCGTGGCGCGACAGTGTCGCGGCTTTGTTCGACTTCAACGGCGCCACGCGACGGCACCGCACTTCTTCGCCCATTCTCTTGTTTCCGCGCAGTGCAACGGTACCGCGCTCCCTTTTCACGAGCCGCAACAAAAACAAACAAACAAGGGGGGAGGATGGTCGGCCATGTTCGTGCGGTCCGACCTCCTCCCATTATTATGATATTAGGCGGCTCAATTAGAGACGATGATCGGCGATGAAGGTATTCACGAACAAAAACAAATAAATCCCCTACCTCGAAAACACGTCGCATGTCGTCGAGCCGTGGGAAAAGGCAAGTGTCGCAATGATCGGTCGTCGCGGAAGATCGGTGGCGATTCTGTTGTCGTTGGAGGAAGAGTCGTCGTCAATGGCGATGTTCTCCGCGGTGGTGTCTCCTTCCTTGAAGCGGAGAAAGAAGAAGAGAAGGTAGGTCGTCGGTGTCTTCACGTTCTCCGTCGGAGGCGTTCTTCGTAGAGAACATTCTATGTTGAAGGGAAAGTGTTCTTCATCGAAGAAGAACCGTTATTCATTAAAGATGAGTCGTTCTTCATCGGAGGGAAGTTCTCTTCTTCTTCACACCAAATTTCTTCCAAAAACTCTAGAACATTGTTAAGATTTTCTCACACACCAAAAGCTCCAAAATAATATCCAATGATATTATTTTTATTCACACCTCAAAGATTTTAAAATTCAAACCCAACCACATAATTAATTAAATTGAGTTGGCATGAATAAAGAGGAGAGAGTGGGAGGTGAGTGGTCTCACATTAAAGGGGAGTTTCAAGGGGTTATGAGGAATGTGAAAATGTGGGGGCTCGTGTGGGCTCCACCAACCTTAGATATTTTCCCATGGGAAGTTAGGTGGGGTGTGAGCCCCACCTCCAACTTCCTTTTAGAGGGAAAAACTTCCACTTAAATAAAATTGTTTCACAACAATTATATTTAATTCGTATTGAATCCCCAATTTTTAACTACCACATACGTCAAAACGCAACTGCGGTACAGGTCCCCTTAAGCGAATACTGGTGCCCTGAGTTCATCAGTGCCCTTGGATTTCAATTCCAAGCACCGGTTAAAAATATAGAAAAACCCGCTCGTTCGTTCACTGAACGTACCCAAGATAAACTTTGGAAATTGATTCCGGGCACACCGGGCCTCGGAATCAGGTGCTGTCAGAAACTGCGTTCTTGTAAAATCCCAAAGAAATTATGAAAAAAAAACTTCCTTTAAATTTCTGGGTCTTTACATTACTCCCACCTCAGGGATTTACGTCCCCGTAAAGCTTTAACACAAACTAGGGATACTAAAGTGGTACTGAGCACGCACCTGAGCCTTCCGCTCTCATGTGCTCACCTGGAGGTTCCCATACTGCCAGTAAAAACGCACCCAAGGAATCGACCATTCTTGTAGGATCTGTTCCTGTCGATCCTCAACCTCTACTGGAACCCCGCAAAAGTCACCCCATCGCCAAATTCCAGTTTTCCATGGTCGATGGCATGCATTGGGTCAAGCACTTATCTCCTCAGTTGATATACGTGGAAGTCATCGTGCACTTGGTGCAACTGAGGTGGATGGGTCATGAAGTAAACCACCTCTCCTACCCTGCTGAGAACCTAGAAAGGTCCGTTGAACTTCGGAGATAACTTGTCGCCTCAGCCACATCTCTATAAACCTCGTCGAGGTGAGACCCGTATAAGGACGTGATCGTCATCCTCGAACTCTAGAGGTCTCCAATTTCTGTTATAACTGAAACTCAAAATGACTGCTGCCACGAGGGTAAGGTTGACTGACTCAAGAGTGATCAGTCACACCCTCCTATGCATGAGTTTATCCTGTGCTGCCTGGGGTTTCCTTTTTTCCAACCAAGGAAAACCCATCCGACATCGTAGTTAAACCACAACCTTTTTGCCTAATACCGTCAATTTGTGTAAGAACTGTGATTGCCCAGTCCATACTCAAACCAACGTCGTAAGGCCTCGACGCTATCACCAAGAGATTCCAACTGAAACTCTCACCTCGAGGGTCTGACCACACCGTTGGCGTAAGTGTGGTTATCGAGTCTCCTCCCAAGGTATCTCCAGACGTGAGGGTCAATTCCACGGCTTACTGGAATCTCTAGGTCTGTGTCACAACCCATCCTCGGGGCCCATATCGTGACAACCCCAAGCCCGCCTTCCATAGGCCAGGGGCTGGTGACTAGCACCAAGGCGTAAATCCCGGTAAAAAGGGAAGGCATTGCCTTTGTAAAGTAAGCAAACACCACAGAGTAAGAAACAGAAGAAGTAAACACTATGTAAAACTGAGTACAACAGTAAGTGCGGAAAAGTAAGTGGGTCAGTATACAAACCCAAACTGAAAGTAAAGTACAACTCGAAAGGGAAAACAACAACTGAAAAGTAAAGCCGCAACGCCGAGCTGTCCACTGGAAATCCCACCTGACGGGTGGGTACATATAGCTCCACTGCTCCTCGGGTCCCACCGTCCGCTCCGAGTATATTCCGCCCAGTGGTCCACCTCCAGGTGTCGTCCTGCTCTATAAGCCTCAACCACGATCAACGTTGTTCGTCGTCTGCAACCAACACAACGTAGTGCGGGCATAGCCCGTGCAGGGGTGAGTATAAGCTACTTAGTAGGGACCCCGAGACCCCCGAAGGTCTCCCAGTATCCACAAAGGATAAACCACAAAGGAAAGGTAAATCACGAAGTAACATCCGACACTGCTTAGGTATATGCCCATACATATACCTAAGTCATCAATTCTCATTCGGCTCCAACATCCGAGCCCAAGTACAACCCAATCCACACAGGAAAGCAAAACGTAAATCCACACAGGATAGCACAAAACAATCCACACTGGAAAGTAAAACAGGATTCATCTCACACAGGTATACTTCTTCGAAAGACGATAGAGATGATCACTGATCCATCTAAGTCGTCGGACCCACAAAGGATCGATATGTACTAACCCCCGTAATGACCCACACAGGATCTGTAGGCGTTGGCTCACACAGAACCGCTGAGCGCTGACCCACATAGGATCGGACCCACACGGGATTGGTAGCACTGATCCACACAGGATCGCTTAGTGTTGTAGTCGTCGTCATCGAATCCACTGAGAATCTCTGCACAGTCGTCGTCGCAATCACAGTAGCAGTCGCAGCCAGCTCTAGGGTTCCCGCACACAGCAAGCTCGTTCGAGAGGGTCCGCTCCACGAGCCGAGAGGCTGATACATCAACTGACACATAGTCCAGAGTTGATGTATCCAAAAGTTATGTATCGTCAACAGGAACTCAACGTCGCAGACGGCGCGTCAATCGGACGCCCGGTCTGAGAGTTATTGGCTTTTTCGTCCGAGGGGCCCGGTTGGTTTTTAAGGCAAAACCAACCCAACTGTACTCCACCTGTGTCCAACCCTCGGTCGGAGTAATCCAAAAGATCCGTCTCACTTAGAGGAAAACAACAAAGTCGACGGCACGTCAATCGGACGTCCGAAGCTCAAGATATGAGCGTTTCCGCTCCGAGGGGCCCGGTTGGTTTCGTGTACGAACCAACTCGGCTGAACTCAAAGTAATCTGAAACCTTGATTGCGATATACCGAAACGACCGTCTCGATTCAAGGATCATATTGCAACTGACGGTACGTCGATCGGAGGTCTATAGCACACGTTATGGTCAAAAGATCAATGACGGTTCGAAAATGGGGGTTTCGGGCCCGGACTGACCCGGCCCTAGACCCCCCGGTCGGCCCGAACCGGGTTGACCCGCCCCGGGTCCGGGTCGGCCCGGTCCGGCGCGGCGAGGCTCGGCCGACGCGGTGCGACCCGGCCCGGCCGGGGCACAACGCGCCCAGTGCGCTGGCCAGCTCAGCCAACGGCCGAGCCGTTGGCAAAGGGGGGGGGTGCCTGCCCCCCTGGTGTAACCGCGGCCCCCCCATTTACGGGGGCCGATTTGCTGGCCGGCGGGGGGAATTAATTCCCCCAACTCCCCTTTGTCCGGTCGGCCCGCACCGGTCGCCCGGTTCTGCCAACAAGGACCGACGACGGCCGGTCCTTCCTCATTCGCCGACATCGGCGGCCCGGAACCGGCCGTCGGTCACCCTGCTCCGTCGCGGCCCGGAACCGGCCACGACTTGGTTCGTCCGGCGCGATGCGACGGAACTGCGCCCTTCCGCCATGGCCCCGCTCCGTCTGAGGTGTCTTCAATTTTCATCGACGCGGCGCGACGGCGTCGCGTCCTTGTTCAACTACACGGTGCGGCGCGACGGCGCCGCACATTACCTTGTCGTACGATTCCGCGTGGTGCGACGGCACCACGCCATTTCGTCCCAACCATATTTGAAACAACATTCAAAATTGGAGGAGGGTCGGCTGTGTTTGTGAGGTCCGACCCCCTCTCGTTATTCGATAACATTTAGTCGTATATCCACGAAGAACGACAAACTAGAAATCACGGACGAAAATAATTAAATAAAATAAACCCCTACCTTGATAAAAGAGATGACGAACGTCGGCGTCGCGAAGCGAGGATTCGAAGACGTTGACGGAGATTTCATTGCGGAAAACCGTCGCGAAAAGGGACGTCGTGGAAGAAAAATGTCGTGGAAGAAGATTTCGCGTCGCGGGTCGGTGTCGCGGAAGACGGTCTCCGAGGGCTCGGCGCTCCACGTCGGAGATCGTTCGTTCTTCGCGTTCTTCATCAAAGAGAAAGATTTTCTTCCCAAAATCTCTCAAGGACAAAACTCTGACAACAAAATAAAAATAAACTCCTTTCTTATTTTATTAACACAATAAGCCTTTTGAAATTCAAGGGTTTGAATTTCAAAAACTCACATTAAACTCACTACATTAATTCCATAAGTTTAATAAACTTAAGTTAACAACATTACTGGTGAGTTGAGGGGGTTAGAGGATATGAAGGGGTGGGGTTCGTGTGGGCCCCACCACCCTCATAACCTCCCAAGGGAGGTTGTGTAGTTACCCAACTTCCATCCAAAGGATTAAACACTTAGAGTAAAAATAAAAATTGTTGTTAAATTTTTATTTTTAACTTACACAATTTTTATCATCAACTCTCGTGAAAACGCAACTCCGAAACAGGTTTTCCTAAGCAAATACCAGCGCTACGGTTCCATCGGTGCCCTTGGAATTCGATTCCGAGCACTGGTTCAAAAGTTATAAATTCCCGCTCGTTCGTTCACTGAACGTACCCGAGATAAACTTCGGATTGAAGTTCCGGGCACACCGGGCCTCGGAATCAAGTGCCATCTAAAACTACATTCTTGTAAAATCCCAAAGAAAATTAAGAAAAAAAAAATTTCCTTGAATTTTACGGGTATTTACATTACTCCCACCTCAGGACTTTACATCCCCGTAAAGATACATCGAAAACTAGGGAAACAAAAGTGGGTACTGAGCACGCATCTGAGCCTCCCGCTCCCAAGTGCTCTCCTGGAGGTTCCCGTGCTGCCATCTGATGCGCACTAGAGGAATCGACCATCCACGTAGGACCCGCTCCTGTCGATCCTCGATCTCCATTGGGACCTCCGTAAAATTCGCCCCATCATCAATGTCAAGCTCCCCATGGTCAATGATATGTGTCGGGTCGTCCACATATCTCCTCAGCTGAGATACGTGGAAGATGTCGTGCACCCGGTGCAACTGAGGTGGTAGAGCCAGACGATAAGCCACCTCGCCAATCCTGCTGAGGACCTGGAATGGTCCGATGAAGCGTGGAGTCAACTTTCCGCCTCGTCCAAATCTCCGTAATTCACGTTGAGGTGAGACACGCAAGAAGACGTGGTCACCATCCTCGAACTCTAGTGGACTCCGCCTCCTGTCAGCATATGACTTCTGCCGGCTCTGAGCTGTCCTCATCTCCTCCTGGATGACCTGGACCTTCTATGTCGTGGCCTGGACCATCTCCGGTCCCACAAGTGCTGACTCCCCAGGGTCTGTCCAGAACAAAGGAGATCTACAAGGTCGGTCGTACAACGCCTCGTATGGTGACATCCCGATGGTGGAGTGGTAGCGGTTGTTGTACGCGAACTCCACCAAGGGTAGGTGGTCCTCCCAGCTATGACCAAAGTCAAGGACACATGCACTGAGCATGTCCTCGAGTTTTTGAATGGTCTTCTCCATCTGACCATCCATCTGAGGGTGAAAGGCTGTGCTCAGACGTAGCTGCGTCCCGAACGCCTCCTGCAACCCCTTCCAAAGCCGGGAAGTAAAGCGAGCATCTCGATCGGAGACGATAGATGATGGCACACTGTGATGCCATACAATCTCCTGAACGTAAAGTCATCCCAAGATCTCCACTGAGCCCTGCTCTCTAATGGGTAAGAAGTGAGCCGACTTGGTGAGTCGGTCGACAATCACCCAAATGGATTCGTGACCTCTGGAAGTGCGTGGAAGTCCAGTCACGAAGTCCATAGATATTTCATCCCACTTCCACTCCGGGACCTCCAAGGGATGTACCAAGCCTGCTGGTACCTGGTGCTCAGCCTTCACCTGCTGGCAGGTGAGGCATTGAGAAACGAACTCTGCCACAGCCTTCTTCATGCCCGACCACCAGTACTGCCATCTAAGATCCTGGTACATCTTCGCCACTCCAGGATGTACCGCCAAAGGGGAAGTGTGAAACTCTCTCAGCACCTCCTCCCGTAAAGTGACGGGTACCAAGGTATGTCCTCTGAAAAGGATGTTGTGCTATGCTCCAAAGGAGAAGCCACCAGGAGCCTATCCTGAGGATAACTGCGCACGCTGCGTCTCACAGTCGGCGTCCCCACACTGTGCCTCTCTGACCCGCTGCAGTAGTGGAGGAGTGACTGTGAGAGACTGAAGGAAGGCTGCTCCATCTCTATCCATGAAGGATATCTGCAAAGCGGATATCTGCTCTGTCTCCTCCTCAAGTAGTTGAATGCCCATCCTCCTGCTGAGGGCATCAGCTACCACATTCCCCTTCCCAGGAGTATAGACTATCTCAAAGTCATATTCCTGGAAGAACTCAAGCCATCGCCACTGTCTCAGATTCAGATCCTTCTGAGAGAAGATGTATCTAAGACTCTGATGGTCAGAAAAGACTGTAAAGCGCTCGCCCATCAGGTAGTGTCGCCATGTCTTCAGAGCGAAGACCACTGCTGCTAACTCCAGGTCATGGGTAGCGTAGTTTTGCTCATGCGGCCTCAACTGACGTGATCCATAAGCGATCACTGCCCGCTCCTGCATCAGGACACATCCGAGTCCGGTCCCTGATGCATCGTAGTAGAATACGTACCCTACTCCCTCCTCATGAAACCTCAAGATAGGTGCACTGGTCAATCTCTGTCTCAGCTCCTGGAAGCTCTTCTGACATCTGTATGACCACACGAAGGGTTTCCACATCTTTTTCAAAGTTGAGAGTGGTGCCGCAACTCTGGAGAAGTCTGGAACGAATCTCTGGTAGTATCCAGCTAGTCCCAAGAAACTCCGCACCTCCTTCACGCTCCTGGGTGTCTCCCAAGCTTGCAATGCCTCGATCTTCGCAGGATCCACTACAACTCCCACCTCAGAGATGACATGTCCCAAGAAGTGGACCTCATGTATCCATAACTAGCACTTCGAGAGCTTACCATAAAGCTGGTGCTCTCGTAGTGTGTCTAGTACAACCCGTAAGTGGTAGGCGTGCTCCTCCTCAGTCGTCGAGTAAATCAAAATGTCGTCGTTGAAGACCACGACAAATTGATCGAGGTATGGCTGAAAGATCCTGTTCATGAGGGCCATGAACACTGCTGAAGCATTGGTTACGCCGAAAGGCATAACCAAGAACTCATAGTGGCCATACCGACATCTGAAGGCCGTCTTCTGCACGTCCTCGTCTCAAACTCTGAGCTGATGATAGCCTGACCTGAGGTCTATCTTAGAGAACCACCATGCTCCCATGAGCTGATCTAAGAGGTCATAAATACTCGGTAGCGGATACTTGTTCCTCACTGTCACCTGGTTCAGGAGACGATAGTCGACACAAAGTCGCAAGCTCCCGTCCTCCTTCTTGGCGAACAATATCGGGGAAGCCCAGGGTGAAACACTGGGTCAGATGAACCCCTTGCCCTGCATGTCCTCCAACTGTACCCGTAGCTCTTGAAACTCGGCGGGGGCCATCCGATATGCTGGAGTCGATATCGGGGCTATCCCGGGGTATAGGTCGATATAAAAGTCTACCTCTCTACAAGGTGGTAGCCCTGGAACGTCATTGGGAAAGACGTCCGCAAACAGATCCACCACTGCAGGAAAACTAGGACTCCACACGTCAACAGCTCCTAGGATGAGGCTAGCCAACTGGTGAGTGATGGGTTGTCCTCTCCTCCGCGGAAGTCCATCCTGTGCTGCAAAGGATCCCTTCTCACCGGTGAAGGTGAACCTGCTCCCGTCGGTGCGTACACATCACACCTTGCGCCTAATACAATCAATCTGTGCATGGACCGTAGACAACCAATCCATGCCCAAGATGACATCGTAAGGCCTCGACGCTACTACAAGAAGATCCCAGCTGAAGCTCTCGCCTCCTAGAGTAATCTCACACTACCGGCACCAGTGCGTAATCGTCGATTCTGCTCCCGTAGGATTCTCTAGCCGTAAGGATCGAGCCAACGGCTCTGTCGGAATCTTCGATCTCCGAACAAGGACAGCGACTATGAAAGAGTGACTCACTCCTGTGTTTATAAGAACTGAAGCAAGGGTGGAATAGACACAGATAGTACCTCGAATCATCTCGGGCGCGCCATGGTTGTAGGCCTCCGCTGCCTGGAGTTGTGCCTGTCTCTGCCCGCCAACTCCCTGTGGTCGGGGTGGACCTCTTGGTGGTGGTGTTGGTAGAGCCTCAAAGTGTCGCCCACCACCTACTGCTCGGCCACCTCCTCTGCCTCGTCCGCCTGCTCCCTGCAGACCGCCACAGTCGACCCTCTACCTCTGCCTCGGTGGTCCCTCAACTGTCTGCTGCTCCTCGGCACGGCGGGTCGGGCAATCACGAGCCATGTGGCCCTGCCTGTCGCATGAGTAGCACTGTCTGCCTCTCGAAATACTGGCTTCGTGCTTTGTTCCCCACACTGCTGAGCCAGTGTCCTAAGGTCGTCTGCCTGAGGGTCTGGTCTTCCTGGACCCATGTGTCATTCGTTGACTGCCTGCTGTAGAAGACTATGCTACGTGCCGCCCTGCGGTGCGTCTCGGCACTGGTGTAGACTCAGCAAGAAAGCTCTTGATCAAAAGGGCTCGCTCCAGTACTCCTGTCTGAGTCGGAATGCTGAGGGAGATCAGCGATGCCCTGATCTCGTGTCTCAATCCCTTCTCAAAGGTCTGGGCCCGAAAGAATGGGTCCCCGTACCAAGTCTGTAGAGTAGCGCGAGAGATCGGTAAATCTCGCCGAGTACTGGGCGACCGTCATGCTGACCTGCCACAGCTGAAGAAGCTCCTGAATGCATACTGCACGAAGGGTGGCTGGGATGAACTCTGAGCGGAAGAGGCTCTCAAATTCTGTCCAGATAAGAGATGCCTCATCGTGCACCTGGAGAATCAAGCTCCACCATCTACCTGCTGCTGCGTGCAGTAGGCTCACTGCGAGGATCACCATGAGGTCTGCTGGTGTCCTCACTAGCCTGAAAACTCGTACCACTGCCTCCATCCAGTCCTCGGCTGCCTGGGGGTCCATCTCCCCGTGGAACCTGGGCGGTCACTGGCGCTGGAACTCATGCAGTGCACTGAGGCGACGTGCATCATCAGCGGTTGGTGCTCGCAGCATCGGTGGCTCGGCGGGTAGAGCTACCGCCGGTGCCACTACTGAAAAAGGGCCATGCACCGAGGCCTCGTCACTCGGTGGGCTGTCGTCACGCTCGACTCTTGGAACCCTAGCTGGCTGCCATCATGGGGCCATCCTGAAAAGGAAACAGGTGTGCCACGGTCAGAACAGTATACCTGGTGAGCTGATACAAAGTAATCACAAAGAAAACATGAAACACACACGCAATCAATGTTTTTGTGCATTAAGTTGGAAATCAGAAGTTAGGGTCCTGGTGTATGGATACGTCGGCCGCCGCACCAACACTGGACTCCCTGGACTAATAACCACACTCAATACGCTAAACACTATTGCTTCATATAGAAAAAGATCAGAGTCCCAAGTTTTGCGGTAGAACTGAACTCCTCTGATACCAATTTGTCACGACCCGTCCTCGGGGCCCGTGCCGTGACTACCCCAAGCCCGCCTTCCATAGGCCAAGGGTTGGTGACTAGCACCAAGGCATAAATCCCGGTAAAAAGGGAAGGCATTGCCTTTGTAAAGTAAACAAACACCACAGAGTAAGCAACAGAAGAAGTAAACACTAAGTAAAACTGAGTAAAACAGTCAGTGCGGAAAAGTAATTGGGCCAGTATACAAACCCAAACTGAAAGTAAAGTACAACTCGAAAGGGAAAACAACAACTGAAAAAGTAAAGCCACAACACCGAGCTGTCCACTGGAAATCCCACCTGAAGGGTGGATACAGATAGCTCCACTGCTCCTCGGGTCCCACCGTCCGCTCCGAGTATATTCCGCCTAGTGGTCCACCTCCAGGTACCGTCCTGCTCTGCAAGCCTCAACCACGATCAACACTGCCCGTCGTCTGCAACCAACACAACGTAGTGCGGGCATAGCCCGTGCAGGGGTGAGTATAAGCTACTCCATAGGGACCTTGAAACCCCCGAAGGTCTCCCAATATCCACAACGGATAAACCACAAAGGAAAGGTAAATCACGAAGTAACATCCGACACTGCTTAGGTATATGCCCATACATATACCTAAGTCATCAATTCTCATTCGGCTCCAACATCCGAGCCCAAGTACAACACAATCCACACAAGAAAGAAAAACGTAAATCCACATAGGATAGCACAACACAATCCTCACAGGAAATTAAAACAGGATTCATCTCACACAGGTATACTTCTTCGAAAGACGATAGAGATGATCACTGATCCATCTAAGTCATCGGACCCACAAAGGATCGATAGGTACTAACCCCCGCAATGACCCACACAGGATCAGACCCACACAGGATCTGTAGGTGCTGGCTCACACAGTACCGTTGAGCGCTGACCCACACAGGATCGGTAGCACTGATCCACACAGGATCACAGAGTGTTGTAGTCGTCGTCGTCGAATCCACTGAGGATCTCTGCACAATCGTCGTCGCAATCACAGTAGCAGTCGCAGCCAGCTCTAGGGTTCCCGCACACAGTAAGCTCATTCGGGAGGGTCCGCTCCACGAGCCGAGAGGCTGATACATCAACTGACACATAGTCCAGAGTTGATGTATCCAAAAGTTCTGTATCGTCAACAGGAACTCAACGTCGCAGACGGCACGTCAATCGGACGCCCGGTCTGAGAGTTATTGGCTTTTTCGTCCCAGGGGCCTGGTTGGTTTTTAAGGAAAAACCAACCCGACCGTACTCCACCTATGTCCAAACCTTGGGCGGAGTAAGCCAAAAGATTCGTCTCACTTAGAGGAAAACAACAAAGTCGATGGCACGTCAATCGGACGTTCAAAACTCAAGATATGAGCGTTTCCGCTCCGAGGGCCCGGTTGGTTTCGTGTACGAACCAACCCGGCCGAACTCAAAGTAATCCGAAACCTTGAGTGCAATATAACGAAATGACCGTCTCTATTCAAGGATCATATCTCAACTGAAGGTACGTCGATCGGAGGTCCGTAGCCCAAGTTATGGGAAAAAGACCGAAGACGGTCTGAAAACGGGGGTTTCGGGCCCGGACCGACCCGGCCCGAGACCCCCCCGGTCGGCCCGAACCGGGTCGACCCGCCCCGGGTCCGGGTCGGACCGGTCCGGTGCGGCCCGGCCCGGCCGGCCGGTTCTTCCAACAAGGACCGGCGACGGCAGGTCCTTCCTCCTTTGCCGACACCGGCGGCCTAGAACCGGCCGCCGGCCACCCTGCTCCACCGCGGCCCAGAACCATCCACGGCTTGGTTCATCCGGCGCGGTGCGACGGCACCGCGCCCTTCTGCCGCGGCCCCGCTCCGGCCTCTGTTTCTTCGATTTTCTTCGACGCGGCGCGACGGCGTCGCATCCTTGTTCAACTTCACGGTGCGGCGCGACGGCTCTGCGCATTACCTTGCCGTACGATTCTGTGTGGTGCGACGGCACCACACAATTCCATCCCAACCATATTTAAAACAACATTCAAAATTGGAGGAGGTTCGGCCGTGTTTGTGCGGTCCGACCCCCTCTCGTTATTCGATAACATTTAGTCGTATATCCACGAAGAACGACAAACTAGAAATCACGGACGAAAATAATTAAATAAAATAAACCCCTACCTTGATAAAAGAGATGACGAACGTCGGCATCACGAAGAGAGGATTCGAAGACGTTGACAGAGATTTCGTCGTGGAAAACCATCGTGAAAAGAGACGTCGCGGAAGAAAAACATCGTGGAAGAAGACGTCGCGTTGTGGGTCGGTGTCGCGGAAGACGGTCTCCGAGGGCTCGGCGCTCCACGTCGGAGATCGTTCGTTCTTCGCGTTCTTCGTCAAAGAGAAAGATGTTCTTCCCAAAATATCTCAACGACAAAACTCTAACAAAAAAATAAAATAAGCTCCTTTCTTATTTTATTAACACAACACGCCTTTTGAAATTCAAGGGTTTGAATTTCAAAAACTCACATTAAACTCACTACATTAATTCCATAAGTTTAATAAACTTAAGTTAACAACATTAATGGTGAGTTGAGGGGGTTAGAGGATATGAAGGGGTGGGGTTCGTGTGGGCCCCACCACCCTAATAACCTCCCAAGGGAGGTTTGGTAGTTACCCAACTTCCATCCAAAGGATTAAACACTTAGAGTAAAAATAAAAATTGTTGTTAAATTTTTATTTTTAACTTCCACAATTTTTATCATCAACTCTCATGAAAACGCAACTCCGGAACAAGTGTTCCTAAGAAAATATCGGCGCTACGGTTCCATCGGTGCCCTCGGAATTCGATTCCGAGCACCGGTTCAAAAGTTAGAAATTCCCGCTCGTTCGTTCACTGAACATACCCGAGCTAAACTTCGGATTAAAGTTTTGGGAACACCGGGCCTCGGAATCAAGTGCCGTCTAAAACTGTGTTCTTATAAAATCCCAAAGAAAATTAAGAAAAAAAAATTCCTTGAATTTTACGGGTCTTTACAGTTTGGGACAAGATTCATGTAAGGAAGGAATGATTCATATCAACGTCTATTACTACGGAAGCTAGTAGTGGACACAGACTGTCCCTTGAATCATTTTTAGAGCCATTGGGTCACACTACTTGACCGCATGCAGCCGCACTCTTCCTCTGCCCTCCAGCTCCCTGAGCCGGGCGGGGACAACTAAGGCGGGTGGTTTTAACATGTCAAAAAGTACACCACCCCATGCGGCTCTCCTGGCTCCACTTCCACGTCTGCTGCCCTGCAGATTCATCTTCCCTTTTTACTTCCTCTACTTGAAACATTTTACACGCCCAAGTCTCCGAGTCTGGTGCCAGTTTCTTGCTTTCCCACTACTAACCTTCAATGACTGCATCCATTCAGTAAAATAATTCTCAACCACAAAGGTTATTTCTAGCACCCTAGCATAAGTAGTAATGCATAGAGAAAAGGTGTTGGCTTAGATGTCCTTTATACACACCTCGATCTGAGGTCCGATCTCTAAAGCACTGATAGAATCGTATTCATCGAGTACCAGGAATGTTCGGTACGCCTCGATGAATACTCAGCTACCGACTCGTCGTCCTTACGAAGCTGTATAAGCTCAAGAAAACTTTCAGCCACCTCCTCAAGCCAGTTCTCAGCCGCCTGTGAGTCGGGCTCGCCTCGGAACTTGAGGGTATTTGATGTTAGAACACATGTAAGGCAGTAAGCCTACAGGTGTCACCTAACGGTACCACCGGTTGTAACTGCAGACCAACAGGTAGTGATGTATAGCTGACACACTACCCAAAGGCACTATCTCATGAATTGGTCCACTTAACGAAGCCTCATCGCTATGTGGACCATCCTCATGGTCACTCACTAGAAAACACTAGTAGCCAAGTCTACCATCCACTCCACTGGTGTCTCAGCTAGGCGGAAAACTCTAGAAATCGCCTCTAGCCAGTGCTCTGCTGTCTGGGAACTGTATCGCCTCAAAATCATGGAGGCTTATGCTACCCAATGGGTGGTGGTGCTGCTGGTACACCACCCGAAGGTTTCAACATAGTAAGAGGGATCTGCACCGGAACCTCATCTCTCGGTGGGCCGTCATCGTGTACCTTTTTCAGAAACCCTAGCTGGTTGTCTTCGTAGCGGCATCCTGATAAGGAACATGTGCACTACGGTCAAAAAGTATACCTGGTGAGATGACACAAAGTAATCACAAAGAAAACTTTTGAAACACACATGCAATTAGTGTTTTCGTGCACTGAGTCGGAAATCAGAAGTCAGGGTCCTGGTGTACGGATACGTTGGTCGCCGCACCAACACTAGACTCCCTGGACTGATAACCACACTCAATACCCTTAACACTATTGCTTCTCATAGAATAAAGATCAGAGTCCTGAGTTCTGCGGTAGAACCGAACTCCTCTGATGCCAATTTGTCACGAACCGTCCTCAGGGCCCATGCCGTGACTACCCCAAGCCCGCCTTCCATAGGCCAGGGGTTGGCGACTACCACCAAAGGCATAAATCCCAATAAAAAGGGAAGGCATTGCCTTTATAAACGTAAACAACACAAAAGAGTACAAGCGGAAGTAACCACTAAGTAAGCAGTAAAACATACATGCTGAAAGTACAAGGGCCGGAATACAAACCCAGCTGAAAAGTACAGCTACAACTGAAAGTAAAGTACAAATCAAGAACAACAGCTGAAGGATGACGAGCCGCCCCTGGATCGTCTTCCGTCTTCCTACATGAAGGGTAAGGACAGATCTCCTCCTCAGCACTCTACGTCCGTCCGTCTCCTCCAGGTACCGACTCGTCGTGAAATCCACCTTCGGGCACCGACTCGTCGTGAGATCCTCCTCCGGGTACCGTCCAGATCAGCTAACCTCAACCACGTTCAGCGATGTCCATCGTCTGCATCCAACACAATGTAGTGCGGGCATAGCCCATGCAGGGGTGAGTATACGCTACTCAGTAGGGACCCTGAGACCCCCGAAGGTCTTCCAGAATCCACAAAGGATAATCCACAAAGGATAATCCACAAAGGAAACATACAATCACGAAGTAACAACCAACTCTACTTTGTTATATGCCCATACATATACCTAAGTCTTCAATTCAGGTTCGGCTCTAGCTCCAGAGCCCAAGTACAACCCGGTCCACACAGGAGGAAACAACTCATTCCACACAAGAGAACACAACAAATCCAAATAGGAGAGCACAACATAGTCCTCACAGGAGAACACTACATGTCCACACATGAGAGTACAACACAGTCCACATAGGAGAACACAACAAGTCCACACAGGAGAACACAACAAATCCACATAGGAGAGCACAACATAGTCTACATAGGAGAACACTACAGGTCCACACAGGAGAGTACAACATAGTCCACACAGGAGAACACTACAAGTCCACACAGGAGAACACAACAATTCCACATAGGATAACACAACACAGTCCACACAGGAGAACACTACAAGTCCACACAAGATAGTATAACATAGTCCACACAGGAGAACACTACAAGTCCACACAGGAGAACATAACATAATCCACACAGGATATCAAGTCAATCTTATCGAAGATAAGGATTGAAAATCAAGATTCATCTCACACAGGTATACTTCTTCGTAAGATGATAGAGATGATCAGATGTAGCCACTGATTCATCTAAGTCGTCAGACCCACACATGATCGATAGGTACTAACCCCCCAAATGACCCACAAAGGATCGATAGGTAACTAACCCCCGCAATGACCCACACAGGATCTGTAGGCGCTAGCCCACACAGGACCGATGAGCGCTGACCCACACAGGATCGGTAGCACTGATCCATGTAGGATCGCCAAGGGCTGTAGTCGTCGTCGTCGAATCCATGTAGGATTTCTGTACAGACGCCATCGTCGTCGTAGTCGTAGCCAGCTCTAGGGTTCCCGCACACAGCAAGCTCGTTCGAGGAGGGTCCGCTCCACGAGGCGAGGGGTTGATACATCAACTGACAAAAAGTATGGAGTTGATGTATCCAAAAGTTCCATATCATCAACAGTAACTCAACGTGACAGACGGCGTGTCAATTGGACGCCCGGTCTGAGAGTTATTGGCTTTTTCGTCCGAGGGGCCCGGTTAGTTTTTAAGTCAAAACCAACCCGAACAT
This sequence comes from Viscum album, assembly GCA_963277665.1. NCBI lineage: Eukaryota > Viridiplantae > Streptophyta > Magnoliopsida > Santalales > Viscaceae > Viscum > Viscum album. The sequence continues at coordinate 29,105,528 of OY728128.1, read as the reverse complement.
ACTCCAACTATGTCCAAACCTCTATAAGAGTAATCCAAAAGGTGTGTCTCACTAAGAGGAATCCTACAAAGTTGATGGCACATCAATCGGATGTCCGGAGCTCAAGTTATAAGTGTTTCCGCTCCGAGGGCCCGGTTGGTTTCGTGTTCGAACCAACCCGACCGAACCCCAAGTACTCTAAAACCTTGTGTGTGATATACCGAAACGACCGTCTCGATCCAAGGATCGCATCGCAGCTGACGGTGCATCGACCTGAGGTCCGCAGCCCAAGATATGGGTGTTTGAACAGAAACTACCTGAAAATAGGGGGTTCGGGCCCGGTCCGACCCAGCCCGAGACCCCCTGGGTCGGCCCGAACCGGGCCAACCCAAACCGGTTCTGGGTCCAGCAAGTTTGAGTGTGGCCTGGCCCGGATGGCGAGGCCCAGCCCAGCCTGCGCGGCCCGGCCCGGCCTGAGCGTGGCGCGGCCCGGCCAGCGTGGCCCGGCCTGGCGCTGGCGCTGGCGCGGCGCGGCGCCCGCGTGGCCAGTGGGTGCGGGGGTTACAACCCCCCCCCCCCCACGGTCGGTGTAACCGGTGCAGCTTTGAGTCGCGCCGCTCCGCCTCCGGAATAGCTAAGTCGTTCCGGTTCGGCCCGCCGCCGCGGCTGAGCCGCGGTGGTTCCGTTCCGGCGGCGCGCCGCCACCGCCGCCTTCTGCGGACCACCGGACGCGCTCCGGTGGTCCGTTTTGCTCGCCGCCTTCTCCCACGGTATTCTCAGGACCCGACCTTCACTATGGAGGCTTCAAAAAGACTTTGCAGCCCCATTTGTCGTCGCCCGCCAATCCACGCACAACGATCAACCAGCGGAGTCTTCGAATCTCTTTCGCAGCCCCGACTTCGGCCGTGGTTTCGTTCGGCCTCAACGGGGAGGCGTGACGGTGCCGCGCCCCTCCGCTGTGGCACCACTCCGTCCGTGGTCTCTTTGAGGTTCTCCGGTACGGCACGACGTTGTTGTGGCTTTGTTCGACTTCAACGGCGCGGCGCGACGACACCATGCTTCTTCGCCCATTCTCTTGTTTCCGCGCGGTGCAACGGTACCGTGCTGCCTTTTCACGAGCTGCAACAAAAAAAAACAAACAAGGGGGAGGATGGTCGGTCGTGTTCGTGCAGTCCGACCTCCTCCCGTTATTGCGATATCAGGCGGCTCAATTAGAGACGATGATCGGCGATGAAGTTATTCACGAACAAAACGGAATAAATCCCCTACCTCGAAAAGACGTCGCATGTCGTCGAGCCACGGGAAAAGGAAAGCGTTGTGATGATCGGTCGTCACGGAATATCGGTGACGATTCTGTTGTCGTCGGAGGAAGAGCCTTCGTCAATGGCGATGTTCTCCGTTGTGGTGTCTCCTTCCTTGACGCGGAGGGAGAAGAAGAGAAGGTACGTCATCGGTGTCTTCGCATTCTCCGTCGGAGGCGTTCTTCGTCGAGAACGTTCTATGTTGAAGGGAAAGTGTTAATCATCGAAGAAGAACCGTTATTCATTAAAGATGCATCATTCTTCATCAGAGGGAAGTTCTCTTCTTCTTCACACCAAAGTTCTCCCAAAAAATCCAGAATGTTGTTAAGATTTTCTCACACACCAAAAGCTCCAAAATAATATCCCATGATATTATTTTTATTCACACCTCAAAGATTTTAAAATTCAAACCCAACCACATAATTAATTAAAGTGAGTTGGCATGAATATAGAGGAGAGAGGGGGAGGTGAGTAGTCTCACATTAAAGGGGAGTTTCAAGGGGTTATGAGGAATTTGAAAATGTGGGGGCTCGTGTGGGCTCCACCAACCTTAGATATTTTCCCATGGGAAGTTAGGTGGGGTGTGAGCCCCACCTCCAACTTCCTTTTAGAGGGAAAAACTTCCACTTAAATAAAATTGTTTCAAAACAATTATATTTAATTCTTATTGAATACCCAATTTTTAACTACCACATACGTCAAAATGCAACTGCGGTAAAGGTCCCCTTAAGCGAATACCGGCGCCTCAAGTTCATCAGTGCCCTCAGATTTCAATTCCGAGAACCAGTTAAAAAGATAGAAAAACCCGCTCGTTCGTTCACTGAACGTACCCGAGCTAAACTTCGGAAATTGATTCCAGGCACACCGGGCCTCGAAATCAGGTGTCTTCAGAAATTGCGTTCTTGTAAAATCCCAAAGAAATTAAGAAAAAAAATTTCCTTTAAATTTACGGGTCTTTAAAGCTATGTACAAGGAGCATAGGTTGATAGGTTTTTGGTCAAACCAAATTACACTAATCATCAATGGTTGTGGATTACAAATGTTCGGGCATAACCACTCTGTCCCAAGAACACTACCTTTGAAAAGGTTCAGGGATAGCCCACTGCTTCCCTTATATCACTTCTGTTGTCTCCCCCTGGATCACTGCCTTGGGAGAGGTCTCACTCATTTTATCAACTTGAAGGTCACTTCAACAGATTGGAATGAAATTTATTTGTCTCTATTTAGAATGAGACACTACTTGCATCGAAGTCCCAAATTGATGCTATTTTATATTTAATTTTCTCCTTTAGTGTAATTACTGAATGCACTAGAACTTCTTTTGTTTTTATTCACTAGAATCACAAACTCCCTTTATGATGTTTTCATTTCTATGAAATGTCCCTGATTCTACGTAACGTCTCTAATCTTCATACCATGCCTGCTCTGTATACCACACCTGGTCAACGTCCCGCACCTTCTCCATGTACCGCCTCTGCTCCACGTACTGCCTCTGCTCTGTATATTGCACCTACTCTACATATTGTGCCTACTCTGTGCACTGCACCTACTCCATGCATCGCACCTGCTCTGCACACCACCCCTGATCCATGCACTACACCTGCTCCATGCACCACACCTACTCCACACACTTCCTCTGTGTACTAGCTCTACGTACTGCCTCTGTGTATGGCCTCCGCGTACCACCTCTATGAACCATATTTGCGTATTGCATGTGCATACTTCCTCTGTGTACCGCCACTGCAAACCTCCTTTACATACCACCTCTACGTACCTCCTTGGTGTACTATTTCTTCCTTCCATGGACTTCTTCTTCAAATTCTGCAAATTATATTGTCTCTCGTATACCACCTTTTCTTACGAAAAATCTCTTCCGTGGACCACTCCTTCCAATTTTGCGAACTGTTTCTTCTTTTTCTTATCACTTCTTCCTATGCAGGCTCTCTCCTACGTACCAAATTCAGACTTAACTATGTTCTTACACACTGATGATATTTTCTTATTTAATTCTCTCTAACTTAATGATGGGATTAGCACTACTTATATAGGAAAAAAACTCCTCAAATTTTGCTAATCCTTTTTACCCAAATTTTCAATTTTGTACAAACATCACCTCATACTGAACTCCATCTGTGTATAGTAATCCACCACCAAATTCTGAGACCCTCCTATAAACTGCAAACCTTCACTGTGTGTCGTGTGTCTTCTGGTCCGCGTACTGCATCTCTTCCACCAACAGTGAGTCATTCCTCATACCGCAAATCCTTCTACGGTGAACCATTTTTGGTACCGTGACCCATTCCGAAAACTGTTTTGTGTACCTTTCCTAGTACATGGTATGCGGCTGTGAACCATTCTCAGATATGATACGCGGTTCATGCTATGAGGTACACAGTTCACTTTCTTTGCTGATTTCCTTCGTTGTTCCACATCTCATTCACTCCTATGAATAAATCCTTCCATTTCCAAAAAAAATCCTAATTTTGAGGTCTAATAATTTGGAAAACATTGGGAAACGAACCCACCTTAAATATCTACTTTTGCAAGAACACCCATGCTAATTCATTGTCATCTTCATTCTTTAACAATAATCTGTTTTCATTATGAACCTTATCTATCATAATATACAGTCTTTGATCAGTCACCTTTAGCATTTCTAGATTTGTCCAGGGAAAGTACTGAAAATTCTCTATCTTCCAGCAACATCAGTCATTCTAGTCAACACTAAATATGACTGGCATCATCTTCTCAGCTTTTTATGATCATTATTAAATATTCAAATCTCTACATGATTCCTCATGAAATGATGCATGTCTCTTCAGGTAGGTTCTTTCATGGTCTCTTTTAATGGTGATATATTTCATGATCACTTTATAACTTGAATCCCTCCAACACTCTCTGAGATGGTTTCATTTTTTTAGATAGTGTATCACCTTTGATAATTGTACATTGAACTTAAGATCAGTTCAACAGTCATCTAAATTTCCACTCTCAATAACATTGGAGTTCTCCTTAATCTCCTTCTTCATTTTGATCTTCATTGAAAACTTTTGACAACAAATACAACCTTATACACAAAGTGGTCCCAATAATCTCCCCCTTTGTATTTTTTTATCAATACCTTAAAGTTTACCTCAAATGAATGTGTCAATATCTAAATGAGAATCTTATCTCTCCCCTTACTTTCATTTCACTTTTATCCCCCTTATTGACAAGAAAAAAAAGTTCGTGGTAAAATGGTATCAATCCATACTTAAGTAATGTGCCATCAATCATTTCACTATAAGTCTACTTGAGAAATGCTCAGTGTAGAAAACAAGAAAATTTTATTTAGACAATAAGGTTATCCATTATTCATGGATCATGATACCACATGAGTTGAGAACACATGTACTTTGTCTTTAAGGGTTTTCCACTTTCATTCCAGGCAGAAGAAATTGAATGCAATAGGGAATAATCAATCTGAAACTTCTGCACTCACTTTAATAGATAGATAAAAAACATTCAATTGAAATTGGCAGGATAAGTGGCCTAGGGGCACTTCCATTCTTCTTATGTCACTGATTAATTCAGTTACTCCTTCATAAAATGATATTCTTTCTGAGTAACCAAGGACGAGAGATTGAGAAATTATATACCTTTTCCAATGACATGTTCTTAATGCAATTTCTAGAGTAATTGAATTTAATACCAATGGAAGTTGATGCTGATTGAAAAAATAATTCTAGAAGCTTCTTCAGTTGTCTCCCCCTCAAGAGAAACACTCCTCATCATCTTCATCAAGGGTGATCCTTCATCATTTTAATATTTGAATATTATCTGAATAATCTTCCAAGGATGGAAACTTCTTCATCTTAGCTATCAAGAGTTGATAGAATTCACTACTTCTCAGGTTCTCCCCCAGAGAGCATGCTTCACCTTCAATTCCCAGTACTATCAGCACAAATACAATACACAAAGGATTAAGGGAATAAGATGGTTCCTCCTTGATTCTTCAATGTGAGAAGAAAGGATGAGATAGCTTTCTTGACCAAGATGCTCCATTTTCTCCAGTCTTCATGCTTTCACATCTGAACATATGATCTGATTTTTGTTGATGTGGCATGGCTCTCTTCACATTCTCTTCTACTTTGTGTGGAGAATTTTTCTTCTTAATATCTATCATGAATGATACATTCTTACTCCTCTTAAGGACTGCTTCTTTCTATAGTACTAAGGTTAGAAAACCTTTTACAATGTGACCAAATTTCATACATCTCTCACACAGAACTTCTTTAACACATGTGTTTATCTTGGTTTGAAATATCTCATACACTTTATCTTCATCACGTGAAAATTTTTCTTTTCCTTTACCACCAACCTTGGCCTGTGCATTTTCAAGTATCTTTATTCTTTCCAACTCTTCTGGCCAGATGACCAACATGTCATTTGGAACTATTGTAGTAGGTTTGGATCTTTAACACAGGTTCATCTGAGTGTTATCCCTTTTAATTTCTCTTTTAGATGAATTTCCCTTCAATTTCATGGATCTAAAAACTAGGTTCTTCTCATCTTCCCAACTTTAGATCTTCTTGGGAAAAATTTTATTCACAATATTATTTTGTCTTATTTCCTAGATTTCTTTTTCATTCTTAGTCAGCTTCTTTGGTATTCTATTCTTATCATATTTTGATGAACTTTTAGATGAGTATATACCAACCTTGTAACCACTTTCATTTCATACATTACATATGTTGTCAAGAATTCCAAATATGTTTGCAGTGTACAGATGCTTCTGAATCTATGGATGTGGCTTCTTCCTCTGTCTTTCTCCCCTTTGTGATGGGATTCCTTTTTGGTTTTACATTTTTAGGATTGTACCAACAATCTAATTCATAATGCCAAAACCTGTTGTAGCACCATCATTGGCCCACAAATCTTGACTTCTTGATATATTCTGGATAAGGTTGTTCGGCCTTCTTCTTGATTTATTGTGTTCTCTGTGAGGAACCATCTTCCAACTTTTTGTTCTTCCAATCCAACCTTTCCATGGTGGAAGGTAACTATTCACCTTCCCTCATCTATACTTGTTTTGAATTTCTCTTCCAACTGGCACTGCTTGTGGAAACATATTTAGAAACCGGAGTACATTATGGTATGGATGGTAACTTATTCCTCTCAACTTCTTGTGGTATATCACTGAAAGATTTCATGATCTTCTTATCACATGTTGGAGGTCATTCAATTTTAGATTCCTCCAGTGAACACTAAGTACCAGTAGAAACTATTTCCTTCTTTTGTAAAGGCTTAATATGTGTCTTCTCAAGATTGGTCAGCTGAGTTTCCAATTTTAGACTTTCTATATTGAGTATGATCTTTTGATTTTCAATAATGATCATATTATCATCACAAGTCTTCTTCAATATTTCAACCTCATATTCATGCATCTTAACATTTTTTTCAAATAATATTCGAGTTCCTTGATCTTCTTGGAATTTTATTTCGAATATAAAACATTATCTTCATTTATCTTCTTCAGATCATCTTCATGTTCAGGGATCCTTTCTCCCAAAGTCTTATTGAATCCTTTATTTTCAAATGCTTCAACATTTTTGGTGAGATTATAACATTCTAAAATTTTTCCTACTAATATCTTTTCCATATTAGCAGCTTCTCTTTCTAGTCGAGTGACCTCAAAATTCATTCATTGAAATATTCTACAAACAGCAACAACTCTTTCTTTAGGAATATCATGAAGATAGGTTCTTAATTTTTCCTAATCACTTGCAATCTCATGTGAGGAAAAAAATTGATCCACATCATCACTTATGTTGGAATCCATATGTTTGGTGGAAACTTGAGCCACCTAATCTTTACTTTCCAAGCCTAATATTTCTTCATTATTGGAAAGGCATGGAAAACAAGAAACATAATTTTCTTTAGAAATCAGGTACTTCTTCAACTGTCTATTCTCTTTCTTTTTCCTATTTGTCATGGTCTTTCTGGATATAGACTTCTGCTCAAGAATAACTGAATCTTCATCAACACTGCACTTCATTGTTGACTCAAGAAATAAAAAACCAAAGCCTCTTCTAAATAGAATTAATATAGAGTGTCCATTATACATTAACCTTTTTCCTCTAATACAAATTGAAGGACCCTAGATCACACTAAGAGGGGGTGAATCAGGGTGTCAAATTTTTCTCTTCTTTATTGGATCTTGTTCCCACATTGGTAGGAACTTGTTTAAACCTGTATGATGGATATGTGTAGTAATTAAAACATTCACAGGCAGAAGGACAACACAACACTTTTTAACTTGGTTCACCACTAAGTGATATGTCCAAGGAGAATACACCGACAGGTTTCTAGTTGTACCAAATTCTACTAATATTCACTGGCATTGGATTACAAAGGGTCGGTAACCATCACTCTATCCCAGGCACACTACCTTTTCAAAGGTTCAGGGATAGCCCACTACTTCCCTCAGATCACTTCCATTGACTCCACCTGACTCACTTCTTTGGGAAGGTCTCACTCATTTTATTGACTTGATGGTCATTTCAACATATTGGCATGAAAATTCTTTGTCTCTATTCATCACAAGACACCGCTTGTAATGAAGTCCCGAATTAGTGCTCTTTTATATTCATTTTTATTTTTTAGTGCAATTACTAAATGCACTAGAACTTCTTTCCTTTTTATTGGATATAATCACAAACTCCCTTTATGATGCTTTTGTTTATGCGAACTATCCACGATTCTACGGAATGTCTCTGATCTGTGTATCACACATGCTCTATTTACCATGCCTTGTCAGCGTCCCATGCCTTCTCTGCATACCTTATATACTCTGTTTACCCCCTTTTCTCCATGTACTTCACCTGATCTACATATCACACCCGCTCCGTGCACCGCACCTACTCCGCTCATCGCACCTACTCTGTGCATCGCACCTGTTCCACGCACCGTGACTACTCCACGCACTGCCTCTATGTACTACCTCTACGTACCACCTCTATGTACTGCCTTCGCGTACCACCTCTGTGTACCGCCTCTATGTACCACCTTCGCATACTGCCTCTGCATACTGGTTACACATATCGCCTTCGCGTACTACCTCTATGTATCACTTTGACATACTTTTTATTCCTTCCACAGACTTATTCTTTAAATTCTACAAATTATTTTGTCTCCCACATACCACATTTTCTTATGAAAAATATATTCTGTAGACTACTCCTTCCAATTTCATGAATTGTTTTGTCTTCCGCATACCACTTCATCCTACACAGACTCTCTCTTACGTACCACTTTCAGACATAGCCGAGTTCTTCCACAGTGATGATATTTTCTTATCGAATTTTCTCTAACTTAATGATGGGATTAACACTCCTTATATAGGAAAATAACTCCACAAATTTTGTTAATACATTTTACCTAAATTTTAAATGTGGGACAAACTTCACTAAATACTGAACTCCATCAGCGTACGGTAAGCCTCCACCGTGTACTGCGACCGTCCTGCGAACTATGAACCTTCACCGCGTACCGTGTGTCTATTGGTTCTTGTACTACATCTCTTACTCCAACAGTGATCCATTCTGCGTACCGCAACTCCTTCCAGGGAGAACTATTTTCAGTACCATGACCCATTCCACGAACCGTTCTGTGTACCTTTCCTACTATATGGTATGCAGCCACAAACCGTTCCCAAGAATGGTATATGGTTCATGCTTCTAGCTATGTAGTTTTCTTCATTTTCTGATTTCTTTCTCTATTCTTCATCTTGTTCACTCCTATGCATAAATCCTTCTATTTCCAAAAAATCCTAATTTTGAGGTCCGATAATTTGGAAAACACTAGGAAATGACACCACCTTAAATATCTTCTTCCACAAGAACACCCATGCTAATTCAATGTCATCTTTCTTCTTCAGTAATCATCTACTTTCATCTTTAACCTTATCTATCATGATATATAGTCTTTGATCGATCACCTTTAGCATCTCCAGATTTATCTTAAAAGTACTACAAATTCTCTTCCTTCCAGCAACATCGGTCTTTCCATTCAACACTAAATATGACTGGAATCATCTTATCAACATTGTATGATCATTCTTAAATCTTCAAATCTCCTCAAGATCCCTCATGCAATGATGTGTGTCTCTTCAGGTAGTCTCTTTCATGGTCTCTTTAAACAGTGAGATATTGCATGATCACTTTATGACTTAAATCCATTCAATGCAATCAAATATGGATTCATTATTGTAGAAAATGTATCACCTTTGATACATGTACATTGAACTGAATATTATTTCAACAATATTATGAATTACCACTCTAAAAAACATTCGAGTTCTTCTTCATCACCTTATTTATTTTGATCTTCATTGATAACTGTTGACAAAAAATACAAACTTATACACAAATTGGTCCCAACACACACATCTCAAGACACGTTTTCTTTATTAATATCCACCCAAAATAACTCCTCATAATCCCTCCCATCATCTTATAGGCATCCCTTTTGGTATAAATACATCCAAATAATCCCTTTGGTGTAAACTGAAAGGAGTTACCAAAAGAAGAGGTAGCATCTTTCCTCGAGATATTTAGTTTTATTTAAATTCTCCACCCCCTAAAATCTTCTTATTCCATGATTATATAACAAAAACAATATCCTAAATATACTGATATGTTTTTATATTATTTTTTTGACCTAAACTTACACAAACTTCTATCTAATGGGTAACAAACTTACCATCTATGTGTACAGTGGACTACCACCTCCTAAAAGCGATGTGATTCGATCACATGATACATGGAATGTATAAAGGATGGTTTCAATTTAAAATATATGACATCAAAAGATCTATATAATATTCACGACATAACTACCTTTCTATAAATATAATATATATCATTTTTTATCTCCCTTTCACACCCTTAAAAAGTGATAATGTCGTTCGTGGACATGTGGACTACCACCTTCGTGACAGGATGTGATTATTTTTTCATCACAAGAATATATATATATATATATAAGTATATATTATTAAATAATATGGTATTTATGATATAATTATCATTAATTATATACTAATGTTACTTACCTTCTTTTCATAATGATTATTGAAAAATGGGAATATTACTCAGGTGTATGTACGACCTATGATCACCATGATTGTAATGTTGGTTCATTTTTCATAACCATATTTAATTATTTCTTTTAAAAGTATAATTTATGTATAAATATGATAATTATTTCATGATTATTATTCGGGATATGTTATATAATGACCCTTTTGAGCATAGTTGACCCTATATAGTTTTTTTAACACATAATCTGAATTTAGTCAAAAAACCCCAATGTAAACTTAATTGTTTAAGTAGTTGTATACAACATGGTGGTAAGTGAAATAAAAGTAATGATAAAAATGAAAAAAATATAAAGTAGTAAAATAATTAACATAAGTTTATTGTTTAGTAATATAAAGACACACGAGACAATTTGGACTCACAGTAAAGGATTTTGTCTCAATTTACATTCCATTGAGACTTATTTGTTGTTATGAACCTAGTTTCTTTTATATAGTGTATATACTACACTTTGATGGGTTATATCATGAATCTAATTATTATCATAATATTATAAGTTTCATTTAATTTTATTTCTTCATGGATATTACGATTCAAATGTTTCAAAGTGAAATAGGATACTTTGGAATGTTTAAATATTATTCCCCTCGAGAACATTTTTAATGATTATCTTTTAAATCTCACTTACTTTTGTGATTGTTAACTTTATCTTGAAATAATCACTTTATTATTGTGCACATAATTTATTATATATGGTGTACATAGTTCCACTTTATCATATAATGTCATGATTCATTCCTTATTCATGATATTTTGAGTTTCAATTTGAATTATTTCATTTAATGGGATTTGATTTAATAGTTACAAAGTGAAAAAGAATTTTATAACCTAATTTATTTTCTATGGGTTATATTACATCCTCATTATCTTTAATATTCTAATATTATGTGTGTAAAAACTTTTAATATCTATTTGTATATTTTCACTTGTTTTATGTGGAATTATATTTTTCACGCATAATCTATTTATTGATTGATTCTCACATCAACGTTATGGTATTTTCAAGGGTTTACTTGAAAATATAAATTTTTTAGGGTTGTTTATACTTGAATTTACATCAATGGAAATTATTATATCATTTTTCAGTAAACTCTTTCATTTTATCCTCCTCTAGTTATTCATGGCCTTTTTCAAGTAATAGTACCATTTTTCCAATTTTTGGTATTTAAAATATTTTGGAAAATGCTTTTAAGAAAAACCAACTTCATTTATCTCTTCAGTTGAATAACTTGTTTTCTTATAAAAATCATATTTTCTAAAAAAAACATCAATTTTTTTAACATTTCCAAAATGATTTATTAAATACAATTTTACCCTATTTGTCTTTTACCAATGTTTTTTAAGGAATCTTCTTATCTCTTTCCAAACAAGGAATTTTTTAACCTTTTTACCATGAAAAAGGAATACTCTTTTATCTTGTACTACATGTAAGGATTTACCCAATATAATTTCTTCAAATATTCCTTTAAAAGTGTAAAATTTCACTTTTTAAAAAAATGTTTTTATGTGAATTTCAAAGAAAAGTATTTTTAAAAAATCAAAATAAAAATGTTATTTTCCTTAAGAATGTTTTCAAAAGATTTTTTTATATTATTTACATTCATCAATGACAACAACCATTTATTTTTAATACACTTGGGATATATTTTATTGATACCATACTTATTATTCCTCTGGATAGTTTATCATTGATTTGTCTAAGGATAGTATTCACATTTACTTCCTTGATTCCATTGTTAGTATCATTGAAATATTCAATTTCCCATGATCATTAGACATTGAATTTACCCTAACTATCCATATTATTTATCATGGATATGTCTATTACCTACCTTATATCATTTTACATACATTCTTTCCTTTGACAACTTTTTGATTATTTGGGGAAATATTGATAAATTTTTATTCTTTATTCCATATTGATATTTGATAAGGAATATTTTTTATTAACTAAATCGACTATATGATATGAGGAATGATTTGGACATGAAATTATGGGTGGGGCCCAAAATTTATATATACCCTTGATGCATTGGAAGGTTCTCATCATACAAATAAGTTGTGCAAATTAAATGGGTTTCTACCAGTAGTTTTAAACTATCTGTAGGATGGATTTTGACAATTAGGTGTTCATGTGCTTGAGACATGATGTTTAATAATTAAGAATTTCCTTAATTTTGATTCATAGTTTTTTATAAATGATATTTTCACTATAAAAAAGTCTATAGATTCATTTAATTCTCTTATTACTGAGTAAATAGCACGTGTTTTACTTTCTTACCTTCCTATATTATTTATGTACTTCCTTATTAGTTTTTTTATTGCATAGTATGTGTCTTTAGTTATTTACCATTCCATAATTATTATTCTCATTGATTCATTATTTCTTATTTTTTACTTTACCCTTTATGAGAAATTGATCTCACCCTTATTTTGTTTTCATTCCCCAAGAATCCAAGAAGTGTACTAAGAAAGATATGTAAGGATACTCTAGATGGAATAAAGTTATTATCCTCAATAATGAAAAAAATATGTAGTAATTAGTATATTAATTTGTAATAAAAGACCCATGTATATATCTTGTTTACCAAGACTTCTAAACTGTTTGATCCTTTGCGATGTGATTTACTTTTATCTTCTTCCAATATAATGGTAGTAGACACTAGATCTAGGATTTCTAGGGTCGATTCACTACAGTTTGTATCAGAGAAAGTTTAGTAGAAACCTTGAGAACTAGATTTAGGAAAATATATATTAGAGAACATATCCCTAAGGTAGACATTGAGGATAAGTATATAAGAAAATACTATAATTTTGGTATGGTATAGATTGTGTGTCTATTCCTAGAAATACATCCCTTTCTGGATACTACAAGTGGATGTGGTTCTAGAAGAGATATGTCTAGGAGTAAAAACTCTGATAAGGTGTTTCATGACTGACTTGGTGTAGCCTGGTACATGATAAAGGGCCTTACTACACACCTATTTTGAAACTCTCAGGGGGTATATTTTGGATAATTCACATTTTCTTTATAATCCATTATGAAGTATTTTGAAAATGAATAACCTAGGTTAAACCTAATGTGTTTTAGATTGAATATAAGGTGTCATGATTTATAAACCCTATAAATTATATTATAGATAAACCCTAGACCAAATAAGGACCTATGTGGAAATAAATGGATGAATTATTTATGTATTAGGGTTTTATTGAAAACTATATTATATTTAATGATTAAATTTCAAGGATTTCCATCATATTTATTTTGGAAATTATATAAATATGGTTCTAGAAAAGGGAAACTTGTATGTTGGGTGAAAACTAATCAAGTATATAAAGTGCACAGGTCTTGAACCCATGACTGAAGGAAAATAAGGGTTTCATGACAACCACATACCTAAATAATGTCCTAGTTAATATTTCATTATTTCTGATTAAAATATTTGATGAATAAATGTTAACAATGAACCAATAGTGTGAATTTTATGTTTAAATATTAATTTCTAAACCATATTGGATTTACATAATAGTTAAAGAGAAATATTATGACTTTTTTTACAGTTTAATAAAATAAAATTTTAGTGAAAAAAATTGGGTGGTTCATTCTAGGATATCAATTTCATGGAGTAAGGAATAAATTGGAATTTAATAGAAGCACAAAAAAAGGTGTAATTTTTCATATGAAATTAAAACATATCATGTAAGTAAATTTCCTTATATTCTTAGGTATTAATGGAATTTCTCAACATCATTAAAAGTAACTTAAAAAATGTTATCGTAATATCTTAATTGTTGTTGAATATATGGTCTTCTAAATCATTAAAGATTTATATATTTTGTGGCCCTCAACTTTCCAATTATCATTCTCTTATTTGTGATTGATGACCTCAATCACTACCTAAAAATATTTACTCTTTTACTCCAAGTAAATATCTCTACTTTACACTAATGTTCTCCTACTTATAGGCATAGTTATATGTTATTCCATGTGACCTTTGTACTTCCAATTATATCTTTTCAAGAGGATTTATTATGAACCCTTCTCATGATGTGGGATTTTAAACATAGTAAATATAAAAAAAATTATCACTAATATTGATTTTAAAATGTGAGGATGAAATTTAATTAAGATGGGGAGATTTTAAAGTCCTGGAAATCAAAAGTAAGAACATTGTATTCGATAGTGTGTATGACACGCAACACCAAGAATGTAAGAGAATATAATATCCTGAGAATTTATAATATATTTACTATTTTAAATAAATTTAATATAATTTATAGATTTATATGTACACAAAATTGATTTAGCATACAGAGCACACAACAACGAGTTTCTTTAATCTCTTGTGTTACTCACAAGCCTGTGTTTTACGGAAAAATAAAATATTATTAAAATATTCTTACTTAATATAATAAAATATAAACTAGCCATTAAATTAGAGGTTATGAAAAGGATTAAATAAATTATAAAAATATATGTTTTAAACAAATATTAAATTAATTCATTTGTTACTAATTAACTAAAAATGAATATAAGAACCAATTGAATATAAAGGGAATGTTTTTATAGAAAACAATTTTTATCTCACAAAGATGTTTTATCCTAATAAATTAAATTTATTACAATTAGTGATTAATAAAATGTAATATATATATATATATATATATATTATAAATTCAATAAAATATTTTAATATTCATCCAATATATTTTATAAGAATGATATAAGAACAAACCCAATATTACACATAAAAACCTATATTTTTATTATGGAATTTTTACCACCTTTTAATAGAGAACTAGTTTTACATAAATTTTTGGCCCTTTTATAAATATTATATTTCATAATAAACTTAATATTTTAAAACATAACATAAAAAGTTTCTTAGGGTGAATTTTTGGCACTTTTCAGTGAAGTTTTATTTTTTAATGAATAGTGAAAAATACTGAATTTTAATTCAAAGTTGCCTTTTCATATAATTTATTTATAAGGATAAATTATATTTTAAATTAGTTTTAAAGTTTAGTTAGACACATTTTTTATTAATTAATCCAATTTATTTCATTTTAATCAATTTCACATTGAAATTGGATATAAAAACCTAGCAAACTTTGAAACGTTTTTACTTTAAAAACTTGCATTGTCATCCTATTTGTGGGATTAAATTTAAATTAATTTCTACCACATATGTGATTTTAATTTTTAATAATGGATTCCATATTTGGAATAAGTTTAATTTATAATTTCTAATAATGTTAAATTAGTTTTGGACAAAAAGTATTAGTGAAATTGATTAAAATTAATTACAATGATTAAGAGAAAAATTAGCTTAACAAGGGAATAAATCTTAAACTTAAGGGAAAAAATGACCTAGATACTTTTTAAAAATCCATTAGATATCCATATTTAAACCATATAATCCCTTTTATCTACTTTTGACCAATATTGGATCCACTTTCATTGGTAAAAACGTGGGTGGAATTCTTTTTTCCAAAATTTACAAGAGTGTCACTCCTCATCCACTATAAAAAGGAACTCAAGCCTCCCACTTACTCACACATCTCAATAAAATTTAGCTCGAACAATATATACCAAAATATCTCCTAAAAATCCCTCATATAATTCTATAATTCTCTCTTTGGGAAGAAATCCATCCAAAGAAACCATTTGGTGCAAACCAAATGAAGTTACCTAAAGAAGAGGAAACATCTTTCCTCGAGCTCTTTAGTTTTATTTCCATTATCCACCCCCTAAACTATACTTACTATATTATTACATAAAAAATAGTATCATAAATGTACTTATATATTTTTATGTTATTGTCACTACCTACACTTACACACACTTCCTTTTAATGGGTAACGAACTAACCATTTATGTGTATGCAGACTATCACCTCCTAAAAGCGATGTGATTCGATTACACAATACATGAAATGTATAAAGTATGCTTTTAATTAAACATATTTTACATAAAAATATATATTATATTCATGACATGATTAAATTTTTTTAAAATATAATGTATATCATTTTCTTTATTACCCTTTCGCACACTTAAAACGTGATAATGTTGTTCGTGGATGTGTTGACTACCCGCCTCATCGACATGATGTGATTCATTTTACATCACAATAATTATATATATAATATATATGATTAAATAATATGGTATTTATGAGATAATAATCATTTTTCTAATATTTATTTTACTTACCTTATTTTTATGATGGTCATTGAAAAATAGGAACATTAATCATGTTTACGTACAACCTATCATCTCTATGATTGTAATATTGGTTAATTTTTAATAACCATATTTAATGATTGGTTTTAAAAGTATAATTTATGTATAAATATGATAATTATGTCATAATTATTATTCTTTATATGTTATATAATGAAACTTTTTATGGTAGTTTACCTGCCAAAGTTTTTTTGACACGTAAATCGAATTTGGTCGAAACACCCAACATAAACTTAATTGTTTAAGTGGTTGTATACAACATAGTGGTAAGAGAAATAAAATTAATGGTAAACATGAAAGAAGTTATGAAGAAAGTAAATAATTAACATAATTTTATTATTTATTAATTTAAAGACACATAAGATAAGTCAGACTCAAGGTAAAATATTTTATTTCAATTTACATTCAATTGAGACTTATTTATTGTTATGCAACAAGTTTCATTTATATGGTGTGTATACTACCCTTTGACATGTCATGTCATGAATCTATTTATTATCATGATATTATAAGTTTCCTTTAATGTTATTCCTTCATGTATATTATGATTCAAATGTTTAAAAGTGGTATAGGACACTTTGGAATGCTTATAGATTATTCTCCTCTAGAACATTTTTAATGAATATCTTTGAAATCTCACTTATTTTTGCGATTGTTAATATCTTAAAACAATAAATTTATTTTTTACACCTAATTTCTTATATATGGTGTATATACTTCCACTTTTTCATATAATATCGTGATTAATTCCTTCTTCGTGATATTTTGAGTTTCAATTTGAATTATTTCATCTTAGAAGATTTGAGTTAATAGTTACCAAGTGGAAAAGAATTTCATAACCCAATTTATTTTCTTTATGTTATATTAATTCCTAGTTTTCATTAATTTTATAAGATTATGTGTGTAAAAACTTTTACTAGCTATTTCTGTATTTCCACTTGTTTTATGTGGAATTGGATTTTCCACACACAATTTATTTATTTATTTATTATCACATCATTGTTATGATCATTTTGAGACACCATAATGATAAATTTTTTATTAAACAGGAGAAAGGGAAAACAAAGAAAAGAGATACATTCAATGAGACCTGAAATAATGTATTCCAGGGCATCTGCCTGAACAAAATCAGCACACTCATGAGGCAGAAATCCCAAAGAAGAGTAAATAATGAGGGGATCTTTGTGGTTTCATTTGGATGCCAGGAAGTCCGCTAAAATGTTTCCCTCAAAACATTTTTGGTTAAAGCTGGACCAGCCAACGTAACTCATGTATCTTCAAATAATATAAACAATTTACCAAGTAGGTTCATGCCTTCCATGTAAGGAGTTAGAAATAACTGAGAAGTCAGTTTCAATTTCGATGAGGATAATATTCTGGCATAACAAATTTGTAGCACATTGAGTATTTCCTTGGCCTCCATAGTAAGTGAACCACTTTTCCTATAATAAACACTTTTATTTTCTCCTCCTTTGGTTATTCATGAACTTTTTCGAGTAATAGCACCATTTTTTCCTCTCTTTGGTATTTAAAATGTTTTAGAAAATATTTTTATGAAAACCCGACTTCATTTCTCCCTTTAGTCGGAGAACCTATTATCTTGTAAAACCCCTATTTTCTAAAAAAATTCAAAAATGTTTTTAACCTTTCAAAAATGATTTATTAAAGAAATTTATACCATTTTTTTCTTTTACCAATGTTTTCAAAGGAATATTCTTGTCTCTTTCTGAACAAGGCATTTTTATAACCATTTTACCATGAAAAAGGAATGCTATTTTACCTTGTACGACATGTATGGATTTACCTATCATAATTTATTTAAATATTCCTTTAAATTTTTAAATGGTTACTTTTAAGAAAATGTTTTTTAAATTTATTTCAATGAAAAGTACTTCAAAAATGTTTTTCAAAATAAAAATGTTATTTTCCTCAAGAATGTTTTCAAAAGATCTTTTTATAGTATTTACATTCATCAATGACAACAACCCTTTATTTTTAATCCTGTTTGGATATGTTGTGTTAATAAAATCCATATTATTCCTCTGGATGGTTTATAATTGATTTATCCAAGGATAGTATTCACATTCACTTCCTTGATTCCTTTATTAGTCCCCTTGAAATATTCAATTTACCATGATCATTGGACATTGAATTTCCCCAAATTATCCATATCATTTATCATGGATATGTTTATTGCCTAAACTGTATATCACATTACATATGGTGTTTACTTTAATAGTTATTGAATTATCTAGAGAAATATTGATAAATATATATTATTATTCTATATAGATATTTGATAATTCTTGTTTTTTAATAATTAAATCAATTATTAGATATGAGGAATGATTTGAACATGAAATGATGGGCAGGGCCCAGACTTTATATAGCCCCCAGATGTATCTATAGGTTCTCATGAGAAAAATAAGTTTCAAAATTTAATTTTTTTTCTACGTGTAGTTTTAAACTATTTGGAGGATGGATCTAGATAGTTGAGGATTTCATGTGCCTGAGACATGATGTCTAATAATTAATAATTTCCTTCAGTTTGATTCGATATTTATTATCGATGATATTTTTCCTATGATAAAGTCTATGGATGCATTTTATTCACATTATATTATTTAAGTGGAATGTATTTCGGTTTCTTTCCTTTTCATATTGTTTATGAACTTCTTTCTCAGTTTGTTGATTACATGGTATATGTGTTCAGTTATTTACCATGACATAGTTATTATTCTCATTGATTCATTATTTATTACACTATACTTTACCCTTTCTAATCATTTAATCTCACCCTTATTTATTTCTTTTCCCTAGGAATCCAAGAAGTTTAGTAAGAAAGATATGTATGGATACACTATATGAAATAAATTCATTATCCTCAAGAAAGAAAAAAAATTGTTTTAATTAGTGTATTAATTTTTAATACGAGACTCATGTATATATCTAGTCTACCAAGAATACTAAACTATTTGGTCTTTGGGATGTGATTTACTTATATCTTATGCCAATATAATGGTAGTAAACACTGGATCTGGGCTTTTGGGGTTGGGCCGCTATAGTTTTCAGCTCCCATGGGTAGTGATCATCCGATATTCGATCTTGGTTCGTTTATTCAGATGATGTGGGATTCAGATTTTTCTTCTAGTTGAATACTTGAGGGTTATTGAATTGTTAGTAGATAATAGTTCAATTTCATTTAATGTTTCAGTTTCATCCCCATCATGATTTTTGGTTTCAAATATCTACAGGCGCAAGAGAGTGGCATGATCGATTAGGATGATCAACCGTGAGAAGGGTTGTGCTCTCTTGTGCTCTCTATTTTTTTGTGTGTGTGACAACTCCATGCCTTTTCCATATTTTATTCATTTTTCTATAGTTTAGTCCACATACAAGGAATTCTCACTTTTTTGTGCGTCTTCTCAGTGCCTTTTTCATTTTTTTGACTGTAGTCAATCTATTTTTATCCTGTGGTCAACGAAAAACTTTTCCAAATATTTCTATCATAGATACTCTTCATAAGTGTAATTAATCCATCATATTTTCAAAAAATTATCCATGTTTTCTTGAAAATAAATTCATACAGTCACTATATAATATACACAGTCATTTCTACACTTTTCCAAAAAAATAGTTGTGATCATTGGCACACTTACGGTTGCATGGTTTTGTAGTTTGTAAAATCCATATGTTTGTCATTTTTTATTGGATGGATAGAATTTAAGAAGATAATTCACAATTTATCCATACCTTTTGTCAAATTTGAGTGACCTTCACATCACACATTTTTTTAATGAATTATTAAATTAAAAAAATATTAAACAAATTAAAATAGAAATTTCACCCTTAAAATAATTTTAAATCCAGTCAATCAATCAATCAAATTTTCATCATTGAATTTTCACAATATAATACAATTTTTTATTTCATGAATAAAAAAATAAAAAATAATTTTTGGATTTCATTTTATCTAAAAAATAAATTAATGAAGGAATAAATTTTAAAAAAAAATCCCTTTAAGAATTTTAGTTCTGTAATAAAAAATTAATTTCAAAGTCAATTTAGGGATTATCAATTTAATTCCAAATATGAATAAAACCTTAAAAATAAATATTAAAACCAAATTTCAATAAACTTCAAATTCTCAAGAAGACACAAATATAAAAATTTTACCTGGGATTTATTTAACTAATGGGGGTAATTTCAAATAGATTCAGATAAAGAATTTGAAGGTTTGGGCTCACATCATATGTCCTTAAGGTATAAACTATGACTGAGACGACGTTTGATAGTCTTGTGTCCTGAATCATGATGGAGGTGGGATACAATAACCTTGTATCCTAATCTAACTGGATGCCTTGTGACTACTAAGAGACATGTTCACCATCCTTGTGTCAAGCGCTTGATCACTCCTGATATCCTTTACTATTATCCTTCTAGCGTGCAACCAAATCAGGTATGGTTAGGGCTCATGGTAGCTTGGTTATCACACGAACACTCATCATATGTTTGTTATCGATTGCTTGCGCATTTACATTTATCATGGAATACACCTGTTATACTTGAAAACTCATATTAAGGATGCATTGGTGGTGTCATACTTGGTTTTATTACTCACACCTTGTAAGGACATATTGATGTGTATTATAGATCTAGGAAATGGAAAGGGTCCCGTAGTGGATAACTGAACTAAAGAGTATAGATATTATGAGGGTACTAGGATGGACTCTGGAGTATTTCCATGGTATTTTCTTTTTTTATCTATTAACACTTTATATGATCTAGTTTGGCTTGCCACATTGGGAGCCTAGTTTATTTTACATGTATGAAATGGGTGAAATTTATTATTACACTAATTTTTCATTATCTTTTGTTGTGATATTTTGGGTTTCTTTATTTATTATGTTTATGGTGTATGTATAGGATTACTAAGGGTATAGTCTCCCCCATTACAAACTTAGACCCTCGCTACTAGTCAACAACATCTTTCATATGAGGAAGAACACCTGATGTCTTATAGCATGTCCACTTGGGTTCTGTTTGTTAAATCTAGGTTGGGGTATTACAAAATTTCTCCACTTTATATGTGGGTACTCACGTTTCATGATTTGAAAGTGGGAAAAAGTGGGTGTGATTGGATTGAGTGAGATACGATTGGGTATGGGTGATTTTGAGGGAATATGCCTGACTTATTTGGTCTAAAACAAATAGTCCACACATTCTCATTTGGGTTAGGGTTACTTTTTAACTCCTCTACATGACAAACATTGGATTGAAATGTGCAAGGACCCATAGAGGGTGTCTAACATTATATGATATCTTGAGTGATGTACAAAAGTTCGTTCTGATAATTTATGATGGTCTACCTAAATCGACAGGCTATAGGTGAGTTAGGTAGTGGGTTTGTAGGGAACCTTGTGGGAAAATGTGTTAACCAAGGGAGATAACCTATATTATTGAGTTGGGATTAGAGGTAAAGGTCTTTTAAGGTTTTGATTAATTGAAAATGTAAGACTTATCAAGGGTGTACTATAATGTTAACCTCTTAGTGACGGGTTTTCCTTGGAGGTTAATGTATGGAATGAGTTAGTGACGTGTCTTATGGCTAGGTTACCATATAATAGGTGAATTGTGTGAATAAAATGAGTTTAATGGAATATAACAATGAATGTCTAATTTAATTATGAGAAATGAGTCATAGAGGGTAGAGTACTGAGTGGTTAGTTAATGATAGAGATACTCCATGGCCTTGGGTATGAATATTGTGAGTTGGAACCTAAGGGTTTGAATCAATAGTTATGGGTTATTATAGTGAGTTTTGGGTGGATATTGGATTTATAAATCCCCATGTTGAGTATATCGAGATTCTCAACACATGTGATTTGATTGATGATGGTAGCCAAGGGCTTATGTGGTTGAAACATCAAGAAAAAATCCGCATAAGTTGCGATGAGTTAATAGCAAAGGTGATGGATTAAGAAAGTCTTCACCTATGATTATTATTGTGATGATTCATCTTGATATTTTTTTGTGATAACTAACTAATATTAGGTAAGTACGAGTTCTAGACCTAGGATGTTATAAAATTCTATCAGAGCATTGTTTTAATTTTTCTTATGATTTGGTACTTGGTAGATGGAGAAAGGACTGATCAAAAATAGGGATGAAATTTGTATTTTTGATTGACCAGTATAGATATGAGAAGAAATAAAAGTTACTATGTAGTGGGAATGTGGTTATTATTTTTCACTATTACATTTGATTTGATTTTGATAAATTATTATGTTTATATATATAGTTGAAGGTTTTACTCTTGGAATCAGGTGTCAAGAGGTGTATGTTCATCCGTTATAATTTCCACATAGGTTCACATGACATGTGCATGATTGTGTGTGATTAAGTAAATTATTTTTGAAAAATCAATTGGTCGTTTTTATTTAAAACGTAAATAATAACATATTTTTTGTTTTCCTAAATAACCTATTGGTGGTGCATTAATAAATTGAAACTGATTTTGATGGCTTCTATGATCTACATTATTGTATAGTTATTTCATCGATGTGAACATGAATGTGGATAAATTTTATCCTAGAGGGGTTAGTATGAGTAAGTGGATACCCTAATTAGGATGAGAACCCTTATATGGATATTTTGGAATATTTTTTCTTCAAGTTTCTCAAATGCAGTCATGGAACTACTTCATGGGTTATGACCTGATTGATTCA
Source organism: Viscum album (assembly GCA_963277665.1). Taxonomy (NCBI): domain Eukaryota; kingdom Viridiplantae; phylum Streptophyta; class Magnoliopsida; order Santalales; family Viscaceae; genus Viscum; species Viscum album. Next base: position 29,082,133 of record OY728128.1, on the reverse strand, counting down.
TATGATTTAGGGGTTAGGTGGGAAAGCATAGTGATAATGAAAAATTACCTAGGTTGGTGTGAGTGGAGTGTGTGGGTTGAGTAAAAGGGTGACTTTATAATTTTCAATTTAGGTGGGTAGTGATATATAGGATATCCTAAGAGTGGGGTTAGTTTAGGCACATGGATGCCTCTATAGTTGGGATTGTGGGTGGATACTTTGCATGATAGGAACGAACCATGGGTAATGTGTGGTCTAGTGATTAAGATTGGATTTTGGAATGTCTCAGGAATATGTGGTACTAAAAGAACAAATAGTTCTTTGTATGAGATGTTATTAACATGCTTGGGGTATATAATCAACTAATTGAGTGTGTTATCCTTGATATGATGGAATAAAACTCATTAATACAAGATTTGGATTGTATATAAGGATAGTTCTAGAGTGTATTACTACTTTTGAATGGGATTTAATAGACAAATGTGCTGGTTATTCATAGTTGTGGTACTATTTATTTATACTCTCTCTTACCATGGGTGCAATAGAGTGGGTTTTCACACACATAAATGGTGTGTGGGATAATATGATGGAGACTTTTCCTGGTGATGGTGAGATTAGTGATCAGTTAGGCATAATCATCCAGATTAGCCTTGAGTAACATACTGATGAGAGAATGGTCAAAACCCTCATAGAGGTCTCATTGAGGTAGATTCTAGGACTCTTTAGATTCCATTATTTATAGGAGCTAATTCATGGGATTTCAGTAAGGCTTTGTGAGTGATCACATGTGGTGTGTGACCGGGTATGAGATGGTTTGGGGAAAGGTGTGAGACATCTCGCATTGACCAAAATATGGATAAGTGTGTTAGCCATTATGACTTTAACTCACGTGTAGTTGGATAAGAATATAATTTAGAGATGGTCAAGTGAATATTAACTTGTGAGAATTATTATAATGATTTATGATCAGTGTGGGATATGGGATCTCTATAGTGTTTTTTGAAAAATGAACAAGCAGTCCTTGGGAGAAAAAATTACACTGATATGGACAGTTGTGTGGGCATGAGATATGTCCTCTTGAGTAATGATAATGACAATAATATAATAAAATAATTCTACAAAATGTAGAGGATATGAGTGGTTTGGAATGATTATTGAGGAATTTGTATAAGTGCCTCAATTTTGATGAGTTGGGAACCAGTGAACCTATGAAATTTCTAGTGGGATGCTATGGTGCCCACAATGGGAGGAAATTAAAGAGTCATGCGGTAGTGAGAACATTTGTTAGTTTTTAGATCTATTGGAACCCAAGTGTTATGGTGGTGAATCTTTAATGATATTGGACATCAGTTGCATGGAGCACTACTATATTTATAGACCCAATAGCAAGGTTCATGGGATGGATCTATTCAAATGAAATGAGTATAGATCATTAGAGACAGTTTTTGGGTGATAAAGTATTGTGAGAAGGTATACTCATTGATCAAGGATAAGGTAAATCCTATGATGGTGAGAACACAATTATTGGCTTGAGGGTGTTTCTTTTATTTCAATATAATTAAAGTAGTGAATGTTGGGAATGATGTGTGTTTTAAATCCAAGAAAATGGAGGTTAAAGTATCATTTTGTTTCATTTATATGAATGATAAATAAATGACATTGAAGAAAAATATCTAGATTTAGGTTTCAATCTAATATTTCCAATTAGATTCAATACAATTGGTAACTAACCAATAAGGATATTAGGATTTTAGAATGTTGACAATATTGGAAAAGCATGATGACCTATTTAATAGAGTGAACCTTTGTGCGATGAAAAGGGAATCAAACACTCGGTAACAACCATTGGATATTTAAAGAAATCCAACAACACCTTTTATGGATGTTCAAAAACCTGAAACCTCATTCTGAGTCCCGATTCTCAAAATGAACCATCCACTAAACTAAAAATTCAAATTCTCCAATAATTTTACACCTTGAAAAGGTTCAGGGTATTACAACCTCCCTGCCTTAGTACTTATCATCCCTAAGAAGTATCATCAACCATTTACCCAAAAATAAAAACACACATGGGACTAAAATTCATGATCATCTCATATAATTCTATCCCCAAACCCAAAAAGAGCTTCTACTACACAACTTTAAAAACGAGGCACACTACCTATAAAAAGTTAATCCATTTCTTATTTTCATCACCAAAACATCTAAATGGTACTCACCATTTTCCATATAACCCTAGACATAATGGTGTCAACAAATAACTCATACCTGAACTTATGGTTCACCCAAACATAATACTCAACTCATAAAGATTGATTATAAGTCAAGTTTCTCCCCCACCATCTAAATTGCTTACTGAACACATCCTCGGTGGTTCAATAGCCTACTCAATGTGCTTTCCATATTAATACACATAAATATGTAAAAAAACCTTTAAAAAGATAGTATTACCTCTCATATCTAACCTTGAACCCAATAAAATGAGTCCCCACTGCCCATGCATAGGGCCCGCATACACTGACCTTTCCTCAAAAGGTCCCGACCAAACCTCAGAATACCCTCATCAAACTGAATATGATGTACCTGAACCAAGATTCCACCTTCCTTTTCTTTCCCAGGTATTTTTGTCTCAACGAACACCTTAACTATGTTTTTTAACAAGATTCACCCCTGAATCACATGAAATACCAAGTTTACCCCCTAAATCACATGATGAAATCGGTTCACCCCCTGAACCATGCCACAAATTGGGGTTCATCCACTAAACATGCAATGAATTGAAATTCACACACTACAGCATATCATGAAACATGGTTCACCCCCAAAAAGGTCTTATGATCTCGTAAAAATAATCCTAATCATAATTCCCATGCACCAACTCATCCCAACATCATATCTGAATCCCAAATCTGGTATGTATATAGGAAAACATAAAATCAGATTCACTTACTCATCGGAATCCAAATAATGTATCGATTATCCTATGATTGGTCCTAAAATTCCCACAACCCTAGTAACTTTATTTCATTCCTCCATGACCTATTATTTATCCATTACCACACATATTTATTAGATATAGTTTTCCTTCTCATACCTGAGCACCAATACACTCATCAGTTACTACCTATTCTTAGATCACTAGAACATCACCTTTAGCAATCCACTAAAATTTCATTATAACAAATGACACACACTCAACCATTCAACGGTGAACTCCCCAACATATGGCTACCCTTACACCAATAATTTAACAAAACTCAGGATTGATCCTAATATCATATGTATGTTTCTCCTTCTGATCCACACTCATCTGTCCCAAGAAAAACATGTTTGGGATCAATCCCTGGATTGACCATACCACGACACCTGATCAATTTTTGATGCCTCCACTACCATGAACGGATATTTCACACTATCATCAAACTCTGGGAAACCAATTTAATTACCTAATATTTTAAAATATGAACACTATGTTTGATATCATGCAAGATACATAACACTAAGTTTAAGTGCACCATGAAATGTTATTATTTAAATATAGCCATAATAATATAGCTATTTAATTAGTGGGTATGAATAAAAATAACCAAATTATGAAATATATATATAAAAATTTCCTAATAGTTAAAAATTTATTGATTAATTATTAGTAAATAAACATTCAATATTTAGTAAAGTCATTTTATGCTTCAAAAATATGTTTTCTTCAAAAATGTTTTTTATTACTTTTTGTGAGAAAATATTATAATTTTTTTCTAACAATTTTGTAAATTTTATTTTATAAAAATGAGATCATTTTTGGAATCATAATTTCAAAATTATCATAGATTTAATTTTTTTATTTTTCTGAAAACATTGATTTTTCTGTGAATAGTAAAAAACCCTTTATTTTGTAAAACTGTTATATCTTTTCATAAAAAAGTACCATTGTGATTTGAATTTAATATTAATGTAACATGAGTATTAGTTAATTATATATAATCCAATTAATTTCATTTTAATCATTATTATACATTATTTTGGTATAAATTCATTTTTGGTCTTAAAAATGTATTTTTCTAACAAACTGTTTTTTGTTGCGTTTTTTATTTTTACCTTAAATTAATTTCTACCACTTATTGAAATTTAATCTTGGAAATTTGATTAAATATTTGGAATTTTTAGGATCATATTTTTTAAATATATCTCTTTTATTTTTTGTCATTATAAATAGTGACCATAGTAAATATTTATCACCTTGTTAAGAATAAATAGGTTAAAACAGGATCAAGACTATGGGGTAAAGTTTTAAAATCACTATAACAATTTATTTAATCCTAATTTATGAGGGATTTTAAAACAAAAATATTTTTAAGGAGCTAAATACTTTATTTTAAAACATTATTTTAAATTTGGGGACATAATATTTACTTTCGAGAATATAAGTTATATTTTATTCAAATTAAAAACTATTTTTTGGGTCTTTTCATTTAATGGAATGGTTGGAAGGTTCCATTCAGTTTTTTATTACTCAAAAATTATAAAAAACTTAATTTTTTATTATTTAACCCAAAAAATCATGGAAAAAGATTTATTAATTTATTTTAAGGTAAATTTATTTTAATCATAAATCGGGTATTTTCCTAAAACTATTTTTCATGTGTTTTTTATACTTATATTAAAATTAATTTCTTTACCCTTTATAATTTTAACAAGATAAAATGGATTCAAAATTTTTAGTCATAATGTCAACATTTGGTTAGAATTATCCTTTTCATTTTTTCATATAATTAAGTTATCATGGTAAAAAAGTTAAATTGTCATGGTTAGGGTTAAAATGGGTATAAAGTGGTTTAACTTGGATATAAGGCTTAAAATGTATCCAAAACTTATCTAAATGTTATTTTTAGATTTTATTTAGGCCCTATAACACCTTATATTTTAATATGGGTTTCCTTGGTTCCACTTGAAAATATTATGATATATATATTATTTAATTTTTTAAGTAATTCTATGAGTAAGTCTCCCCTCACTTATAAAAGGGAAACTCTTCTCCTATATTCCTCACACCTTTTTAGAACTATATTTTTACCAAAAAATAGAAAATTATATAAACAAAAACTCTCTTCATATCATATAGGTTTTATGTTTAATAGGATACCAACCTTAGAGGGATTATGGTATAAAGAAAACATGGTTTTCTGAAGAATATGTATAGTTTTTTACTAAATATTTTAGTTCTATTTCTTCTGATACCTCCTTAAAAAATATTATAACCATTGTGATATAATAACATCATTATATTATATATACATAGATGTTATTTTGTTAATTTATTAACCCTAATCCATATAATTTTTCTATAATATAGGGAATGAAATCGTTGTTTTAGTGTATGGTGGACTACCGCCCCGCAAACCAATATAATTCATTTTCCATCATCACCTATCTGGGATAGTCATAATAATTTATTTAATGTGTGTGTGTATATATTATATTCATGAAATATTTATCATTATATAAAGATAATATGTCATCTGATTTCTTACTTTTCCATCCATTGAAAAATTATAATGTTGTTTGTGCATACCTGTGGATTATCACCTTCACGAAGTGATGTGATTCTTTTTTCATGACCACATCACATGGATGACATATATATATAAGTGAATTTAAATAAATAATACTATATTTATGATATCATAATAATTTTGGAATGATAAACTAATACTTACCATATTTCCATTATTTTTTTTGAAAAATGGAAATGTTACTGATGCGTATATACAGCATACTGCCCCCATGATTGTAACCTAGTTCATTTTTCATAAATATATTTCATGGTTGGTTTTAAAATTATAATTTATGTATAAAAATAATTATTATTTTACGGTTATTATTTTGGATATGATGGGATAGTGACTTCTCGACTATAGTCAACTTACCAAAGTCATTTTTGATATATGAACCAATTATCATCAAAACATACAACAAGAACTTAAATGATTATTTAATTGAACATAACAAGGTAATAAATAAAATAAAATTCATAATAAACTATAAAAATATTTTAAATAAATCAAATAATTAATATAATTTTATTATTTTTGGATATAAATAATGTACGGGATGAGTCAGTCTCGAGGTATGGGAAACTTTACCTTAAAAACCTTACATTAAATGTTTTAAAGATTTATTTTATAGATATTTTTTTTCTATGTACATATTCTTAAAATTATTGTAATGATGTATTTGTATGGACATAAATTAATTATAAAGAACTTTTTATGTCACTTTTTACTTTTTTTAAAGGTTTTCCAATGGATTATTTTCATGTATTTTTTATGAAATGTTTTGACAAAAATGAAAAAGGAATGATCTATTTTAACATATAACACTTAAAGATTTTTACTACCTTCATAACTATTACTTAATTTTTTTTATTCCTTTATAATATTCCGTGTTTTATTCAAATAAAAACCCTCCATTTTTCTCTAGGTATTTTTAAAAATTGTTTTAAATGGAATGGAAATTTTGATATCTGGAAATGTTTCTATTATGGGTTTAAAGAATAATTTTATCAGTATAATGATTAAAATGAAATATTTCATGTTTTATGATTATTTTATGGTTATTGGGAATTGTTTTTTATGATGTGTGAGTCCAATATATCTCATTATAAGGGGTGATCCCAATATAGCTCTATGGCGTATCGGGTAAAGGGATGAAGCAAACCTATTAGGTTTCTCCTAATAGATTTTTATAATATACTAGGTGGGTTATTACATTTGTAAGAGTGATTATAAGAGTGATATAGAAATAATGTCCCAAGTTAACTACATGATTTATCTATTATTTATAAGGGTTTTTATAGAAGTCTTATGATTTCAAAAGATAAGATTATGAGTTTACATTTAAAGGGAAGTTTATGCTACTTTTTAAGGGTGAAATTTATAACCTTTTGAAAGAGTTTTCAAGATTTTTTTAGGATTGAAAAGAAACCTTTAAGAGTTTTATTTTTCCTTTAATATTTCTCATGAAATGTTTTATGAAAATATTTTGGTAGTGAAGTTGATTTATTGGGTAATAAAATGTAAATAAGAAGTCAGTTGAAAGTCATGAATATTTTTCATGAAAATAAATTATGTTTCATTATAGAATATTTATATTATGTAAAAAATGGATACTTACTGGAAGTGTACACTTTTTAATATATGGGTTTTTTATGTAATATTTTTCACCTAATTCTCTAAAAATCTAAACTAAAAATATCTTTAAAATGAAATAAAGGGAATTATTTTCATAAAGATCCAATTTTAGGATTTTTTATGGTCAGGTCCTTATAACCAATCCCATAAAGATTATATTAATTTCATTGATCCTCAGCTCAAACACAATTTCTCACTGATTCCAAATTCAATAGCATTGCACATATCTGTCACATGCTACCTTGATCTCATCAAAAAAGTAATGGGTGTACAATCTCGTTCCACCTCATCACTTAACCTCACTCACACTCAATGGGTTTCAACTCATCATATTTAGGCTCACATGATTAAACCATTGACCATGATCCATGGGATTTAAAAATTCTATCCATAATAACCCTTGGTGTTCCTTTCCAAAAACTTGACATCCCATACATGGTGATTAAAATCACACGATCTCCCACCAACCCAAATATCATTCCCAAAAACACAATCACCCTCCCAGACTCTAACCACTACGCCACTCAGAAATGAATAAAAAATAAATAGGTCCAAGAATCCTACTAATCCTTCTCTTGAAACCAAAATTCAATAACAAAAAGTACCTCTAGTTCTTTTTCACACATCCCAAGGTATCTCCATGACTATAACATATACTCGGTAGAACCTTACATGCACCAATATAAACTCAAATCATACACCCATGCTTCTATATCTAGAGGTACTCACAAGACCATGCTAAACACTCTCACAGGTTACCCTCATATGTCACATTTCATCTTAATCAATTGGATCACTGAAATCCTAAGTCGTGTCTCAAACACTATTCTCTCCCACCTATCCCATAAATCATACCTCACTGGGTTATATCTCTTGGGTAGAATCTCTCTTTTCCCATATCGAATATCACACAGTAAATCATTTTCTAACCTACCCACACTAAAATCACACGTATAAATATCTTGCATTATATTCCAAATCACTGCCTACTAGGGCATGGATTCTCACTTGGCATCTATATATGAGAATACCCCCTATAGAATCATGATATCTTCACATATTTAAACACTAAAATCACATGTTGAATCTTTAACCATATTGGCACTAATTATCATTAGTCATATGCATACGGGACCACCCCCTTGAGAATCTACAATCTCATGTTGATCATCATCGGGCCTCCACATACAAGCTCCACCCCCTGAAGGATCACATTCTCATTTTTTTCATGTATATACATATAACAGAATCACCCTACCATAATATTTATCGATTATCCCATAGGTGTAGGGTTTGGTTAAGTATAATTCCACCACCAAGCTATAGGGGAAAGAACTTTATGGTTGTTACAAACACTTTAAATAAAAAAACCCAATTCCTTTTTAGATCCAGTATCATAAATACCCTCAATAGGTCTATCAATAAGGTATCCAATGTCTATACTCACCTATTAAAGTCTCTAAATATCCCTTACATTGATGGACTGTATATCTATGATTGTCGATCATCTCACCATAGATCTGCATGACCTATTATCAAAAGAAACGTATATTGTGGTCCATTTGAGTATAATTACATTTCGATTTATATAATAAAATACCATATAATTTGTTATTGAAACGTTGAACAACTAATCCCTCTTCATAAGTGATATCAATCACACAAGCACGTGAATTTAAAGTGAAACCTACATATTGAATATGATTCATAAATGCTAGCCTCTTGCCAATGGGTCAAGATCCAAAAAACTACATAAATCATAAAATTAAAATATCATGCGCATCACACATGGTGAAAATCATACAACCATAACATCAAAAATAGAAATAGAAATTACATTCCCCTAGTAAACTAGACTTCCTATCAAAAAAAAATGTTCATGATGTACTAATCTAATGTTCATCACAACATTTGACACATTCTTATGTCACTTTTCTTCCATATCCATAAATAGTAATACAATCAAAACTCTGATACTTTTTGTGATATCATCAATATAAAGTCTCTGATACCACTTTTCAATATCCTCTCCCAGGTTGTGACCACTGAGATGTTCCTAAACTAGAGAAGTCTCCCCTAGACCTCAGGTGTACCTCACATTATGCCATAGGATTCTGATTAGTAGTGGGGGTCTAATGTAATACCATAAGGAGACTATACCCCCATATCAGAGTTCACAATAATATGAAAATACACCAAAAATCATCCACAATAATAAACATCAGAGTGCATAGAAGAAATAAACATATCCATCAATAAATAATTAATTTAGAATTATATAATCATATATTAAGACTGATCACCCATTGGTCCAATAATATATTCAAAATTAAATACAATAGAAAAATAAATGTATAAGAGGATCTACTACATCCTCGAGCACCAATTCAATCCCAGTATCCAATCCAATTTGATTTATCCTGCTCGATCATAAAACACCAAGACTCTACCCAACCTAGACCAATGATCAGTGAAGTTTTCTTGGGTACCAAGTATCATGGATTTTTGTAAAAAGTGTGAGTATAACTCAGCAGGGTACCACCAACATGGTCATATACATAATGAGTAATGTAGTGTAAATTTATGATATCATTAAAAAATAAATACAGTACTACAAAAGCATGAATAAATAATCATTCTCGATCCTTTGGTCCTACATAACACCTAAGATAAACCCAACCCTACTTTGATCAATGTTAGGGTTTCATTGATCATGTCATATAACCATGCCTAACAATATCCTTCCCAATGGCTGATTCCTAGGAGTGTGTCATAGGAAATCCAAATCATTCTAATAGGAAACCCTTTACTGGGATCTAGGTAATAACTTCAAGGAAAATCATCACCTAGAGCCAAGGGTGTGCCTCTCTCTATTGGGAAAACTACATATGGAAACTCAGGGGGTGGCCTTTCTTGGAATCTGTCACCTAGAGGCAGGGTCATACCCTTCCATGTAGACCCAATATAGAAACTAAAGGTATTTTCCTTTCTATAAATAAAATAATATGGAAACTCATAGGATTTCTCTGCCAGGAAGTCATCGACTGAAGTAAAGGGCATACCGTGTCAAGTAAACTATATATAGAAACTCAAGGGATTACCCTTCTAGGAAAACATATCATTACTTGGATCCATGGGTGTGTCTCTCCCCTACAAGGTATCACATCTTGGTGAACTTTACATCCCACCATACAAATCCATTGAGCATGTCCAAGGCATCCCAAACCCATCCAGAAACTCAGGGGATTTCTGTTCTAAGAATCTTGTATTATTTGAGTTTAGGTTGTGACTCTTCTTGTAATACATCACATCATCTAAGTCCGAGGGTGTGCTTCCCCATATCAGAAATAAAATCTCGTTATATTTTTCTCACCACCATATAAATCCAAGAAGTATATCCAAATTATCCCAAACCCTAGTATCTCTATGGACTATACATCCCACTATATTGATCAAAGAACCTAATCCAACGCATCCCAAACTATGTGTCAGATATCACGATGGTAATTCATCTCATAATACTCATCTAGAAGATATTTCCATATGAATAACTTATCCTAAAAATTAAGGATGGATACTCTGGTGTATGGCCTATCCTTATCACTATAGCCATAAAAGGATCAAATCATCGATTCAGGATCTATGGTGACAACAACAATCATCACAACCCATTTCTCATACACACCCACTTTATAGTGTCAACACATCATTGGTTCACCCACTGGGGTCCCCTCGGTCTCATCAAGCTTGGAAAACCACTCTCTTCTCCCTAATCTCCAACTAATCTCTCAGGTTGAAACCCATAACTCAGAGAAAATACCATCCCCCTCCATTATTTTAATCATCTCATGGTCTTACTGGTATTATAGGTAATCCTACAATGATATCATTCAAGGGATATGTCCTCAACCCATACCCTTCCCAAGTCATCATTAGGTTATTCCTCACACCCAACCTATCTACCAAGTCCTACCTTGGGTATACCCACCCAGGTACTAACATCTCAGAAGGGTGAGGAACACTCACCTCATGGACATGCAACCTAGCTAAAGGATCTAAGGAACCATAAGGTTCTATTATGGATAATCACTAGGCTAATCTATCTCATATTTTCATGCACCTCTACCTAGAGGTCTCTGGGGTTCCTATACTAGGGGCACTACATTACATTCATCAAATTTAACTAACACCCCCATAGATTTTTAGTGTCCCAAGTAATACATAATCATAGTCAAGGCCTCAATCATCGGTGTTTGAGGCATCAATTCTAGTTCATAATGGCTCATCATAGACCTTATCATTTTGTTAAAATCATTGATGGCATTAAATTTTTTTATTAAAAAAATTATACGATTTAATAGTTGGTGAGACCACATATATCACATGTATATAAATAAAATTCATAATACCAAAGGGGAATGTATGAGGGATCACCTAACCTAATTTTAATCTATTTAACCTTTTTAAAAAATATTCCAGTGGCTCTTCCTAAGCTCATCCAAGCCCATATGGCTATCACCCATCATCATGAGGCCTCAACTCTCATTCAAAACATCCACTTTAATTAATTTTAATCATTAATAATTAATTAAAAATAATAATATAATTATTCATAATACTTAAAAACTCAGTGGATGACCTCATCACACCAAAGTTGTAATTGAAACCCCATGTAAGGTATATAATTCACCCTTGATATCATCTCGAACCAAAGCCCTAACATATAGAACAAAATCAACAACCAAAATAATTTAAATTAGGAAAAATCAATTGAAAATTCCAAATGGTGACGTAACTCAACTAAAATGTCATGGTACAACATTTAGATATCGTCTTGAAATTCCCTCTATGCAAGTCTAGCTAAATCCCCATTAGAAACTATTGATTCCACCATAATATAGTGGAATCAACTGCAAACCCTAAAATGTAATCACCCAAAATTAGCGGTGATGGAGGGAAAACACAAAAGTAAGGGGGGAATATCTAACCTAAAAAACTATTGAAACTCACCCAAGATCACCCCAAATAGAGGGAAGAAGGGAGAAGGATAATCCTAGTAGAGAGCCTCCCCATGCATGCACCTTCTAATCTAAGAACGAAATGTGCTAAGCCCCTTTAAAAAAAGATCAGGTTGTTCATGGCATGAACCCATGTTTCGATCTATAAACTACCTAGGAAAGTGACCCTCTCCCCTATACTAAATATTCATAACATGAATCCATACTTCTTAGTGATAATGGCTTATAGCAAGACCCTCCAACAACTTAGCCACTCTAACTCACCTTTCAAGCTTTCCCAAAACTCATAACATCCAAAAAGCCTTAAATAATGCCAAATAACACCTTTTATGGACATTCCAATGCTCAAAACCTCATTCCAAGTCCCTATTTTCAAAATGAACCATCCATCAAACTAAAAATTTAAATTCCCTCGAAATATCACACCCTAAAAAGGTATGGGTTTTTACAATATATAATATGGTTTTCTTTTCCCAAATTTTGATGATAACATTCCATGCCAAATACATCCTTATCAAGGATAGTTCCTTTCTTTCCAACCTTTCCAATTTCATTTTGTATATTTTCTATGGACATTTACTAGTTAAAGGAGTAACCAAGTCCTTTTGAATGAGATAATCCTCCATTTGAATTCCCCAAAAGCTAAAATCCTTTCCATAAAACCTATCATTTCAAACCTAACCATGTTCTAATGTTATAAATTCTGTTGATAGTAAATCCTACTAAAAATTAATATAAAATCAAGGAATGAGAGATATGGAATACTTTGAACTTTTTGATTTGATACCCCTTGTTGGGGAAGAATCATGACCACCTATGATTCTAATAAATCCACAAAAGGAGGATCCTTGGTCTAATAGAACTTCACACAACAAAGGCTCCACATAGCATAAATGATACCTTAGAAAATTCCCTCTACAAGAATAAGTATACTGGAATTAGGTATAATTCTCACCATACTTGGTGTATAAAGTTAATAACACAAACATGAGAAATTTTAAAATAATCAATACAAAAACATAAAGTAGTAAAGGCTATAAGAAACAAACTTGATTCATAAAATGATTCCTACATGCATGAGAGAAATATTTGTGCTATATTTTCCATTATAATCATTGGATATAATAGATTATAAAATATTATTACAAAGTAAAATTAATCCACATAATATTTACCACTCTCCTCAATCTCTTCTCGATCACCTTGAATCTACATCCTTAAAATTTAGGTCCCACAAATTATATACTAAGTATCATCTGGTCAACCTACAATACCTTCTCCCTTGGAATTTTATATAATCCAAGGTGACCATCATGACTTGGATATCAACTGAGTATCCTTTCACATATATATTATGTTCATCAATATTTTGATCCTATGAATATATGGACATTTTTCAACACCTTCTGCTTTTGGTAGACTAAATGAATCACTTCCTTCTGGTGAACCTGACCATCAGTCTCCACTAGACCTATTGGAAGTATAAAAACATTTGATTAATCACTATCTCCTAGAGATAAACCTCTTCCACTATCTTCACACCATGCCACTCCACCTTTTTTGACCAATTTTTTGTGAATAAACATCAATTTACTTGAATCTAGTGTAATAAAATAGTATTAAACTCCCAAAATAATGCCTTAGACTTTATTTTATTGTTACTTTGCATCCTTCAAGTGTTGGAGGTTTAATGTGGAGATTTAGTGGGTGATAGAGGGATTTTAAGCTGTTTTTTATACTATTATCCTGAATCGTGCCAATATAAATGGGCATTGTGATGTGATAAATTATTCAGTGGATTGGGTTTGTTGTGGTATGGTTTATTGTAGTGTGGGTAATGATTCATAACATTTTAGAGTTTCTCTATCTCAAAGTTGGAGGTTGGTTACAACACAATGGATATTGGTTATGATGTGAAGACCTTTGGGTTATTTTTATGTAAAATATATTGCATTATGGAGAATGGTGTTGTGACTTAGAGAGTTTTCAGGATATTTTAGAGAAAATATTATGCGAGGTTCATTTTTCATGATTATTATCACTGAATCATGGAGTTCCAGGTGGTTAGTTTTCTTAGAACTTCTAGTCTGAGGTCTGTTACATTAGTGTACCTTTTTTTCATTGTGATTTTGTTTAGGGAGCATCCATTTTGAGGGGAGAAGGTTGAGGATAATGTTGTGATCCTTTGGAGTTTTATTATTTTGTATTTTAAACCCTAGTTTCATCATAACCTAATTTAATTGTATAATTTTTAAAGTAGTTTGACCTCAAAGATTCATGGGATATCACGTAGTGATTTTTAGATCAGGTCGGTATTCTGGTGTGAAGACCCCTGTCACATTTTGATCTTCTATATTTTAGTTTTATTATACATTTGAGATCTCATTGATGTTTCCTTAAAATTTCATCACTTTAACTTGAACCCTAGTTATCTTTAGGAGTTCTTTTATAACCCTTTATACATTCTTTAGAGGCACTTTGAATCTTGGATTCATGTGGTCAAGACTCATCTGAGGTGAGATTTCCTTCCTTTTCTCAGTTAACTATTTATTCCTTCTTGTTATTTATTCTGTGAGAAGTGGTGATATTGGTTTGGATTTGGTTTCCTTGGTCTTGTGTTATGGTTTTGATATAGGTTGTTTGTGTATAGGTTCCATGGGTTTTCATTGTGATTCCTTTGTGGTGAAATCACTCTTCCTTCCTTATTTTCGTATGGAAAATTAGTGAAGCTTCAACTGAGGTAAGGGATTTGAAACTTATCCTTATTTAATTATGTGTGAATGTGGATGAATAAACCATTTATTTTAATTGTTTGGATACTATATGTTAACCTAAGTAAGATAACGAAACATATTAATGAAATTAGGGGGAAAAGGAATGATTCACATGTGTTTATGAGTTCTTGTGATTTTGTTATAATTATTGTCTATTAAGTTGATGGTTTTTATCTTGATAGTCCTTTTTTGATATTTTGGAATGATTTAATCACCTTTTATAAAATTTTAATCACTTAAATATGGTAATTAATTGGTTTCTTTTAAAATATAGAAACTATTATTGACATGATTTTTCTTAAAGTGTTCAAAAATATGAAATTATAATTATAAGATATTATTTGATATAATTTATTACTAAATTTATAGTAATTTATTTATAATTGTTTTTTATTCTCTTTTAGTCAGACTGGGTTTGGTTAAGATTTTTTTTGGTTGGTTTTTTTAATTTTGGCATGGTATGGTTGCAGTTGTTTAACAGATGTTTGTTGATGTGGATGGTTTGGCCGAGTTGATGTAGAAAGAGGAGGAATGATGTTGTAGTGGTTGTTTTTTTATGGTGAAATGGTTTTAGCATGGGTTTTGTGGTGATTTATGTATTGATGGGTTCAATTATTGTAGTTTTCATGGTAGTTTCATGGTAGCATGGAATATGGATGGAATTAATGGAATTGTTAAGGGTAATGTGATTTAAATTAAAAAATAATGGGTTTATTAATGAAATAAAATGGTTGGGATTAAAATTTAAATATGGGGATAGATATAGTTGATTATTAATGAATGGTATAACATTAAAAATAGTTAATAACTGAAATGTGTCTGGTAGTAGTACTTCTAAAAATAGTAATGATAAATGAAATGAGAAGTTAGTAATATTCTTTTGGATTTATTATGTGAATATATGGGTTTGGTTTTTGGTATAGTGATGGAAGTGGTTGTTATCAAGTGGTTGTACTAATGTGGTGGTTATTGTGGGTGATAGTTTTTTTTGTTTAGTGTGAACCCTTAGTTTGGGATTGTGTGTGTTTCTATTATGCATCTTATATTTTGTTGATATTTCTTACACACTACCACCTTAGTTGGGTAACCTTGCTGATGCTCATATGGTTTTTGGTTCCAAGTGTTTTCCCCAACATTTAGGTTGTAAAGGGAATAGATGGTTGAATTTTTTCACTTATCTTATCCCCCTTAAGATTTATTATAGGTTATGATATCTCTTGGTATGTATATATATATATGTGTGTGGGTTATACTATATTTATGTTTTGGTGTTTATATATACTGATAAGATTGGTTATGTGGTTGTGGTGTGGATGTATATTGGGGGTCGTTCACGATAAAAGGAAGTCATAAGGTTGATGTTATTCATGTTTAGGATCCCCTATTGTGATGTGTATATGATGTATAGTGGAGATTTGGTTGTATCATGTGATATGTGTACATGTGTTTATGTAGTTATATGGAAGGGGTTGACACACAGGACATTTTTCATTGGGGTGTGAGTGTGATCAGATCAATAGGGAAGTGGTTTTGGGGTACCAATTTGACATATATTCTTTTGATATTGGGTTATTGTACATGGATGTGATATTGGGTGAGTGGGACTTAGAAAGGTTAAGTGATATTTGACATTTCATAGGTGTATATTGGTTCTAATGTTCATTAAATGAGGCATTACTATGATTCTTTCACATTTTTTATGAGAGTTTTTAGGGAGCATCTTACTGAGTATACTTGTATGATCACCCCTATATGTGTGTGTGTGTGTTTCAGATTTCTAGGAGGGAGTTGATGATCAAGCTGGATCATACTAGCTTGAGGTGGTTATGATTAGGGTTTTTATCACTACCATAGGATTTATGTTTTGGTATTTTATTTTGGATACCTCCGTTATGGGAAACATTTACATGAATTTTGATTTGGGTTTTATTTATATTATATGGAGTTGACTAGTGATTTTTTGTTATGTTCTTCAGATTATGATGATAATTCCTTCCATTAATATGTTATTATACTATCAGTTCTAGTTTCCAACTCATGTCCAATTGGAGGCTGGATTTGAGGATTACTTTCATCTTCATTGTAGGATCAGGAGGGGTTCCTAGTGGGGGTTTGTTATGAAATGTATGGTATGGATTATAGATATTTTTTAATGTAGTGGTGTGAAAATTTTGTGTGGTTAATATCATAGTTTATTGGGGAAATATAATCATGCTGGAATTATATTTTACAATTGGTTAAAGTGAAATTGAAATGGTTTATACTAAATATAAGAATTGTTAAATTTTGTAAATTAAAAATGTGGAGATTGAAATGTAAAGGATGTGAAAGTAGAAGTGTGGGTGTTGTATTTAATATATATTGTAAAATTAATGTGGTTAATAAGTGTTGAAAGTAGAATCTATAATGATTTGTAAAATTTGAATAAGTTTTTCAGTCATTTTATGGTTATTTCAGGGGTTGGTTCTAGTTGTTATATGTATAGAGGTGGAATTATAAGTTTTTATGTGGTGGTGATGGTTTAGTGATGGATCATATTCATAGAGGTATAATGGTGGATATTTGAACCAAGGCTAGGGTTCTATATTATTATATATATCCATTATATTTTTTTTATTTCTTATAAACCCCCACCCAAGTCAAGTAACCTTACCAACACACATATGTAATTTTGGGTTATGGGACTACCCCAAACATCCTAGATGTGAGTGATATGGATGGATGAATATTCCTTATTTCCTACTCTTTCTTCTAGACATAGTGTGATTATGTGGTGATGTCATATTATAAGATCCCAACTTTTTTCATGTACGCCCCTCTATGAGTTTTTTGTTTGAGCCTTGGTGGTCATGACTTGTTTGGAGATGGAGAGAAATTTTTGGGGAAAATGACTTAATGTCTGGGGATGTATTCTTGTTTGAATTAATGGAGTCTAGATATAAATGGCTCAAGTTATACAATAGGTTATTAGTATGTTGAGAAGCCTTAAAGGGGGTTTGGGTTTTTATGAGAAAACTAAACTAAAAATTGTCTACATGAAATTTACATGTCGTGAAAAGAGGCTACACGATGTGTAAAATATTCCAGACTCATGTCGTAAACTAATTCATGACATGAAGTGGTTACAGATCATGAACCAATTACACATCATGTAATGTTCGGATGAAATAAATAATAATTCAAGGAGATGGGTTTTTCAGCATATCCTATTAAAAATAACTTCACTAAATGTAAGTATAATACATGTCATGTAATTCCCCAACCTACTATTTTAAATTATGTCTTATAGTTATGTTTTATTTCGAACTCACATACATATTTCTCCTCTCATCCCTAAGGAACCTTCCAAGTATTTTTGGAGTTCCAACCTCCCTTCGGGACATCCCACTTATGCGACCAATCTCCAGAATGTTGTTTTTCTTTGGTTTCATCTTATCTCCCTTATTTCTCTAAAACACTACAGTGTAATATTTGGACCATATGCATTGTTGGTTTTGATTTTGATCAGTTTTGGCCTAGGATCCTTCTTATGGTCATTTGCACCTTCTTCTTCATGGGAATATTTTTGGAAGCATTATTTGACCATCAGTTAAAGTTAGGGGGTCTAAACCTCAACCCTATGATTTTATAATTGTTAAGTATGTGAAATATTGAAATTCCATCAACATATAATGCACCGAATAAATTTAAAGAATGAATTGAATTTTTCCTTTGAGTCCCTTTGGATCTAATTGACTATTAACCTGGCTTGTGGCTACCGTTCGGGTGAGAGAACTATTGAATATAAACGAATTTTTTAATGGATTAAACTATGTTTAGCATGACATGGATTATGGGTGATTTCTTCATATATATTCACCTTGACTTGGATTTTATATTGAGATAACTAGCATGTTATTGGTTATGACCAATTGGTATATAGAATGTTCAATTGAAAGATAAATGTAAATTTTCATAATTAACCAGTGGGTCATATGATGTGATATTTTGATATCCTTGTAGCTAAGACTTATGTTGTGATTAAATGGTGTAATTATTATATAGGGAGTTTTCCTAGTGATACATGTTGAAATTATTATATATCCTGATTTTCCTCGTGATACATAATGAAATTATTATATAGAAAGCTTGACCTAGTGATACTTAATGAAATGATTATACAGTGAGCTTGGACAAGTGACACATGATGAAATGATTATATAGCGGGCTTATCCCAGTGACACATATTGAAATTCTTATATAGTGGGATCAACCTAGATTAAATATTAGAATTCATATATAGAGGGTTTGACCCATATTTGTTTGATTTATACCTTGGTTATAAGGTTATGGTTGGCATGGTTGTGATACATGCTCAGGGACATTCTGACATAGCACTGAGGATGGTTATGTATTACCATACTTATATGGTTATAGCTGGTATGGTTGTGATTCATGATCAGAGAAATTATGTAATGGTACAAAAGAAGTTTTATGTAGTATTAATTTAATTATTTAATTAATTAATACACTTGTTATTTTATTATTACATACACTTATTATCAGACTAGTTTATTTAGAAACAGTGATATCATCCTACTAAATTATATTCAAACCCTATTCGGGTCACCATTTGTTACCTGAGAAAATTATATGGATGTAGGTTTCGAAAAGGGAAAAAGACCTTGTTGTTGATTTCTTTCTTGTTGGATGGTCTGGATTTTGGTGATGGGACCGACATGGGGTTCAGGACTGGGGACTTTTGAGTCTTTTGTTGAGTCTACTAGTCATTATTTTTTATTACTTCTAGAATGAAATTTAGTTACATTATAGTGCATTATTACATTATTCCTTTATTATTTATTAGATTATTAAATTGGATTTGATTATTAGTATTCCAATATTTTTTTTTTGTTTCCATTGTTTCAGCACTCTAATATATATATATATTTATTTATTTATTTATTTTTATTGGATTATTTCCTCTATTTTTTCACACTATAACTAGGGTTTATAGTCTCACCACTATACATATCACACCCCAGCTACTAGTTAGTAGCCTTTGGAATATGGGGAGGCATGCTTGAGCTCTCATAATCAACCCTTTTTGTCCATGTGAGAGAGTAATGGATCGGGGGACATTACAAAGTGGTATCAAAGTAGTTTCTTTTTTGTTTATTTAATTTTGGAAAGGTAGAAAGGAGACTAGGTTGTGTCACGACTTGGTAATGATCTTGTACATGGCAGTAGTTAACCCATGTATGAGGTAAAATCTAAGTTCCCATGGTTGTATTGTTTTTTATATTGTTTCCTTATTACATTTTATGTTATTTCACCCTAAGTGACTCACATACTTTGTGAAGTTATGGTTTTATGATGTTATTGGTTTTTGATATTTATACTCGTGGCTTGGTATGGTGCAGGATGAGTGTGCATGCATCATAATAGGAACGTAGGGATATATATTGATATTCATTGTTCATGATAGGTACATATTTATTTTTCATGTGATATATACTTTTCTATTGATCTTTAGTATGTTATATCTATTATAGTTGGGAAATAAAAAAATGAACTATTATTTCATGCTAAAACACTTTTAATCCATGTTTTGATAGACTAGGATTTATTTGTTCTCTATTATTGTCACCTATTGAGGTTGACCATGTTGTTATAGCCAGTGTTATAATGAGTGTGTTTTCCTGTAGATAAAATGTCTCCTCATCGTCTTTGAGTTGAGCGTAAGGAGAGTGGAAATCAAAATGCTCCTAACACAGCTAAACCAGAGCTTCCTGTAGTTTATAAGGATCAGATAGATGTTTAACTTCGTAAAAACATCCTAAGGGTCATGAGATTTATAAAAAGAGAGACTATTTTCACCATTCCTTCAATACTTGAGATGATGATAGAGTTTCATCTATATGCTTCATTGACTATCCAAGCATTGGTGTGACATTTTGTAGAAGGTAGGGAAGTAGGAGGAATTATCTTGGAAGGAATTTAAGATAAAGTTCTTGAGCCATTTTTATCCTGATACATTGAGGGATGAGAAGGCTCTTGAGGCCATGAACCTGACATGGGAGGGAATTTCAGTGCAGGAATACGCTAAATATTTCACTGACCTATAGTGATTTTCACCATCTTTGGAAGATGATGAGATCTCTAGGGAAAGATGTTTTCAGGATAGTTATTGTTATGAGATCAGGTCATAGGTGAACATGTTCTATCTGATCAATTTTATAGACATTATAAACTATGAACTCATCATAGAAGGAAATCTGAGAGAGCCCTCGAGCAACAGTCATGATCTTTTAGAAGATAAAACTATGAACTCTTCTTCAAGTGGAAAGAATCATCACTATGATAGTTTTCTCTAGGGTAGCTGGGTTCTGAATAGTCTGGGAATTGGGAAGTCATATTAGGATTGTGTTCCATTGTAGTGCTATCAGTATGGTAAGATGGGCCACAAATTACCTTAGTTTCTATACCCCACTTTTGAGTTTCATGATTATGGTATATTGGGCCACCTAAGGAGGTTTTGTAGGGGAATACAACATCAGAGCAGTGGTATGGGAATGGGAAAGGTATCAGAGTCTGGGAATGACTCATCTACGCCTCATTATAAACTTATATATAGTTCCACGGGATGTTCTGGTCAAGGAGGGAACATGGTACCCCAGTGCATGAATGATAGTACCTGGTAGAGGATATAGTATAGGGGAGTCAGGCTAAATCCTAGGGCATAAAGACTGGTCTTCTACATGTTATTCAGACTATTCTATCTATTGTGGATACAGGACCATGTACTGTCATAGGTTTGATTCTTATATCATCTACCCTTACTTTTGTTTTGTTTGATATAGGATCGTAGTGTTAATTTTTATCTTCTCTTTGTGTAAATATTTTGGGCTTGGATGAGGAAATATTGGATGGTGTTTTGACCATCGACACACCATTGGTAGTGTGATCATAGAATATCAAATGTTCTAAAGCACGTTCTCTAGAGATTGGTGTTTATCATTTCTTTTGGGAACCATTCGTGTTGTAAATTATAGGATTCGATTATATTTTGGGTATGGATTGGTTAGTTCTATACTAAGCTCATATTAACTATTATAGGATGAGATTTACCTTTTTATCTCTAGAAAGAGGCAGTTATTCTCACCAAGGTGAGTGGGATCTTTAGGATATTCATGCAGGACCAATTCAGTGCATATTGGATTGTCTTAAGGCTCAAATAGCTGATCTTTCTATATATGATGGTGGGATTCAACAAGATTCTTTTTCTAAAGTGGTAGACCAATTTTAGGATGTTTTTTATGACGATTTCTATAGCTTACCGCTTGAGCGAAAGATTGAGTTTATTATCAAGTTGGTGCTCGAATTAGATACAGTTTCTATCCTACCATATAGAATGGAATCAGAAGAGATTCAGGAGTTGACATTCCAATTGGAATATTTGGAACCTAAAGGTTTCATACTACCTAGTACATATCCTTGGGGTTCTTTAGTTCCCTTCAGAAATATAGCTAATGGGACTTTGTACTTGTCTGTGGATTATCAGAGGTTGAACCAGATGATGTTCAAGGATTGGTATCCTCTTCAATAAATAAATGATCTCTTTTATCAGTTGAAAGGTGATAAGATCTTCTCCAAGATCTATTTATGATTAGTATATCATAAATTTAGGGTGAGACCATTGGACATACCTTGTACACATTTTAAGAGAAATTATGGCCTGTATGAGTTCATTGTGATGTTGTTTAGTTTGACTAATGAACTAGTGGTATCCATATCCTTGATGAATCAGGAATTTAATCCTTTTTTGTATTGTTTTGTGGTGGTTTTTTTTTATGAAATCTTAGTATACTCCCAATCAGTATACAATCATTCCAAAAATATTGACATCATCCTAAGTAATTTGATAGAGTGTCGGCTCTATGCAAAGATAACCAAATTTAGTTTCAAGATTGATAAATTCCACTTCATGGGCCATGTCATCTTAGAGGCAAGAGTGTCAATAGACCCAGATAAATTTGTTATCATGGTTATCTTGGGAATATCCCAATAATTTCATCTAAATTCATATATTTCTAGTTTTAGCAGGTTATTATCATTGATTTATCTATGACTTCTCTCTTTTGGAAGCACCGATGTCAGGGATGACCAAGAAAGGGGTTCAGTTTGTTTGGTTGGATGCTTATGAGAGAGATTTTTAGGAGCTGAAAGTCAAGCTGGCCTCGTCGCCTATCCTCACTTTACCTGTGTTGGGTAAATCATATACCATGTTCTACGATGCATCAAGAGTTGGACTCAAAGAAGTTATAATGTAAGAGGATTGAGTGGTTTCTTATAGATTCCGATAGTAGAGACTGCATTATAGGTATTACCCTACTCACAATTTGGAGTTATCAATAGTGTTACATGCCTTGAGATGTTGGATAAATTATCTCATGAGTGAGAGTTTTTTGGTATAGATAGATCACAAGATCCTTATGTACATATTTTCTTAGTGGGACCTAATCCTTTGGCAGAGGAGGTGGGTCGAGTATCTATAGTCTTTTAACTTCAAGTTATCTTATACAACAATAAATTAAAATGCCATTGTTTATGTGTTGATTTCAAAATACATAGGCAGAGTTAGTACAAGAGTCTTATGACGAGTGGTAGGTGATGGACCACTTTGCAGACATGCATCAAGATGTTCAAGAGTTATAGGGATGAGTATCTCTAACTTCAACATCTATTATACACGTGCTTTTGGACTAGATTAAGACCAAGAATTTATTTGATCTGAAGGGATTATTTTTTAAAGACAAGTTATATGGTTGGGAGACACCATTGGGACGGTCTCTTGGTAGTGGAAATTATATTCGTTTTCATGGATGAGTATGGGTTTCAATGGGAATTCATAAGGAGATGATGAAATATTTTCATGCCTCTATATTGGTGGTATATCCTGGTTTGACAAAGATGTATCATAATCTCTATAGAGAGTACTAGTGGTTGGGAATGTGAATGATGTAGTAGGATTTTGTGGTGGTATTTTCACTTGTTAGCAAGTGAAATCTAATAATCTAAGGCAAGTTGGGATTTTATATCCTTTTCCCATTTCTATGTAGAAATGGGATGATGTAACTATAGAGTTTCTGACAGTATTACCCAAGAAAACCCATATTAATGACGTTTTATGGGTGATTGTGGATCAAATGATGAAGGTAGTGTACTTTTTACCTATCAGGTAGACCTTCATAGTTGATGATCCGGGCAGTCTTTATGTGCATGATGTAGTTTGTATGCATGGTGTTTTGAGGAGTATCATTTCAGAAATAGATCCTCATTTCACATAATGTTTCTAGAAGGGTCTTTAGAAGGATCTGGGATTATAGGTTCTTTTTAATAAGGCCTTTCATCCTCTGACTAACGGTCAATCTGAGAAGACTATTTAGGTTTTGGAGGATATGATATGAACCTCTATTCTAGATTTTTGTGGATCTTAGGATCATCATATAGAACTCATGTTATTTTCATATAATAAAATTTTCTAGGAATCCATCCAAATGGCGCCTTTTGAGTATTTTTATGGTAGGTCATTTCATTCACCTTTTGCTAGTTGGAGGTAAGTGAGTTAGTGTTTGTTGGGTCTAGCCTTGTGTAGGATACTTCTAATCCAATTCAGTTGATCGGGAAGTGTTTGGTGACCATACAGAATAGGAAAAAGGCGTATGATGATCATTAGAGATGACCTCAAGAGTTCAAGGTTAGTCATCGTGTTTTCCTTCGAGTATCACCTACGTTGGATAAAAGTCATTTTAGGAAACAGGGAAAGGCCTAGGTTTTTAGGCCATTTGAGATAGTGGATAAGGTCGGTCTAGTGTTGTATCATTTAGTCTTTCCATTATGCTATAGTTCCATACATAATGTGTTCCATGTGTCACATATTTGGACATATTTTTCATACCCTTCTCGTGTGATAGATTTAGGAGACATTGAGATTAGTGCTAATGCATCCTTTGAGAAGCATCTGATATGAATTGTGGAATGTAGTGAGAAGTATATATGAGGTGGTACTGTACTGTTGGATCAACTGTACTGGAATCATGGAAGATTTTAGGTGGAGACCTTGGAGATGGAGTCTAATATGTGATCACAGTGGCTAGACTTGTTCATCAAGACCCCGTAGTGATGCATGGAGCATCTCAGGGACGAGTTGTTATATGGTGAGAAGGTTTTAAGATCCCATATTTTTCTAATTATATCTCTCTTTGATTTTTTTTATTTGATACTTAGTGGATATGTCTTTTTCATAGACGAAGATCCATTATTGGGAAAATGACTTAAAGTCCAGGGATGTATCCTTGTTTTAATTAATGGAGTTCATGTATAAATGGGTAAAGTTTTACCATTGGTTATTGGTAAGTTGATAATCCTTAAAGGGTGTTTGGGTTTTTATGAGGAAAATGATCTGAAAACTATCTTAAGGAAATTTACACACTGTGTAAAGAGGTTACACAATGTTTAAAAGTTTCCAGACTCATGTTGTGAACTAATTCATGACATATAGTGGTTACACATCGGGGACCAATTACATATCATGTAACATTCGAGAGAATTAAATAATAATCTCAAGCGATGGATTTTTTAGTGTATCCCATTAAAAATAATTTCATGACATGTAACTATATTACATGTCATTTAATTCCTCAACTTGTCTTTTTAAAGTATGTCGTACGGTTGAGTTTTATTTCTAACTCACATACAACTTTCTTCTCTTGACCCCAGGGAACCTTAAAAGATTTTTTTGGAGTGCTAGCCTCCCTTATAAATGTCCCACTTGTGGGACCAATCTTGAGTATGTTTTTTTCTTTGTTTCCCTCTTCTCTATCTTGTTTCTCCAAAACATTGTGGTGTAATCTTTGTACCGTATGAATTGTTCATTTTTATCTTGATCATTTTTGTCTAGGATCCTTGTTGCGATTTTTTTCACCTTATTCCTCATGGGAGTGTTTAATTAAAATCATTTTCTTATTTTCTGTTAAAGGTTGGGGGACTAAACCTTAACCCTATGGTTTGATAATTTTCAAGTATGTGCAATATTACAATTATTCGAACATATCATGAGCCAAATAAATTGAAATAATGAATTAAATTATTCCTTGGAGTCTCTTCGGATCCAATTTATTATTGACCTAGATTGTGGAAATAATTTGGGTGAGAAAACTATTGAATATAACTGAATAGTTTAACATCTTAAAGTATGTTTAGCATGACATGGATTGTGGGTGATTGCTTGATAGAGATTCATTGTGACTTGGCTTGTTTATTGAGATAACTGGCATGTTTTTATTTATGATAAATTGGTATATAAAATGTATAAATGAAATATAAATGGTTATTTTCATAATTAACCATTGGTCCATAAGATGTGATATTTTAATATCCTTTTTGATAAGAATTGTATTATGATTAAATGTTGTAATGCTTATATAGGGTGTTGGACTAGTGATACATGTTTAAATTATTATATAGTGGGATTCGCCCAGTGATACATGCTGAAATGATTATATATTGGGCATGGCCTAGTGATACATGATGAAATGATTATATAGTGGTCTTGGTTCAGTAAAATGTGCCGAAATGCTTATATGGTGGGCTTGTCCCAATGACACATGATGAAATGTTTATATAGTGGACTTGGCCCTAATTAAATGTTGAAATTATTATATAGAATGTTTGAACCATATTTTTTGATCTATACTTTGGTTATAAGGTTATGATTGGCATGGTTGTGAGACATGCTCACAGACATTTCAACATGGCACCAAGGCAGGTTATGTTTTACTGCAATTATATGGTAATGGTTGTTATAGTTGTGATATATTCTAAAAAACGTTTCAAAATGGCGCCGAAGAAGTTTTATGTGGAATTAATTTAGTTGTTTAATTAATTAATACCCTTTTATTGTATTATTTCCTACACTTATTATCAAACTAGTTTTTTTATGCATGGTGGTTCCAACCTACTGAGTTATACTCACACCCTATTCGGGTCGTCGTTTGGTACCCATGCAGATTATATGGATACAGGTTTGGATAAGGGAAAATGACCATGTTTTTTATTATTTACTTACTGTATGGGCTGGAGTTTGGATATGGGACCAATATAGGTTTTGGGACTGGGGACTTTTGAGTCTTTTTTTGTGTCTGATAGACATTATTTTTTATTACTTATAGCATGACATTTAGTTACATTCAAAAACCTCATTACATTATTCCTTTATTATTTATTATATTATTCAATTATCTTTCATTGTTGATATTCCATTTTATTGTTTTGTTTCTATTATTTGCACACTATAATATATATATATATATATTATTGGATTATTTCTATTGTGTTTTGACTCTATAACTATGGGTATAGTCTCCCCTCTATACATATCGCATCCCAGCTACTAGTCAGTAGCCTCTAGCATACAAGGAGGTGCACTTGAGGTATCATAACCTACCCTTTTCATCCACATGAGATAGTTCTGAATCGGGGGGATGTTGCACATGTGGTAGTGATGTGATAGTAATGTGTTTATGTGGTGGTATGTGGTTGTGGTTCTGATGTGGTTATGTGGTTGTGTTATGTGGATATGGAAAGGATGAAAACATGAGTATGTATTTTATTAGAACATAAGGGGGACTAAATCAGTGGATAATCAAGTGTGGGGTACCTTCTTGATATATATTTTCTTGATTATTATGTTATTATACTTGTATTTGGATTTGGAGAGTGAGATTTGGTGAGGTTGGTTTGTAGTTGGCCTTGGGAAAATTAATGATTCTATCTCATTGTTTATTCAGGAACATTTTAGAATGTTTATTCTATATTTTCATGGTAGTTTCTAGGGAATAACCTATTAATTATACATATATTCTCACCACTGTCTTTATTATATATTTTTTACTAATTTTAATAATGTACTTGGTGATCAAGCTATATATTACTATCTCTAACTATAATGATCATTTGTAGTTGGTGTTATTGCCCTTATAGTTTCTTTTTGGTATTTATTTTAGAGATGATATATTTATGTTTCGGTATGTCATTACATATATGTTATTTAGATTATAGATTGTTTATTTATATGTATATTAGTTGTATTTGATTGTTGATCTATTTTGTAATTCCTAGTATTTGAGGGTAATTCCTCTTATTATGTATAATTTATACCCTTGGTTCAAGTCGCCAACCTATGGCCTGTTAAAGGTGGGAATATAGTGAATATATTGTATTTACTAACAGCCCAAGAAGGGTTCTAGTGAAGATATTTCATGATACCAAAAGCAGTTTCAGTATTAGAAACTATTAATATCTCATTAACATTTAAAAATTGTTGTTGATTGTATATTTTAATATACAAATGCTTCTAGGATTATAAATTATTGTAATTATGAGCCAAAATTATTACTAATAACATATACATGAAATTATATTATGGATTTAATTTATTTTCATGAAAAAATATAGATCTAAAACATCATTGTATGATATTTCAATGATAAAAAAAATTCTCAATGTTATAGGGAGAAGATAAATAGGGGAGTGACTCAATCATACATATCAATTTTTAATACACCAACTATAATTTATGTCTCAAATACATAATTAAATAATGATCTTATATATATATCAAAATTATATACAAAGCATGGTAAACCATTTTCTTATAAGGATAAAAATGCTCATAAAACAAACAAAGTCAACATAAATAATGATACCAATATGAAAGGATGTGTTCTAAAAGAAACATGTTGATTGAGTGTTCCTGGTGAAACACGTAATGGTATAAAAAATTAACTTTAATTTTAATTTCAAATTCTATTTTTTTTAATAATTATGTCTCTTTTAATTTTTTCACTGCTAAAAGATTGTAGAATAGAAATTAAATGAAAAAATATAAATGAAATATTTTCATTCTTAGTGGAAAAAGATATTATGAATGATAATTAAGATTCCAAACCATGGTCTATTTTTAAATGACTATCAGGATTTTATAAGGGTAATTTAGAAATTTTGTACTCTTTTCCCCTTTATTGGTTTTTCCCCATTGGGGTTTCCTAATAATGTTTTAACAAGGTAATCATATAAATATGATTTCATGAAATTGATGACATTTAAGAGAGATTGTTATAAATAAATATTTTATTTATGGTTCTCACAATTCCAAAATAAGATATTTATTTATGATGCAACAATTTATGGTTGAGAATTTGGACTCTCTCACTAAATTATCAATAAATTATAGTGTAATGAACCAACTCGGTTCAACCTATCACATCACCCTAGTCAGCATGCCACAAGGCCCAAGGCAAGTTTCCAATCACCTTGAGATGAAAACTAGTGATAGGGTATCAAAAGTGAATACATGGGAATGATTGACCCTCATGAAATAAGGATAAACAATGGGTTCAAAATAGGAACCATATGTATGGTTTTTATGTATTGGATAACCATGTCATGAAAATAAGTGGTTACAGAAAAAACTGTTGGAGTTGGTTCCCTAGAACTAACTACATAGTACTTTAAATTACATGTATATTAAAAAAGTGAATATTAATATAAATACCTTATAAAATATTTATTTTTCTACTACATGACATTAATTTGATAATGTCCTAGGGTATATGTCACATCAAAATTAGTTATAACAGTTCCCTATTATGATAAGAGTCTTTAGATTCTATGATATTATTTTTTAACCTAGTTCTATAGATATATAACATTCTATGATGAAGAATATAGTATGTCTACTATCAAGTATGGGTACTCATAAGAAGATGGGTATTCATATCATGAAGTTCTCACATGGTAATCTCCAGTATGGGAGATTATAAAAACTGACCTGCCTGTAGGAATTCCACGTGATTATGTTCCATCAAATATTCCTATCTATGAATGTGTGTAATGGTCCTTAGAATTTAAGATTATTACTAATGCTTTTCATTACTCATACATTGATTTACTGACCAAAATTGTGACACCATATGTTCACATGAAGTAGGGTGCATTAGGTACATCAAAAATGAAATGTTATTAATTAATAAGTCAAGGAAGGATTTTTCCCTTCCATATTAATCAAAGTTTATATCTCAACCCTTTTATTAAAATGGAACCATCACATTAAATTCCATGGACATGGTGTAACAATGAGTTTATTTTAGATAGTCAAAAAAGGAATAATAAGCACATAGGTTGGTGACATGTGTGTGCAACCTACTTGATGATATATTGTGACAAAGGGATTATATTACATAGTAAGTGTTCATGTATAGTTGTTGATGTTGTGACATTAACTTATTTCTCTTGGTTTCATTGATAAATTTCTAGATAGTAATCTTGTACTTTATTAATAAATTGTCTAATTCTAATGAGAAGAATCTTTGAGGGTCACACACTAAGTGTTTCCATTAATTTAAATTAAATTTTATTTGAATTTAATTATTAGAGTAAATATTATTTTAAAAAATGGGGAATAATTTTATTTAGGGTTTATTGACCGAAAATATTTATAAGGTAATAAATAATTATTTATTACTTAATAAATAATTTATTTAATTATGTGAACATTTTAATAAATATTTATTTAAGAGATTTTGAATAGAATATTTACTTTATTTATTTAATATTTAGTAAATATTTATTCATTGTAATGTGAATAGAATATTTATTTTAAAATAAATATTTTTTTTTGAGTATTCGATAAATGATGAGGGGGGTAATCATACCTAGATCATGTTAGGTGATAAATATTAATTTTGAAGATGGTAAAATAATATTTATCATTGTTCTAGATAGTGCATGCCATGAAATAATAATAATAATAATATTATTATTATTATTATTATTATTATATGGAATGAGGTTTTA
Organism: Viscum album; assembly: GCA_963277665.1. Lineage (NCBI taxonomy): Eukaryota > Viridiplantae > Streptophyta > Magnoliopsida > Santalales > Viscaceae > Viscum > Viscum album. Next base: position 29,051,278 of record OY728128.1, on the reverse strand, counting down.
TAAGTTTTATTATATTATTTAAGGGTTAGTGTGTAATTAAATAATTTTTTAACATAAACCTTAACTCTATAAATTGATTTTTATGTCTATTGTGTAGGGTTAAACAAGAATTGAGAATTTTGGCACATAATAGATTTCTCTCTAGATTCCTCCATCTCTTATCCTCTCAATAATGATAAGAACATGATAGAATCCTTCAAGCTTGAAGGAACTAGAAGCAATGAAGACAAAAAACGCAAACTGATTGATTTTATGCACTAGAACCTGACATTACATCATGTTATTCATAGATCAAAGGACAACATGTGGATCACTGCTAGAGGGGATCTACTTTGGGTTCTCCCTATAAAATGATAGTAATAAAAAAGGGTTTCATATGATCAATATCTTCATCAAATAAATATATTAATGTGAGGTATTATTTAATTAGATCTAATTAAATTAATTATAAATTTAATATGAAAAATATCCTATCTGGTTTATGTGTTTTATAATTCAATATTTGATGGAAAAAAATCATTGTTCATGAAGTTTATGTCTTGAAAAAATGGCGAATGATCCATAGAATGCACCAAAAACCTTAATGGTTATTCTCCCAAAAGGTGTTTATACTGTGTTTGCAACCTTCAACAATAACATCCTAAGATGGAATAAAAATAAAGAATAACCAAAATATTTTATAAAAATATTTTATATAACACAACAAGGAAACAAATCTAAAAAAATAAAAGGTCCAAGATTCTGATACACAACATGACCCAAAATGGTCCAACGAACCCAAGAGACAAACCCCATCATCACCATGGGACTCTCAAGTCACCAATATAACTCAACATCACCCACTTCCCAAAGTAGAGCAATATAAATCAATCCTTTGAAACAAAACTTGAGAAACCTGAAAAATACATGGAGACTATATACCCACCGATGTGAGTATAAAGGATGTGAGCCAACATCTAGTAGGATACCACCAAGAGTCAATTTTACTCCTTTTATAAAAGAAACTAAAAATTTTAGTTTAAACATAAGTGATATAAAAGTAGGTTTTCATTTCCTTTACATGATATAAAAATAAAAAAATGACACCTAATGTCCTTTCTTAAAATATATCATTTATAACACATGCCTTGAAGATTTATTTCCAAGGTATTGTCATTCAAAACTACCAATTCACTATTAAAACATCTCATCTTTAAAAAATACAAATTTATTCCTTCTCATTTCATTTTAAAACATCACCATTGAAAAAAAACATTCACGTAACTTGAAAAGAACTTTAAAATCATTTCATTCAAGACTATAACTTTAAAATAACTACCAATTTTTCCTCTAAAAATTAAAACGCACTCCTAAAATATAATTAAGGAAAAAGGTTAAACCATAATATAATGTAAATCCAAGAAAAGTCATAAATGAATAAAAATAATAGAATAGAGCAAAACTAATCAGCATCAGGGATTAACTAAAAAAGAGATTAATACATAAAGGTAAACTCAATCCAAGAAATAAGAAACATCTATTCCAATATACAATAAATAATCATTACATACAATACATATCATAAGGAAACATTATTGGTTCTAATGGGACAATACTCAATGTGCATAGGTGGAACCAACTATTGGAAGGTCAAATGTCCTATAACTCATCACTCAAATTGCTCTCAAATAGCCTCATTAGTGAAAAATCCCCTTTCTAGGACATAACATTCTACTAGGGGATACTATCTATTGTGTAAGTATCAAATATAAAGTAAAACATACGTTGATTTTCCACTTAGTAGCCCAGGGTTCCTCATTTAATATCTAAAGGAGGTGGGCCACTAAACAAAAAAACTTCAATCACATGAGAAAAAACACATGGACCAAGGAAAAATAATCCAATATCAAGATCCACCCCACCTTCAATTCCCATTTTACAAGTTCTCTAACCAAAGCACACACAAAATCATGAATTAAAATTCATTTAGCCATCAACACATGCATACCAAAATCAACAATAGAAAACAATGGGACTCAAAAAGGGTGTAATCATGAATAAATAAAATATTATTTGGATAAGATGCTAAATGTTCCTTTACTCTAAAACAAAGTATCACACCTTTTAATATCCCTTTTTAAAACCACCTTTAAAAATAAGATAAATTCTATAAATCATAAAAAAAATATCAATGCACCAATATGTTCTAATAAATAAAGGCATCATCAAATAACCTAACAATTAAAACATACATCCCTTAATAAAACATGTAAAACGTTTAAAACATGAGTATCCCAATGTATAAATTAAACTTCTCCTAAATAATCATGAACTGGTCATTTTTCTTGAAGAAAACCATCATTGGAATTTTAAAAAACATTTAGAATTCATAAAACAACATTTAAAATCAAACTACAATTGAAATATGAAACTCACACATTTTTTCAAAGTAAAACACTAAAATTATGAAAAACCTTCAGAAACATGAATTTTGATATCATATAATTCATTAATATAGTTCAAAAACAAATTTAAAGCATAAAAAATCAAATTAAATTTTAAATAAATGGAAATTAAATGGAAAAACTACCTCAATAGGTGTAACCATGGATTCTTTAAGAATTAAACTTTATTAGGTCTTAAGATAAGGCTCGCAACCCCTAGAAACCAAAACCCCCAATTTAAAATAACCATGTACATGATATTCAGCCCCCATGGATTCTAAAGTTGTAATAAAAGAGTGAAGAATGGATAAAACCAAGCGAAAGAGGAAGGAATATCTCTTACCTTTCAATCTAGATGAAGATTCATCAAGAAATCACCCTAGAACCACCATGGAAGAACGTAGAGGAGGATGAAGAGGGATTGGGAAGCACCTCAGTTTTACCCTTTGAATGGGGGAGGAGTTTGGGAGAAACCCCAATTAAAAAGAAGTTGAAAAGACAAAAATACCCAAACCCAAGTAGGTCACATGATTTACTTGCACAGTTTTAAAAATAATGTGATAATCATATGGTTTCCACTATCAAAAACTATAGAGTTCACATGGTTTATACTGCATATTTTTCCAAACCATGAACCGAACAATGAATCCCTATAAAAGCTCCATAAATTCCAATTTTTCATCCCAAAACACCCCTAATTCAATGTATAAATTATCCTTATTATTATAAATAAGAAAGTGACATTTTTAGGTGTCATAATTCTCACCACCATTCCACTTTATTCCCTTATAAAGTAATTAAAAACTTATATCAAAGGAAAACATCAAGACCAACTCACTAATAGGAAGGACCCAACTAAAATTTCAACTTACTAAACCTAAAACTAAGAATATGGGATGTTTGTATCCCACTCCTTGAGAGAATAATTCTTCCCTAATTTGAAACCCACCAACTAATAATCTGTTAGGAATCCATAGAGGTGTAAATGACACCAAAATAAAACCTAGGGGGTCAAATAAGAAGAAGAGTTGGTATAGCCACTCCTCTAATCTGCTTTAAATTTGAGAACTCTAACATATTCACATAACATAACTCATAAGTGCTTCTCGAGTATCGATTCAGACTAAAGAACAAAATAGAACCAACACCTCTAGAATATTTGAGTTCACAAGAGATAAAAACATATAGAAAGTACCAACTTAAAATCATCCCAAAAGATAACTCCAAAAGAATGAGGAAAAAGAAAATTTACCTACCTTAGGCCCCCACTATTTATAATTTATCTAAAATGTTCAAAAAATAGATAAATACACCCAAAAAATGATCACCACCAAAATAGACATGATTATACTAAGACAACACATTCCCTAATATCAATAGTAACACCACAAACACGAACATACCTCAACATGGAATGGAATGGTTCTATCCTTCGGTCATTATACTATATGAAAGGTAACTCGAGGCCAAGCTCACAGGACACCAAATGATGGTGATCCTAAAAGAAAATCCCAGCCTAGTGGCTCTCATGGTCTAACTGATAATTAACAGTTTATCCCCATTATCATAGCCTACACCCAATGCATCCCTATGTTACCTATCAATCATATTTGGCCCATGGTTTCCATCATACACAAATTACAACAAGAATCTTAAATCAATGAGGCATGAAAATCTCAAAAAACATGAATACATGGGAAAAATATCTTTTATCTATTACAAACAAAAGATAAAGGGTATACATAAGATATGGGAAAAGGTCCAACAAAAAAATATTACAAAAGAGAACACTTTCAAACCCACTGTTCAAATTCCACCTATTTAATGGAAGAAACACCCTAGATGTATTACTAGATCAAATATGGGTATAATACTTCTTATATTGATACTTTTTAAGCTTACAAAACCTCTATAAGTGACTGAGATAGACACACAAATGACAAGTCCTCAGAACCATCAGACAATAGGGAATAACATGTCCAGAATTTGTATAGTGAAATTATAATATTGGAATTCACTTTAATAAATTAAGATAATTTAACATATCATTGCCTTATTTTAGTTATTTCTTATCCCTCTTTCCATTTCCATTTTTTTGTTTTAGGACTTTTGGGGAAGGGGGAATTTATTACTGAAAATGACCTAATATTCGGGGATTTGTGTTTTTTTGAATTAATAGAGTTTGTGTATAAATGTATCAAAGTATTTGGATGGTTATCTATGGTTTTGCAAATATTCATAGGTGGTTTGAATTTTTTCTTTATAATCTGGACTGTGAATTTGTGGTTGGACACTTTTACATCATGAATACATCGTGAACTGGTTACATGATGTGAATATGTTGTCAGGGAGATTCCATGAACTGGCTCAGAGCATGAAAATTTTACAAGCCACAAAATTGGTTCATATCATTAAAATGTAGATTCAAATTTATTTTTAATCAAACATGGTTCCTTTTTCAGAATATCTTGTAAATCGTGAAATTCACATCATGAAAGGGTTTCACTTCATGAATAGTTATGGGCCAAAAGTTTTAACCATGCTACACATATGATTTTATTTTCATTAGACATGTAGGCTTCTCTATCAACACCTAGTATCTCTTCCAAGTGATTTTTTGGACCTCTGCTCCTTTTAGATCATTTGGTTTTGTGATTAATATTCATGGTGGATGTGTTGCATCTCTCTGAGTAAGTGATCTTGCTTATTCATTTTCAGTGGTTTCAGTAGCACTGTTGCATTACATTTTCATATCTATTGATCTTTTGGTGATGTTATTCTTGATATTTTCTAGATCCCTTGTGTTATCTTCTTATGGGGGATAGTACTTTGTTAGTTTTGGTGTGGCGGGTGAGTTTTTTATGAGATATATGTGGCCTAACCTATCTTCCAACCTTATTTGTTATGTAATAAAATTATAAGGTGTGGGAATCATAGGTAGGGACTTTTTTGTTGTTATGCATTTCTTCCAGCAGTTTTGGATCTAGTTGTGCACATGTATGACCCAATTTTGAGTTAGGTGGTTCTATCTCTATCCTATGTTGGATGAACCTTGATTGATCAAGTTTTATAAATATTTTTATAAGTAAAATTTCATGATTTATTGATTGATTTGTGTGTGTGTGTGTGTGCAAATGTTTTTTATTTGTGAAAATATTTTTCCCCTTGTTTTGGTAAAAGTAAAATGGTTATTTTAAAATCATTTTGAAATGGATTTGTGAAATAGATTTCAAGAAGGGTTTTGATGAAATGGTTTTGAAAATTTAGCACATGGGAAGCCTTGAGTACTTAGGTGGAAGGTTTAGTAATATGCCTCATCTGTTTATGTCATCAATCGATTCACTCATGGGGTGTTTATATGATCACTAGGTCTGTTGTTCTAGGGACTTGTTAGAAATTGTTGGGAGGTTCACTTTTTGGGGTGTTCTTCTACTCTCTATACTCGATTCATATGTCTAGAGACTTTATGTGTGCGATTGTCTATTTTTGGATACAAGTGTTCTAGATATCCTGGCCTGTAATGATCCTTACCATGATGTTACATGTGCTTTTGAGTTATATTGTTTGGATTTGATTACTAACTTTGATATATGTGATATTCTTTGAAACTATATTACCTTGATTATTTTAAACTATGTGAAAAGGGGAATTTTTTACCATGATTTTAATATAAAAACTTTTTAACTGATTATCATGACTTATTTTCTTTAAATACGGTCATGTTCCAATTGTTGTACAGATATTTTTTATGGAACACCTAGGTGGGATCCTACTGAGCCTATTAACCCACACCATGTGCACCCCTTAGGTGGTGTATAGACCTTATTATGTCTTTTGATGTGGGAAAGTAAAGGAACCATAATGAGGTAGTGAGGTTTTTTTCAACTGAGTTGGGTAAATAGTGGTGAGATAGTAGTATGTTGTCCGCTTATCACATGGAGTAGTTGTTTCTCATCTTTGGTTTTTTCCTTTGTTGTTAGACTTGTACCTTTGAGTTTTTTAGGTACTTTTGGATTGTATTGTTTCTGCTATTTCATTTTTGTTATGGAATCTATTTCCTATTTTTCTCTTCTGATATTTCTTCCTGCTGTGTTTGTATATATGTGTGTGTGTTTTCATCTACTTCAAGTTGAGAGAAATCATTCCCTCTCGTTGTTGTTGATGACAGGGTGCTAGTCATCAGCCCGTGGGGATCAGGAACACCCTTCAGGTATGTGATGGGTCGAGTCAAGTGCCGATTTTGGTGGGTATCAGGGTCGGTTCATTATAGATTGGTATTAGCGGAAGGTTTAGTGCTCATTATTGGGAATTTGGTAGATTAGAGATAAGATTGTTGAGACTTGATGGGTAGGTTACGGTGAGTTTCTGGCCAGCTCTTTTTTTATGAGACTCAAGTTACCATGGAATGTTGGGATGTATATCTCCTATTTTGAGTTCTTGATCTTAATCTCAATTTTTTATTATGGTTTTCTAGTTTGAACTGATATTTTCCAATCATTTTATCACTTATTATATTTTTGGTGTGTAGTGATATGCCTCTAAAACATCTTTTGTGGGTTCCATAGGAGGGTGCAGTAGATGCTCCTCAAAGTAATCTACCTTTGGATCAAAATATTATAGAGACTATTATGTGATTAGTTCTCTTCATGGATGAAAAATTATTGCATGTCCATAACACAGTTTCTGAGGTACATCCTAAAGATGCAGGAGAAATGATCGATCATAGGAGTTCTTACATGATAATCCACCATCCTTTAGAGGTATGAATGTACTTGAAGTGGTGGACTAGAAAGAAAATATTGATTAGGTATTTGACTTCCTAGATACAATTTAGAATATCTAGGTGAAGTGAATGACATTCAGACTCAAGGATCCCATCAAGCGATTGTGGGATTAAATAGTACAAGTGGATAGACATGTCGGATTGGACTAGAATTGTTTTAAGAATCTATTCTTCTAGTAGTTCTATCTAGATCCTCTAATGATGGAAAAGTATCTGGAGTTCCTATCCTTATATCATGGAGAGCGTTTAGTTTCATCATACACCAATTGGTTCACATATTTGGTTAGTTTCTCTCTATAGGTAGTAAAGAATGATCATTCGAAGGATCAGAAGTACCTATAGGTTTTGTGATTGAATATCATATCATGGGTATTTATGCTGAATATTAATAACTATATGGAGATGGTAGATATATATATGATGGGAGAGATGGATATGGAAGGAAAGGTTGTAAATTCTTCCCATTCTCTTCAACCTAATGGAAATTTTAGTGGTGTATAGGGAAGGAAGAGTAAGTGGCATGAGCAACGTAAGGGTGGTGGAGGTAGTTCTCAGCAATGGGAATCCTCCATACCATTAGATATATCCAATAGTGTTCCCATACCTTGCAATAAATGTGGAAAGTTCAAAAACACCCAAATTTCTTGTAATGCACCTACAAATATGTGTAATGTTTGTGGATACTATGGCTATTTGTAGATATTCTATCAGGCTATGTATATGCCTCATTATAGTCAAGGATCGTTAGCTCCGAAGGCTATTGTGGCATGGTCAGATGATTGAAGTAGTATAGAGATCCATCCATAAGACTTAGGAGTAAGGAACATTCACATAGTGGATGAGTTTTTTATGGAGGTTGATGCGGGACCAACAACATAGAGAGGTACCATCTTTATTGCATCTTCTATAGTAGTTTCTTTATATTATATCTGTTCCTCCCACTCATTTATTTCTGCCCTATTTTTTAGTATGAGTAACCTTATAAAAGAGCTCATGTACTTTTTATAGAGTTAGTGACACCTCTTGGGAATAGGAAATCACAGGGGTTTTGGTTCCCTTCTTGTTCTCTATCGATACCAGATACAGATTTAGTTTGGGATTTACTTGTTCTCGGTCTGTATCTATTTGAAATCATCATCATAAAAGATTGAATTATTTCTCACCATGATAAGATTGATTTTTATCATTAGCATGTATTTCTCTTGGATACCAATAGGGGATATTGAGTGTTTCAGGGAGAGTGGTATCCAAGGTCTGGTCTTAAAGGACCTTCCCTCCCAGATCATGGGATTTGGTTTTCTGTTGTAGTAGTTGAGCCCAATGACATTTCTTCTATTTTTGATCTTCTTCATATTTTTTTGGTACTTTCCAGATTTTTTTCCAGAAAAATTCTCCAGTCTTTCTCCAAAGAGTGAGTTAGAGGTCATGATTGATCTTGTGTTAGGTACACAGTTAGTTACAATACCCTCTTATCATATGGAACCAGTAAATCTAAAAGATATCAAGATTTAGTTGGATGATCTTGTTGAGAAAAGTTTCATTCACACTATTTTTTCTCCTTGGACAGCCTCTATACACTTTTCTAAGAAGAATGTAGAGATATGGGAGACCATATCTCTCTAGAAATCAAGATCGCTTAGGGATTTTCTACTCGTTTTCTTGGATATTCATCTGCATGGCAGATTTTATCATGACTAGGGGATTTTAATCTCATTATTTTTCGACCCCCCAGATGAAATATATGCCTAATGCGCAAGATCTCATGGAGGAAAATATAGAAGATGGTGTCCCTGATGGAAGTTTTCATACTCGTTCGTTCTCCAGTAGAACGTAGGTGACTCCATTCCTTGATGACCTAAGGAGTACTAATATGGGAAAAAGCATCACAATGAAGCCTCCCCTCTTCAAGAGACTTGATGATGGTGCTTTTCTAGTGGAAGTAGTCTCGGATTCTCTTCAACAATGCATGGAGCTATGCAAATTATCTGTTGTGGGCTGAATTTCCTATCTTAAAGGTGACTACCCCAGGCCCTAACCTGATTTACATTTTCATATTGCACATTGCTGGAATACTTCAAACTGGAAATTGATTCCAATAGGTAAAGGCTATTTTCACATTATGCTAAAATCACATGAAGATCTAGAGAAGGTTTGGAAGATAGGAAACCTTAATCTAAAACCAGGATTTCTTAAATTATATGATTGGGACTATGGTTTCAACCTGCACAAATATAGGAATACCATGGCACAAGTTTGGGTCAAACTAAATGGCCTAAATTGGTTCTTTTGGACTCCAAAAATAGTAAATGATATTGTATCCTATATTGGATCACCTCTCAAAAATTTTCAAAAAACCTTAAATGCTGACCTTGGCCTCTTTGCGAGAGTAATGGTGGAAATAAACTTAGATTCAAAGCTGTCCAACACAATTAATTTCAATGCTAATGACTACAAAACTAAAATTATAATATAATATAAAAGAAAACCTCCCTTTTGTGAACTTCTCAAGATCATTGGACACACAATATCTAATTGTAGGTTGGTTAGGAAGCAAGTAAATCATCCAACTGAAAATAAATGGAAAGAAATAATGAAAAATAGGAAAGATAAAGCTTCCATGTTAGATATACCTGATCCTCCCAAAAAAACTGAAGTATGGGTGGAAAATCACACAACTTGGTACATTTAGAATATAATTTGGGTATAATCTGAGAAGATGTCATTGAATAGGAAGATAACTCTAATAAAGAAAAACCCCTCTTAGAAGAAATAAAGAATCTAGTTCTAGATACTATCAGGCTTTCCAATCACGAACCTGAGAAATCAGACCTTAGTACCTATCAACCTAAGCAGGTTTTGTGCTCTAATTTCATGAGTAATTCTATACATGCACTGGACAGGAGAGATTAAACACCTCTAAACAAACAAAATCAATGCAATGCATACAACACACGCAATGCAGATTTTTACATAGGCTCAACCTCTGTGAAAACTATGGATTCACAAACCTCCCCATCTTTGGGTACTGGATAGATCCAAGAACTCCCCTCCTTAAAGGCCACTTCTACTCTTGGGAAGAATAATGAGATCAAAATTAAAGTTAATGATTTAGATTATTTTCCCATTGATCACAACATTTCTGATAATAGCTCTAAATGTCTGGAGATCACTGACCTATCTTCTAGCCTGAATGTTGTTCAAAAAATTTTATAGACCAGCACTTCTAAGATTAATGAAACTGTTAACAAGACCCTGAAATCTATAAAACCTGGTAAATGGAATACACCCTCAGTACAAGACCCTCTGAAAATGTAGGATAAAAAAACTGAGCAGATGCAGTTTCTTCCACCTTCAATGGGAACTATCCAAACCTCTTCTTTCATGGAGGTCTTTTGTGTGGAGAAGCCTTAAGAAAACCCCTCAATCCCTTGCACTGTACTACAATAGGATTTAGTTATCTCAAAGGATCCACCTCTTTTATCTATTGATAGTCTGAATACCAATGCTGAAAAACATGGGAGCATGCATACCCGCTCAATGGATGTTCAGGCCAAATCACAACCCCCTAATAACAAAGTTCACAAAACCACTGCTCAAGCCTTGGAATATATAAAACATGTAACGGAGAATTCACCCTCAGTATAGGATACTATGACAATGAAGGCCAACAGTAACTCTAATGAGAAGATGCAGTGTTTTCCATCTTCTCTAGACACTATCAAACTACAGAATCCTCTTGTTTCTAGTGTGGAGAAGATAATGGTAGACTCTACAGTCTCCTGTAATGTTCAAAAGCAGGACATAGAGGCACCAAATGATCCAGGTACACCTATTCCTCTTTCTATAATCTCTCCTTTTGTTAGTTCTCAAACTATAGAAAATGTTGATAATCTAGAGAACTCTAGAAACCTAACATCTAATCAAAATAATAGCCCTTCGATGTTTTGCAACCAGAACTGTATAGACTCAGAACTACATATCTCATTAAATAACCCTACAAAGGGGAATGTTAAAGTTAAAAATTCAAACAGCCCCTCTGCCAAATCTACCAATGAACAATAACAGACCACTAATAGTTATAATGCACAAAATTTTAAAAGGTATTATAGAAATAAAGGTTCTGGGAAAAATGAAAAGGGGAGTTCTGACTCCAAATTCAAGTTCAAATGAAGATTTTATTTTGGAATTGTCACGGTATTTCCAACTCTGACACTTTTACTGTTCGAAAAAGAATGGTTAATACTCATCATCCTATGTTATTTTTTATTGTTGAACCCAAAATTTGTAAATCTTCTAAATATTCTCATTTATGTCATCATAATTATATTTTTACGGGTTCAATCAAAAATATATCCAATATGGAATCTCTATGGATTTGTTCACATTCTTCATTACAGAATGTTAGCATTTTCAATGTCTCTAATCATATATTTACTTGTAATTTTAATATTGATGGCACACAATTATTTTTCTCTTTTTTTTATCCTAATAATAAATACCAATAAATGAGAACTCTATAGAATGACCCTTTATATCTATGAACTAATATTAATGCCCCTTGGTTTCTTATTGGAGACTTTAATTCCATTCTCAACGTAAGTGAAAAAATTGGACCATCTCATGCTTCTATATCTTCAAGAGAATTTAAAACCTCTATTGATGACAAAAATATGATTGAAATTAACCTCACTGGTGAAAAATACACTTGAAATAGAATACATTACAATTGAGTGGTTGCCTCCAAGTTAGATAGTGCGTTCATTAATGTCCAAGATTTAGATAAGTGGGACACAATATCAAGCACCACTCTCCAAAAGATGAACTATGATCATCACCCCATTTTGGTCAATATCTCCACCAAAGACATGAAACCACATCTACCTTTCAGATTTAACAATTCGTGGTTCTTTAATTTCTATTTCACCAATGTCATCCAAAACATTTGGTCTCCCATGTCGCACACCAATGATGCCTTTTCCAGTACTATTAAATTGAAACATCTCAAACAAACTCTAAAAATTTGGTGTAGCTTCAAGGCCAATCAAATTAACAATGACATCATTCTTCTTGAGGAAGAACTAAATGATCAACAAAACAATAATACTAGTTCTGACCATAGCACTGATCCAACTCAAGAAAGAAACCCTGCGGTTAAAATTTACTCTTTGCTCAATTTTAAAGAAAATATGAGAAAACAAGCATTTAAAGTTAAATGGTTATCATATAGTGAAATAAATACCAAGTTATATAACTCTATTCAACGAATCAGGAATAATTTTAGGTTGTTGACCTTTCTAAATGATGAGGATAAGCTTCTTGACAAAGAATATGACATTGCCCACAACATAGTCTCCTACTATTAATACCTCTTCATGGTCCTGATATCAACAAAGTTATCCTTCCTGAGATCATTCTTATGGTGATCACTGATAAGGAAAACACTTCCTTATTTCTACCCCTTTGGACCAGGAAATTAAGAACACCATCTTTAGTTTGAATTCTGATAGTGCTCCAGGTCCTGATGGCTTCAACAATGGGTTTTTCCAAAATTATTTGGATGTGATTCATTTTGATGTTTTTAATCTTGTCAAATCCTTTTTTCCAAAGGTATTATCCCTCATGCTCTTAATTCCCAGTTTCTCACCTCGATCCCAAATGTTGATAATGGTTCTGATATTCATCTATTTAGACCCATTTCTCTCATTAACACTGTTTATAAAATCATCACCAAAATAATTGCAAATATACTTTCAACTATCATGGGAAAATTGTATCCTGGAATCAATTTGGTTTTATCAAGGGTAGATACATTCAAGATTGCATCTGTCTTTCCTCGGAGTGTGTCAATAACTTGAACAAATCTAATAAAGGAGGAAATATTTCTTTCAAACTTGACATCAAAAAATATTTTGACACCATGGATTTGAACTTTATCTTCAAGTTTCTTCAAGGTTTTGGTTTTAGTGTCTCGATTATCAACACAATCAGAACACTTTTCAATTCGGTGTTTATATCCATTTTGGTCAATGTATCTCACAATGGCTATTTTAAATGCTCCAAAGGTGTTAGACAAGGTGACCCCCTTTCTACCATTCTTTTCTCGATATAGGAAGACTATCTTAGTCGCTTGATCACCCATTTGGTGGACCAGAATAAGTTGAAGCCCATCCTTGTTTATAGGAATGTGAATGCTCCCACCCACCTTTTTTATGCTGATTATATCATCCTTTTCATTCAAGGTGATAAAAGAAACATTCTTAATCTCAAAACTATACTCTCTCACTATGAAACTATTTCTGGTCAAACCATTAGTTGAGATAAATCATGCATCTTCTTTGGGAATAATTTTCCTCCCAACAAAAAATGTAACATCATCAATATCCTTGTTCTGAAAGAAGGTACTCTCCCTTGCACTTATATTGGTGTTCCCATTTTTTGGGGTAGACTAAAGTCTAGACATTTTTCACTAATTTTTGACCAAATTATAAACTAGCTCTTATCTTAGAAAGGTAAATCTCTCTCTATGACAGGTAATACTTTCCTTTTCAAATCCACTATTGTCTCCAAGATGGTCTACTTCATGATGGTTTACAAATTTCTCGTTGGTCTAATAAAAAAAATAAACACTACTATAAAGAACATCATCTAGACTGGTAGTACTCTTAAAAGAAAGCTTGTGACTGTCCCCTGGTCAACTTGTTGCAAACCTATTGAAAAAGGTGGTATCAGTATTAAAAATATAAAATATTTTAATTAATCCCTACAAGATTTTCTCACTTAGAACCTTTTTCACAATACTTCAGAAGCTATTAATTTACTCAAAAATATATTTCTTGACAAACTTAAGATGGGAAAATCGAATTTCATGAGCTCGTCCATTTGTCTATACATCAAAAAATCCTTATACAATATTAGGAATAATTCCAGATGGATGGTCTCGAGAGATTCCGATATGAAATTCTGGTTGGACAACTGGACTGGCACAACCTTAATTTCCATGATATCTCTGGATCAAGCCCCTAATAACATCAACTACTCTATTAGAGAAATGATAAACTCTCAGCCTGATCACCTCCCTGATACTATTCTAAGCGTAATTGATAACTACTTTTTCACTAACACTAATGACTTCATAATTTGGGAACCTACTCGAAATGGGATTCTTAATTATAAAAATTTCTACAATCATTATTTTTGAAACTCTAAGAGTGATTATAGTTGGATAAAAAATTTCAACAAGCCTTGGATTAAACCTTCATGATTCAATCTCATTTGGAGTCATGTTCACAACAGAGTTCCCACATAGACTTGACTTTAATATTTTGGAATCCAACTCTTCTCTAAGTGTAAAATATGTAACCAACATAGAGAAAATGCTAACCATATCTTTCTTTCTTGTTCTACTGCTTCTGCTCTTTGGAAATATATTCTTGAAATTTTTATTGAATATGGTTAATTCTTGACTCCTTCAATAATCAAATAAAGAAATTTGTAGAAATGGAAGGCTATCAGAAAATTAAGAATATTTTCCTAACTATAGTTTCTAAGATTCATCATGTGATCTGGTATGATCAGAATGCTATTATTCATAATAATTACTCACCCAATCAAAATTCAGGTCAAATTTGGATCTTTATTTCCATATATGAAGCTTCTTCGATACAAAAGGGACATTGTCACAACATTGTGCATGACCTTGGTATTCTGTGACGTCTTTGGATTAAAGGAAATTTCAGTAAACCTCGGAACACTCTGGAAGTTTTCTAGAGAGATCCTCTTCCTAGACAGTTCAAAATCAATATTGATGGTTCCTCTAAAGGCAATCCGGGTCCCATGGGATGTGGAGATATCTACAGAAATCACCTTGGTCATATTTTAGGATGCTTCATGGGAATAAATTTCATTTCCACCTCTCTTGAAGATAAGATGTTGAGTTTAATTCATACTATTGATTTCGCCAAGAGCCTTGGATGGAACTACCTCTAGACCGAAAGTGACTCAACAACCATCATGCAAGCGATTTGGAATGGTATAGCTCATATCACTTGGACAGTTAATACCCATTGGATGGATTGCACCCGTTCACTTAATGATCTAAATTATATCATCACACGTGTTTATCACGAAGAGAACATAGTTGCAGATGGCCTAGCCAACATGGGATTAACCCGTGACATTACCTGGTTCAAAGACCTCCCTGCTGATCTTATGACCTTACATGAAAAATATTGTAATTTGATTCCATATTTTAGACCCTTGTAATCCCCCCTTTATATAATAATTGTGCTTTGGTCTTTTTGGGCCAAGGCATCATCTCCAAAAAAGACAATTTGCTAAGAATTAATATGGTTCACTCTAATTGTGTGTGTACTATCATAAGTTAAATCGGGTGACAGTTAAGAAAAAGTATCATTTTCCCCATGTGGATGTTTTATTCATACAGTTAAATAGGGTAAATTAGTTTTCAAATATTGATATTTGGTCATGTTACTATCATCTCAGAGTTCGAGAGTCTGGTGTACTAATTATGGCTTCTGAGAGTGGTTATGGACATTAAAAATATCTTTTGATGTCTTTTGTTCTGGCTAACACTCCTATAGTTGTTGTGGATTGGATAGAATAGATATTTCATGAGTATATCAACACCTTTGTGGTAGTGTTTGCGGATGATATTTTGGTTCATTTGTGATCTGAGTGTGAGAACGAGCACCATTTGAGTTTGGTTCTAGAAATCTTGAGGATTCATTGTTTGTATATAAAGATTTCAAAATATAGTTTCTGGATCCACGAATTGAAGTTCTTAGGGCATGTGATTTCTCATCGTGTCTTATTAGCTGATCCTAAGAACATGAATATTGGATTTTTATGGGAGGATCCATGGAACATCTTTTAGATTTAGAGATTTATTAGCCTTAGTGGATACTATCTATGATTCCACAAGGATTTCTCTAAGTTGGTGTCACCTTTGAATACTATTACTTGGAAAGGGGTGAAATTCATATGGGACAAAAAAAATTAGTCTTATTTAAATGAGTTGAAATGAATTCCAACATCAGCTCTTATTCTAATATTACCTAATCTCGATAAGGGGTATGTGGTGTATTTTAATGCTTATAATGCTCGTATAGGTTGTGTGCTTATGTAGGATGATCATGTTGTGGATTATGGATCTCTTCAGCTATTGATATATGAAAGGAATTACCCCACTCATGATTTATATCTTTTTGCAGTAATTCATGATCTTAAGTGTTGATGGAACTGTCTCTTTGGGGAGAGGTTCACAGTCATTTCTAATTATAATAGTTTGAGATATATCTTTTCTTAGAAATACTTGAATCTTGAACAAAGACGGTGGTTGGAATGTCTTTATACATTTGAATTCAACATCACCTACACCCTAGGGAAGGGGAATGTCATTGAGGATTCTCTTTGCAGGAAAGTACCATTGTAGGCTGTTTTGGAATTGAAGGAGGAGTGGAACCTTGTGGGACTCTTTTCACATTTACATATAGATGCTCATGAGGATTTTTCAATAATGTTTCTTACCAGAGTTTATTTTTCATCATCTCTCCTTGAGTTTATTCTGCATGGTTAGTAGGATGATGATGAGTTTAGAGAAATTCGAGAAACCCTTTCAGTGGGGAGACCATTTATGGTTGGTCTCTCCCTTTAAAAGGTATTCTCTATTTTGGGGATCCGTTTTTCATCCTATCATCATTGATGAGTTCAATTTTTTTATTATCATAGTTATTCATGGGTCGTTCATCTAGGCACTATGATGATGTATCATGACATAATACAACAATTATAGTGGTCTATTATGAAGCATGACATTGTGGATTATGTGTCCCTTTGTTACACCTACAAACTGATAAAGGCGGATCATCTAAAACATTCTACTTTTCTCTAGTCTCTACTAGTGATGGTTTGGAAATGGGGTGAGGTGTCCATGGACTTTGTTTTTATATTACCATGGACTCCTTGAGGGAATAATTCTATTTGGGTGGTGATTGATCATTTTAGAGAGTTAGTTTCTTTAATTATGATCCAGGACACAACTAAATTTTAAGAATTAAGGAAGATATATATGTAGAATATTATGAGGGTACATGGAATTACCTATGCCATTGTTTCATATAGGGATCCTAGGTTTGAATTATGGTTCTGGAAGAGTATCCAGGAGGTGATGGGGACTCCGGTCAGGTTGAGTATAGCTTACCATCCACAAATAAATGGTTAGACAGAGTATGCTATTTAGATTCTAGAGGATATTCTCTACGCCTACATCTTGGATTTTGGTGGATTGTGGGATATCCATCTAGGACTGGTTGAGTTTTTTTATAAAAAAAGTTACCAGTCTTCAATTAGAATGTCTCCATTTTAGGCTTTGTATGATCACCCATGCAGGTCACCTCTTTGTTGGGAAGAGGTAGATGTGGCCTCTTTGGTTGGACTAGTTCTCGTTCAAGATACATCAGCAAGAATTCGGGAAATATTTTAGTGTTTGGTTATATCTTAGAGTTGGTAGAAATTGTATATTGATTTTTAATTTTGTCATTTATATTTTTCCATTAGTATCCAAGTTTCCGTGGTAGTTTCTCCTTGGTTGGGTCATTGTCATCTTATAAAATAGTGGAAGTTATATTTGAGATATGTTGGACTATTTTAGGTTACTAAGCATCTTGGGAAGGTTACTTATTGGTTGTCAATTCTAGTTTAGTTGATGGTTATGCATGATATTTTCCATATATCTCATCTAAGTAAATATCATCCTAATCTCTCTCATGTTATGAGTTGGTAAGGGATTGAGTTAGATCCAAAAGTTTCTATTGTAGATCAGCTTGTGCAGATCATTGACTCTCATGTGAAAGTCTTTCATGGTAAGTATATCCCATTAGTTAGAATATTATAGAGACATGGATCAGATTCTCATGAGACTTGACAGCAAGAAGAATTAGTGAGGGAGTAGCGGACCCACCTATTTATGGAGCTCCATTATTCCACATGACTTCCTAGGGATATAAATTCTTATGGTGGGGAATTTGTATCATCATGTTACCTTCTTTTAGATATTTCTTATCGCCTTTTCATTTACCTTTCTGTTTTCATTCATTTTGGGACTTTCAAGGATGGAGAGAATTTTTTAGGGGAAATGACCTAAAGTTCATATAGGTATGATTGTATTAATTAATGGAGTCTGGGTATAAATGTATCAAAGGATTTTGAGGGTTCTCCATGGATTTGGGAAGCTTCATATGGGGTTTAAGTTTTTTCTACTGAATCTTGTCTGTGAACTACATGTTGCACACTCACATTGTGAACTTGTTACACGATGTGAATCTGATTCCAAGATGATGTCATGAACTGATTTAGAGTGTAAAATTTTTACAATCCATGAAACAAGTTCATGTCATAAATTATTCAATACTAGTTATTTTTAATTGATGGTGATGCCTTTTTTGGTGTATCTTGTAAATCTTGAAATTCCCACCATGAAAGGGTTTCACATCATGAATGGTTTGGGACCAGTAGTTTTAACCATGTTTCATGTATGATTTTTTTTAATTCAACATTTATGATTCTCTCTTTAAAACTAGGATCTCTCCTGAATTTTTATAGGGACCTTTGCTACTTTTAAATCATTTCTTTTAGATGTTGATCTTTATGGTGGATGTGTTGAGTCTCTCCTGGTAAGTGATCTTTCTTCTTAATTTTCATTGGTCATAGTAGTGTCATTGTGTTATGTTTTTAGATTCGTTGATATTGTGGAAATGTTCTTCTTGATCCTTCTAGAACTATTGTGTGATCTTATTCTGGGGGTTCATCCTTTAATTATTTTGGTGAGGTGTGTGTGTTTTCTCTAAGGAGTGTGTGACCTAAGCTCTCTTCCAACCTTAGTTTTTATGGAATGTGATTCTAAAGTGTTTGAATTATAGGTAGGGACTTTTATTCTAGTTAAATCCTTCTAGTGGTTATAGATCCAGTTGCAGACACGTGTGACCCAAGTTTTAGGTAGGTGGTTTCTTCTCTAACCTATGTTAGATAAACCTTGATTGATCTAGTTTTATAAATTGTTTTATAAATAAAATGGAATGATTGACTGATTTATTTTTGTGTGTGTTTGATAATGGTTTTTTGGTGAAAATATCATTTTCCCCATGTTTTGGAAAAAGTAAAATCAGTGTTTCCCGAGAATTGTGAAATGGGTTTTTGAAATGTCATTCAAGTAGGATTTTGATGAAATGGTTTGGAAAATGTGGCACATGGGAAGACTTGGGTACTTAGGTGGAATATTTAGTAATTGGCATTTTCTGTTGATACAATCAGGGGGTTCACTCATGGGGTGTTCCTCTTCTCCCTAGGCCTATTGTTCTAGGGACTTATTAGACAATTTTGGTAGGTTCACTTTATAGGGCGTTCTTATGATCTCTAGATTCAAAGCATGTGTCTAGAGACTCGACGTGTGTGCTTTTATATGTCTGGGTATGAATATTCTTACTATCTTGACCTATATTAATCATTGGTGTGATGTTACTTGTATTTTTGAGTTATAATGCTTGGATTTGATTACCTTCTTTGATATATTTAATATTCTTTGAAATTTGTTTACCTGGATCATTTGTAACTATTGGAAAAGGAGAATCTTTTTCCATGATTTTGATATAAAAATTGTTTAATTGATTATTATTCCTTGTTTTATTTAAATTTTAGCATGTTCAGATTGTTTTTTAGAGACTTGTTATGGAACACCTGGGTGGGATCCTACTAAGCTTGTTAGATCACACCCTATTACCCCCTTTGGTGGTGCATATACCATGTTATTTATTTTGATATAGGGAAATGTAATGTTCCATAGAGAGGAAATGAGGTTTTTATCAGCTGATTTGGGTAGATGGTTGTGAGATAGTGGGATTTTGTCTTCTTATCACATGGAGTTGTTGTTTCTCATATTTGGTTTTGTCCTTTTATTATGGGCTTGTACCTTGGAGTTTGTTCATCTACTTTTGGGTTGGATCGCTTATGCGGTTTCTTTTTTTCTATAGAATATATTTATTATTTTTCTATTCTATTATTTATTCTTTCTATATATATATGTCATGTTGTCTACTTTATGTTGGGAGAAATAATTTCCTCTGGTTTTTTTATCCCCGGTTGTTAGTCTCCAGCCCATGGGGAATGGGAATGCCCTTCGAGTATATGACGGGTCAGGTTAGGTGCTAGTTTGGTTGGGTATCTAGGTTAGTTAATTATAGAGAAACTAATTAAGAAGGTGGTTTTTCATCATCATCACGTTCCTACTCTCACTCCCCACTATATAGATGAGCCTTACTAACACCATCTAGGGTTAAAGAATCACTTTCACCAGGATACCCCACCAACAATACCTCATTTATGATAGCCTTATACATCACTTCCATGCAAGAAGTTAGGACACACTATACTAAGACCAGAGAAAAGGCCTCTTGCAAAGAACCAAGTCTTCCTTGAGTTATCAATGACCAACTATATGGACAAAGGGACTAATCCAAGGAAACATTCAACATATTACTTCACTTAATGATCATCCAAATGAACACCCAAGAACTCTAATGCCTTTTTAACTCTTCATTCCTTGGGATAAAACCACTGGATGAAGGTGTCCTTGAAATATCCCTAAGACAAAACCTCAAATAGTTTAGTGTGGATAGTGAGCCTCCACCAATTCAAACTCAACCCTTAAAACATGGTGGTACACCTCTCCCTAGTGGTTTTTAGAGTTCCTAGTGAATCAAAGATCTCATCAACCTTAGTTATCCACTCCATCACCTCCTTGGATACTTAGTATCTACTAAACACTGGTAGATACCGATTCATAAAATCTCATGCATGATCCAAGAACCAAGATAAATGTGGCCCTTCCACTCCATAAAGAGTCTAGGTAGAGTTAAATAAAAGAAATAAAACTCATGGATAATTAAGAAAACTACCTGAAGCATTCCCTCCTTAACTTATCAATTCCTTTTTGGGATTCATATTCTAAAATATCACAAAAACAAAAAAGTTAATCAAACCACCACAAAACTCAATAAAAGGGATGAAAAATCATAAACCAATAAATAAATATTACAAAATAACTTTTATAATCTTATTCCTAAAATTTCTAAAAAGATATTCTTTCCACTTTAAAACACTACATGGGTTTATCAAAATACTTTTTAATAATAAGAAAAGCCACAAAAAATGAATTTCATTATTATAAAAGTTATACCATACTTGAAATCACCGCTTTTATCTTGAAGCCAATAAAATTTCTTCCTTGAAACAAAACACAAAAAAATCATTTCATTCACTTAAATCATTCATGATAAATTTCAAAACTTTTCATAAAGGTAACAAAAAACACCCAAAACATTATTTTAAAACAAACTTAAATACCAAAGCATAATACATTACATTAAAATTTGATCAAAAAAACTTCATGGTCAATTAAAATTCAACTAAATTACTCATAAAAATTATCATAAATCATAATATATTTTTAAAGCACTAAAGGAGTGAAAAAATAAATTTTAAAAACTTTCTCCATTGTGTGTGGTTTGATCGAAATATTTTTCAGACCATGTGCTAACCATGAAAATACTACTAAAGGTTTCCCAAAATAGTTTCACATGATTGATTCATGGTTTGAAAAACTATTCTCCCCCTATATTTCCCCTAATTTTACTAAATAATTATTAATTTACTGAAAACATTTCTCATTATCTCCCTAAAACTCAAATTAGTAGAAACCCAAATAAAACAAATATCAATAATAAACAAACAAAAATCCAAAATTCAAAAAATAAACTCTCAACCTCCCATGGTAACTAAAGACTTAGTGCAAAGAATAGATTTCTAGGCACTCCTCTGCACCCACTAATTAAGCCCTAATGGTCTTGTCTTATTTCTATTTTTGACCCTCAAATAACAAGATTTCTCTGATAGCATTTTTTTGTAAAGAACGGTTTGTGATACAACTAATACTAAGAGGGGGAGAATCAGTGTTGGGGACTTTTTAATAAAATTTCATATTTTAATCCTTATACCTCTTAGACCTATTAGGATCTTTATTCTCATAATCTCTTTTCCCTATCGCATTCAAGTATATGAAATTAGTAAAAATATCACATGATATTTTTACAAGGTTCACTGCTTAATAAGATAAGTTACATCCTTGGCATGGTCGAAAATAATCCTATCTACACACCACTAGAAAATAATCCTTTTGTGTGGTTAAAATGAGTAGGATATACCCTTACACTCATGAAGAACTTTTAAAAAATCCAATATAGCGTGTTTTACATCTCTTGGATGGATCTTTATACATCATCCCAATACAATCTTATTCTTTTTTATGAGGGTTTGTAACACCTAGAAATTCCTCCACTAGTTGAGTCATGTCTAATTTCATAGTTTTTCTTTGTTCTTCCATAGCATTCTTCTTAACTTTGTTACTTACACAACAGCATACAAGAAACACCACTTACTTCTTCCCAATAGAAAACTTGATAGTTGTACCTTATTATTCTTCTATTAGTCACAATATTATGAATGTGGTAGACATATGAACTGAATTATATCTGACCAAAATGATGATCAACTGATATCAATTTGATCAGTCACTTCCTCTTCTCCAATTGATCTCTGACACACAAATATATGAAATAGTGTATATAAATTTCCTGATCTCTCTTTCTTATTCAATACAAAACCAACTGCATTGAATCAACTTCTTCATATTCTTTTAGGAATCGCAAACTTCCTTTGTGATTATTAAAACAATAATAATCAGCTCAAGACAACATCATCACAATTTGTTTCTTCTTCTTTGATAAAAAATATTAGTGGTGAATATAGTATCAATTATCTTTCACGTGTTTTTAGTTTGTGTAAATTTCTTATACAAACTATTTTAGTCTTTTTAAAAACTTCCTTGTACTCACCATAAATTGTTGTGTATCCTCTGAAAAAATTCTTCCCTTCGTGAATTGTCTCCATGAACTGTTCCTGTGAAATGTATGCCAAAAACTATGTTGGAGAACTATCACCACAAACTTCCTTGAACTATATGGCACAAGATCTTCATGAACAGCCTTCTCTTCTGCGAACTACCTCTGCCTCATGGATGTAAAATTCTCCATGTACCGCTCCTTCTCTGGGAACAGCCTTAGCTATGCAAGTTGCTTTCCTTTCCATGGACTTCTTCTTTCTTTGCGGAATACCTCTGCTTCTGCAGACCATCTCCTATACCATGAACCATTTCTTCTTCCGCAGACCATCTCATCTTCTGTGGACTGTGTCTTCTTACAAAGATAACTTTGTCCTTCGTAGGATATTTCATCACGAACCCATCTCCTTTGTATAATTCTTCCTCATAAACTCTTCCGAACTTAGCCAAATTCTTCCTCAGAGCGAAGATGTTATCTTATGAAAATTACTCACTTAATGATGGGGTTAAGATCCATTATATATGAAAATAAATCCACAAATCTTGCTAATTTTATTTACCCAAATTTCTAATGTGGTACATCCTTCACCACATACCTTGCACGTCCCGCGAACCATTTTCCCTACGTGGTTCACATACCTCCTTCCTTCCTTCAAGGTGGCCAAAATCACCACCTAAATTTCTCAAATGACACCACTCACCACTAAATGTTTTCCTCCCACAAACTACAAACCTCCCATGAATCATGATCCACCTAAGAACTATTTCTCCTACGCAGTTCGCATACCACGCTTCACAGAATCCTTCCTTTGAAAATTTTCATTTTCCACTCCATGTACCTCATATGAATTATGTGAAATATCATTTGCAGTCCATGTACTAAACTCCATTGACTCATTTTCAAAAACTCTTTTCCAAAATAACAAACTCTCGATTTTGAGGCCCAACCATTTGGAAAACACAGGGAAATGGATCCACCTTAAGATTTGCCTTGACAAGAACACACATGCTGCTTCATTGTCATACAGCTTATTCAAAAAACAAATTATTTCATCATGAACCTTATATTTTCATGATATATAGTCTTTGATGGAACATCTTATCATTTTAATATTTTCTGAGTAAAGTATTGTAACTCTCCTACTTTCTATCAATATATTTCTTTCCAATAAAAACTAAATACGATTGGCAACACCTTTTCTCCCCCTTTCCTTCATAAGGCTTGCATCCCAATTTCTCTACACAACTTATGATATTTGTGAAATACAAATTATAAAAGCATCATCATATTTTTCTATGATATTTATTCATCCATGAAATCCATAACAATTCTCTAGGAATCACCATGAAACTCAATGTCTTCAAACAATTCACAGGTTTTCTTGGAATATCAAGACTTGAGGACTTCATTAAATCACCATTAACTTTGGAACTAATTCATCATATTGAAAACAATGATATATTCATATCTCATTGAAAACCACTGAGAACCAATGAAAATCAGTTGAAAATAAATAAAATCCATACACAAAGTAGGCACAAAATTTGTAATGAACCAACCTAGGTCAACCTGACATGTCACTCGAGTTAGTCAACCATAAGGCCCAAGGAATGTTCCTAAATTCACTAGGATAGAAACTAGTGTTGGGGTATCACAGGTGACTACATGGAAATTAATTCACCCTCAAGAAACAAGGACAAATAATGGGTTCCAACTAGAAACCTAGCATAGTTTTTTCATACATTAGATAACCATGCTATGAAAATAAGTAGTTACTAAAACAAAAACATATAAACATTGAATAATAGTAAGGAATGACCATAATATTTTACCAAAACATTTCCCAAACCATAAAAACTATTTTATACAAATATTTTACATACTATTATAAGGAAACAAAACTAAAACAAAAAATTGATGTTTGAGGAGGCCGATACATAACACAACCCAAACCAGTCTAATAAAGTTGGGAGACAAACCCCACCACCATGTGAATCTGAAGTATCCATCATAAATCAACATCACCAACTTCCTAAAAGAGATATTTTACAATCTAAATGGAAAACCAAGACCTAATAAACCTAAAAAAGACATAAAGACTGCATACCCACTAATGTGACTATGTAGGGGGTGAGCCAACACCAAGTAGAATACCACCAAGAGTCCATTTCACACCTTTGATAAAAGAGACCAAGAATTATATCTTGAACATAAGTGATGGAAAATTAGGTTTTCATTTAATTTACATTATATGAAAATAAATAAATGAAACCTCATGTCCTTTATTAAAACATACAATTTATAAAACATGCCTCAAATATGTCTTGACAAGGTGTTATCATTCCAAAAACCAACCATTCCCCTTTAAAACATATTTTATTCAAAGAAACCAAGTTAAAATTTCCCTTTTAATTTTAAAATGTCACCTTTGAAAAAAAAGTTACACATATATTTAAAAAAACTTCAAAGGGATTTCATTGATGTATAGCACTAGAAAAAAAAATTACCCCTTTTCCTTTGAAAACTTAACACATACTCTTAGAATATAAGGAACAAGGGTAAACCATAATATAATGTAAATACAAGGAAATTAATAAATGAATGAAAATAATTGAATTGATAAAAACTAATCAACAACATGTCTTAACCCAAAAAAATAGATCAATACATAAAGGTAAGTTAAATCAAATAAATAAGCAACTTACATGATAATAAATAATAAGGAAACATGATATATGAAATATATCATGAGGAAACATCATATATACTAATGGTAAAATACTCTATGTTCATAGGTGGAACCAACTTTCAATGGGTTAGAAGACCCATAACTCATCACCTAAATTTCTCTCGACTAGCCCCATCAGTGACATATCCCCTTTCCAGGTAATAACATTCAACTAGAGGCTAGTATACGGTGTTTAAATATAAAATAGTAAAGAAAAAATCCCTTTATTTCTCACTTAGTAGCCTAGGTACCCTCATGGAATAGCTAAATGAGGTGGTCTAATAAACAAAAAAATTCCAATAACATGAAAAAAATATGCCCATAGCAACATAATCCAATATCAAGCTCCACCCCACCTCTAATTCCCATTTAACAAGTACCCCAATGAAATAATACTCACAAGAATGAATCACAATTAATTTAACCATTAACACATGCATACCATCATAAAAATGGATAACAAAGGGCTTAACAAGGGTGTAACCATTAATGAATAAAATATCATTATACAAAGATTCCAAATGGGACTTTGCCTTAAAATCAAGTATCGTATCTTTGAAAATCCATTTTTAAAATCACCTTTGAAAACAAGTTAAATTATGAAAATAAAATAAACAACATCAGGGAACTAACATGTCCAAATAACTAAATTAATCATTAATCAACCTAATAATTAAAATTTACACCCCTTTTATAAAACATAGAAAGCCTTTAAAACATAAATACCACACTTTTTTAATCTAACTTGTCAAAAAACATCATGAAAAATAATTTTTATTGAATAAAATCTTCATTGGAATTTTATCAAACACTTAAAATTCATAAAATACCACTTGAAATCAAATTTCCATTGAACTATTAAAATTTCTCATTTTATCAAAGGAAAAAACTGAACAAATCCTAGAAAACCTTTTACAACAAAAATCTAGATATCATATAATTCATTAATTTAGTTAAAAAAACATTTAAAACATCAAACGTCTAAGGAACCCTTAAATAAAATGAAATGAAACGGAACACCTACCTCAATAGGCATAACCATGTCACCTTCAATTAACTCCACCATATAAGGTTTTAAGAGAAGGCTCATAGCCCCTAGAAACTAAAACCCCCAAATTATAACAACCCTTGACATGATATTTAACCCCCATGTCCACTATAGTTAGAATAAAAGAGAGTAACATAAAGAAAACAAAAGGAAAGATGAATAAAAATCTCTTACCTTGTAATCTGGGTGAAGATACACTAAGAAATCACCCTAGAACCACCATGGAAGGGCTCAAATGAGGAGGTAGAGGGATTGGGAGGCACCTTGGTAATTAAAATTTAATGGGGGAGGACTTTTGGAAAAAAACCCAATTAAAAAGAAGGTGAAAAGACAAAAATATCCAAAATCGAGCATGTCATAGGGTTTAATGGCCTGATTTGACAAATTTTATGATAACTTTGTAGTAACTATGTGTTTATCACTATCTACAACAATAGATGTTTCACGTTTCTACTGAATGGTTTCCTAAACCATGCGCCTAATCCTATAGACATATAAAATCTCTTAAAATTACAAAGTTTCTTCCAAAAATATATCTAACTCAAGGGATAAATTGACTATATAATCATAAACCAGAAAATGACAATTTGGGGAGTCACATATAGGATTATAGATGGTCTAAGGAGACTGTATTAAGAGTTTTAACCTTTATTGTTATACAAAACTAGTGGAAAATATTCATGTAGTAAAATCCATATAACCATAACTTGAAGTAGATCTCACTTTTATTTCCCAATTTCATAATATTTGGGGTTTTATTTCTTTTTTTAAATCATAGAATGAAAATTATTTTTATAAGTATAAAAAATAAAATAGAAACCATCAAACATATTATAAAATTAAAATTTGTATATAATTATGTTTAAAATAAAATATAGAAGATATAAATTAAAATAGAATTTTAAAAAATATAAATAGGTAAGAAGTAAATCCTATAAAATTTTATTATACTCCTCTCATGTTTTAAGTTTTCTATGTTTAGGGGGAAGGGGTAACTTGCTTTTATAAGTAGTTTTGATCATGTATGGGTTATAAATTATACCATTTTTTCATATTCCATGTAAAATCCAAATAGAAGATTTGGTAGATAGTTCCCACCTACTTTGATACACTTTAACACATCCCCTTTGATGTCTATAATCCATTATAGTTTATCAAGTCATGTGTGTTTGTATTTTGTCTTGTTAAAAACCATTTTCAGAAAAAAAAAAAAACCCAGTGGGATAAAAACCTTGATATTATATTGTAGTTCGAGATTCCATCAGCTATAGTTCATGTAATGTCTCAACCCAAATCACTCTATAGTAACTGAATTAGAGAAGCACATGACCACATGTGTTACTCCTTATATGCCAAAGGTTTTTTACTGTAAGAAAAGGTCTATGGTGATACCATGGGGAAACTATACCCTCATATCAGAGTATAATAAAACATCATAAATAACATATAATCGGTCATCACAATACCCAAAATAATAAAAGAAACGCCAAAACCAAGCCTTCCAAAAAAATAACATATCACAACCATAATTTAATGAACTATATAAATGACATAAATTTTAAGTGCACAACAATAAGATCTCATGTGGTTAGACTATATACAACCTAAACCAAAATATATTAAAAAAAAGAAAACACATCTTGGTCCTAATCTCTAACTCAGTCCCATATCCTAACTTCATCCAAGTTATCTAACACAATCATCTAACATTGGGCATCTATCTTAATTTTACCTATGACCATGTGGTATTCTCATGTACCAATTTTCTAGGGATACCCAAGTAACATGTGATTACAACTTGATTGGCCACCACCAATAGTGTCTCTAAATATATCTAGTCTAAACAAGGAGTATACTGATGTGCCATAATAAATAAGTGAAATCATAAATAAATAAACCATTATCAATCCTTAGGTTCTATGGTGACATCAGCGATTGATCATACCTAATTATACTAATGTTTTCTTTCTCTATGCATGATACTTAACCAAAAACAAGGGTCAGATTATCACCCACCCATAATACTGTCAACATGTCACACAAAACCAAGGGGGAATTTCTACCCACCCCGTATGACAATAATATATCATATATATTGGGGGAATGGTGCCAAACCCATATAATAATTATATATCATATATTTTGGGGGAATGGGTCTCACCCTGTATAACCATTATATATCATATCTATTAGGGGGATGGAACCCACATCCTATAACCATTATATATCAAATCTGTTAGGGGTAATGGTTCTCACCCCATATAACTATTATATATCATATCAACTAATAAGAATAGAGTCCAACCCATATAACCATTATATATCATATCCATTGAGGGGGTAGGTGGTTCACACCCTGTATAACCATTATATATCATATACAATGGGGGAACAATTACCACACCATATAACCATTATATAACATATTCATTGGGGGAATATAATCCACCCCATATAAACATTATATATCATATCCTATGGGGAGAATGTAACCCACCCAAAATAAAGTTCTAAACAAAACTCATGTATGGATCATCTTAAAGAATCCATATTTAACCTTACTTGGTCACAATATTATTAAGGTCCCCCCTCAGGTCGCCTCGAATAATTTTTCATTCCATTTATTTATGTTTTCTGTCAATGAACATTAGGTTAGTGTGACCGTACATCGTACACACATAGAAAAAATATTAAACCTTAGAGATAGATTAAATACTACCTACCTTATGCCTATAGGAAGCTTCTCGTCGGATAACATCATTTGATTTGGTCCCAAATGGTCGAAATAAATAAAAACATATAAATCCTTAAAAATAGGCATAAATGAGTATAACTGACATAAATCTAAGAAATAATGAGAAATACCAAGTAATAGATGCGCAAGGGAATCTATCCTTATACATGGTTTAACCCTATAACAGGTGGCATGAATATCTACAATATTTGATAAAAATATCCCTTGGGGATGAATAGAGTAATGAGATAACAATCTAGGGCTTCATCATTGTATTTTATCCATAAATGGCCTATTTTATATTTTATTTAGACATTTTATCAATGTTTTAGAACATCTGGAAAATTTTCATCAAACATTATTTTTTAGAAAAAATTGGGACCCTTACATATCTACCTTGGAGATCCTTATGTATCAACCTTCACATATAGGTATCCTCACATATCACATCAAGAAAACCCTTACGTTTTATCCATAAAAATTTTACAAAGTTGGGGACCCTTACATATTAACCCTTACATATGGGGTAGCCTATACGTATTATGGAAATTACACTTACATATCACATGGTATCCCTAACACTTTACCATTTCCTAACTTCTACATATCAAATGACCCTTTCATACCCTGGAAATACCCTTATATATTATAGGTAAGGCCCTGACATTTTGTTAATTTTTTTTGCCTAGTGACCCTTACATATCTAGCGAAATGACCATACATATATTCCCTTTAACAAATTATAGAAATTTACATTTCATAGGGTAAATATAAACCCTTTCATATCATACCTTTACATATAATACCTTTATATATCAAAGGAACATCCAACGTATATCCATTTTCTGGAATAGAGGAGAACCCTTGCATATCAGATAACCTTTACATATTATCTAAGGTGATCTTTACATATAGATGGGTTTACTTTTATTTATTACATTATCCATGGAATTAAATTTATGTATCCTAGGGTTACTCTTATATATCATAGGGTGACCCAACACTTAGCTAATTTCATATGATATAGTGACCCTTACATTTGAAATATATACTTTTACTTATTCCCTTTATTGTATATATACTTTTACATATCCAGTGAAAATACATAGTTACTTTTACATATCACCGAGGTTACCTTTACATATAAACCTTCCTATATCATATTGTATTGGTGTATCCTGATTCTTTTGGATGATGTTGGTCCAAATTCTAGTGGCCCATACTGTACACCGGACTGCAACTCTCACAGTCCGAGCTCTATAATGAGCTCATTGGGGGTTTTAAGGGGAAAAACACCCCTACTTTGGGGGTTTGGGGGTCAAACGCCCCATATAAAAATTTTAGGAACTCTAGAAACTATGAATGGCTATAGGAGAGTTGACTAGGTGACACTGACAAGGAACTATAGTAGTATGGACTTTTCCATCATTATAGTATCATCTCATACTTTGGAGACAATGGTATTTTAGCTTCATGGACTTCTAGCCAACTATAGGAGATTTTACTTGGGTGGATACAACACTGTATCAATGAAGACTTCCATCCATTGTTCACTATAGAAAAGTGGACTTACTATGTGGTTGGTGTCATAGTGATTCGTCTTCTTTGTTAGCTTATTTGGGCTA
This sequence comes from Viscum album, assembly GCA_963277665.1. Classification (NCBI taxonomy): domain Eukaryota; kingdom Viridiplantae; phylum Streptophyta; class Magnoliopsida; order Santalales; family Viscaceae; genus Viscum; species Viscum album. The sequence continues at coordinate 29,019,969 of OY728128.1, read as the reverse complement.
GGGTTTTGGTGTGTCTGAAACTCTGAAACCTCCCTGTAATTATACTCCTGATTTTAGTGAATTGATTCTGCCACTCCATGGATGTAGGGATTATTCCCAAACCATGTAAATTTCTATGTCCATGTTAATAATCTTCTTATTCTTCTTTTTATATTTTTTTCATCTATAAACCTTTTTCACTGTGACTCCCAAGATTTCTACAACATATCGACACTTTACCATTTTCCCAACACTTCACTAGATGAATCTCATGTATTACAGTATTTATATATGATGAACCTTATGAATCATTACCATTATATATGAGAGTTTTCCGATTTTCTTGAATCTTATGCAACTCCAAAAACCCCCAAAATTCATCTTCGGGATTCTTATATCAATTATAATAAGTCTGAAAAAATAAAAAAAAATAAAACACAATAAATAAAACTACATATTTATCAAAACTTGAAAAATATTTATATACCAATTTACAAATCATTTATAACTCAAACTTCATCAAAACTAAGATAAATATTAAATGATGGTTATTTTACCATTTTCTAAATAATTCAGTACCTGTTTTCCTATTATATCACTAATTATTCCAGAACCTCGCTTCATAGCAAGGCCCACTTGATCCTGCTCACACACTCACATGACCACCTGAGAAACCTCTAGGACCCCCACCCCCAAAACATATCCAAAAATACCTTTTAAATATGTTTCAACTCTCCAAATCTTGATCTGAATCCAAATTCTCAAAAACATCCCATTATCTGGGAGAAATAATCCAAATTTCTCCTTATTTTATCAAAATTTAACATAGTAACCATTAAAACCTCCCCAAAAAAACACTTCTCATCCCTAATAAATATCCACATACATCTTATCCAAACTATCCATTCATTGATCCCCTAATTTATGGCCCAAATCTCATGTCTCTCTCTAGTCATGGTCATGCGGACACCGCACCCAGATCAACTTTACTACTTAAAAGCCTATCAGTTCATGTATTGTGGCACAAATTAATTTCACTAACTCCAAGATTATTCCCTACTTATAGTATCATTCTTTAATTCCCAATTTATTGAGACCACACCCCATTGGTTGATGTTACATATCTAAATTAGACCAACTCTTTCTTGGCATCACTCGATTATTCTCATTAGAATCTTCAGAACCACTTCTGAGAGAAAATCCATAACACAAGGCCCCATCTCAATGACTATGTATTTGTGTTATCCATTAGAATTGAAATTCCATAGACCTAGTCACTCCACTAACCTATTTCACAAGACTCTCACATAGTCACACCACCTAACTGTCATCCCACATTTGGTGGTTATTAGTTACCAAACACCCTGTTTTAACTTGAGTTTCATTGATTGATACCCACATATGTGTATATTATTTTTAATGCACATAAACATAGCTCTTTCACCCGGTATATATCACAAAACCATAATCACCTATGGGTTGGTTTCACCAACATGTCACTCCCAACATTTATTGTAAACTAATCAAGATGATCATTGCCCAATTAGATCATCTGTATCATGTTATCCTCTATAGATATTTCCTTATCACCAATCCATGATCATAATATTGGTTGATAACAATCATCAAAAAAACAATAATATTCTTGATAACTACTCATGTTTCTTGAATAGGTCCATGTCCCAAGACCCTCTCTATGTTCTAATGATATTGTGATGTCCTATGTAATTGATTTACAATTCTATAGAAAATATATAATCGTATATTCGGTCATAATTTATCTAACCCAAGGTCTAAAAAATTATCATTGCTATATAACTCTATCATTTATTCCCTCTATAGTCCCTATCTAGTCTAACTATTGACTCACAATCATGAAGATTCTTATATTATCGTACTTAAGTCACTTTCTTAATTCCTTGTCCATCACGTCGATCCATTGAGCCTCTCATCCCCTCGATGATTCAAAATACCCAATGGTCATTTCACTACATCACACACTTCAAAAAATGTCACAAATAATCTCTTAAATGAATTGATTGTCTTAGTATAGATAAAATCCTTATGAGCACTTGATCATTCCACTATTGCATTTCAAAGAACTCATACCACACACCAATAATATCCCATTTCACTGGTTCCCACTAGTCAATCACTCCTAAACATTCCATAAATAATACCCTACTCTAATAAACATGCATCATAGAATCAAGGTCTAGCACCCTTTTTTCGTTCCTCAATCACAACAAGGTTCCTTATACCTTTCTATCATCATCTCATATCTGATCACCATTCATTCATGATCATACACTAAGACCATAGAAAACTCAATACCTAACTCCATACATTTGAGATATTAAGAAGTCCTAGAACCCATCATAATATATTAACACCTCTCAGGGTCTTTCACCCCACATGAATCTTGAGGGATTAGATATGTACATCCCAAAACAGCTCATCCACATACTATGAAGAAGTCAAATGTAACCATTTTTCATTTCTCATTCATTAATGTGACCTCAAAATTGGATTCACATAACTCAAAAAAATTTATCTCAATATCACTAATATTTTCCATAAAATTCACCCATCGATATGTATCACATGTCATCCAAGGCTAATCACATTTAATCAACACCAAGCTTACCTACCTTAGTCTAATATTAGGTTACACCATTTCTTCTACCATATAGGATGGGAAAAATATCACTCTATAAATATATGGAAAAAATATTATTCAAAAAACCAATCTCACAATGATGCTCAATATCCCCTATTACCATCACAAAACATACCTAAGTATGTGTACACCCCATTGTTACCTTGCCATACCATCTTAAGTCGAATTTCATTTTTCATGGGCTCACGCACCTAATCCAACAGGTAATCATGCATAACCCATATGTTCACCTCATCATTTCTCACCTCACTTTCCTAATTAACCAATTGACCATGATTCTCATGTATGTTATACATATCATGACCCATTATTTCAAGAACCACCTATACTTTCAGTTCTATAATACCCAAGTCATTTCCATGCATACTATATCCTTGATAACACCTCTTATATGTCAATCTCAAAGACCAAGAATCTTCCCATTCTTCCCATCTCTAAAGTCACTATCAAGCTTGGGATAACCCCTCTCTTGGTTTACCCACATATATGACAACTCGTCTTTTACAATAATAGTAAAGCATCTTGGTATTTAATTACAACACATGATTCACCAAAGTCTTGGGCCACATCTCAACATCACTTGGTTTTCCCACTTAGCCCATAGGTTACATCCCATTATGAAATAACTCATAGAGTAACACCCATGATCATGTGTCATATTTCACAAGTTACTCACAAGTTAACACACACACACTAGGGTTTATATAAATATACATCAAGCATCTCATACTCAATTCAACTTCCCACTCTAGGGTACCAAACCTCACTAGGAATCTGTATACCTAACTACCCACTTGAGTACTAAGGTCACATCCACATGTATATAATAATATATCCCTAAAAATATCCATATCCATAAAGTTAATATAAGTTTTGTTCAGTTAGGTATAATTCCACCAATAAATTATTTGGGAAAACTCCAAATAATTTATTTTTGACACTTTAAATAACTGAAACCAATATTTGTTTTTTTTTTAGAACCAATGTCACTATCACACACAAGTATGAATATTTCATGTGAACCCACACGATTGATATAATTCATGGAATCACACCACTTACCTTCTCGATCCAAGGTAAAACATCCAAAATAAATAAATTTAAAATATCATTATTTGTAAGAATAAATTAAATTGTAACATCAAAAAACCTGTAATAATAATCCCAACACGCTAGAAACTTGGACTTAATATCATGAAAATGATGGCCAGAAACATGACATGGAAATCATCTCAAGTCTTTTCAAACCCTATCTTCTCTATACCATATCTCAAATAGTAATACAAATGAAGAAAAGATCCGATGCCACTTTTTGACATCCTAACCCAGCTCAATATATAGTAACTAAATTGAACTTCCACATAACCTCAAGTGTGCCTACATGTACTCCATAGGGTATTAACTACAAATTAGGGTCTATACTAATACCATGTGGAGCCTATACCCTCATATCAAAGTAGAAAAAAACAATGTAAATAATACATAAATGGTCATCACAATACCCAAAAGAATAAAAGAACTTTCACAACAAATCAAGCCTGAAACAAATGATATATCACATGTTATTACTGAATGAACTATCTAAATGTCACACAAGTAAAGATGACACTAATAGAATATATCATGGGAAAATTATATAAAAACCAAACCAAAATATATAAAATAGAAAATAAAACTCAACTAGGTCTCAAGACCCAACCTAATCTCATCTCCTAACTTCATATAAGATATCCTTCACAATTATCTAACAATGGGAATTTTTCCTATATATACTTGAGACTATGAGGTATTCTCAGGTACCACTGTGTTAGTGCCACCAAAGTAGGTAGTGAGTACAACTCAATAGGCCACCACCAACAATGTCCCTTAATATATTTAGACTAAAAAAGGTCTATGATGATGTTCCGTAATAAATAATCAAAAGTATAAATAAATAAACCATCATCGATCCTCGATTTCCATGGTGACACCTAGGATAGACCATACATACTTTTTCTAGTGTCATATATCTTTTGGCATTAAACTCAACCAAAACCAAGGGTCAGATAAGCACCCACCCATAATACCATTAACATGTCACACAACGCTAGTGAGAATTCACACCCACCCTGTATGACTATCATATATCATATCTGTTAGGGGGAATGGAACCCACCCTGTATAATCATTATATATCATATATTTCAGGGGAATATCTCCCACCCCATATAACCATTACATATTATATTTTTTGGGGGGTATGGATCACACCCTATATAACCATTATATATCATATATATCAGGGGGAATGGTTCCCACCCCATATAACCATTATATATTATATTCTTCGATAAGAATAGAACCCATCCCATATAAAAATATATATCATATCTTTGGGGGGGAGATCCCACCCCATATAACCATTATATATTATATTCATTAAGGAGAATGGTTCCCACCTCATATAACCATTATATATATTATCTATTAGGGGGAATGGAGCTAACCCCATATAACCATTATATATTATATACATCGGGGGAATGGTGCCCAACCTATATAACCATTATATATCATATACATCAAGGGGAATGGTACCCATCTCATATAACTATTATATATCATATTATCTTGGGGGAATGGTGTCCACCCTATAGAACCATTATATATCTTATCCATCAAGTGGAATAGTTCCCACTCTATATAACCATTATATATCATATCAGTCGGGGGGAAGGGTTCCCATCATGTATAAACATTATATATCACATATGTTGTGGTTAATATAACCCACCTGAAATAAGGTTCCAAACTAGACTCACCTAATGATCATTATAGGACATCTATATTTAACCTTACCTGGTCCGAATTTCACTAAGGTCACCCATTAGGTTTATTGAAATAATTTTTCATTCCATTTATTTAAGTTTTAAGTCAATGCACATATGGTTGGTGTGAACGCACATAATACACACACAAAAAACAAGATTATACCTTATGGATGGCTTATATACCACCTGTCTTATTCTAGTAAGAAGATTCTCATTGAAAAATATCGGTTGATTCAGTCCCAAGTGGTCAAAATAAATAAAAATAGGTAAATCCCTAAAAATATGATTAAATGGGCATAATTTGCATAAATCTAAGAAATAATGATAGAAAATAAGTAATAGATGCTCAGGGGTAGCTAGGTTTACTATGAGATCCAGTATTTTGTAGGTACGTTTCTCTCTAAGTTTTTTGTTTGAGCCTTAGAGTCTAAGTATTGTTTGGAGACATAGTGCCTTTATTGGATAAAATTACCTAAAGTTTAGGGATATATTCATGTTTGAATTAATGGAGTCTAGGTATGAATGGGATTATGTTTTTAATGGTTTATTGGTAAGTTGAGAAGATTTAAGGGGATAATGGGATGAAAAACTCAATTGAAGAACATTTACACATCATATAAAGGGATTACACATCGTGTAATTGTTTATGGATTTTAATTAAATAAATTTGAGGCAATGGGTTTTTCAGTGGATACCATGAAAAATATTTACATGACCTATAATTTAATTACACGCCATATAAATTATTGAACAATAGTTTTAAAGTTCTTATGCGGATGATTTTATTACCAATCATCTATAGCTCCTATCCTCTTGACCCTTGGGAATTATCCAACAAATTTAGGAGTACCTAACCCCCTTCTAGATGTCCCTTTCATGCAATCAATCCCTAGTAAGTTCCTTTCGGTATATTTCTTCATTCTCTTTATTCTTCTCTAAATCGTTGTGGTGAAATCCTTTACCCAACTACATTGTTGGTTTTTACCTTAATTAATTTCTTCCTAGGAACCTCATTGAAATCATCTACACATTCTTCTTCATTTTTTTTGTCATTAGAAGCTTTTTGGATCTTCAGTTGAAGGTAGGGAGTCTAAATCTCAACCCTATGGTTTTATTATTGTCAAGTTTATGCAATGTCATTATTGTACCATCATTATGTGCACCCCCAAACCAATTAAATTATTGAATGAAATTATTCCTTAAATTTGTTTGGTTTCAAATGTATTTTGAATTGACTAATGGTTTAAGGTATGTTTAGAATAACATGATACCTAGGGTGATTTCTTGTTATAGAATCCCTAAATTGTGTCTTATTTCTTTTTGATATACTTGTTAATCAATTGTGAACTAAATTCCATATGGAATATTAAAGAAGAATGGTAATTCGTATAATTAACCATTGAGATATATGATGTGATATTATGATATCCATGTTTTATGACAGGAATTGGTTCTAGGATGAGATGCTTATATAACGGGCTAGGCCCAAGAACTTGCACACATATATGTTTTAATGCTAATAGTGAGTGGGTTCGGCATATTCCATGTTGTAATTCTTATAGAGAGTGGTATATTCCTAGTCCCATGTTGTAATTCTTGTAGGGATTTGATCCGGATTGTTTATTGTGACAATACCATGGTTATATGGTGATGTTGGCATGGTTTTAAGACATGCTCAAAGACATTATGGAGTGGTACCGAAGCAGGTTATTGACCTTGGTTATATGGTTGTGGTTGGAGTGGTTATAATACATGCTCAAATATATTCTGTCCTGGCATTGAAGAAGGTTTTTGTATTTATTTAATTGTTAAATTAATCAATACATCTATTTATTTCTTTATTGCATACACTTCTTATCATACTAGTTTTATTTAGACATAGTGATATCAACCTGCTGAGTTTTAATCACACCCTATTCAGGCCACCATTTGGTACCCAAGTAGACTTCATGGATTCAGGTTTGGACAATGAAAATGGAACTTGCTATTGATTTCTTGTTTGTTGTTGGGCATGAGTTTGGAGATGGGACGGGCATGGGACTCAGGACCCAGGAAATTGAGTCTTTTATCTGATTCTTCTAGTATTTTTCTTGTAATTTTATAGCATGACATTTAGTTACATTCCAGCATGTCATTACATTATTCCTTATGATTTATTGGACTATTCAATTGTTTTTTATTGTTGTCTTCCTCATTGTTTCATCTAATTTCTTTCTGTTTTATTATGAATTTTTTCTTCTGAAATGAAACTTCATACCAAGGGGGTATAGTCTCTCCACTATACTATGCACACCCCCAATTATATTCAGAATCCTCTAGCATATGGGGAGGTTCTCTTGAGGTCCCATAACCAACCCTTTTGGTCCACGTGAGAGAGTGAAAAATTGGGGGACGTTAAAAAGTGGTATCAGAGGAGTAGGTTCTCTTTTAGTTTTTCTTTACTATATGGGAATGGTATAAAGGAGACTAGGATGTGTTGAGACTTGGTAATGATCTTGTGCATGGGAGTATTTAACCCATGTATGAGGGAAAATCTGAGTACCCAGGGATGGGTTTTTTGTTTTTGTTGTGTGCTTGTTACAGTTTATGTTATTTCACCTTGGGTGATTCACATGTTGTGTGAGGTTATTGTTTTATGATGTTATTATTTCTTAATATTTGTACTCATGTCCTGATATGTCACAAAATAAGAATACATGCATCATAATAGGTACATAGGGATATATTTTCATGCATTGTTCATGATAGGAACATATCTATTTTTTCATGTGATATATACTTACCTGTTAAACTATAATATGAGATATCTATTTCAATAGATAAATTAAATGATTCATCATGTGATGCTAAAATACATGTAACCCATGTCTTGTGAGAGAAATAGTTAGTGGTTCTCTATTTATTTCACATGTTAGGTTGACCTTGTTGCTAGCCAATTGAAATGCATGGCCGATTATTTCCTATCGACCAGTCAAGGTTCCGGTGCTCTGCTAATGTGTATAGCAGCACTCAGGTCGAATCTTTGGCGATGATACTTTGTAATAGTCGTTTGTTTTTATTGGATTGTATTTTGATTAGGGGGGTTTGTTTGCAGAGCTTAATTGAAATTATTGATTGACTATAATTGATTTAACAAATTGATAAAGATTGGGGTGAGTTCATCATTAGGGAGTTAAGCTTGTGATATCCTTGAGCTTTGCTTTATATTTCATTTAAATTAACACCCACTTCATAAGATAACGTTGATTGGAATTCCTAAGTGTTAAGGCTTTAATCCAAGCTTTAACTTAACTTAGGTTTCTAATCATTTCCATTACTTGTTTATGATAGTATATTTATGGTTCCAATAATCCATGGAAACCACATGTTAAAAAAAATATGTCATTAATCCATGACATGTTAAGTCCAACATACAAAATGTTAAATTAACGAATAGTCATCGAGAAAATACTCTCAATCACTTAACATCCCTCAATTTTGACTCACCCTAATGAGAGATTTACTCATCCATTTGGGTGTTTAATAATCTGGTTATAATGATTATGATGATAAATTAGGAATATAAGAAAAATAAATGGATAAGAAAAGAGCGGTGCGTCGAACACACACACACGAACAATGATGAGAATTTAAAAAAATGGACTTTCGATTGAATGAGGATGCAAAAGAAGGGAAGGGGATTCAACTGTATTTAAACTATTTTAAGACCATTAATATTAATCTACAAAAGTTGGATGAGAATAAGAGATATTTAAGAAGAAAATTTCATTAAAACAGAATTACAAAACACAAACTTAAACGATTATAAATAAAGAACAACACAAAAGTGAAAGGAAACAAAGAGAGGAGTAAGGGTATCTCATGTGAAAAATTGAGTATGGCAGGTCCTCCCAAGCCTTTGTAAAGGCTTTGTTCATGATAATTGTTGCTCCTCTCTTTTGAAATGTCAACCCATTTGAAGGAGAATATGGGGATGTATTTATAGCCCAAGGAAGTGGACTGTTTGCCTGAATGGCCTGAAGGCCTTCATTTTTATTGATTTTTTGATAAACCCCCATTCAAGGGATGAGGGGGAACCCTTACAAGGCCCGTAGGCTCAGAGATTACATGGCCCGTAGGCTTTAGGAGATTACATGACCTGAAAGTCTTTAGGGAATTCAACAAGACTATCTATGTAGATACCCAAAGCTTGATGTACATGGACATTAAATTACTTTTTCGGAATACTTAATACATAACAAAAACAGACACATAAGGACCGTAATAGTTTAGTGTCTTTGGAGACATGGAACGTAATCTTCTAATCATGGTGAAATATCTTTAAAATCTCACATAAAGATCTTCCACTTTTTGTTTCCTTACCTAAAACCTTTATTTTAGTCCTGGGAGAAAATAAAACATAAAAAGGGTGAGCTAAAATACTCAGTAAGGGTAAGAATGTATAAAATAAAACATATCATATACATTTGAACTTAAAAACATGAACATAATGTTTAAACATCAAAATCTTGAGAAATGACATAAAACATGGAAGTACATAAGGCATAGATAATAATGGAACATAAATCATGATAAAATAGCATGGGAATAAAACATGTAATTGTGGAATCCATTAATCACAAGTAATTATTTCCATAGTAGCCAAGGAATTGCTGCCAAGACCATATTAGTGGACAAAGTACCTTTCTGAATCGAGTTCACTCCTCGTTTCAGTTATGTTTTATTGAACCGGTTTAACCTGTTGTTCCAGCCATGTCTATCTCATGAGATATAAATCTTTACCCAATGCATTGGAGGGAGATATAGGTCCCACCCATCTCATAATTAAATCATTCTTACTTGTGCCACAAAATAAACATACATCATTCATAATAACCCAACAAATAAAATGGGTTTCATAAACATCATCCCATCATCACATAATCCATATAAAATAAATGGATATCATTTCATAATAATAAGAGTGAAACCATGTAAATCATAGAGACTTTATACTTGAAACATACACATATAAAATAATGTCGTCTTATATGGAAAAGGGTTTTGATAAAACACTTGAAATGAATTCTTGAGGAAAATATCATTTCTTCTTCAAAATCAATTTCTTTTCACAAAATGTCATGAAAGTTTAAAAGAAAAAGATTTTGTTTAAAATATTCATGAATTTTTTTGGAGGAAGCTTTATGAAAATAAAGCTTTATAAAACCGTAAAAATCCGTTCGTGCCGAATAAGTTAAAAAAACATTCTTCTCGTACTTTTGTCGGGAAAGTCAAATATTACCTCGTAATAGAAAGATTCCATACATACCATGTAGTAAAAGTCAAAAATGGGTAAAAATAAATTTAAACATACATGAAAACATTTTTAGAAAACATGGGCTTGGATGATAAATATAACCCCAGTAAATACTTACGAATACACAACCTCGGATAAAAATGAGATTGATAAATTATCCCTTACCTTAGGTCTGATATGCTTCATACGTATCCACAACTCTGGTATAATGATTTAAATAATGTCACTAAATTATTACAAAATCATATTCATTGTTATTATATCATATATGGTTCACTTATGACTTTATATTACCCGTTCTATTGTAAATTCATGTTAAAGTAGCGTTTTGGGTAAAATCGTTTCATTTGTCATTAGTGTTTTTAACTTGTAATTATTCATATGATTACTTAGATCATGATTACTTACATCTATAATGTAAAAAATGATTTATATATAATATATATTCAGAATATACATATATATAATAGATCGATAAATGGAAAGAAATACATCGTTCATGAAGACGGTAGGCCGTACGTATACATGAACGCTGTTTTCGTTTCCTTATTGAATTGAATGGAATTAAGTAGATGACATAAATATATATATACATAAATCAAGTATTATTATTATTTCATATATTTCATGATTACTTATTATATATACTTTATAATCATTCTTGAATGGTTAACATGGAGAGTGAATCTCATCGCGTCGTGGAGACGGTAGTCTGTACGTTTGCACGAGCGATTATATCATTCCCATGAACGTGGAATTGTATTAAAGTGTATGTATAATATTAAATAATAAATATCACTTTAAAATAATCATATATATTCATTACTTTCACCATTATACCCATCCAAGTAAGGTGGTGGTGGAAAATAGATTACACCACGACGTGGAGACGGTATTCCGTACGTACGCACGCGCGGTGATTTCATTTTCTGTAGGATGGATAGATGGTGAAATATGGTTGTTTCATACCTATAATAACATATCATTATATGACTGATACTTATGTTATTACTTCATAATGAAAAAACTAAAGAATAAGGAGTGGAGGAAGAAACAAAGTTGAAAGAATCGGTAACGGACATTACCTCTTATTTGAAGCGTCTCTTTGAGACATCCTCTTAGGGCACTAAAATTGGTCTTTGAAGAAGACCAGGACCTCTAGGATGTTTCTAGGGAAGTGGAGAAGATAATTTGGCAGGGTTTGTCTGAGAAGGAAGGCTCAAAGTGGTGTGAGGAAGAGAGGGAGGAGATGCCCTTTTATAAGGGAGGAGAGGGGCACCTTTGGAAATCTTAAAAATATTAATTTGTAATAAATCTAACCCCACTTAAAAACCACCAAAAATGACCCATATTAGAATATTATATGATATAGGGTTTTAATATCATCAACCTATAAAATTTAGGCTTGTTAGGAATTTATTTTAAACATTATCAACTTGATTTATCCTTATTTAATCAATTTAATTTTATTTGTGGTAATAACATTCTAAATTTTAAATTATAACAAATAATTACTCATTTGTTTTGACTTTTCCATAATTGGATAATTTATATCATTTTAGACCGTATAAATTTAAATTTATAATTTTTAAATATTTTTGAGATTTTTAAACAATTTTATAATTTGTTATTTGTATAAAATAACAATAGTGTCAATTTTGGCACTATTCATTTATTTGAATTTAAATAAATTATATACAGAAGATATGTTCGAAATAAAAGATTTAATAGATTCATAAAATGTCATATGTATCTAGAAAATTAGTTTATCACATTAAATAGTTCATATAATATTTATTTTATTATTTTTAAAACCATTTATTTGGTTTATCTCTTAATAAAATAATTACTACAACATTTTTGTATAATTATTTAATATATTTATTTGTTGAATTAAAATTAAAAATAAAATCCTATGATTAAGATAAATCTATTAACTTTCAAAATAATACTTTTACTCTAATTTATCATCTTAAAATCACAATATTTAAATTGTTATATTTATTAAATTATGAAGGTGACAACATTGGCATCATTTAAAATAAAATAATATAAGTGTCATAATCAATTTTATAAGTCTCCAAATGGTCAAATATTCTACCCTAGGATTATTATGGTTTAAATATACATGAAAAATAAGTTTTGGTCAGGGGTTTGTGCATGTTATGGTCACTATTAGTTTAATAAAAACTATATTCTTGATTTTTCACTAGATAAACAATTTTTACATCACTATTGTGTCACAATTAATGATACTTATTTAATCCCTAAAAATTATAAATAAATTCATATGATGTAGATACTTTTATTATATTTCTGGAGACTATTAATGTTTGAATTTTCATGAAGTTTATCACTAAATTAAAATTAATATACTTATAAGATTTAAGAAAGTGACATGTTGTCACTTTCTTTGGTTTTAATAATAATTAAATTATTTTCATGGAAAAAAGTCCATTAAATGAATCTAATACGACCCTTAGGTGATATGGGTCTACTTTTAGTCATCCAATAGGATTTTTCCAAGTGTTAGGGTAATTTTATAATCTTATTTTTACCCTTAATTACCCGATTTACCTTTAACTGTAGTAAATAAAAAAATTACGTAGTTACTATTCACAATATCAAAAATATAAAAGTAACCTATTAAAATAATTTGGACCCACTGAATCCAAATATGGAATCCATTTTTTCAAATTCAATACACAGAAGTTGAAGAAATTAAATTAAAATTAATCCCGTTGTTGAATGAAACGAGTTTTTGTTTAAAATATTACAAAAGATTGAATTGATTTAACCTACGAATTCAATGTAAAATCAATGATAATTACATACATTATATTAAATGGTAAAAATATATTCTATTTATACTTTAAAACCATTCAATATTATAATTTAACCGTATAAATTATTATGATGAAAAAATATGTTTTTAATTAAAATATAGCGTGTTTTTACTATTCATTAAAATATGAAAGTTATCAGAATAATATGAAAATTTTATCCAAAGTAAATTTTTATATCCTGATTCCAAAGAAGAATTTTTTTTTGTAAAATTGAACTTATAAACATGTCAAAAACTAGATTTAAAGTGGGTGCGCCATCAAAAGGCGGCAAAACTGCATTTTTTGAAAAATACTTATTTTACCCGAAAAATTTATTTTGTTCTCATACCATGTTCTAGAAAATATTTCAGATTAATAATAATGTTATAAAATTCATAATTTAGTTAACACTATTCATAACGTCTAGTTCATAATAATATCATAACCATATATCATTGTTTAGTGAAACCCGATATTGCGTACAACACACGCTATCGAAGAAGGTCGCGATTCTGTGTAATGAAATCCAAGTTAGGGTTGCGTGTAGTGAAAGACTCCATTGTTGTTTTGTATAACATAATCCAACCATATTTTATTTATACATTTAATATATATATATATATATACACTCAATATTGCGTAGAATAACTTCTATCAAACGAACTTGAAATTGTGTGTAACACGACCCAAGAATAGTGTTGTGTATACTGCAAGCTAATACGGTGTTGTGTATAGTACAAGCTAAACTTGGTGTGGTGTATAATAGAATACATCAATGAAATTAAAAGAATATTTTTCATAAAATCTCGGGGTGTTACATTCTACCCCCCTTAAAATGAATTTCTCCTTCGAAATTCGTCGGGGTTATACATGGTTTTCTACTTGAAAGTTTCTATAATTGAAACCCACATCGTAAAATTAAATACCAAAACTTAACTTTAAAAACTAATGTATGAAACGTAACGGTTACCCAAATAAACTAATCATTGGGTTTCCACATAGGAGAACATAGGCGAAAATATGGATATGGAAGAGAAATCTAACCATCATGTTCTAAAAGAGAGTGGTAGAGAACATGGCTATGAAAAAGCCAAAAATCACAAAGCCATAGATTTGTGATAATATAAGGCACCATCTGATTCGTCGGATATAAGAGAACTAGGACAACATTTTTGGTTTTCAATATCATTTCCCTAAAGATGAAAATTTTGAATTAGCAGAAATACTTGCTTTATTTTGGTAAAATCTCACTGTTATTCGTGATTTGAACAATTTCCACTTCATCTCTTAAAGAAATGAAGTTGAATTTTTTATTCGTGAAGTGCCAACAGATCATGTGATAGAATGATGGGTCATTCCATCTGTTTCAAACAAAAGGTTAGAAAAAGTTATCAAATATACATAAGTCCATCTATGGTGTGGTTAATCATATATGATTCCAAAAATGAACTTATACTTCATATATCATACTACTTAATAAAATAAAACTAGTTTATACTAACCAGGGACTTCCTGTAGGCCAGTGGTAGGCGATAAAGGCCAGTCCCACTTCGGTTGTGGGTTCGATTCCCAAAGCCTTATCCGACGCGACGGGTTGTCGTCCGTCCTTCAGGTTAACCTTTTTCTAAAACTTTACTATCATAACATTTCAGAAGTAAAAAAGTTATATCCTTAACCAATACTATATGATGTCCATTCCAACCATTAGGCTTATCATAAATACTTTTGTCTGATTATTACAAATTTCATCTACCGAGCATGTGAATTCCTTCATTTCCCCCCCATATATCATAAGATATATCTTTTTGGTCACATTCCAAACATGTGAATACCTTAATCATGTATTCTTTTGAAACATGAATTACCATAGAACCTTAGAGAAAACATGAATTTTGACAAAAGTTAACACTTTCCACATACAAAAATCCCAAATAAAATATATATACTTGAATCATGATATCACTTTTTCCTTTTATCAGCCATGAGATCATGAATACTATCAAACATATTATTTTCTCTTTATCCCTTAATTATGCGCATATCATATTCTTTCCAAAAATTTATGAATAACCTTTCCTGGTTACCAGTACCATTCAACATATACTTTCAAATACTTTAGGAAAAACAATAGTGTAACAATCCTTAGATGATTCTTTATTCTATAGTGCCATACATTATTCTTGATAAACATACAATCATTCCACTAACTTCTTAAACCACTAGCTGAGCTTCATCATTTCTTTCATCTCATATTTCATTTGTAGTCTCTTCATCATCATCCACATAAATACTACCCATATGACCTTGTTGATTATCTTCATGAGATTTTCCCTTAGGGCATTTGTTTTTATAATGCCCATACATTCCACATTTAAAACATCTAATCATTGTTGATGTCATAGCAATACCATTATCCTTGTCCATAATGTTAACTGAACCTTTTCCTTTGCACTTACTGGCTTTGTGTCCTTCTTTTCCACACCCAAAGCATCTTCCAGTTCCTTTGAAACAATCTCCCTGAAGTCTCTTCCCACATGATTTACATGAGGGAAATTGAACTTTCTTTCCTCTATGATTATCATAAAACTCCATCTTTCTCTTATTATATGAGTTGGGAAACTTACAAAAGTTGATATTATTGATCATATTATGAGATTGCTGATTAGGCATAATAACAATGTTTGGACTTCCAAACCCCATTTCATTTGGTTACTCATGAAGAATATCATTCCATTGTCCGTCATATCCTCCATTATCATGAATCTTCCTGTTTCCAGCCATTTTCTAAAACCCAAAAAGAATAGTGTGAGAGGAAAAAATCATTCTAGGGAAAACAACATAGTAAAGGGGGAGTACCCTCAATATCTAACCTCTTAGGTTAAATTCTAAGATAGTTACCGTAGTTCTAGGACTATATCCTATACATATACTTATCCTTAGGGAAATCCCTAGACATACCTTAGAAATATCTCTAGGGATCTCACTAACGTTTTCGCATCCTAGTTTCCAAAGGTTGACTAAACCATTCCTCTGATACCAACTGTAGAGACCCAAAGCTTGATGTACATGGACGTTACATTACTTTTTCAGAATACTTAATACATAACAAAAACATACACATAAGGACCATAATAGTTTAGTGTCTTTGGAAACTTGGAATGTAATCTTCTAATCGTGGAGAAAGATCTTCAACATCTCCCATAAAGATCTTCCACTTTTTGTTTCCTTACCTAAAACCTTTATTTTAGTCATGGGGAAAAAGAAAACATAAAAAGGGTGAACTCAAATTCTCAGTAAGGGTAATCATGTATAAAATAAAACATATCATATACATTTGAACATAAAAACATGAACATAATGTTTAAACATCAAAATCTTGAGCAACGACATAAAACATGGAAGTACATAAGGCATAGATCATAACGGAACATAAATCATGATAAAATGGCATGGGAATAAAACATGTAATTGTGGCATCCATTAAGCACATGTAATGATTTCCATAGTAGCCAAGGCATTGCTGCCAAAACCATCTTAGTGGACAAAGTCCCTTTCTGAATCGAGTTCACTCCTAGTTTCAGTCATGTTTTACTGAACTGGTTTAACCTGCCGTTCCATCCATGTCTATCTCATGAGATATAAATCTTTACCGAATGCATTGGAGGGAGATATAGGTCCCACCCATCTCATAATGAAATCATTATTACTTGTGCCACAAAATAAACATACATCATTCATAATAACCCAACAAATAAAATGGGTTTTATAAACATCATCCCATCATCACATAATCCATATAAAACAAATGGATATAATTTCATAATAATAAAAGTGAAACCATGTAAATCATATAGACTTTATACTTGAAACATACACATATGAAATAATGTCATCTTAGATGGAAAAAGGTTTTGATAAAACACTTGAAATGAATTCTTGAGGAAAATATCATTTCTTCTTCAAAATCAATTTCTTTTCACAAAACGTCATGAAATTTTCAAAGAAAAAGATTTTGTTTAAAATATTCATGAAATCTTTTGGAGGAAGATTTATGAAAATAAGGCTTTATAAAACCGTAAAAATCCGTTCGTGCCGAATAAGTTAAAAAAACGTTCTTCTCGTACTTTTGCCGGAAAAGTCAAATATTACCTCGTAAAAGAAAGATTCCATACAAACCATATAGTAAAAGTCAAAAATAGGTAAAAATAACTTTAAACATACATGAAAACATTTTTAGAAAACATGGGCTTGGATGATAAAGATAACCCCAGTAAATACTTACGAATAAACAACCTCGGATAAAAATGAGATTGATAAATTATCCCTTACCTTAGGTCTGATATGCTTCGTACATATCCAAACCTCCTGTATAATGATTTAAATAATGTCATTGAATTATTAAAGAATCATTTTCATAGTTATTATATCATATATGGTTCACTTATGACTTTATATTACCCGTTCTTTTGTAAATTCATGTTAAAGTAGCGTTTTGGGTAAAATCGTTTCATCTGTCGTTCGTGTTTTTAACTTGTAATTATTCATATGATTACTTAGATCATGTTTACTTACATCTAGAATTTAAAACATGATTTATATATAGTAAATATTAATAATATACATATATATAATAGATCGATAAATGGAAAAGAAATACATTTTTCATGGAGACGGTAGGTCGTACGTACGCATGAACGCTGTTTTCGTTTCCTTATTGAATTGAATGGAATTAATTAGATGACATAAATATATATATACATAAATACAGTACTATTATTCTGTCATATATTTCATGATTAATTATTATATATACTTTATAATCATTCTTGAATGGTTAACATGGAGAGTGAATCTCATCGCGTCGTGGAGACGGTAGTCCGTACGTACGCATTAGCGATGATATCATTCCCATGATCGTGTAATTGTATTAAAGTGTATTTATAATATTTAAGAATAAATATCACTTTACAATAATCATATATATTCATTACTTTCACCATTATACCCATCCAAGTAAGTTGGTGGTGGAAAATAGATTACACCACGGCGTGGAGACGGTATTCCGTACGTACGCACGCGCGATGATTTCGTTTTCCATAGGATGGATAGATGGTGAAATATGGTTTTTTCATACCTATAATAACATATAATTATATGAGTGATACTGATGTTATTACTTCATAATGAAACAACTAAATAAGGAGTGGAAGAAGAAACAAAGTTGAAAGAATCGGTAACGGACATTACCTCTTCTTTGAAGCACCTCTTTGAGACCTCCTATTAGGGCACTAAAATTGGTCTTTGAAGAATACCAGGACATCTAGGATGTTTCTAGGGAAGTGGATAAGATAATTGGTCAGGGGTTGAATGAGATTTAAGGCTCAAAGTGGTGTGAGGAAGAGAGGGAAGAGATGCCCTTTTATAAGGGAGGAGAGGGGCACCATTGGAAATCATAAAAATATTAATTTATAATAAATCTAACCCCACTTAAAAACCTCCAAAAAATGACTCATATTATAATATTAGATGAGATAGGGTTGTAATATCATCAACCAATAAAATTTAGGCTTGTTAGGAATTTATTTTAAACATTATCAACTTGATTTATCCTTATTTAATCAATTTAATTTTATTTGTGGTAATAACATTCTAAATTTTAAATTATAACAAATAATTACTCATTTGTTCTGAATTGTCCATAATTAGATAATTTATATCATTTTAGAACATATAAATTCAAATTTATAATTTTTAAATATTTTCGTGATTTTTAAACAATTTTATAATATGTTATTTTTATAAAATAACAATAGTGTCAATTATGACACTATTAATTTATTTTATTTTAAATAAAATATATACAGAAGATTTGTTCGAACTAAAATATTTAATAGATTCATAAAATGTCATATGTATCTATAAAGTTAGTGTATAACATTAAATAGTTTATATAATATTTATTTTATTATTCTTAAAACCATTTATTTGGTTTATCTCTTAATAAAATAATTACTACAACATTTTTGTATAATTATTTAATATACTTATTTGTTGCATAAAAATTAAAAATAAAATCCTATGATGAAGATAAATCTATTAAATTTCACAATAATACTTTTAATCTAATTTATCATCTTAAAATCACAATATTTAAATTGTTATATTTATTAAATTATGAAGGTGACAACTTTGGCATCATTTAAAATAAAATAATATAAGTGTAATAATCGCTTTTATAAGACTCAAAATGGTCAAATATTCCACCCTTGGATGATTATGGTTTAAATTTACATGACCAATAAGTTTTGGTCAGGGTTTTGTGCCTGTTATGGTCACTATTAATTTAATAAAAACTATATTCTTGATTTTTCACTAGATAAACAATTTTTGCATCACTATTGTGTCACAATTAATGATAATTATTTAATCCTTAAAAATTATAAATAAAATCATATGATGTAGATAATTTTATTATATTTATGGAGACTATTCATGTTTGATGTTTCATTAATTTTATCACTAAATTAAAATTAGTATACTTATAAGATTTAAGAAAGTGACATGTTGTCACTTTCTTTGGTTTTAATAATAATTAAATTATTTTCATGGAAAAAAGTCCATTAAATTAATCTAATACAAACCTTAGGTGATATGGGTCGACTTTTAGTCATCCAATAAGATTTTTACAAGTGTTAGGGTAATTTTATAATCTTATTTTTACCCTTAATTACCCAATTTACCATTAACTGTAGTAAATAAAAAAATTACCGTAGTTACTATTCACAATATCAAAAAAATAAAAGTAACCTATTAACATAATTTGGACCCACTGAATACAAATTTGGAATCCATTTTTTCAAATTCAATACATAGAAGTTGCAGAAATTAAATTAAAATTAATCCCGTTGTCGAATGAAAACGGGTTTTTGTTTAAAACATTGCAAAAGATTGAATTGATTTAACCTACGAATTCAATGTAAAATCAATGCTAATGATATACATTATATTAAATGGTAAAAATATATTCTATTTATACTTTAAAACCATTAAATATTATAATTTAACCATATAAATTATTACGATGAAAAAATATGTTTTTAATTAAAATATAGCGTGTTTTTACTATTCATTAAAATATGAAAGTTATCAGAATAATATGAAAAATTTATCCAAAGTAAATTTTTATATCCTGATTCCAAAGAAGAATTTTATTTTGTCAAATTGAACTTATAAACATGTCAAAAAGTAGATTTAAGTGGGTGGGCCATCAAAAGGAGGCAAAATTGCATTTTTTGAAAAATACTTATTTTACCCGAAAAATTTATTTTGTTATCATACCATATTCTAGAAAATATTTAAGATGAATAATAATGTTATAAAATTCAAAATTTAGTTAATACTATTTATAAAGGCTAGTTCATAATAATATTATAACCATATATCATTGTTTAGTGAAGCCCGATATTGCGTACAACACACGCTATCGAAGAAGGTCGCGATTGTGTGTAATGCAAGACAAGTTAGGGTTGTGTGTAGTGTAAGACTCCATTGTTGTTGCGTATAATAGAATCCAACCATATTTTATTTATAAATTGAATATATATATATATATATATATATATATACACACTCAATGTTGCGTAGAATAACTTATATCAAACGAACTTGAAATTGTGTGTAGCACGAGCCAAGAATAGTGTTGCATATAATACAAGCTAATACGGTGTTGCGTATAGTACAAGCTAAACTTGGTGTGGTGTATAATAGAAGACGTCAATGAAATTAAAAGAATATTTTTCATAAAATCTTTGGGTGTCACAATCTACAAGGAACTGCCCCTCCCCAGCATCTGCATCCTAATATTAGCTCTTCACCTTTGCATGACCATCTAGATAGGCTTCCTGTGCAAGCACAGGCTGGTACCGATGGCATAGCCATACCCTCTCATTCTGACAATCCATTTGGCTCTGCTCTGGTTAGTGTGTCTGCTCTGAATCCTCTTCTAGGGCTGCCCCTTTTTTGTAGTGTGTTTGGGGCCTATATTAATGTGGCCCGAAGGCCTTGGGGTGGCCCTAAGGCCTTAAGGTGGCCCGAAGGCCTTGAGAATCAACTGGACCGAAGGCCTTGGGTGGCTCGAATGCCTTGTAGGACCCGAGGACCAAACCGGTGGCCCGAAGGCCCAGATGGATGAATAGTTCTGGCTGTTACAGTACCGAACAGTGTCTACTACAGTGCTACTAAAGTGATGCTATAGTAAACCGGAAATATGCCTCCACCCAGATTTTATCTCGGGTCTCTTGGATACACCTAGCGAGTCCTCACCAACTGGGCTGAGGCTCTTGTGCGTGGATTGTTTGCGTTCCCAATCTTTCCCTCCACTTGGCTCGACAATTTGGACATCCAGAAAGCATAATATCTAGATATCTCCTTCTTCAAAGTTGTATATAATAATGTTTCCCGAATACTCTCAAATTTTGGAGGCATTTGGACCTATTTAGCCAACTTTATGGCCGTCTGATTAAAAAAATTTAATCTGTCCATTTCAATCCAGTCTTTTTGAAGTCAAAAATATGAAAAGGTTTTTGAATAGGAAGATGCCTTAAAACCCTAATGATTTATTCAACAAATTCTACCTCTTATATCTTCTATTTCACACTGCAAAATCTCAACTCTATTTGATGCTTACATCATGAGATATGTCATGCATAGTGTCTGGATTTTAATTCTCGGCCAGAATGGTGGGCTAGACTTCAAAGCTTCATTTGGGACCCTTGTTCTTAGATTTGGGCCCTGAAATTTTTACCCATGATTATTATGGATAATAAATAACACATGGTGGAGTTTCAAAAAATATGTGCTTCGTGAGTGAGACCAGTAACTCAATCATCATGGCTGTTTCAGTTTCCTCACAAATTATTTGGGTCATCTTATGTGGTCCATATGAGCCTTCAAATGGAAGAATTGGCCCATTATTCCTTCTAATGATATGTGAGAAATTGAATAAGGAATCCTAAAAAAACAATAACCAAACAATTTTAATTAGTAGGGTGATATTCATAAATAAAATAGTAAACAGATTCAATTGGACTACTTCTAAAAATGCTCAAAAATTATACTTAGTATTAAAACATTAATATTTTACACAAATTATGCATATTTCATATAAAATAATTAAATGTGGTATATAATAAGTCATGAAAATATTAATAACATCAACTCCCCCACACTTAGTCTTATGTATTCCCTCTTGTACAACAAATATAAAAACATAACAAAATCATTTTCACTCACCAACAAATAGTAAAATTTTGTTTTCTCCAAATAGGGGAGGTTTAGACTATTTCACTCATCCATTTTGAATTCCACCACAAGTTGTTACAGAAATAATGTTCCAAAACTAATTCATTTTTTTCATTCTCAAATTTAGAAATGGAAAATGTGGACACTCAAAACTCACACCTCTCAAGATGATAAAATTCATTTGTGGAGGTTCCCTCTTTCACCAACCAAAAGTGAAAATCTTAGAGTTTGAAAGAGATATCAGCTTCCAATCCCTATCCAAAGTGCACAAGAATCAAGAGGTATTCTTAAGGGTTTTTTTTATATTGGATAGTATGAATATAATGTCCAAGAGAGAGAAGAAGAGGGGTAAAACACAAACATAGAAAAAGAAATGCACATTTGTTTTTGAAATAAAACATGGAAGGAAATGAAAACACATATTTATAAGGGAATGATTTTGTGAAGAAAGACGCAATAGAGGATGAAAATTTGAAGTGGATGAGAAAATGAAATATTTACAAACGACAAAACATCTCCAAATGACATAAAAATATAATGCAAGTGTTCTTTTTGTTTCTCTTTTTTCAAAAGTTGAACTTGGGAAAGATCTCACACTCATATCCCAACCCATGATTGATATCATCACGACACTAATTGTAATAGTTATAACAAGACCAAAGGTTTAGGAAGAGTGATTTTTGACCTACCCAAGAAACAACCCAATCAAAAAAATCTCTTTTTTTTATTTTTTTTGATTTTTTTTTTTTTTGATTTTTTTTGAACACTTGTCAATAACATTTAAAAGATTACATAAATGAAAGTACATTACATTCTCCAAAAAAGACTTAATAACAACCTCTCCCCCACACTAAAATGTATGCTTGCCCTCAAGCATATAATAACACGATGAAATCAACAAAGGGTTCCCATAATGAAATCCATCCCCCCCACACTTAAATTTCAAAAAATTATGCAATGAAAATACATGTTTATATTGGGTGGGAAAAGGTATTGGGATTGTAATTTGGCTACTGAAAGAAAGGTTTTTCATATCCTCGAAGGGGCTTTCAAAAGGAGGATTAATTTAAGGGAAATGGGAGGTTATTTGGCTATTTTGATTCTCATGTGGTTCAAAAAAAATGCCTTTATCATATTAATTCACACTAAAGTAGGAAATTCAGCTTGAAGTTCCACAAAATAAAGACTCACAAATGGGGGTGAAAACACACATTTTGAAAATATGGCCATTGGTGGCCTTGGCATGAAATAAAATGTTGTTCCTCGCGGTTTGGGAAAATCATTTTCCAAATAAAAAATTGAACATTCAAAATTTGTTAATTTTGACACAAAATTCTTTATCCAAAGTCATGATAAAAATACAAAATTTTTGAGTTGATACCATTTCTTTTGACTCCCCAAAATGGTTAGATAAAATTTGAAAATTGAAGGTGAGTAAGTATGACTCTTTTGGTTTTTTTTACATTTTTTTTTATTTTTTTAGGGTTTTTTAGTGTTCTTTAAAATACACACCCAAAAAAAGAGAAAGAGAAAAAGAAAAGGGTTTGATGAATAAAGTGGTAAAAAATGATAGAGAGGGGAATAAGAATAAAGAGGTAGAGAGAGGAAGAGATAGAGAGAGAGTTAAAAAAGAAAGAGGTGCCCCCTGGTTTGGATTTGGCGGGTCATCATCTCCATCTAGTGGTAGGTCGACTAGAGAAGTTGTGGATCCAGTGGGAGTCGACGTTGATTTAGTATTGTGCGTCCTATCATGGTGATGCTTTAACCGATGTCCATTAATCGTGAATGTCCTTTTGGAAGAGGGGTCTTGGACTTGCCCTACACAAAATGGGTAAAGATTAGTAATAACAAAAGGACCTTCCCAACGAGAATTAAGCTTACCTGGGTGAAGCCGAAATCGATAATTGAAGACCATTACCATTTCACCTTCATGAAATACCTTTATAAGGATGTGTTTATCATGGAGTGACTTGGATTTTTATTTATAGAAATTACAATTCTCATAAGAATCAGTTTAAAGCTCCTCCAGTTCAGCCAATTGCAACAATATTTCTTCACCAGATTTTTCAAGATCAGAATTACATGTTTTCACTGCCCAAAATGACTTATATTGGATTTCAACTGGAAAATGACATGATTTACCAAAAACTAGCCTAAAAGGATACATCCCAATGGGTGTTTTATAGGAAGTTCGATAAGCCCAAAGTGCTTCACCAAGTCTTTCAGGCCAGGCTTTTCTGGTGGGTTTTACAATTCTCTCAAGCACTCCTTTCACTTCTCTATTAGAAATTTCATCCATTCCATTTGTTTGGGGGTGATATGCAGTTGAAGTTTTATGTACAACCCTATTATTTTTCAAAAGTGATTCCATGGTTCTATTACAAAAATTGGTTCCTAAGTCACTAATCAAGGAACGAGGCGTGCCAAATCTGTGGAAGATGTGTGTCTTTAGAAACTCACTAACAGTATGTGAATCATCCTTTATAGTGGGTTTTGCCTCGACCCACCTAGAAACATAATAAACCGCAAGAAGGGTGTATTAGAATATATTGGAAGGGGGAAATGGTCCCATGAAATCGATACCCCAAACATTGAAGATCTCGCAGAAAATTAAAGGCTTTTGGGGCATTTTATTTCTATTTTAAATTGTTCCAAACTTTTGGAAAGTGGGACATGATTGAAAGAACTCATGTGTGTCTTTGAAGAGTGAATTCCAGAAGAATCCAAAGTCTAGGACCTTTCGGGAGGTCCTTTATGGTCCAAAGTGGCCACCACCAGACATTGAGTGACAGAATTCTAATATGGAAGAATGTTCATTTTCATCGACACATCTCCTTATTACCATGTCATCCCCAGTTTTCCAAAGTTTATTTTCTTTCCAAAAACTATAATTTAAATCACTTTTAACCTTCATTTTTTGTTCTTTTGAAAAAAATTTAGGAAAAACACCAGAAACCAAGTAATTTAAAATTGAGGCATACCATGATATTTTTGGAGTGAGAGATGAAAGGTGCTCAGTGGGGAATTTAGGATCGATGATTTCAGAATGAGAAGAATTATAAATTCTACTCAAGTGATTAGCCACAGTGTTTTCTTTTCCTGGTCTATCTTTGATTTCAAGGTTAAACTCTTGGAGAATTAGGATCCATCTTATTAGACTTGGTTTTGAATCACTTTTCTTGAGTAAGAACTTTATAGAAAAATGGTCTGTGAAGATGATGATTTTGGCACCTAAGAGATAGGGCCGAAATTTATCTAAGGCTAAAACCACTGCTAAAAGATCTTTTTCAGTGACAGTGTAGTGATATTGAGTTTCATCTAATGTTTTTTAGGAATAATAGATGACATGAGGAATTTTTTCTCTTTTTTGACCAAGAACTACCCCAACGGCTCTATCAAAAGCATCACACATCAACTCAAAGGGTAAGGACAAATCTGGGGGTTGGATTATCGAGGTAGATGTAAGAGTAGTTTTGAGTTCAACAAGGGATCTCTTGCAAACCTCATCGAAATGGAAAGGGACATCATTTTTGAGAAACTGAGTGAGTGGGAGGGAAATTTTACTGAAGTTATGGATGAATCGCCAATAAAAACTAGCATGACTGAGGAATGAACGGATTTCTCAAACAAAGTTGGGTTCAGGAAGTGATTGGATCACTTTAATTTTGGCAGGATCGACTTCAATACCATCTTTTGAAACTATGTGCCCTAGAACAATCCCATTTGCAACCATGAAGTGACATTTTTCAAAATTTAACATAAGGTTACACTTGACACACTTTTTAAGGAATAGAGAGAGTGAATTCAAACAAGACTCAAATGAAACATCATAAATGGTGAAGTCATCCATGAATACTTGCATGCAGTGTTCACTGAATTTGGAAAAGATACTCATAATATACCTCTATAATGTTACAGGAGCATTGCAAAGGCCAAAAGGCATTCTTCTATATGCATATGCTCCAAAGGGGCATGTGAAAGTAGTATTTTCTTGGTCCTGAGGTGTGATTGGGATTTGGAAGTAGCCGATGTATCCATCAAGAAAGCAATAGTGTGACTTTCTGGCTAATCTTTCCAGCATTTGATCAAGGAATGGAAGAGTGTAGTGATCTTTTATTGTTTCAACATTTAATTTCCTATAGTCAATGCACACATGACATTTGTTCTTCACTCGAGTTGTGACTACCTCTCCATGTTCATTTGTGACAACAGTTATCCCACCCTTCTTAGGTAAAACTTGAATTGGACTAACCCATTCACTATCAGAAATTGGGTAGATAATATCATCTTGAAGAAGCTTAGTGATCTCATCCCTAACTACCTCAAGTGTGATTGGATTGAGTCTTCTTTGTGGTTGTCTAATTGGTTTGGATGATTCATCAAGATGTATGTGATGCATGCAAAGGGCAGGGTTGATTCCTGTTATGTCATCTAGGGTCCACCCTAAGGCCTTTTTGTTTTCCTCTAACACTTGAACAGGTTTGGAATCCTTAGTTTCGGTAAGTGAAGAAGAGATAATGACAGGATAAGAGTGATCATGGAAAATGAATGCATATTTCAGGTGTTCTGGAAGAGGTTTCAGATCGGTCTCATCTTTCATTTGTGGGTTAGAAAACTCAAGAATGGTGGAAGGGACTTCAGTTGCTTCAGATTCATTTTTCTTAATACTGTCCAAGGTGGAGCAGTAGAGATCAGAGTTGATGTGGGATTCAAGAGAGTTTTCAAGTTCCTCAAGATTGATGGATTCTATAAATGACAGGTCTACATCAATATCACCATTTATGACTTGGTTAATCATGGTGCAGATTTCAAAAGATCCTTTTTCATTAGAACATGAAGAACATGGTGGATTGGGGTTCGATTGACTCTTAGAAGTGTCCTCAGAATCATGGATTGAGAATGCAGAGTGATCCTCATATGGGTATCGCATGGCTGGAAAATGTTGAACTTGACCAGTTGGTCACCGAATTCCATGGATAAGATGCCTGAATGGACATAAATCTTGGTTCTTGCAGTCTTGAGGAACATTATTCCCAGAATTAGGGGATATCAAGAAGAGTTTGTCTCACCTTCCATGTGAAGGACATAGAAATCAGCAGGGAAGATAAGATCATTGACTCGGACAAGGACAACCTCAATTATTCCCTTAGTACTATTTGTGCTTCGATTGGCCAATTGAATGAAAACACCCATTGGATGTAAGGGACCTATAACAAGGTTGGAGAATATGGATTTGGGCATGACATTAATTTAGGCTCCTAGGTCTATGAGTGAATCATCAAAGTTGGAACTTCCAATTTGGAATGGAACCATAAAGGTCCCTGGATATTTGCACTTTATGGGAATAGATTGATTTTTGGAAACATTTTCAAAGGTCCTAAGTTGATTCTTGTGGGTAAACAACTCCTTGAGAAACTTGGCATACTTAGGAATTTTTTTTATGGCATCTAAGAGGGGAATGTTGACTTCAACACGTCTAAAAATGTTGATAATTTCAGGATCGGGTTCAAAGTACTTCTTTGGCTTATAAATGACTTGAGGAAAAGTAATTGGGTTTATAAGACGAATTGAATGAGGTGAGGTAATGGTTTCAGGTTCCTTTTCAAGTTTCTTTTTATTTTCATTTTCTAGGTCAACATTTAAAGTTGATTTATATGACTTATCTTGAGGTGTAACAATTTTCTTTCCTGATCTAAGTGCAATTTCACTTACATTACCCTTGGGGTTGGGTAATGGTTGAGCTGAAAGTTGGGAAGAATTGGATGGTTGTTTCTAACTAAGGTGGGATGAAAGTTGACCGATTTGGATTTCAATGTTCTTGAGGCTGGAACAGGTGAAGGAGGAAAGATCTTCCACCGCACATTCCCATGGTATCTTGGAAGAAGAGGCTTGTCCCAGATTGGGATTACCTAGATTTTGGTTCTTTGGAAATCGATTGTATTGGTTTTGGAATTGGGAAGGCTCACTAGGATAATGGAATCCAGGAGGAGGATTATTCCTTTGTGGTTGAGGAATAAAAGGATAAGGTTGCTGGAAGTTACCAACACCTTGACCATATTGAAACTGGTTTGGGTTTTGAAGAGGGAATTGAGGGGGGTAAGATATGGGATTATTATACCTAAGGCCTTGGTTATAAGAAGAAGAGAAGGGCTCAGAGTGAGGTTGGTTGAAGTTTCTAACAAACTGAATGGATAGTTGAGGGTTGGTGTTCCACTGAGCATATGTTGCATTGATCTCCATTGGCCCAGATGAATCAGATTGATCCTCTTGAAGTTGCAGACATGTGTCAGTTAGATGAGATGAAGAGTTGTAGATTCCATAGTTCTTGACAGGTCCAGGAAACATTGATTGCGGAGGAGATGAGGTTGGGGATTTGGTAGCCACAACTAGTTGTCACACAAAACCTGTAAGTTCACTCATCCACTCGGTCATCTTGTTCAGCTCAAATGATTGATTATCTTGGGCTTGTTTGACTTGATCATGTGCTCGATTATGGAATTGTTGTGTGTTTGCAGCCATGTTACTTCTGAGATCTCTTATAGCTATAAGAGTTTTATCAACAAGAGCACTGCCACTTGCACTACTAGATAAATCATCTTCTGCACCTGGGGAAATGGGAAACCGCCATTGGCGGTCTCTATTGACAGTATTATCGACCGCCATTGGCAGCCGCTAATGCGGAAAAAAAATTAGCTGGATTTTTCCCGCCCTCGCCACTGTCTTCCTCGAAAACCACCGCTGCAACTGGCACTGTCGCCCCCGCCGCTGTCCAGCCACTGTCTGTCACCCCCATCACCACCTCGCATGGCCTCGCATCACTCCTACAACACTCGATTATGAACCCGAATCCCCCCAATGTTCGACCGCCCACCGTGATACCCTCGATGTCGCACCTACCCCTCCCTCCGGCCGCCGTAAATCCACCATGGCCGGCGACCAAGCTTCGAAGGTCTTCCTCACCATACCGCCAGTCCCCCTGCATCCGTATCGCACCTCATGCCATATCCCGGGAACGAGATACATGGAATATTTTATATAAGATTTAGCGACCGCCATTGGCGGTCGCTGTTGGTCTTTACCGACGAAGAAACTACGACCACCAAAAGCGGTCGCAAGTCGGTCCCTAAAGACCTTTAGAGACCGATTTTGGCGGTCTCTAAAGACCTTTAGCGACCTCTTTTTGCGGAATCAATGAGAGTTCTCTCCATAGCTAATAAACCCTCATAGAAGTATTGGATCAAGAGTTGGTCAGGAATTTGGTGATGTGGGGCAAGTTGAAAAAACCTTTTTGAACCTCTCCCAGTACTCATGGAGTGATTCACTTGGGAACTGATAGATACCACTTATTTCCTTTCAGATAGAAGCAGTATGAGAAGCAAGAAAGAGTTTTTCTAAGAAAATTCGCTTCATGTCATTCCATGTGGTTATGGAACCAGGATGTAGGTAGTAAATCCATGACTTGGCAGTGTCAGCTAGGGAGAAAGGGAATGCTCGATGTTTTATTTGTTCCTTAGAAACCCCTTGAGGCTTCATGGTAGAGCACACTACTTCAAACTCTTTAAGGTAGAGATGTGGATCCTCACTGGCTTGCCCGTGGAAATGAGGGAGAAGATAAATCAAACCCGATTTGAGTTTAAAGTCAGCCTCTATGTTTGGATATTGAATACCAAGAGGTTGGTAATTCATATCAGGGGCAGTGAGTTCTTTAAGTGTTTGTTCCCTAGGATTGGCCATATCTAATTCAATTGGTTGGACAAGGACTGGTTGTTGAATTATTTGATTATCTCTTATGTTCCTCCTAAGTTGGCGAAGTGTTCGCTCAATTTCAGGGTCAAAAAAAATCTGAGGTATTGTTTGGGAGGCTATAGGGAATTCAGAGAGATGTTTGAAGGAAAATTAAGATGGGTTTTTCTTTGTGTTTTTTCTGTTTATGATTTTTATGAGAAGACGGGTTTTTCTTTGTGTTTTTTTAATCAATTTTTTTTTTAAATTTTCTTTTTTTTCTTTTTTTTAGAATAACCAGAAACTAATGACTACTTAAAGCACCATCCCCGACAATGGCGCCATTTAAAACACGCGTCCAATTGTTACCTATTAACCATTCAAGGTTCTGGTGCTCTACTAATGTGTATATCTCGGTGATGATACTTTGTAATAGTCATTTGTTAGTTGATTGTATTTTGATTAGGAGGGTTTGTTTGCAGAGCTTAATTTAAATGATTGATTTACTATAATTGATTTAACAAATGGATAAATATTGGGGTGATTTCACCATTAGGGAGTTAATCTTGTAATATCCTTGAGCTTTTCTTTATATTTCATTTAAATTAACACCCACTTCACAAGATAACGTTGATTGGAATTCCTAAGTGTTAAGGCTTTAATCCAAGCCATAACTTGACTTAGGGTTCTAATAATTACCATTACTTGTTTATGGTAGTGTATTTATGGTTTCATTAATCCATGGAAACCACGTGTTAAACAAAATATGTCATTAATCCACGACATTTTAAGTCCAACATACACAATGTTAAATTAACGAATACTCATCGAGCAAATACTCTCAATCACTTAACATCCCTAAATTTTTACTCACCCCAATGAGAGATTTACTCAGACATTTGGGTGTTTAATAATATGTTTATAATTATTATGATGATAAATTAAGAATAGAAGAAAAAGAAAGGGATAAGAAAAGAGTGTTGCATCGAACACACACACACGAACAATGATGAGAATTTAAAAAACGGGCATTCGATTGAATGAGGAAGAAAAAGAAGGGAAGGTGATTCAAATGTATTTAAACTATTTTAAGAACATTAATATTAATCTACATAAGGTGGATGATAATAAGATATATTGAAGAAGAAACTTTCATTAAAACAGAATTACAAAACAAAAACTTACAAGATTATAAATGAAGAACAACACAAAAGTGAAAGGAAACAAAGAGAGGATGAACGGTATCTCAAGTGAAAACATGAGTATGGAAGGTCCTCCCAAGCCTTTTTCAAGGCTTTGGTCGTGCCAATTTATGCTCCTCTATTCTAAAATTCCAACCCCTTTGAATTAGAGGAGGGGGATGTATTTATAGCCCAAGGAAGTGGACTTTTTGCATTCTCAATCTATCCCTCCACTTGGATCGATGATTTGGACATCCATACAGAAGTATCTCGTGATATCTCCTTATTCCAAGTTTTATATAATAATTTTGGTTGACTACTCTCAAAGTTTGGAGGCATTTGGACCTATGTGTCCAAATTTATGGTCGTATGATTAAATAGTTTTAATCTGTCCATTTCAATCCAGTCTTTTTGAAGTCCAAAATGTGATAGGGTTTTTGAATAGTAAGATGACTTCAAAACCGAATGATTTCTACAAAAAAGTCAGCCATATATATCTTTTCTTTCACACTGAAAAATCACAGCTAGATTGAATGCTTACATCATGAGATATGTCATGAATAGTGTCTGGGTTTTAATTCTCGTCCAGAATGGTGGTCAGATTAAAAGATTCATTTGGGCCCTTTTTTCTTATAGTTGGGCCCTGAAATTTTTACCCATGATTGTTTTGGATAATCAAGAACACATGGTGGAGTTTCAAAAAATATGGGCTTCGGGAGTGAGAACAGTAACTCAATCATCATGGCTACTCCAGTTTCTTCACAAATTATTTGAGTCATTTTTTGTGGTCCATATGAGCCTTCAAATGGAAGAATTGGACCTTGATTCCTTCTAATGATATTTGATAAATTTAATAAGGAATTATTCAAAACAAGAACCACACAATTTGAATTAGTAGGGTGAGAGTTATAAATAAAATATTAAACTGACTCAATTGGACTACTTCTAAAAATGCTCAAAAATTATACTTAGTATTAAAACATTAATATTTCACACAAATTATAAATATTTCATATAAAATAAGTAAAGGGGGTATATAATAAGTCATGAAAATATTAATAACATCACCAGTTCTCTAAGGTGTACGTTTGTATTGTAGAGAAAATTTCTTCTCATCATCTTCAACTAGATCATCAGGAGAGTGGAAATCATCACACTCCTAATGCAGCTAAACTGAAACATCCTATAGTTACTATTGAGAAGATGGATGTTCATCTTCATGAAAACTTTCTGAGGGTCATGCAATCTATGTAAAGGGAGATTTTTCATACTATCCCTTTGATGTTTGAGCTGACAAGAGAGTTCCAGCTTCAGTATCCTCTTGTGTTCACTGGGGAAGGTGGACCCCAAGTAGCTGAGTTCTATATTGAGTCAGTTCAGACAATATTCAATAATCACAAGACACCCACAAGGAGGAGGGTGAAGCTTGTTGATTATATTCTCTGTGGACCTACCAATAATTAGTGGGATATTCTGGAATAATCTGGGTATCAGTATGAGAAATCTTGGAAGGAATTTGATATGAAGTTCCTAAGACATTTCTATCCCAAAACCTTGAGGGATGAAAAATCTTGAAAGTTCATACATATGAAGTGGGACGGTTTGTCAGTGTTGGACTATGCTAGATGATTTACTGACCTACAACACTTTTAGCCATCTTTGGAAGCTGATGAGATCTCCAGGGTCAGAAGTTTCCAGGAAAGTCTTCATTATGAGATCAGTTCATAGGTAAATGTTTTTCGTTTAAGAATCTTTGAATACATGATGAATCTGTCTCTCATCACGGAAGAGAATATAAAAAATGTCTGAGCAGCAGTTGAGCTATTTTAGAGGGAAAATCTAGGAGTTTTTATTTGAGGGGTAATAAGTGTCGTTATGACAGTTTCCACTAGAGTAGTAGTGGGTAGAGTTTTCATGGGAAGTGGAAAACCATATCAAGATCGTGTTCTATTCTAATGCTATTAGTTTGGAAAGTTTGGTCACAAGCAGCCGCAATATCCTTACCCCATATTTTAGTGTCATATTTGTGGTAAGATGGGTCATCTTCAGATGTTCTGTTTGAACTTTCCATAGCAGACTAATGGCATAGGATCAATATAAGCATCAGAGTCGAGAAGGGGCTCAGCTACACTATAGCAGGCTGGTAGTTGGAGTTCCACAGGTTTTTCAGGCTGAGGTAGGAGATGTGGTACCCCAGTACATGATAAACCATACCAATCAAGGTAAATATCTCAGGGTAGTTAGACTAAATCACATGATATAGGGATAAGTCGGTTGCATGTTATGCAAACTACTTTGGCTAATGTTGATGCGCGATCATCTACCTTTACAGGTATGATTCTTGTATCATCTACCTTATCTTGTGTTTTTTTATACAAGTGCATCTCATTCTTTTGTATCTAATCTTTTCAAAAATGGTTTGGGCTTATATTTAGAAATATTAGATGGTGTTTTAACCATTGACACATCGTTGGGAGTGCCGTCTGGAAATATAAAATGTTGTAGGATGTGTTCTCTAGAGATTGGTGGTTACCATTTATTTTGGGAACCATTCGCACATGAAATGATAGGATTCGACTTGATTCTTGGTATGGATTGGTTAGTTATATACCCAGATCATATTGACTATTATAGAAGGAGGGTTACTTTCATATCTCCAGAAGGAAGCATATATTATCGCCAGGGTGAGTGGGATATTATGCCTGGTCGTACGGGACCAATTCAGTGCAGATTGGATTATCTCGTGGTTCGGATTAATGGTCTTTCTCTAGATAATGGTGGAATGTGGTAGGATTATTTTCCTACACTTGTAGACTATTTTCATTATTTTTTCCCTAAAAAGTTATATGGCTTACCACCCGAGTGAGAGGTTGAGTTCATGATCGAGTTGGTGTTGGGAGCATAACCAATTTTTATCTCTCCTTACAGAATGTCACCAGTAGAGCTTCGAGAGTTGAAGGTTCAGTTGGAAGATCTGGAACCAAAAGGATTCATATGGCCAAGTACATATCCTTGGGGCTCTCCAGTTCTCTTTTCCAAAAATTCTGATGGATATTTGCATTTATGAGTGGATTATAGGATGTTGAACCAGATGATGGACAAGAACTGGTATCCTCTTCCACACATTGATGATATTTTTGATGAATTATAGGTGATAATATCTTATCTGAGATTGACTTGACATCAGGATATCATCAATTAAGGGTGAGACTATTGTACATACCACAAACTGCTTTTAGGAGAAGGTATAGCTTATATGAATTCTTAGTGATGTCATTTGGGTTGACTAATGTTCCTACGGTATTCATGGCCTTAATGAATATTATCTTTCATCCTTTTTTGGATTGATTTGTGGTGGTTTTCATCGATGATATCTTAGTGTACTCCAAGTTAAAAGACGATCATGCCAAACATCTTGACATCATCTGGAGTACATTGAGAGAGAATAATATTTACTACAATCTAACTAAATTCAGTTTATGGATAAATGATGCACACTTTTTGGGACATGTAATTTCAGAGGTAGGAGTTTTAGTGGACCCATTGATCATACCACAATTCACTATTTTATGTCACCCTTATTTTAATGTATTAGATTGGTTTTGTATTGAAAATTACAAGTATAATAAAAAATTTAACTTCATGTTTGATTCAATTATTTTGTGTTTAACACTGTAAAAAAGGGAAATGTTACCTGTTTTGATAATTACATTGTAGTTGGAGGTGATTTGGAGGGCCCATGATGAAGTCCAAGAAAAATGGGTCAATCTACAAAGGATCTAAGCACACTAGTGGACTAAATGGAATACTTGTACTAAACTATGAATCCAAATGGGCTGAAATTTTGTGTTCTGGTCCAAAATTTAATTATCTATATTTCATATGAAGGAACTCAATCCTAATTAGACCTCTACAATTCCAATCTGAACTAATCTATCTAGGGAATCAAATCTACACAAAGTCAAAAGTGGTTTTCTGTATTTTATTAAAATAAGGATCTGTAGTTATCCAAATTGTGCCATATTTTCAATGGAGATATTCAAGAGGTGGGGATATAACTTTTTAGTTTTCTATAAAGGAATATAATACTATCTGGATGTCTAAAACAATGGTCCAAGTGGTTTTACACAATCTGTGTTCTCAAAACCACCTTCCAATTTTCCTATAAAAATAGACCTTGGGCGCCCCATTTAGGAGTTCGACCAGGAGGAAAGGTGATGCCATTTTTAATTCCAAAAAGGTTGTTCTCATAATCTCTATACATTCTTGAGGATATGGTAAGTTCTACTTCAACATCTTCTTTTTCCTCTCCCCCCCATGGATTTCTAAACTCTTTGTGTTCATCCGAGGGGGAACGTAATGTAAATCCCAAGAATCATGTTTGTAATATTTGAATGATATTTTTAATTCCAGGTTTTTATTTTATTTTTAATAATCCTCTATTATTATGTTATTGAGTTATGTTCTGGTATGTCATGCTCAACTCATATATTCGTGTTTGGGGGTACTCATTCATGTGATGTTTCACACATTGTTCACCACTTCTTCTTCCCCCTTTCAATTATAGTGTTTGTGTGGTTCACATTGTTTAATTGAACTTTCATAAACACTATAATGGACATGTAATTTAAATTCATGGTAACAAATTTAAATAACGTACAAACTTGTACAGTTCATTGAGTTATTCATGTGTTTCCTTGGTGAGTTTCAGTTATGAAGTCGAACACAAATCACCCAATCATCGACGGTATCTGATTAATCATTATGTGTTTCTAACTGAACCCTAGGAGGTATCCTTGTATAAAATTACTAACATTATCATTTTATTTGTTAAAAAATCAGGGATTAAAATGTCATAACCCTATCTCTTGAAGCGATGAAGGATGATTGTCACAAGATTTCACTGGGTTGATCATGCTTAATTAATCCTTTTCATTTCTACTTTGTTTTATCACTTTCAATTTTCAGTTTTCATATTTAATCATCAAACCCCATGTTTTAAAAATACCATTACTCTTTTATTTTCCCAATAAAAACCCTACTTTTTAAATTATTGATCTAAGGCACCATCAAGAGATGACCTAGGGTTACTGCTATACTGCAGAAATTCTAGTAAAAATTAAACAACTAATTTGATGTGCTCAACAACGAGATAAAATTTTTGCACCATTTTTAGGGATCCAATATAATTTTTATTATTTATTTCCTTTTATATATTTATTTTAATTCTTAATTAGTAATCCTTTAAATATCCCACCCCCATTTTATTGTTTTTGTTTTGGGTTTTTGTCGTTATTTTTATTTATTTTTGTGTGTTCTTCCTCTATCTATCTCTCTCTATTATTCTCTCACTTTCTCATTATGTAGTATAAAAAAATTATTTTATCCTTATAACCTTATTAAGTTCTTTTATTTTATCTATATTCAATCATAAGAATTACAAAAAATACAAAAAAAACCTTCGCAACTTATTTGCATGACCTGATCAAAAAAAGAAAAACTTCTTGAATTTGACCCTAAAATAGAAAAGATGCTTCACTAAAAAAATTAAGGAATCTAGAGTAGGTCAATCAAGAAACACTAAGGAACCCCTTTTGGAATCTCAACTGGTCCAAAACCACTCAAAAATTGAACCCAATCAAACCCAAGAAAACATGGATTCAAATAATAAAACATTAAAACTTACCACCCCAGATGTGAAGTACCAACCTGCGTACATCCAATATCCTAAGGAAGAAACCGAAATTGAGCTGAGATCATGCCTCATCCACCTACTTCGCAAATTCCATAGTCTTTCTGGTGAGGAACCTCACAAACATCTCAAATAGTTTCACATAGTGTACACCACAATGAAACCCCAAAATGTATCTGAGGACATAATAAAGTTCAGGGCCTTCCCTTTCTCCCTTGACGGTGTAGCCAAATAATGGATATATTATCTTCCTACCAAAATTGTGGTATGGAATGACCTTAAACGACTCTTTCTAGAGAAGTTCTTCCCTGCCTCCCAAACTACATCAATTAGAAAAGAAATATGTGGAATTAGACAATTAAAAGGATAGACCATTCATGAATATTGGGAGAGATTCAAAAGACTTTACTCAAGTTTCCTCCACCACAAAATTAGTGAAAAATTGTTAATTCAATACTTCTATGGGGGACTTGTCCCCATGGATCTTGGAATAATAGATGTTGCAGCTGGTCGTGCCCTTGTTGATAAAACTCCTTCTGTTGTTCGTGACTTAATAGCCAACATGACTCAAAATGCACAACAATTTGGTACACAAGAAATTTCACAAACCAGAGGAGTTCATGAGGTAAGTCATTCAGACCTAGAACAAAAGGTAGATAATAAACTTTATGAGATGGATACCCTTCTAATGCAATTAGCTCAAGCACAAGGTAACTCACACTCTTCTTCTATTCCATTACATTGTGATATTTTCTCAGATAACACTCATTTTTCTGACTAGTGCCCACAACTTCATGATTCATCTTATTCTTGTGCAGGAATATTCCCAGGGAAACCTTTTCAGAAAGCACCACCCTTCAAGAAAGAACAATTTAGACCAAATACAAACCTCGGATAGAAAGCACAACCATAGTACCAACAAGGAGGAAACCTGAGATACCCCAAGAAAAATTAGTATCAACAAATCCAAGGTATGAAATCTTCTTATCCCTCAACTTCTTGTAACAATAATCCTCCTCCTCCTCCCAAATGTGAACCAAGACTTGAGGACATGGTAAAGAAAATGGCATCCAAAAACCTCCAGTTCCAAAATACCACACAATCGGCTATTCAAGACCTATGAACTCCAGTGGGACAATTGGAAAACACTATCGGTGAGATCAAAATGAAAGGTTATGGACAACTATTATGCCAAACCATTTCTAATATGAAGGAAAAAAGGGTAATGTATGTGCAATTACACTTCATAGTTGTAAATAAGTTTCCCCTTCTACTGATTCTACACAATAGGTATATCCTCTATTGAAAACACTCTTTCTTGACCCATAAATGATTCTAGTGAAGAAAAACAAAACCAAAAGGGTAAACCAATTTTCATTGAGGATTCCCATGAACCATTCATTCCTCTTCCTTTCCCCCAAATTCTCTTTAAATCTAAGAAGTATTTTGATAATGACATTGATAAAGAAATAATGGATACATTTAAAAAGGTGCAAGTTAACATCCCTTAATTGGATATAGTTAAAAAAATCCCTAGATATACCAAATTTCTTAAAGATATTTGAACCCAGATAAGGAGACTGAAGGGGAATGAGAGAGTCAACCTGGGAAAGAATGTCTCAGCCTTGATTCAACCAGCAATTCCAACCAAGTGAAAGGATCTAGGAACTTTCACGATACCTTGCACCATAGGGGAGACATTATTTTCAAATTATATGTTAGATTTAGGTGATTCAATTAATTTAATTCCTTACTCTGTGTACACTTCTATACAGTTTGGAGATCTTCGGTCGATAGGAATCATAGTGCAACGTGGAAACCGGATCACAACACACCCATCAGGAGTGGTTGAGGATGTCCTTGTAAAAGTGAAGAATCTCATATTCTCTACTGACTTCTACATTCTTGATATGGAGGATACCTGAACCCAAGGACATGCCCCTCTCATACTTGAGAGGACATTCCTCAAAACAGAAAAGACAATCATCAACATTCATAATGGTACGATGTCCATGGAGTTCAGTGGAGAAGAGGTAAGTTTTAACATCCTTGAGGCTATGAAATACCCTATTGAAGATCACTCCACTCTTCCTGTCTATTAGATGGAAGTTATCTCAAATGATACACACACACACACACAATTATATCCTTGACCCATACTCTAATTCATTTTTCTA
This sequence comes from Viscum album, assembly GCA_963277665.1. Lineage (NCBI taxonomy): Eukaryota > Viridiplantae > Streptophyta > Magnoliopsida > Santalales > Viscaceae > Viscum > Viscum album. The sequence continues at coordinate 28,980,307 of OY728128.1, read as the reverse complement.
TTCTTCACCTTTGGTTGATTTGAGATTTTATTCATGTTTTGAGTGTTGTGTAGGTTTTGAAAAGTGTAAATTTTGTGCTTTAATTGATGAGTGTGTTCATTCTGAGGTACCTGTGACCATCGATGATTCTACAAATCTCATTTCAATTGATTCTCTATCTTTAGAGAATAAATATGAGTAGATAGACAGTTTTATGAACCTAACTCCCCCTAAATCCCCTCCCTTAATCCAAAAACCCTCATTTTTGGTATTATAACCACTTCCATCTAATTTATAATATGTTTATCTTGAGGGTATTGACCAATTTCTCATCATTATTTCCAATAACCTCTCTCAACAATAATAATCAAAACTACTTTATCTTTTGAGAGAGTGTAAAAAATGAGATAGGATGGACATTGGCTGATATTCCTAGGATTAGCCCATATATTTGTATGTACCATTTACTTTTGGATGATGAGGATAACCCCATAAGGCAGGTTCAATGCTAGTTGAATCCCACTCTCCATGAAGTGGTAAAATTGGAAGTCAGTAAATTACTTGCTTCCGGGATCATTTATCCTTTATCTGATAGTAAATGGGTTAGCCCAGTTCAAATTGTTCCTAAAAAAACTAGAATAATAGTAGTGTCTAATGAAAATAATGAATTGGTTCCAACACGTGTGCAAAATAGTTGGCGAGTCTGTATTGACTACCATCAACTGAATCAATCCATGAGAGAGGACCACTTTCATCTACCTTTTATTGACCAAATGTTAGAAATATTGGTTGGTAAGTCCCATTATTGTTTCCTTGATGGCTATTTGGGTTATTTTCAAATCCATACAGCCCCTAAGGATCAAGAAAAGACAACATTTACCTATCCATTTGGCACAATTGCATACAAAAGGATTCTTTTCAGTCTATGTAATACTCCCAATACTTTTAAGTGATGTATGTTGAGTAATTTTTCTGATTACCTAGATAGTTGTATGGAAGTTTTTATGGATGATTTCACAGTTTATGGAACTTCCTTTGATGACTGTTTGGCTCACCTAGGTTCTATCCTCCGTCATTGCATACAAAAATATCATGTATTAAATTATGAGAAATTCCATTTCATGGTTGAACAGGGGATAGTTATTGGGATTTTTATTTCAAAAGAGGGAATTCAAGTGGATAAATAAAAAATTGAAATAATTTCAACCCTTACATATCCAAAATGTGTTCATGAGGTGTGATATTTCTTGGGTCATGCTGGTTTTTTACCACCAATTCATTAAAGACTTCAGTAAGATCTCACTTCCCTTATCCCGGTTATTATAAAATGATCTTGAGATTGTGTTTGATGAAAAATGTGAGGATGATTTAAATTCACTAAAAAGGAGTCTCACATCACCTCTTATCATCCAACCACCAAGGTGGGATCTCCCCTTTGAGATTATGTGTGATTTCTCAAACTTTCCAGTTGGGGAAGTTTTATCACATAGGGTTAAGAAGGCTCTTCATGTCATTGTCTATACCTCACGTACCCTTGACACTGCCCAGGAAAACTACACAACCACTAAAAAATAACTTCTTTATATTGTGTTTTCCTTGTAAAAATCCATTAATATCTTATCGGGTCAAAAATCATTCTATTTTCTAATCATTATACCCTTCATTTCCTCCTAAAGAAACCTGAAGCAAAGCCCCACCTCATTTAGTGGATGCTCCTCCTCCATAAGTTTGAACTTTATATTAGAGATAATAGAGGAGTGTAAAATGTGGTAGCTAAACACATTAGTATTATTTCACCACCATTGGACCATCATGCTGACTCACCCCTCCCCATTGGATAATTCTTCCCTCATGAGAACCTTTGTGATGTTGTGGACCATACCCCCTGGTATGCAGACATTGTGAATTTTCTAGAAACATCTAGGGTCCCCACTAATTTCAGAACTTTAAAATCCCAAAGACTTAATCATGATTATTGATGGTACATTTGGGGTGACCCTTACTTGTGGAGAATTTGTAGTGACCAAGTTGTTCGTCGGTGTGTCCCTAACCATGAGGTCACTTCGGTTTTGACCTTATACCACACTCTGGATTGTGGGGCCCACTTTGTCTCTCAACGTACATCTTGAAAGGTCCTTGACTCGGGTCATTATTGGAAAACATTGTATAGAGATGCCCATCAGTTTTTTAAGTCATGTTCTAGATTTGAATTCATAGGGAATATCCCTAATAGGAATGAAATGCCCCCAACAACCCATGTTATTTTGTGGGATATTTGATGCATGGGGCATTGACTTCATGGGGCCTTTTCCAAATTCATTTGTCTTTGTGTTCATCTTATTGGTTTTTGAATATGTATCTAAATGGGTGGAAGAAAAGGCTACTAGGACTAATGACTCTCGAGTGGTTTTTGATTTTGCGAGGTCCCAATTTTTCAGTAGGTTTGGTTTATCGATATTCATCATTAGTGATCAGGGTTCACATTTTTGAAATCGTAACATGAAAAATTTGCTTTGTAAGTATGGGGTTGTTCATAAAGTCTCCACAACATATCACCCCTAAACTAACGGACAAGCATAAATCTCAAATCGGGAATTTAAGTGAATATTAGAAAAAATGGTACAACCCAAAAGGAAAGATTGGAGTTTGCAATTGGATAATGCACTTTGGGCATACCGTACAGATTTTAAAACCCCAATAGGAATGTCACCATATAGGATTTTGTTTGGAAAGTCTTGTAACCTATTGGTAGAGGTAGATTACTGTGCATATTGGGCTGTTAAATAATGTAATATAAATATATTAGATGCATGTGAGAATAGGTAGTTGCAGATTCAGGAGTTGGAAGAAATTAGGCATGATGAATTTGAGAACTCCCAAATCAATAAAGATAAAAAAAGGTAATCCATAATGGGATGATTCCACTGCGGAAGTTTCATATTGGTGAGAAGGTTATCATGTATAATTCCATGCTAAAGCTTCATCCAGGTAAGGTTCATTCCTGATAGATCAGTCCTTATACCATTATCGATGTTTACCTTTTTTATGCTATACAAGTTTTGCATGAGAATATTGGATAGAGGATTACTATCAATGGGTAGAGGCTAAAACACTTCTATGAGGATTTTTCAAAACATCTCGTAGAGGAAATCCAACTAATAGATTCCACATATGACATAACCTAGAAGGTTTTCCCTTCTCCCTAACTTTATTTACTTGTATATTTGTTTAAAATACTTTCATTGAGTACAATGTAATTTTTATGTGTGGGGGAGGGTAACATGTCATAGTTAGGATTAAAAAAACAAAAAAATGTGTCTTCATTTTTTATTTCTTTTTCTTTATTTTTTGTTTTTAGATAAAAATTAATCTTAAAAAGAATATCCAAAATCATTTTTCATGCTTAAGTCAATTTTACGGAAAATTCCATTTTGTTTATAAATTTTTTTTTCAAATGAATGTTGATATGAAATCTTTTTCTAGAATTTGTATGTTCAAATAATTCTTATATGATTAATGTATTTTTGAATCCTATGCCTCATTAGCACTGAACAATATTTTAATCCCTTACCTGAGAGACATTCTAAATCCTTTATTGCATATTATTCCATTAAAAAACTTTCTTGAGAGACTCGGGTCATGTAGAGAAAATAAAACATTCCTTGATTCTGTCTGAATCCATAAAATTCGAGTATGTTACATTCATGATAGAGGGAATCATTCATTGAAAATCCCTTTGTACAATTATCCTCTATTTTCGGCCACCTTTATATTTTATCCTTATTAAGCCTTAGAGACCATGAAATGCTTGTTAGGTAGCCACATTACAAGTTAATTTATCCCTACCTACCCATCTCTTGTGTATATTCTAGTTTTATTTTCAATAAGGGTTGGAGAGAGGGTGTGTCCGTGAGAATTCTGGGGAGAGAATTGTTGTTATGGGTTGATATAAAGGTTGCCTACATTTTCCTTAGGCAATGGGTTCACAAGCCATATTGCATCATTTTTTTACACATGTTTCCCTCTTTATCACCAAAAAAACTATATATTAAAAAACTAATTCTATGCTTTGAAAAAAAAATAGAAAAAAATAATAAAATGGATAAAGGAGTATGTTTACTCATTATTATTCACTGCTTGGTTGTGACCCGCACAAATGGACAATGGGTATAGTGAGTTGGAGGTAATACACTTTGTGAGGAGTTGAGTGTGTACATTCATTTTGAACACTTTCGGAATTTTGACATGTTTTTTACATAAGATATTAAACACTCCTCTTTTGCCTAAAATTTTTAAACAATAAATCCTACCAACCCTTGAACCTCAGAACAACCTATTAGAAGTCCTCTTGAGTAGCACCCTAGTTTCTGGTGGTAGAGAACTGAGAATCTTGGAAATAATATGGTAATATCACATGAACTCTGGGAAAATAGAAAAAATCCACTTTCATATGATCCTTGAGTGAAGAGGGAAAATTTCTAGGGGAGGTAGGTTGCGACATATTTCATGGGTGAACAAATGAAGTTGAAAAAAATTGAATGTGAGAAAAGAAAAATGATAGGAAAATTGATTCCATAAGTGAGACATGATGAGTTTCATTTCAAAATTATCTTGTATGTTTTCACGCCATTTATTTAGGAATGGGACATGATTGTGATATTATACTTTTCCCAGGAGTTCAAATGTTTAGGTGTGGGGGTGTGATCGTACCACGATTCACTATTTTATTTCACCCTTATACCAATGTATTAGACTGGTTTGGTATTGAAAATTAAAAGTATAATAACAAATTTAACTTCATTTTTGATTCAATTATTTTGTTTTTAACACTATTAAAAAGGTAAATGTTACTTGTTTTGATAATTACATTTTAGGTGGAGGTGATTTGGAGGGCCCGTGATGATGTCCAAGAAAAATGGTCCAATATGTACATGATCCAAGAACACTAGTGCACTAAACCGCATACTTATACTAAAATGTGCATCCAAATGGGATTAAATTTTGTTGGATGGTCCAAAATTTAATGGGATGAATTTCATATGAAGGAATCCAATCACCATTCAGCTTATACAATTCCCATCCGAACTGATCTATCCAGGGAATCAAATCTTCACAAAGTCAAAAGAGATGTTCTATATTTTATTAATATCTCGATCTTTAGTTGTCCAAATGGTGCCAAATTTTCGGTGGAGATATTAAAGAGGTAGGGATAAAACTTTTTAGTTTTCTCTAAAGTAATATAATACTGTTTGGGTGTAAAAAAAATGTTCTGAGTGGTTTTACACAATCTATGTGCTCAAAATCACCTTCCAATTTGCCTATAAAAAGAGACCTTGGGTACCCCATTTTGGAGTTTGACTGGGAGGAAATGTTTTGCCATTTTGGAGTCTAAAAAGATTCTTCTCATCATCCCTATACATTATAGAGGCAATGTAAAGTGATACTTCAACATCTTCTTCCTCCTCCCCTCCCATGGCTTTCTAAACTCCTTGTGATCACTCAGGGAGCAACGTTATGTAAATCCCAACCTTTATGTTTGTAATATTTGAATGATATTTTTAATTATAGGTATTTATGTTGTTTTTTATCATCCTCTATTCTTATTTTATTGAGTTATGTACTAGTATGACATGATCAACTCATATGATCATGTTTGGGGGTACCCATTCATGTGATGTTCCACACATCGTTCGCCACTTCTTCTTCCCCCTTTTAATTATAGTGTTTGTGTGGTTCATATTGTTTAATTGAACTCACATAAACACTATCATGGACATTTACTTTAAATTAATGGGAACACATTGAGATAACATACAAACCTGAACAACACATCTAGTTCTTCGTGTGTTGCCTTGGTGAGTTTCGGTTATGAAGTCGAACACAAATAACCCAATCATCGGCAGTATCTGATGAATCATTATGTGTTTCCAAATGAACCCTAAGAGTTATACTAGTATAAACTCAGTAAAATTATCATTCTAGGTGTTACAAACCAGTTATTAAAATATCATAACTCTGTCTATTGAAGTGATGAAGGATGAGCATCACATGATTTCCCTGGGTTGATCACGTTTAATTAATCTTTTTCATTTCTTCTTTGTTGTATCACTTTAAATTTTCAATTTTCATCTTTAATCATCAAACCACATGTTTTAAAAATCCCATTAATCTTTTATTTTCACAATCAAAACCCTATTTTTAAATTAATGATCTAAATCTCTATTGAGAGATAACCTAAGGTTGTTGTTGTACTGCATAAAATCTAGTAAAAACTAAACAACTAATGTGATGAACTCAACAACACAATCACCCATAGAAAATCACAGCCATGATATCTTGGGAACAACCTAATAACATCTTCAAAATTTAGAGTTTTCTGGTTTTAATAGGTTATCACAAGTGTTTTATATATGATTTCTCTTTTTTTAGAAGCACTGATGTCTAAGATGGCCAAGAAAAGAGTGAAGTTTGTTTGGTTTGATGCTTTCAAAAGAGATTTTCAAGAGTTGAAAGGTAGTATGAGCTCAGAACCTATCTTCACTTTACCTGTGTGGGGTAAATCATATAAAGTGTACTTTGACTCATCTGGAGTTAGACTCAAAGTAGTTCTAATGTAGGAGGATCATGCGGTTGCTTATGGCTCCAGGTAGCTGAGACCAATAGAGATGAATTACCCTACTCATGATTTGGAGTTAACAGTAGTGGTATATGCCCTAAGATGTTGGAGAAAATATATCATGGGTGAGAGTTTTTTGGTATACAAGGATCCTAAGAACCTCAGATACATCTTTTCTCAGTGAGACCTTAACCTTCAGTAGAGGAGGTGGGTCGAGTATCTGTAGTTTTTCAACTTCAAATTGGGTTATACACTAGGTAAGAGAAATTTCTTTTCTGATTCTTTGAGCCAAAATACACAAATTGAACTAGTATGGGATTCTTGTGATGAGTGGGGAATAATGGTCATATTTACAGACATGCATTTGGATGTTCCGGAATCTTAGGGGTGAGTAGATCTGACTTCGACATCAGATATACCCATGCTTTTGGACCAGATTAAGGATGAGAAGTTATCTAATATAGAGGGTGCTGTTTTGAGAGACAAATTATATGGTTGGGAGACACCATCAGTATGGTCTATCGGTATTGGAAATTCTCTTCTTTTCCATGGCTAATGATGGGTTCCTATGGGCTTGCATGATGAGCTGATGAGGGAGTTTAATTCTTCTAGATGGGTGGTACATCCTAGTTTAACAAATATGTATCATGATCTCTATAGATTATAATGTTGGTCAGGAATGAATAAGGAGGTGGAAAGCTTCATGGCTAGATGCTTCACTTGTCAGCAAGTGAAAGCTGATCATTATAGGCCAGTTGGGATTTTGAAACCTTTACCCATCCCATAGTGGAAATGGGATGATTTCAGAGTGGATTTTTGTGATAGGACTACCTAATAAGACCCATAAGAATGATTTTTTTATAGGTTTTTGTGGATAAACTGAAAAATTTATCCCACTTATTACCTATCAAGGAAAACATCACAGTTGAATACCTAGGAAATCTTTACATGTGTGAGGTGGTTAGATTGCATGATGTTCTGATGAGTATCATTTCTGATAGGGATCCTTATTTCACATCGATTTTCTGGAAGGGTATTCAAAAATCCCTAGGATCACAAGTTCTTTTAAGCATAGCCAATCATCCACAGACTGATGGTTAATCAGAGTGGACTATTCAAATTTTGGAGGATATGCTTCGATCATATGTTTTAGATTTTGTTGGTTAATTGGAGAAACATATTTCCCTCATTGATTTTTCATATAATAATAGATTATAGACATCGATCCAAATGGAAAACTTTGAGAAAATGTATGGTATTCCATGTTGCTCTCCTCTTTTTTGGATATAGGGAGGTGAGTCAGCACTTGTTTGGCCAAGTCATATGCACGAGATGTCTGAACTGGTTTAGTTAATCAGATAGTGATTTGTGACCATGCAGAGTAGATAGAAATCATATTCTAACCATCAGAGATGACCTCTGTAGTTTGAGGTTCATCATCATGTTTTCCTTCAGGTGTTTCCTAGGTTGGGGAAGTTCCATATTAGGAAACAGGGGAAGCTAGTGCCCAGGTTTTCTGGGCCATTTGAAATAGTGACAAGGGTCAATCCAATGGTGTATCGTCTATCCCTTCCATAGTGTTATAGTATCGTGCACTATGTGTTCCATGGATATCAACTAAAAAGATATTATCTAGACCCTTACCATGTTATAGACATAGTAGACGTCGATCTTTTTGTTGATGCATCCTTCATGGAGCATTTGATATGGGTTGTGGGTCATAGTGAGAAATATCTTTAGGGTCATGCTATACCATTAGTCTGAGTGTAGTGGAGGAATATGAAAGTTCGGGAGAATAAATAGGAAAGGGAGTCATATATAAAAACATAGTTTCTAGAATTGTTCACTGAGACCTCATAGTGATGCTTGGAGCAGCTCAGGGATGGGCTGTTATAGGGTGGGGAGGTTGTGAGATCCCATCATTTTTCAGGTATGTTTCTCTCTGCTTTTTACATTTGAGCCTCATTGGCCAAGTCTTTTTCAGAGATAGAGAGACTTTTTTGGATAAAATGATCTAAAGTTTGGGGATGTATGCTTGTTTTAATTAATGGAGTACGGGTATAAATGGTATTAAGTGATAAATGGGTTCTTGTTAAGTTGATAAGCTTTAATGGGATAATGGGAAAAAAACTCAACTACAGAACATTTACATGTCATGTAAAGGGATTAAACGTCATGTAATTTTTTGTGGGTTTTAATTAAATAAATCTGAGGTGATGGGTTTTTAGGCAGATACCATGAAAATGATTTACATGATGTGTAACTAAATTACACATCATGTAAAATTCCGACCAGCAATTTTAATGTTTCTATGTGGATGATTTTCTTTCCAATCAACTGCATCTCCTCTCCTCTCAACCCTAGGGAATTTTCCAGGTGATTTTGGAGTTCCAAATATCCTTCCAAGAATCCATTTCACATGATAAATCCCTATTAAGTTCCTTTGGGTATATTTTTTTCATATCTTCATTCTTCTCCAACCCATTGCGATGAAATTATTTACCCAATTTCATTTTTGGTTTTGACCTTGATCAATTTAGATCTATGAACCTCATTTCAATAATTTTTACCTTCTTCCTCATGGATGTTGGTCATTGGAATCATTTTTGGATCTTCAGTTAAAGGTAGGGGACTAAATCTCAACCCTATGGTTTGATTATTGTCAAGTTTATGAAATATTGTGATCGTGCCAACATTGCATGCACCCTAAACCAATTAAATGGTTGAATGAGATTATCCCTTAAATTCCTTTGGTTTCAAATGGATTTGTAATTGAATAATTAATTAAGGTATGTTTAGAATAACATGATACCTAGGGTGACTTCTTATTATAGAATCCCTGAATTGTGGCTTATTTCTTATTGATATACTTGTTAATCAATCGTGAATCTAATTGAATGTAGAATATGAAATAAGAATGGTAATTCTCATAATTGACCATTGAGATATATGATGTGATATTTTGATATCAATTTTGTAGAATAGGAATTGGTTCTATGTTGAGATGCTTATATAACGGGCTACTCCCAAGCACTTGCACATATATATGTTATAATTATTATAGTGAGAGGGGTAATCCAAATCCATGTTATAATGATTATAGAGAGTGTTCTATGCCTAGTCCCATGTTGTAATTCTTATAGGGATTTGGTTCTAATTGTTTTTGTGACAATACCATGGTTATATGGTGGTGTTTTCATGGTTGTAATACATGCTTAGAGACATTCCAACATGGTGTCAAATCAGGTTATTGACCTTAGTTATATGGTTTTGGTATACATGGTTGTAATAAATGCTTATATATATTCTAAAACGACATTGAAGTAGGTTATTGTATTTATTTAATTGTTAAATTAATTAATACACCTTTTTATTTCTTTATTGCATACACTTATTATCATACTTATTTTGTTTAGACATGGTGGTGTCAACCTACTGAGTTTTACTCACACCCTATTTGGGCTTCCATTTGGCACTCAAGAATACTTTTTGGATGCAAGTTTGGGCAAGGGAAATGGACCTTACTATTGATTGCTTGTTTGTGGTTGGTCTAGAATTTAGATATGGGATGGGCATGGGGCTCGAGAATCAGGACATTGAGTATTTTATTTGAGTCAGATAGTCTTTTTCTTATATTGTTCTAGCAAGACATTTAGTTAAATTTCAGCATGTCATTACATTATTCCTTATGATTTATTGGATTATTTGGTTGGTTTTTATTTTTTTTTCTGCATTGTTTCACTCTGATTTATTTATGTTTTATTATGAATTGTTTCTTATGAAATGAAACTTCATACCAAGGGTGTATAGTCTCTCCACTTTACTATCCATATCCCCACTACTATTCAGAAGACTCTGGCATATGGGGAGGTGGGCTTGAGGTCTCATAACCAACCCTTTCGGGCCATATCAGAGAGTTCCAGATTGGGGGTTGTTATGATTTCCCTTAGGTTCCCCCTATAATATATAGAATTAATATCCTGCATGATTAAATGAGAATATCACTTAGAGATGAAAATAGGAATGAGAGAATAATCTAGGGATTTCTCAGTGTATTCTGGTCATAAATTACCCGAATCCTGTTTTATATTTCATTTAAACATTTTATCAATATTTTAGAAAATATAGAAAAATTTCAGCAAACTCATTTTTTGGAAAATATTGGGGGCCATACGTATCACCTGAAGAAAACCCTTATGTTTCATCCATAAAAAAATTAAAAAGTGAAGGACCCTTAAGTATTAACCCTTACATATGGGTTTAACCTTACATATTGCAAAAAAAACCTTGTGTATCATAGGGTATCCCTATAAATTTACCATTTTCTAACTTCTACTATGAAATGACCATTACGTACCAGGGAATTAGGCTTACCTATCACAGAGAAGCCCCCAATGCATTTTCAAATTTCACTACCTAATTACCCTTATGTATCTAGGAAAATTACCCTTACATATAATCCCCTTACCAATTTTCGGACCTTTACACATCACAAGGTAAATATTAACCGTTACGTATCATACCTTTACATATCAAAGGGACTTCCAACACTTAGCTATTTTTTGAACAGAGGGGAACCCTTATGTATCAAATGACCTTTGTGTATCATCTAGGGTGATCTTAACATTTCATGGGGTTTAATCTTGTGTATTTCCTTTTTTATAGAATTACCTTTACATTTCCTAGGGTTACTCTTACATATCATAGGGTGACATAACACTTATCCAATTTTCCATCGCTGGGTGACCCTTATGTATAAATAATTTACCATTATATATTCCCTTTACCACAAATCTATTTTTATGTATTATGTATAACTCCAAAGTTTCTTTTACATATCACTTGGGATACATTTACATATTGAACCTCCCATATCGATAATTTACTATTATCCCAACACATTATAGGATGACTCTTACATATGTCAGCCTTAATGTATGAATACCCTTACACATTATGACCCTTATGTGCAAGAGTTTTCTAGTTTTATAGAATCTTATAAAACTCCAAAAACCACCAAAATTATTCTTTAAACTTCCCAAATCATTTTCAATAGGTCTCATCCACTCAAAAAAATTTAAAAACACATCAAATAACTCTATAAATTTATTAAATCTTCAAAAATCCTTTTATCCCAATTTTTAAATCATTTGGAACTCAAACTTCATAAAAACTTAACCAAAGCATAAATTATGGTTATTTACCCATTTTCTAAATAATTTAGTGCCTATTTTTCCATTATATAAGCAAATATACTAGAAATCTCTTTGTTACCTTACTTCACAACAAATCCACCCCAACCCTGCTCCAACACTCACTAGATCACTAAAGACACCTCTCGAACCCCCAAACACATCCAAAAACATCTCCTAGAGATTTTCTAACTATAAAAATCTTAATATAAATACAAATTATAAAAACATAACATTCTTAAGGACAAAAAAATCAAATTTCAATTTTTTCACCAACCTTTAATGGTGTGTTCATTACAGTTTGGATGTTATGGTGATTTACAAGACTATATTGAGAAGACAACGGAAGCTACAATTGGTTATGTGAGAACAAAATCAGAAGTTACACCAATTATAGAATATTCACATGTATCTCATGTAATAATAAATAAAAAATTTCAAAGTCTATCTAAGAATAACCTATCTCTTATGAGAAAATTTTCTATTTGAAAGTGACGTAGTTTTTTAAAGGGAGAAATGGGAAGGAGAAATAAATCAGATGATGTTATGATTTTCTTGATGGATTAAATATTAGGATATTTCATAGATATCATGATTCACATTGAATTTAAATAAGTAATATTTCATACATAAATTGAAGAATTTTGAGGATCCATACTGATTTTGAGATAATTAGCAAAATCATTCAATATCCAAAAAGCAGTTCTGGAAATGCAGTTTTAGAAAACTTGTTCTGAACAGATGTTTCTAGGAGTTAACATGATAAAAAATGTCTATGAGAAAGATAAATCTTGATATGGAACCATAATCATAACATAATAAGAAGATACTCAATATTAAAGATGAATCTAAAAGTATCAAAGTTTGAATGGACCAAAGAAAGAAGAAATAGATGTTGAGGATGATCATGAAGCATCATGTTATGGTATATGAGTTCAAAAGAAAAGGAAGAAGAGGAATATAATTGATTTTTATGGTGAGTAAGTTCATAAATACAAAAAATATTGTATGTTGTATGATCCAATTTATGGAAAATTTTAGAAGTAGTGGAAAAATTAGAACCGAAAGTAGAATGTGTCCTATATTAGAATAATATTGAGGTGATAGAAGATAAGAAAATAAAAGATATTTAATGAGTGTAAAGGAGGATTATAAGTTTGAAATTGATGATTTTTACTTTAATATATCAATATCATAGGTCTTGAGTCGTTATTCAAGCTGAAATTTGAGGGGTGATAAAGAACATTATCCAAGAGTTGAATGTGAAGAAGTCTTCGTCAAGAAGGATTTTCTAGAAGAATTAAATATGGATGATAAAACATTGAGAAAGTGGGAAATTTAAAAAGTAGCATGTGTTTCTACTTTTCATGGAGTGTTCAACACTCACAGTTAGGTATAAAATTATTGGACTAGATTCAAATGATAGATTTACTAGACTATAGAGATTATCGAGAGCTTTATAAGTTTAATTAAACAATATATAAAATATATTGAGTCTATGAAGAAGATTTTTGATTCTATAAATTCACTGAGTTGAGGAGGAAGAGATTAAATTCTATAGGATCACATAATTAAGGAGTCAGGTGCTCATGTTCCAAACATTGAGCTTCTAGATAGTGAGTTTCTGGAATTTGAGTTTGGGAGTAGGTGTTGTTTCCTATTATTCTAAAGCTGTGAAAGAAGATCAATCATTTGGTGTAGAAGAAATAGGAATATAATAGATCCTTCTCAATTTAAGTGTGGATACTTTTTTAAATAGAGAGATATGATATAATAATAGTTAGGAAACTACTATCAGGATATATTGTTGGGTCAAGGATGATACCTTCCCACTAATTGTATGTGTTCACTTAAGGATGATAACTTTTTTAAAGGACCCTAAGGTCCCTATTTTTTATTTATAATTATAAATCATGAAATTATATGAAATATGTAGGTTGATTTTTATAGTAGGTCAATCCACTGGATTTTATACGAGCATGGTCGAGCTATATGTAATCAAGGTCACATCAATTGTATCAGCAGCAAATAGATATAAAGAACAATGTAGTGGCATGATAAATCAACAGTACACACATGTGGACCATTAAGATTAAGGAATATAGATATTCAGAAAACATGGAATTCAATCATACCAAATGTGGGTTCTAAAATAGACAAAGTGTGGGATATTAATAAAGAAATAGTAGTCAACCCCTCTATAGATAAAGTCTAAAGAAGGTTTATAGGTAGATGTGGCCACTAAGTTGTTTCCCTATTAGCAAGGATGATACTTTCTCACCTCCTGTAATCACTTCATTATTATTAGTGATAAAAAAATTCCCTAAACCCAACCTAAACATAGAAATGACATAGGCACCCACATTGGAGGTGAACCTCATAAAAATATCATGTTCTTTATGTTCATTATAATTTTTTTGCATATAGGTGAGAGTGAGATTTACATATTGAGAGGATCTAGAGTATAACTAGTCACATAGGTTAATTTCAAGAAAATAAATGGTAAAAGATTAATATTAATTTAACTCCCCCTAGTGTTACATTATATTCCTAAAAACTTCAAGTGGTATTAGATCAGCCCAACTTTTCTTTGAAAGATCCTAAATTAATTAGAGATATAAAATTTAAATTATGTCAATAGAAAAGTAATAACTATATTTAATGGAAATAACTATCATGGATAGAATAATGTGATAATTCTTTATATTCTTTCAATTGGTCTATAAGTTATTGATGTATCCATTATTTTGTTTACTCTGGTTGAGAAATATGTTCTTATGAAATTTGATGATAAAAGGAATGTAGATGTTGATGGAAAGGAAAGGAATTATATTTTGATATATTTATGTAAAAAAGTACATTAAAAAGTGATGAGAATCAAAAATAACAAACAGATTTGGTCCAAACATGAAATTAATTTTGAAGAAAATTTCAATGTCAAGGAAGATACATTAAAGTTATAAAGAAACAAATTTGAATATATTAGGATGGGTAATGAATAAATATTGATGATTATTACACAAGATTAAATTATATTTTCATCAATATCATAGGTTTTAGAGATATATTGGAATACACCACTATTATCAATATATTAATGAGAAAATTATCAAATAGGTTTGATGTTAAATTTTCTACTTTAAAAGGTAAATATGATTTATATCTTGATGAATTTCTAAATTTACTTGTGTCTTATGAAAAGAAGAGATCACATTTTTTTATGAAAAAGATAAAGAAGGTGAAGGAGGTGGCATTCAGATCGATGAAAAATATCAAAATCAAGGAAAAGTAAGAGGAGTACTCTATAAATTTTGAATATGATAAGGAAAAAAATGATTATAAGTGGATAATTTCACTTATCTCAAATAAATTTAGTAAATTAAAGGGTAAGTACAAAGGTAAAATCCAACTAAATATTTTTAAATGTGGTGGAATTGGACACTTTGCAATTGATTATCCAAAGAAGAAAGGTGGTGAATATGAGGATGATGAGTGAGAAGAGATACCTCAAAGAAAGAAATGGGGTAAAAATTATAATGAATTTAAGAAACATATTGAGAGAAATAAAAGGTTTCCAAGAAGAAAATGAAGTAGTATATTTAATATAGAAGAGGAAGAATACTACACTTCATGTAATCAATAAGAATAAGAAACTATTCAAAAGTTTAGTAAGTTTGTGGATCATGTTGATAAACATAAATAAACCTAAAACTATAAATAATAAGGGGAAGAAACTTACATTGAAAACATGATAAAATCTAGACTTGAGGCTTGAATTGAGTATAATACTAAACTCAAAAATAAAATCAGGTTATTAAAGAAAGAGGATGGAAAGAGAAGTGATATAGAAGAATATTTACTCAAGAATATATATTTTTACATTGAATATATTAATAATATCAAGGTAATAATTGTTAAACAAAATAAAATATTGAAATATATTAATGAAAAATATGATGTGAAGGAAGAGGACTTGAGAAAGACCCAATCAAGGTGTCTTGATACTAAAAAAACGTTAAAACAATGAGATATTATTACAAAAAAGTTATGTAAGTTCAAGGGAAATCATCTCAATCTGTTGAGAATGTTATCCTAAAAAAGTCAAATAAAATTTACTCCTATGAAACTCAAAGGTAAATTTGTTTTTTCTAAGAGTTCAGGCTATAAAGGTTTGACTTGGTGATTTTGGGCTAATAAAAATCATGATAAAACTACTTCTACATAAAAGTAATATGAGGGTCACTTAAGAATGAATAGATCCCCTAGAAAAAATGATACACAAAATATGTATAGACAACAATAATATTTTTCTAGATCAAACTGTTATCAATATAGAATATCAAAATTCATATATTATTTTTGGTGTTGTGGAATATTTGGGCACAAAGCCTATAATTATTGGCACAACATGAATTTTCTATGGAGTCAAATAAGACATAAACTAATGGGTAAAACTCTAAGAAAAAGTATATCAATTTTTAGAATAAGAAATATGTGAATAAAATTATATTAAGTTTTGGATTACCAAAATAGATTTGATTTTCTAGAATAAAATTGTGAAATATGTGACCAATAAGGTCATTACACTGAAGAATATATGACTACACATTTAGGATAGTTCCCCATGCTAAAAGAGGAAAGGAAGTTCAAAAAATAAAGAAATAATAAGAATCTATGATTGTTGAAATGGATTTAAAAGACAGTAGGAAGAGCAAGTCATGCATACTTGATAGTGGTTATTCCTTTCACATGACATGGATACAAAAAATATTGAAGAACATTGAAGAGAATTATGTAGGTGTAGTTACTTTTTGGAGTTATATATCTTTAAAAGTCATAGGAATTGGTGCAACTGACATAGAATCTTGAAAACTAAAATCAAATATGTTTTGTTTATTGTTGGGAAAAACACAATTTATTAAGTGTAAGACAACATTTTTATGATGTGAATGAATTTATTTATAGAAAAAAATATTGTATCACCAAGTACTCAAAAGATTTAATAATTATCACTAATGTAGAAATAAAAAGTGGTAACTAGTTATAAATTGGTGATATGAGTAATTCCTATTATCTGAGTGAAAAAGTTGAAAATTTGGAACAAAATAATTATCCACTATAGTAAAAAGGGTTTGAGTAAAATATAAAAGTAATATTTGGTGATAAACCTAAACAAACTGAATACATAAATAGATTTTATTTTTGAAACATCTCAAAAGGGGAATATGGTACATGGAAGGCACAAATGAGTATAAACTCAATCCACTAGAACACTTGAATTAATTCATTATGATTTATGTGTAATGTTGATATATCAATCCAATAGTGGTGTTCTTTAAATTTTTACATTCATTGATGAGTTCACCAAGAAGACTAATATGATGTTTATAAAGTACAAGCCTAATGCAGCGGTGGTTTTTTTTCCAATTTAAGTATCACATTTTTTCAATGGTTCAATATGTGTTTAGTGGAGTTGATGATGATGTTTAGAGGATTGTTATGGATTAATGAATAGGATTTGGATTTAATTATTGATAAATAAACCATTTAAGACTATAACATGATTGATCTTCTTCCACATTCTAAAGTAAAGAAAATTAGAGACTGTTATCTTAAAGAACTTGTTTGGAGAAGTTCAAGAGAAATTAGAAATGTTATTTGCTACGATCGAAAAGTTGGTATTAAAAGGAAGTAAATAGAAGTGTTAGTGGATGAGGGGGAACTATCTATATAATATTTGAGAAGTTTTAAAGTGGTTTATAAGGCTTATAATTCGTCCAAGGATGATCTAAGTGAGTTTGAGTAAAATCTGAAATTTTCCATATTCACGTAAGCACTTTAAGCATGTAGAAAAATATACATAGCTGAATGTACCATGTATAAAAATTTTGGAAGTAAGGATCCATATTATTAGATCACATAGGAAAATATGATATGTAGTAATTTTAGATACAATCGTGTATTCAAACTTCTTATGTGGTTGATTTCTCTAACTTAGCCAATGTGAGCCACATAGTTGATCCAGCGATGTTGGCGAAAACAAATAGTAGAAGTAAATTGTGTAGATATATATGGGATTCACATGGGAATTTGAGAAAAACATAAGTTATTATATCCCTACATGTTGAGTAATTTTTTTTAAAATATGAAATTATGAAGGCAAGAAAAAGAGATGTATGTGGCTATGGAGATCTTGAATGAGTTTAATAGAGTAGATTTTGTGGATGTTGAGAGTTCGTGATATTTGAATATCACAATAGTAAAGATGACCCGAGTATTCTAGGAATTTAAATGATATGTTGAGATCATAGGTATTTATATATTTTAAGGAATAAAGAATAAAAAACCCAAGTGTTTTGGATATCTAAATAAATATTTGAATGAAAATTAAAATGAGGAATAAATTGGGAATTTTTTGACCAATTTGAATGAGATGATACTGCTACCAAATATCATGGGGTTTCCATAATTCCAATATGGGAATATTGACTATGATATTTTTGTGAATATTATTCATGATGTTTTTGTGAATATATATATATGGTTCAGATATCAAATAAATTGAGAGAGAGAGAGATAATTGATAACTCTTGATCATATTGAAAGATCATTTGAGAGATCGATAAATCCAATATCAATGTGAAGAAGGTGAGTTTATCCATTAGATATTTATGAGTATTCAATGAATATGATGAGAATATAGATCACACTAGATCTAGAATGAGTTTCAAGACCAATAGACCTGTTCCAAGCAGTTGTTAAAGATCTTGAAGAGGTGTCTATGCTGACTTGATAATATATCTACTCGTGGAGGAATATTGTATTACCCAGTGTTGTAGAAGAAACTGAGGAGATGAATAATATCTTTTTGTGTTGGATCCTCATTGTAGAATAGAATTAAATCTTCCAGTGGGTGTTGTAAGTGGAGGAATATAGTGGGACTCTGTGTTAATTATACTAGGATTGTCTGTGGTTTAATCACTTGTTTGGTAGTGAAGAATTTGTACTGGTGGACTAACCAATGAAATAAGGAGTAATATTTTATACCAAACCTTGTAAATATTGTGTTTTAATTTCTTTCAATTTATTATTATACATAAGGTGAGGCTATGATAAATATTTTATAGTGAATTAATAACTTTAATAGGTTAAAGAGGTTGATTTTAAAAGGAGAATAATTCATAAAATAAGACCACTAATTTACCCCCCCCCCCCATCAATGGTCCATCTCGCCTGGGGAACTTCAAGTGGTATCAGAGTGAAATATTCCCTCTAAATATCCAAGGGATAATTCTAAGATATAGATAATGTTAATGCATTCAACATCCAAGGTGTTCCCACATTTTATGGAAAGAATTATCACAACTGAAGGTATATGATGTTACCATATCTTTTATCACCCAGCCTAGAAGTGAGAGATATTTCAATAGTGGGGTTTCCACCTGTTTTTTAAGGAGATTAAATATCTCAAGCTAATAAGAGAAATACAGTTCTAGATGATAAGGCTCAAAATCTGATTCAAGTTTCTCTATCAAAGAATGTCTACACAAAGTTCATGGGTCTATAGACTTCCAAGGAAATCTAGGAAAAATTGACAAGCAGCTATGAAGGTAATGACAAAGTTGAGGAGGCCAAACTTCAAGTTTTGAGGATCAAATTTGAAGACATTAAAATTGGTGATGATGAAGACATTTATATCTATTTCATCCAAGAAAATGAGATTGTGAGAAACATCTGGGGGTTTGGTGAGAAGATAGATGATTCCATCATTGTTAAAAAAACTAATGAAGAATTTTCCAGATTAGTTTGATTCAAAAATATCAACCCTATAAGAAATAGAAGACTTGAAAATTTTTGATTCACACAACATACTTATAGCTTATGATATGAGAAAGAAACATGCCTTCAAAAATAAGGAAAAAGATGAAATATATTTTGAATCCATGAGAATTGGAAAAGTTAGAGAAGAAGAGGTTGAAGAATCTAAAGACTCAGATAATGAGAATGATGAAAAGTTCAATCAAATTTTTTCTCTTATATTAAAAGGATTAAAAAAGGGAAATTGTAATGATGAGATTAAGAAACCACTAAAGTACTAAAACTATGTTTACTCTGATCATTTTTCCAAAAAATGTGCAATGAATGAGGTTGGAGAATCAGAATTAGATAATGAGAACCCTCACAAATATAAATGGGATAAGAAGAAGAATATGTACTTTAATAGTAAAAAGAAAAATTTAATGAGAAAGAAAAAATAAGATTCATCATCAATTTGTTCTTAGAATTATGAAGTAGGTTTATTTTATCATATAAAAAATGATCTAATTCATCAAGTAGTAGTGATTATGGAGAAGAAAGGACATAGATTGAGTGAGAACTGAAAAAAAATAGAATTCTACATTGAACAAATAAAATACCTCAATAAAGAAAAGAAGAATCTTGAGAAAGAAAATAAAATGGTGGATAAAAAGAAGTGAGAGATAAGAAAGAAGGAACCATACTATATTTATGAGATCAAGAAGAATAATCTTAAAGAAGTTGAACATGAAAAGATTATCATACATCTAGGGAAGGAAATGGTTGTAAAGAAATAAGAACTGGATGAGACATGATCTATATATCCCACAGTACAGAAAGAGTTGAACAAGGTTATAGAAGAATTTACTAAGGCTGTCGAACAAAATTTAGAATATTCTCATACCAATGAAAAGAAAATTTCACATGAACAAGGTAAAATTAAACTGAATTAATTTCAAAATAGACATGTTTTATTTAACAGTGCATATGTGAAATCCCAAACTGAGGATATGTGATCTAAAAAAACTGAGAGGCAATATTCAACATAAAAATAAGGGAATAATATTCCAATAAGGCCACAATATTTTAAGAAAAGTGAAGCTCAGATTAAAATAGGGAATCAACAACACAAATTTGGATAGATCTGGAACTAATCTAAAAGAAAAAAGTTTTAAGGGTTTCCTAGTGTTATGGTAAGCAAGGACACAAAACCAGTTCTTGTTGGATAAATATGTCTTTACCTAGAAAGATAATAATAAATTGGGGTTTTAGTAATCATATGAAGAAAAAATATTGTAGAGACCCTAAGCTTTACGTACATGGAAATTACATTACTTTTTCGGAATACTTAGTACATAACAAAAACACACACACAAGGATCGTAATAGTTTAGTGTCTTTGGAAACTCAGAATATAATCTTCTAATCGTGGTGAAAGATCTTCAACATCTCCCATAAAGATATTATTTTTTTTATACCTAAAACCTTTCTTTATATCCTGGGGAAAAGAAAACATAAAAGGGTGAGCTCAAATGCTCAGTAAGGGTAAACAGAAGAAATATCAATCACATTATATTCATAAGAACATAACATTTTGGAAATCTTAACCTGCAAAAGAGAGCATAATTTCATAACATGGGATAAATCATATTAGTGAAATGTAATCCCAATAATCATAACTTAAAACATGAAACTTTGTGGTATACACACATATTCATAGAGAATCATTTCTTATTAGTCAAGACTCATTTCCAAGACTATCTTAGTGGACAAGGTCCATTTCTGAACCAAGTTCACTCCTCGTTTCAGTCCTGTTTCACTGAACCGGTATAACCTACCATTCCAGCCATGTCTATCTCATGAGAAATAAAATCTTTACCCAATGCATTGGAGGGATATATAGGTCCCACCCATCTCATAATTATACCATTCTTATGTGTGCCACAAAATCTTAAATCATACATCATTACATAACCCGTGTAATAAAAATTGGATTCTTAAACAACATGAAATCATAAAACAATTCATATAAGATAAAGGAATTCATAAAAATAATTCCATCACAACATAATCAAATCAATTTAATAATAGGTATAGAAATATAACCCTTTATTATCTTAGATGGAAAATAATTTTGATAAAACGCTTGAACTCCATTCTTGAGGAAAATATCCTTTCTACTTCAAAAACACTTTTCCTTTCTTAACATGTCATACAATTCTAAACTAAAAAAAGTTGATTAAAAATATACTTGAAAACTTGTAAGGGAATCTTCTTGGAAATAATGTTTTAAAAATCCATTCATGCTATATAAGTTAAAAGAAAACATTCTTCTCGTACTTTTGTCGGAAAAGTAAAAAAGTACCTCGTACGAAAAAACGACAAAATATTCCTTTCATATCTTTTAAAAAAAACTCACCGAAGGGTAAAATTGGATATAAACTATTGTATAAGGATATAAATATTACATATTGAGGAAACATGGATGTGTATGATAAAATACACCCCAGTAAATACCAAAGTATAAACAATCTAGGATAAAAATGAGATTGTGATATTTCCCTTACCTTAGGTCTGATTTGCTTCGTAAGTGTCCGAACCTCCTGTATAATGATTTAAATAATGTCATTGACTTATTCCAGAATCATAATCATTGTTATGATATCATATATGGTTCACTTATTACTTTACATTACCCATTCTTTTGTAAATTCCATGTTAAAGAGCGTTTTGGGTAAAATCATCTCATTTGTCGTTCGTGTTTTAACTTGTAATTATTCATATGATTACATAGATCATGATTACTTAATTCCATAATATAAAACATGATTTATATATAATATATTTATATTCAGAATATACATATATATAATAGATCGATAAATGGAAAGAAATACACCGTTCATGGAGACAGTAGGTCGTACGTACGCATGAACGTTGTTTTCATTTCCTTATTGAGTTGAATGGGATTATGTAGATGACATACATATATACATAAATACAGTAGCTTTATAATTTCATATATTTCATTATTATTTCTTATATATATACTTTATAATCATTCTTAAATGGTTAACATGGAGAATGAATCTCATCGTGTCGTGGAGACAGTAGTCCGTACGTACGCACGAGCGATGATATCGTTTCCATAATTATTGAATTGAATTGGAGTGGATGATACAATATATCAGAATCAGTATGATGTTCTAATAACTATGTATAGTTATTATTTACACCATTATACCCATCCATGTAAGGTGGTGGTGGAAAATAGATTACACCACGGCGTGGAGACGGTATTCCGTACGTACGCACGCGCGGTGATTTCTTTTTTTGTAGGATGGATAGATGGTGAAATAGGGTTGTTTCATACTTATAATAACATATCAGTATATGAGTGATACTGATGTTATTACTTCATAATGAAACAACTAAAGAAGAATCAGTGGAAGAAGAAAGAAGCTTGAAAGAATCGGGAGAAGAAATTACCTCTTCTTCGATACGCCTCTTTAAAACCTCCTCTTAGGGAACTAAGATTGGTCTTTAAAGTAGACCAGAACCTCTAGGATGTTTCTAGGGAAGTGTAGAGGAGAAATTGGCAGGTTTGGGCCGAGCTTGAAGGCTCAAAGTTGTGTGAGGAAGAGGGGGAGGAGGTGCCCTTTTATAAGGGAGGAGAGGGGCACCTTTGGAATAACTAAAAATATTATTTTATTATAAAGTCAAATTCGGTTTTTAATAGCTCCAAATTGATATATTTCGAAGATAAGGTGGGTAGGGTTCTAAATCCTCTCATCCAATATAATTTAGACAAGTTTAGGTATCAATTTTAACCTTATCATTTAGATTTAACTTTAAGTTAGATAATTTAACTTTTACCGTGTCTTCTTGTTTTCTTACACTATAAGGTTAATTAACTTACCATATCAAGCCAAACGAACCCCAAGTTGTTTATTATTAATATATATAACCTTATCTAAGTCATTTTTCCGAACCTTAGATTTTTAGGAATAAAATAACAATTAATAATATAATATTTGTTTTAAAAACTATTTTATGTCAATTTTGACACTATTTAGTAATTGATTTTTTTGAAAATCATAACAGAATGATTAGTTCAAAACAAGTTACTTAAATCAATACTAACATATCATATTAACCTATAAAATTAGTTTAATTCATAAAAAGTCTCAAATTACATTTATTTGGGTATTTATAACATCAATTATGTCAATATTTCATTAATAAGATAATTATTGCATCATCGTTGTGTCATAAATAAATTAAATTATTTAATGTCTAAAAATTATAAATAAAATACCATTATGTAGTAAATCTTATTAGATTTCTAATGAATATTTACAATAGAATTTATCTTATGTATAACCCTATATTAAAAATGTTTTAGTAAATAAACTTTGATTTTAACTCTTTTAACTCTTCTTTGAATTAAATAATAATAAATGTCCTAATCTAATCCAAGTGGGACTTAATTGTCATATTTTATTCCTAAGGTTTTTTTTGGTAGAATTACACTTATCCAATAGAATTAGGACATGTGTTAGGGTAATAATAATATCATTTTTACCCTTAATTACCCTATTTACTTTTAACCGTGGTAAAAAAAGGTAAAAAGTTACTATTCACCAAAAAATATTTTCATCTCATTGAACCACATTTTACTTACTGACATCAACCGTGTCTCTCGAATTTTTGAAATTCCACTCACAGAAGCGGTAAAATTAAGTTTTATGAAAGATTCAGTTTTTTTAACTACCACTTAGTGGTTTCACTATTCATCAAAAAATGAAAGTTTCCAGAAAAATACCATAAATTAGGCCTAAGATATATTTGATATTATGAACTCAAAAATGATGTCTATTTTACCAAATTCAAAACATATCAGTTGCATTAATTAATTTAAAAATTAATTCTCGTCGTCAAAACAAATAGCGTGTTCTTAAGAGATAATAACTATCAAAAGATTGACACTTGTTTATGTCTGGTTTAAATGTAAAATTACCTCCAATGAACAAAATTGTATTAAATTGTAAAAATATATTCTAAATATACTTTAAAACCACTCAAATTAATAATTTATCACTATTAATTATTTCGATTGAAAAAGTTGTTTTTAATTAAAATTTACTAATTTTCACTATTCATCAAAATATGAAAGTTATCCGAAAATTACCAAAATTTCACCCAAAGCTAATTTCGATATTCCGAATCCAAAAATGAAGTCCATTTTGAAAAATAAAATTTAAAAAAATTCAAAAAGTGGTTATTACTATTCATAATGGCTAGTTTTAATAATATTTTAATAGCATATCATTGTTTAGCGAAACTCGGTATTGCGTACAACACACGCTATCGCGGAAGGTCGCGATTGCATGTAATGCAAGGAAAGTCAAGGATGTGTGTTGTGCAATATAATTTTGGTGTAGTGTACAAGAAAAGACATTAATGAAATTAAAAAGAATATTTTTCGTAAAATCTTGGGGTGTTACATTCTACCCCCTTAAAATGAATTTCGCCCTCGAAATTTTTCAGGGTTATAAATGGTTTACTATTCGAAAGTTTCATTAATAGAAACCCACATCGTAAAAAGGAATACCAAAACCAATCTTTAAAAACAAAAGTATGAAACTTAACGGTTACCCAAATAAACTAATCACTGGGTTTCCACATAGGTGAAAATATGGATATGGAAGAGAAATCTAACCATCATGTTCTGATGGAGAGTGGTAGAGAACATGGCTATGGAAAAGCCAGCAATCACAAAGCCATAAATTTGTGACGATCTAAGGTACCATCTGATTCATCAGATATAAGAGCACTAGGACAACATTTTTGGTTTTCAATATCATTTCCCTAAAGTTTATGAATTAAAAGAAATACTTACATGGTTTTGGTACAATCTCATTGTTGTTCGTGAATTGAACAATTTCCACTTCATCCCTTAAAGAAATGAAGTTTAATTTGTTATTCGTGATGTGTTAGCAGATCATGTGATAGAATGATGGGTCATTCCATCTGTCTCAAACAAAAGGTTAGAAAAGTTATCAAAAAATATATAAGTCCATATATGGTGCGGTTAATCATATACGATTCCAAAAATGAACTTATACTTCATATATCATATCGCGTAATAAAATAAAACTAGTTTCTATTAACCAGGGACTTCCTATAGTCCAGTGGTAGGCGATAAAGGTCAGTCGCACTTCGTTTGTGGGTTCGATTCCCACAGCCTTGTCCGACGCGATGGGTTGTCACCCGTCATGCAGGTTGTCCTTTTTCTAAAACTATGTCACTATAACATCCCATCAATAATATCGAAAAAACTTCTATCCTTAAACAATACTAACTTATTTCTAACATAATCCATTCCAATCTTTAGGCTTATTCATAATACTGCAGTCCACTCTCATAATATAGTGAAAACGATTACCAAAGATTTAATACCATCGTTGATCCCCATATATCATAAGATATGTCTTGTTGGTCACATTCCAAACATTCGAAGGCCTTAATCATGTATTCTCTTGAAAAATGAATACCCATTGAACCTTATTGAAAACATGAATGCTGTTAAAAGTTAACTCTTTCCACATACCAAAATCCTCAAAATTCTATATACTCAAACCATGATATCACTTAGTCCTTATATCAATCATGAGCTCATGAATACTATCAAACATATTAGATTCCCTTTATCCCTTCATTATGTGAATATCATCTGCTTTCCAAAAATATTTCAATCACTTTTCATGGTTATCGATGCCATAAAATTATTGAAAACCACAATAGACGAAAACATAAATATTCCAATATTCCACGATACTATATAGAAAATTATTCTAGAATCCCATTACATAAACACTTAATCATTCCACCACATCGTTGTCATATTAAACATCACTAATGGTGATCGCATGTGAATTCCCTTTGTCCTTTGCCTTAAGTGGTTTCTCATGTCAATCATCACTAACCCTTGGATTAGGGCATTTATTAGCATAATGCCCCATTTCCTTGCACTTGAAGCATTGCAGTGTAGTAGGTTCATTCTGTGTATCCCTTCCTTTGTTTGCATCATTAGGCATCGTCTTCCCATAATTGCGGAATTCAAATGTCCGATGACCTTCCTTTCCACATTTGAAACATTTACTTGTCCCTTTAAGACAATATCCACCATGTTTATTTCCACACTTTGAGAATAAGGAAACATTCATCTTCTTTTCACCATTATTCTGAGATTTCTCCTTGAACTCCATCTTTCGTTTCTTGTCAAAACTATGAGATGGATAAGTAACACCAACTTCCATTTATACCTTGATAGCACAACGTACAATTTCTTCATAGCTATTGAAGTCTCTTATAACTAATGCCCTTCGAAGATTTGGTTTTAATCCACTGAAGAATCGATCAACTTTACTTTTAGGTTGGATGATAAATCCAGATGCATACCTTGCAAGCCTTGTAAAATTCGCTTCGAATATACCAACTAATTCATCATCCTTTTGCTTTAGTTCAAGAAACTTCTTCTCCATCTTTGTTCGAAGAATACGAGGGAAGTACTTATTGAAAAATAAGTTCTTGCTCGTCCCATTCCATGGACTCAATTTCATCTCTTTGCCTCGTATTCTTGATAAGATTCCACCATTGATCAGCTTAACCTTCCAAACGATATACTGCTAAGATGACTTTATCATGTTCAGAACATTGAAGAACTGAAAATATCTTTTCAGTGGTACTGATCCATTGTTCAGAAACAAGTGGATCAGAAGACCCACTGAAAGAAGGTGGACGTTGCCTTATGAAGGACTCAATAGAATATTGTTCCCTTCTCTGCTCATTTGGAAGTCCAGAATGATTCATAGCTTGTGTAAGTATATCAATAAGATTTTTCACCCCATCTCCCATAACATTTGTTTGTTCAGGAGGACAATCATTGCATTGTCCATTACATTGATCAACATGGTTCCTTCGGGTTCCAGTCATCGTCTAAAACCCAAAAAGAATAGTGTGAGAGGCAAAAATTATGCTAGGGAAAACAATATAATAAATGGGGAGTACCTTCAATATCTAACATCTTAGGTTAAATTATATGATCGTTACCGTAGTTCTAGGACAATATCCTATACGTATACTTAACCTTAGGGACATCCCTAGACATACCTTAGAAATATCTCTAGGGATCTCACTAACGTTTTCGCATCCTAATTTCCAAAGGTTGACTAAACCTTTCCTCTGATACCAACTGTAGAGACCCTAATCTTGACGTACATTGACATTACATTACTTTTGTGGAATACTTAGTACATAACAAAAATACACACACAAGGATCATAATAGTTTAGTGTCTTTGGAAACTCGGAATATAATCTTCTAATCGTGGTGAAAGATATTAAACATCTCCCATAAAGATCTTATTTTTTTTATACCTAAAACCTTTCTTTATATCCTGGGGAAAAGAAAACATAAAAGGGTGATCTCAAATGCTCAGTAAGGGTAAATAGAAGAAATATCAATCACATCATATTCATAAGAACATAACATTTTGGAAATCTTAACCTGCAAAAGAGAGCATAATTTCATAACATGGGATAAATCATAGTAGTGAAATGTAATCCCAATAATCATAACTTAAAACATGAAACTTTGTGGAATACACACATATTCATAGAGAATCATTTCTTATTAGTCAAGACTCATTTCCAAGACTATCTTAGTGGACAAAGTCCATTTCTGAACCGAGTTCACTCCTCGTTTCAGTCCTGTTTCACTGAACCGGTATAACCTACCGTTCCAGCCATGTCTATCTCATGAGATATAAAATCTTTACCCAATGCATTGGAGGGAGATATAGGTCCCACCCATCTCATAATGATACCATTCTTATGTTTGCCACAAAATCTTAAATCATACATCAATGCATAACCCGTGTAATAAAAATGGGATTCTTAAACAACATGACATCATAAAACAATTCATATAAGATAAAGGAATTCATAAAAATAATTACATCACAACATAATCAAATCAATTTAATAATAGGGATATAAACAGAACCCTTTATTATCTTAGATGGAAAATAATTTTGATAAAACGCTTGAACTCCATTCTTGAGGAAAATATCCTTTCTACTTCAAAAACACTTTTCCTTTCTTAACATGTCATACAATTCTAAACTAAAAGAAGTTGATTAAAAATAAACTTTAAAACTTGTAAGGGAAGCTTCTTGGAAATAATTTTTTAAAAATCCATTCATGTCGTATAAGTTAAAATAAAACATTCTTCTCGTACTTTTGTCAGAAAAGTCAAAAAGTACCTCGTACGAAAAAATGACAAAATATTCCTTTCATATATTTTACAAAAAACTCACCAAAGGGTAAAATTGGATATAAACTATTGTAGAAGGATATAAATATTACATGTTGAGGAAACATGGATGTGGATGATAAAATACACCCCAGTAAATACCAAAGTATAAACAATCTCAGATAAAAATGAGATTGTGATATTTCCCTTACCTTAGGTCCGATTTGTTTCGTAAGTGTCCGAACCTCCTGTATAATGATTTAAATAATGTCATTGACTTATTCCAGAATCATAATCATTGTTATGATATCATATATGGTTCTCTTATGACTTTATATTACCCATTCTTTTGTAAATTCCATGTTAAAGAGTGTTTTGGGTAAAATCGTCTCATTTGTCGTTTCGTGTTTTAACTTGTAATTATTCAAATGATTACTTAGATCATGATTACTTAATTCCAGAATATAAAACATGATTTATATATAATATATATTCAGAATATACATATATATAATAGATCGATAAATGGAAAGAAATACACCGTTCATGGAGACGGTAGGCCGTACGTACGCATGAACGTTGTTTTCGTTTCCTTATTGAGTTGAATGGAATTAAGTAGATGACATACATATATACATAAATCCAGTAGATTTATACTGTCATATATTTCATTATTTTTGCTTATATATACTTTATAATCATTCTTAAATGGTTAACATTGAGAATGAATCTCATCGCGTCGTGGAGACGGTAGTTCGTACATACGCACGAGCGATGATATCGTTTCCATAATTATTGAATTAAATTGGAGTGGATTATAAAATATATCAGAATTAGTATGATGTTCTAATAACTATGTATGGTTATTATTTACACCATTATACCCATCCATGTAAGGTGGTGGTGGAAAATAGGTTACACCACGGCGTGGAGACGGTATTCCGTACGTACGCACGCGCGGTGATTTCTTTTTCCGTAGGATGGATAGATGGTGAAATAGGTTTTTTTCATACTTATAATAAAATATCAGTATATGAGTGATACTGATGTTATTACTTCATAATTAAACAACTAAAGAAGAAGCAGTGGAAGAAGAAAGAAGCTTGAAAGAATTGGGAGAAGAAATTACCTCTTCTTCGATACGCCTCTTTGAAACCTCCTCTTAGGGCACTAAGATTGGTCTATAAAGTAGACCAGAACCTCTAGGATGTTTCTAGGGAAGTGTAGAGGAGAAATTGGCAGGGTTTTTCCGAGCTTGAAGGCTCAAAGTGGTGTGAGGAAGAGGGGGAGGAGGTGCCCTTTTATAAGGGAGGAGAGGGGCACCTTTGGAATAACTAAAAATATTATTTTATTATAAAGTCAAATTCGGTTTTTAATAGCTCAAAATTAATATATTTCGAAGATAAGGTGGGTAGGGGTCTAAATCCTCTTATCCAATAGAATTTAGACAAGTTTAGGTATCAATTTTAACCATATCATTTAGATTTAACTTTAAGTTAGATAATTTAACTTTTACCGTGTCTTCTTGTTTTCTTACACGATAAGGTTAATTAACTTACCATATCAAGCCAAACGAACCCCAAGTTGTTTATTATTAATATATATAACCTTATCTAAGTCATTTTTCCAAACCTTAGATTTTTAGGAATAAAATACCAATTAATTATATAATATTTGTTTTAAAAACTATTTTATGTCAATTTTGACACTATTTAGTAATTGATTTTTGTGAAAATCATAACAGAATGATTAGCTCGAACCAAGTTACTTAAATCAATACTAACATGTCATATTAACCTAGAAAATTAGTGTAATTCATAAAAAGTCTCAAATTACATTTATTTGGGTATTTATAACATCAATTATGTCAATATTTCATTAATAAGATAATTACTGCATCATCGTTGTGTCATAAATAAATTAAATTATTTAATGTCTAAAAATTATAAATAAAATACCATTATGTAGGAAATATTATTATATTTCTAATTAATATTTACAATCGAATTTATCTTATGTATAACCCTATATTAAAAATGTTTTAGTAAATAAACTTTGATTTTAACTCTTTTAACTCTTCTTTGAATTAAATAATAATAAATGTCCTAATCTAATCCAAGTGGGCCTAAATGGTCATATTTTATTCCTAAGGTTGTTTTTGGTCGAATTACACTTATCCAATAGAATTATGACATGTGTTAGGGTAATAATAATATCATTTTTACCCTTAATTACCCTATTTACTTTTAACCGTGGTAAAAAAAGGTAAAAAGTTATTATTCACCTAAAATTATTTTCATCTCATTGAACCACATTTTACTTACTGAAATCAACCGTGTCTCTCGGATTTTTGAAATTCCACTCACAGAAGCGGTAAAATTAAGTTTCATGAATGATTCAATTTTTTTTAACTACTACTTAGTGGTTTCACTATTCATCAAAAAATGAAAGTTTCCAGAAAAATACCAGAAATTAGGCCTAAGCTATATTTGATATTATGAACTCAAAAATGATGTATATTTTACCAAATTCAAAACATATCAATTGCATTAATTAATTTAAAAATTAATTCCCGTCGTCAAAACAAATAGCGTGTTCTTAAGAGATAATAACTATGAAAAGATTGACACTTGTTTATGTCTGGTTTAAATGTGAAATTACATCCAATGAACAACATTGTATTAAATTGTAAAAATATATTATAAATATAATTTAAAACCACTCAAATTAATAATTTATCACTATTAATTATTTCGATTGAAAAATTTGTTTTTAATTAAAAATTAGTAATTTTCACTATTCATCAAAATATGAAAGTTATCCGAAAATTACCAAAATTTCACCCAAAGCTAATTTCGATATTCCGAATCCAAAAATGAAGTCCATTTTGAAAAATAAAATTTAAAAAATTTCAAAAAGTGGTTATTACTATTCATAACGACTAGTTTTAATAATATTTTAATAGCATATCATTGTTTAGAGAAACTCGATATTGCGTACAACACACGCTATCGCGGAAGGTTACGATTGTGTGTAATGCAAGGCAAGTCAAGGATGCGTGTTGTGCAAGATCCTTTTGGTGTAGCGTACAACAAAATACATTAATGAAATTAAAAAGAATATTTTTCGTAAAATATTGGGGTGTTACAAATATCATAGTAAATAACATGTGACCAGATCAATTCCATAACTATCTACACAAAAAAATTATATTATAGAAGAATTTTGTGGAAGATGCAGTTTGTAAGGTCACAAGGTTGAGGTATACTTGAATGAGATGTTACCTATTCTAGGAAAGAGAAGGTGTTTTAAAAGAAAATCAGTTGTAATTCATGTAAATATTATGAGAATATAGAGAATGTTAAGAAAGAGTGCCTAATTGTTTGGCCAAATTAATTGAAATTAGATAATCAATTTGAGGAATTTTAGAAACTTTTTGAAGCTAAAGGAAATAAAGTGTATTCATAAGGTGAGGTGAAAGTTGATAAGAATTTTTATACAACTATAAACTTGAAGATATAAAAGACTGGGATGAAAAAATTTATTCTATATAAATAATAAGTTTAAGGGAATAAAGAAGAAAATCAAACATATGAGACTCAAAACAGAAAGAACATTCCAAAGAAATATTCTAATGTTGAGATTGGAAGAAAATAATACCCCAGGTTGAGAAGAATATTCAACCTGAATGATATTTATAAGGAACATACAAATCCCTCCTTATTATATGTTATTTTTTGTGTTTGGAACTAACATGTAGAGAATTAAAGGAGAAATATTGAGGTTGTCATTGTTGCGAAGAAAGAAGATGTTGTACTTCATAGAGTATAATGACTTAAATAAAATAGAAGAAGAGGATTGTATCCCTTTAGTATGATTGATATGAGAAGGTTTGTATCAGTCTATTATTTCCAATCAATTTTGAATTTTTTATTTCTAAAAAGTTTTGAGTTCAAGGTATAGGAATCACACGTACAACCTTTTGTTTGTTGCAGAAACATCAGGATTTATAGTGATAAAGAGGTTTATAGATGAAGAAAATATAGAAGAAATGAAGAAGAATAAATATGAATATAAACACAGTGATTTACATGGTTCAATAATAATCCCTACATCTATAGAGAGGTGGAATTACTTCACTATAAAATCTGAGAGAACAATTACAAGGAGATCATAGTTTCACACACACACAACCCTAGATTGAAGTAATATAATAAATAAGATGAATTATTGTGCCACCAAGAACATATTAATTCCATTTTTCTATAGTGAACGGTGGCTGGAAGTCCGCATTGCAACGATGTTACGGTCACCCAAGTCCAAGCTACTATAGTGCTGTTATAACAACCAGAACTTTTATGAATACAATTCCCATTTTTTATTTAATTAAATGTCTTATGGATATATAAAATACATTCACTTATTCTGTTTTATTATATCTAATTATATTTAAAGGACTATTAAGTATCTTTACCATTGATAGTATAGTCGTTGAACAGTGATCACATGACTAGTATAAATATATGGTTTTAACAAATCCTTTTGGCACAGACAAAGGAAGTGATGGCCTCAACTAGTAGGATCATACCCTATGAAGCTCATCTATCAGAGCTTCTAAGGGAGACATAATTTTATGGATCTTCCCTAGACCAATCCCAAGCTAGGATCCAATAACTTAATCATGAGTAAATCCATTTACAGGAGAATTTCAAGCTCATCAAGATCACGGCCCAAACCATGCTCATCAAATGTCCCCACAAAAGTCCCACCATCACACACCTTACTCTTAGGGAATATGATGGTGTAATAAAGGGATATGTATTAAGACCTTGGCATTAGTAATATGTACATTATTTTTTTATATAATATTGAATATATTTTCTTCCTATTATTGTTACTTTGTAAATGATTTTTAAAGAACAAATTGTATTTTTGGGTAATATTCAAATTCAATTAAGAAATATATTTTTTTGAATTAATGGATTTTTGAAATAAATTAAATTATAATAAAATATTATTATTAAATTTTTTTAAAAAAAATTAAATAATCATATAATTTTTATGAAGTCAAAAATAATTTTTATTAGGGTTCAAAAACTATTATTCACAAAAAAAAACCCATCATTTTCAATAAACGTCATTTTTTATTTTAAAAGTAAAAAATTAAAATATTTAGAAAATTATTTAGATAAAATTAATATAATTTTTGGAATCCGGATGCCAAATTGTTCCAATGGAAAATTTTTCATAATTTTCTGAGACAGACAATATTTTGGGTAAAAATTAAATACCGTATAAATACATGGTGTGTTTTATGACATAATAATAGCCCAATAGTGAGGTAATAAATACTATAAAAGGTATAACCAGACAAATATATTTTTTCCCTTTAAAATAGTGTGATTTTAATTTGATTTTATTTATTTTATAAAGTCTTAGTGAATCCTCCAAGACTTATAAAATATTTTATGATTTTAAAATCATTTCTTTGAAAGTGTGAATCGCCTCCATATAATCAAGGGAAATATTTGATTATATTTAGACCTTAGAAATATAAAATAATTTAATACAATTCCCTTTTATAGAAACCATGGGATGGTTTGTGCTTTTTAATATTTTATTATGTAGTGTCCAAAACCAAAATAATAAAGAAATCCCCCACCTTTCGTATATAAACCCACATAATTTCCAATTTCTCTTCACTAAAACTCTTTTAAGCTCATCCAAATTCTTCCATATACTCCCTAAATTTCTACCAAGTCTCCCCCAAGATCCCAAGAGGCCACTTCTAATCCTTTGGAGTCACACATCCAAGTAAGGGATTCTCTCTCTCTCTCTTCTTTTTATCAAGCACTTCATTTATGATATGCCATTTTTATTTCCATTTACATAAGTTGGAATACATTTTTACCTATCCCCATTATTTTACATTTTATTTTTAAATGATTTTATCCCCTTTCACTCTTATTTATCCCACTTATTAACCCTTATGTACACCTGTTACTATGCTGAAATTTTGTAAGCAATCTTCCACCCTACTCTTTTATCAAGCATTACTTTTATGTTATGTCTTAAAAATTACTTTTTCCTATGTTGGGATATGTTCTTAAATATCCCTATTACTTTCCATTTAATTTATAAATTATGAGATACCCTTTTCCATCTTATCAACCCAATTTATGAATTTCTATATGACATCATTATGTTACCGAAATTCAACCACAATTTTCCATACCAAAATCATAATGTAGTGAATACCATACCCATTTATCTATCAAGGGTATTCACCTTCATGAAAATATACTTATTTATTGAGGACTTACATGTATTTATTCCACATTCTTAGATCATAGAATAAATTATTATGTTGAATGAAACCATGTTATATGATCTATGTGGCACACTTAAACATGATAATGAAATGATTATAAAGGGTGCACCCTGATAGCAAGCCAATACATTGGGTAATGGTTAGTATCATGATAGGACATGATAGGAAAGGGGATTTACCTAATTCCTTTATGGTAATTTTTCCACTATGGGTTCTTGGAAGATTTATCCTTAATCTATTTCTGATGTAGTGTTTTAAGTTGTTTCCACATTTTCCATGTTATGATTATCATCCTATACCATGCCTTATTATTCATGTTCCTTTATGCCTCATTGATATGCCTTGTCTAACATGTATTATTATCCTTATGTGATGACATTTTTATCCCCTTATTGGGCTTTATATATCACCCCTTTCTTATGTATGTTCTCAGGTTATCCCATGAAGTGTTGAGTATGAAAGAATGTTTTGGTCATGTCAAATAAGTTTTCAATAAATGTGTTCATTTTCAGGTTTTAAGTTGTTATGTAGTGTACCTAATTTCACAAATAAAATATACCTCTAGATCTTAAAAGTTGTATTAAGTACAATTTTATGTAATTAATCACATTTAAAAATGAAATAAATAATAGGTTTGTTATTGTTGGTATCAGAGGATAGGTTTAGTTATTTTTGTGATTAGTATTTGAAAAACCTAGTGAAAACCCTTAGGGATAAGACTAAGTGTAAGAAAACATCCCAAAATTTTTTTGAGTATAGAGTAAGTGGATTTTCAAGAAAATACATCCATGTCTGGATATTACAAGTGGACATGGTTCTAGCATAGATGTACCTAGGAGTAATAACTCCGACAAGGTGTTCCAGGCCTGACTTGGGGTAACCTTGTACATGAAAATGGGCCTTACTATTCACCTGGATTGACACTCCCAAGGGATATTCTTTGAAAAATGTATAATATCATTACAAAAAATTATTAAGGGAATAAAAATGCCCATAATAATATCTGTTAGGAAGTAGATCATGGATAACATAGACTGAAGCCTAAAAACTCATAAGTTAAGGAGATAAATGTAAGTTATCCATTTAATGTAATTGGATTCCCCCTTTATGTGTTTAACTATTTAAGATAATCATCCCTAATTTTCCTTTTATTCTATCCAATGATCATAAATAAGAGGAATCGTGCTAATAACTGATGCGAAGGGAAGTGTGAGGATTTCCCTAATGAGATGTCCAACCTGATAGGAGTGGAAATTGAAACAAATTTCATGATTCTCTCTCAGTTAACTCAATTTTTAGATAGAAATCTGGACAAGGAGGATCGCATAACCCCCCCCCCCCCAAGAGAGATCAACTCATAGTCAAGATATTCATGCAACAAAGTCCTCCTACTTTCAATGAATCATCTGATCCCTTAATCATAGAAAAATGGATCAATTCCATTGAAAATATCTTCTCTATCCTTAAATGTTATGAACAAGAGAAGGTTCTTCTGAATTTTTTATCATATGGAGAGTGAAGCTGATCAGTGTTGGACATTGATTAAGAATATTAATACTAAGTAATATATCAAATAAATGGAGTGGAAGGAATTATAGAAAAAAAAATTGATAAATATTTTCCCCACACCCTCCATCTTAAGATAGAAAGATATTTCCTTAAAATTAAGAAAAGGGATGATGAATCTATTGGGTTGTATGAGGAAAACTTCACAAGACTTTCACAATATGCCTCTAGTTTTTTCGTTACCCCTAAATGAAAGTTTGACCGATTCTTTGGTGGGCTAAAGCCTAGTCTACAAAAATCCTTGGAAATCTATGACTTCGATAGCTATGAGGAAATTGTTCAATGTGCCCACAAAGTCAAGATGGAAATCAATGAATCTTAGGGGTATCATGAGGATATGAAATGAAAAGTGTATTTTAATTCTGGTGGTCTGATGGATAAATCCAATGGTGCTCAGAAATTCAACACCCCACTTGTCAAAGGTGTGGAAAGAAGCACCTCATAAATTTCATAAGGGGGTAAGGAAATGATTTGGGTGTGGAAGAGAAGGGCACCTGGCCAATGATTTCCAAAAGGAGAAACCCACCAATGTGATAGAATAAAGTAATGCTCCAGTAATCCCTCAATGCATTGTTCAATGCTTCAATTTTAAGGAACCATTGCACTAATCCAAGGGTTTTTAGAGGAAATAACAACCTCCAAGGCAGCAAGGGAAATCTTTTTCCATCACCACCACCGAGTTGGATCGCGAAAACGAAGTGTAGACAGGTATTCTAGTTATTCATTCAAGAATAGAGAACATACTATTTTATTTTGGTTCTATGCATTCATTTATATCAAAAAAGTTTAGTATAAATATTCAAACACCGCCAAAAAGCATGGAAGTAGAGATGTCAGTGAAAATAGAAAATGGGAAAATTATTGTATCCCATGTATATAACTCCTCCCCTATCACAATTTGTGGATTGAACTTCTCGGTGAACCTTTTCATACTTCCCTTGGTGTAATTAGATACAATTATGGGCATGGATTGGATTTCCCTACATAGAGCTAACATAAATTACTGTGAGAGGGAAATCACTCTCTAAATGAAGAATCAACTCCCTATTCTATACAAGTGCAAGGAGAAGGAGGAATATTCTTTAGCACCATCATCTCAAGCATGGATGTTATTTCCCTATTATAAAATTTATCTAGATAAAATGATTGAGTATAAGGAATGAACCATCCTCGAAGGCATGCATGTTGTGAGGGAATTCTCTAATGTGTTTCTTGAGGAGTTACCTAGTCTTCCTCCAAGTAGGGAGGTTGAATTTTTTATCGAACTTATACCTAGGGAATTGAAAATATCCAAGACTCGGTTAGAATGTATTTTGTGGAACTTGAGGAGCTAAAGAAAAAAATATAGGATAATCTAGATAAAGTGTTTATACACCCAAGTTCTTCACCATGGGGTACACTGGTCCTCTTCATCAAGAAGAAGGATGGGTCAATGTGCCTTTGTATTGATTATCATGAGCTCAAAAAAATCATGATAAAGAACATGTATCTTTTTTCACTAATTGATGACTTGTTTTGTCAATTATGTGGAGCACAATACTTAACCAAGGTGGATCTACGGTTGGGATATTACCAAGTAAGGGTGAAGAAGGAGGATATCCCCAAGACTGCTTTTCGTATAAGGCACAAGAATTATGAGTTCATAGTTATGCCATTCAGACTCACTAATTCCCCATAAATCTTTATGGAGCTGATTAATAGTGTCTTTATAGAATACCTTGACAAATATTTGGTAGTCTTTATAGATGATATTCTAATATAATCCAAAACCAAGGAGGAGCATGAGGAGCATCTGATCACTATGCTAAAGACCTTACAAAAGGATAATCTCTGTGCAAAATACAGTAAGTGTGAGTTCTAGTTGAAAGAAGTTTCATTTTTGGAGAACATCATCACAAGTAATGGGATATATGTGGATCCCTTGAAGAAAAAGAATTTATGGATGGATGAGGACAACATCTGTTATAGATATTTGCAATTTACTTAGATTTGCTGGATTTTATCGCTGATTTGTGAGAAATTTCTCATGATTTTCAAACCCTCTTACCAAGATAACTCGAAAGGGAGTCAAATTTTATTATAATGATAAATGTGAAGAAAGCTTCATGGAGTTTAAAAGGAGTCTTATCACTAACCCTATGCTCACACTACCCATAAGTGGGGATCTTTTCGTAATTTTTAGCGATTCTTCAAAGATGGTATTAGGATGTGTGTTGATGAAAAATGAAAAATTCATTTCCTATGCCTCAAGGTAGTTGAAAATTCATGAGAAAAACTATCTCATGCATGATCTGGAGTTGAAAGTTGTGATCTTTTCATTGAAAATATAGAGGCATTATCTCTTTGGGGATAAGTGTGAAATATATACAGATTGAAAAAGTATCAAATATATATTCATATAGAAAGAGCTAAATATTATCCAATGAAGATGGTTAGAGCTCATCAAGGATTTAAACTGCTCAATCCACTACCATCCTGGGAAAGCGAACGAGATGGATGATGCACTAAGTATAAAGGACCCAACAATTATTTCATTAATTAGAATTGAGAAGGATCTGATCTTCTTAGATCTAAAAATGGTGGATATAGGAATCATAAACAAAGGAACATCATAAATCCTTTCACAAATTATTGTTCAAATATCACTTTTGGAAAGGTTTAAGGATGCTCAAAAAGATGATGTGGGAATTGAAAAGAAAGTGGAAACTATTAGAAAAGGTAAATCCTAGGTGTTCAATGTTAATAAAGAATGAATTTTGAGATTTGGGTTAAGACTATGTGTTCCATGAAATACTGAGTTAAAGAAAGAACTTCTAGATGATTCACATAGTTCGACTTTCTCCATTCACCCAGAAAACACAAAGACATATCAAGATCTCTGAGAGCACTATTGGTGGGATAACATGAAGAAGACGATCGCAGAATATATATCAAAGTGCCTGGTATGTTGGCAAGTGAAGGCTAAAAGTCTAAGGGGATGATGAAACCATTACCCATACCAACATGGAAATGGGAAAACATCACCATGGTCTTTATCATCAGACTTACAAAGACATCCAAGGGAAACAATGATATCTGGGTTTTTGTGGATCATATTATATATACTTCACACTTCATCACAATTCGAGTGGATTTCTCATTGGATCAACTGGCACAGATATACATTAGATAATTGGTAATACTGCATAGAGTACCACTATCGATTGTGACCGATCGAGATCCAAGATTCGACTCTAAGTTTTGGGAAAGTATCCAGTATGCTCTAAACACTTAGCAGAACATCAGTATGGATTATCACCCTCAAGCTGATGGCTAATCTGAGTGAACTATCCAAAAACTTGAGGACATGTTGAGAGCATTCTCAATGGACTTCAAAGGTGGATGTAACCAACATATTCCTTTGGTGGAGTTCTCTTAAAATAGTTTCCACTCGAGTAACCAAATGGCCCCCTATGAAGCCTTTTATCAGAAGAGGTACAAAACATCACCATGTTGGGATGAAGTTGGGGAAAGAAAAATTATAGGTTCTAAAATGGTTGAAGAAATGGTGAAGAAGGTTAATACCATCCAGTAGCACATCAAAGCTGCTCAGAGTCAAAAAAACATCTATGCTGATAATCATCAATGAGACCTAGATTTTGATGTTGGAGTCATGTTATTCCCCCACATATCTCCATGAAAGAGAGTGATAATATTTGGGAATAATGGAAAGCTTAGTACAAGTTACATCATCCCTTTTGATATCCTTGATTGCATTGAAGCATTGGTATATCGACTAGAACTCCCACCAAACATGTCTCAAGTACATGATGTATTTCATATATCCCTCTTAATAAAGTACATACCTGACCCATCACATGTACTCAATCTAGAGGAGGTACCATTGGAGAATTAACATTCCTATGAAGAGAAGTCAGTGAAGATCTTAAATCATAGAGAAAAAGTTCTACAAAATAAGACAATTCCCATAGTCAATGTGTTTTGGAGAAACCAAAAGTTTGAAGAAGAAATGTGGGAACTAGAGGAGGCAATGAAATAGAGTTACCCTCGTCTATTTTAGTGTGGTAAAAGGAAAAATTAAGTGAGAAATTTCTAAATGGGAGAATATTGTAATGACCCAAACTTTTATGAATAAAATTATCCTTTTTGATTTAATTAAATGTATTATGTATATAGAAAGCACATTAACTTATTTTGTTTTATTATATCCAATTGGATTTAAATGACCATTATGTATCTTTACCATTGATAATATAGTCATTAACCAGTGGTCACATGACTAGTATAAATATAGGGTTTTAACAAATCCTTTTGGCACAGACAAAGGAAGTGATGGCCTCAACCAGTGGAATCATACCCTATGAAGCCCATCTATCAGAGTTTCCAAGGGAGATAGCATTCCTAGGATTTTCTCTATACCAAGAACAAGCTAGGATCCAACAAATTAAGCATAAGCTAAACTATTTACGGGATAAGTTCAAGCTCATTGAGATCACATCTCAAACCATGTTCACCAAATGGCCCCATGAAAGCCTCACTATCGCACACCTTACTCTTAGGGTGTATGCTGGTGTAATAAAGGGATATATATCAAAACCCTAGTATTAGAAATATCTACATTATTTTTTTATATAATATTGAATATATTTTCTTCCTATTATTGTTACTTTGTAAATGATTTTTAAATCAAAGATAACATTTTTGGTTAATATTCAAATTCAATTAAGAAATCTATTTTTATAAAATAATAGATTTTTGAAATAAATATTATTTTAAAAAAATATTATTATTAAATTATGTTTTGAAAATATAAATGATCATATAATTTTTATGAAGTCAAATGTACTTTTTATTAAGGTTCAAAAACTGTTATTGACAAAAACCCATCATTTTTAATAAATATCAGGTAATTTTTAAAAGTGAAAAATCACATATTTATAAAATTATTCAGATAAAATGAATATCATTTTTGGAATCAGGATGTCAAATTTTTCCAACAGTTAATTTTTCATAATTTTCTAAGACAGCTAAATTTTTTGTATAAAAATTAAATACCGTATATATATACAGTGTGTTTTATGGAATCACAATAGACCAATAGTGATATAATAAATACTATAAAATTTATAATCAGACAAATATATGTTTTTCCTTTAAAATAATGTAAGTTTATTTGGTTTATTTTATAAAGCCTTAGTGAATCCTACAAGACTTATAAAATATTTTAAGATTTTAAAATCATTTCTTTGAAAGTGTGAGTCACCTCTGCATAAGAAAGGGAAATATTCTATTATCATTATCCCTTGGACTTATAAAATAATTTAATCCACTTCCCTTTTCCAGAAACCATGGGAAAAATGATGGTATGGTTTTTAGTTTTTAATATTTTTTTATGTAGTGTCCAAAACCAAAATAATATCAAAATCCCCCTCCTTTCCTATATAAACCCACCCAAATTCCCATTTATCTTCACTTAAACTCCTTTAAGATCATCCACACTCTAACCACTACTCTATAGAGTCTTCCAAAGGTTCCCCAAGATCCCAATAAGTATCTCCTAATCCTTTGGAGTCACACATCCAAGTAAGGGATTCTCTCTCTCCTCTTTTTATCAAGCACTTCATTTATGATATGCCCTTTTTATTTCCATTTTCTTAAGTTGGGATACATTTCTAACTGTCCCAATTACTTTAAATTTGATGTTTAAATTATGATAGATCATTTCACTCTCGTTTATCCCTCTTATGAACCCTTATGTACACCCATTACTATGCCAAAGTTTTCTACGGAATCTTCCACCCACCTCTTTTATCAAGCATTCCTGTTATGTTATGTCTTCTAAATTCATTTTCCATATGTTCGGATATGTTCTTAAATATCCCTCTTACTGTATATTTCATGTCTAAATGATGAGATACCCATTTCCCTCTCATCAACCCATTTTATGAATTTCTATATGACGTCGTTATGCTGCTGAAATTACACCACGATTTTCCATGCCAAAATCATCATGTAGTGAATACCATACCCATTTATCTATCAAGTTTATTCACCTTCACGCACATATAATTATTGATTGGATACTTAAATGTATGTATTCAACACTCTTAGATCATGGAATAAATTATAATTTTGAATGAAATCATGATATAGGATCTATGTGGCACACTTAAACATGAGAATGAAATGATTATGAAGGGTGAACCCTGATAGCACTCCAATGCATTGGGTAATGGTTAGTATCATGATACGTCATGTTGGGATAGGGAATTTACCTTATTCATTTATGGGACTTTTTCGACCATATTATCTTGGCAGATTTAGCCTGGATCTATTTATGATGCAGTGTTATAAGTTGTTTCCACATTTTCCATGTTATGATTATCATGTTATATCGTGTCTTATTATTCATGTTCCCTTACACTTCATTGATATTCCTTGTCTAACATGTATTATTATCCTCATTTTTTTCCATTTTTATCCCCTTATTGGGCTTTATATATCACCTATTTATTATGTATGTCCTCAGGTTATCCCATGCAGTGTTACGTAAGAAGGAAAGTTCTGGTCATTTCAAAGAAGTTTTCAATAAAGATGTTGCTTTTCATGTTTTAAGTTGTTATGTAATGCACCTGATTTCCCAAATAAACTAGACCTCTCAATATTCTGAGTTGTATTAAATTCAATTTTATATAATAAATCATGTTTAAAAATGAAATAAAGAGTAGGTTTGTTATTGTTGCGACCACCCAAGTCCAAGATGCTACAGTGGCCAGTGGAAAGAAGTCTATGGAGCTACAGTACCATTGTCTCCAAATTCTGAGATGCTATAGTAATTGTTCCAAAGTTCGCATTATTATAGTGCACTGTCAGTGTCTCTTGGTCAGATATGCTACAATCATTCAATGATCTGCTATAGTCAGTTATATTTGTGGCCTAGTGTACAGTATGGTCCTCTAGCATTCATCCAAATGGATCAAACTACACCAATATAACATTGTTATGATTTTATTAAATGCACTTATCAAGGGGTTATTGACGCACGCCTGTCGTGGGGCATGGAAAAACAATATTTTATTTACCTAAGTA
Organism: Viscum album; assembly: GCA_963277665.1. Taxonomy (NCBI): domain Eukaryota; kingdom Viridiplantae; phylum Streptophyta; class Magnoliopsida; order Santalales; family Viscaceae; genus Viscum; species Viscum album. The sequence continues at coordinate 28,936,420 of OY728128.1, read as the reverse complement.
TAGTATAGCAGTTGATCCTAGGTAGTCTCCCAAAGAGGAGTGCACACAAAACAAGGTTTTCACTTTTTGTTGGTTTTCTTAAAAAGATTGGTTTTAATTAATTTGAATGACTATGAGAGAAACAAACAACAGAAATTGATTGATTTTAACAAATTATAAAGATGGTGATCGGATTAGGTTCGGTTAGACTTAGTATTGTGCTATCATGGTTTCCAAATTTTATCTCTTCTTCTTCCGTAAACTGGTAAGATAGATGTGATGAGAATTTTCCTTTCTAAAACCTTAGATTGGTCTATCCTCCTTCCAATGTGTTTAGGGTTGTAGAAGGTCTCTTGATGAATTAGAGTAATCCCAGACCTGGAATTATTGTTCCCTAATAAACCAAGATTTCAACATACAATCCTACACACGTGCTTGACAACCATCAAGCAATCACCACCCAACCCTAATCATGTTCCACCGTATACAGATTAGAATTGGGTGGAGGGAGATGTGATCATCGACCAAAGAAATTTATAATTTCAGAATAAAAACCTTAACACAACTGCATTCGGAATTTAATACTGAATTATGAATTGAAACCGGAAGAAGAAAGAAGAACAAATTTTATTCATTTCAAGCACAAAACTCAAGCACAACACATAGGTCCAGCCTCCCCTCTTTCCGATCACTCAAATGAAATTACCCCTCCATGGATGGGGTAAGCGAGATAATGCGGGAGAGGAGAGACATTTTAAAATAAAAGAAATAAAAGAAAAAAAAACTGAGAAGTTCTTCTCCTGGGTTCCCGGGAAGGAATGGGGTGGAGAATGGGATGGATTGAGGGGGAGGAGCTCTCCTCCTTTTATAGGCAGAATTCGTCCCCCAAAAGTTTGAGCGTTTTAGACCCCATTAATGACCTCTTCACGCGTTCCACCCTTCATGAATGTTGTGCACAATTAGCTTGGCCGTCTCTCCCCAAAATTGCAGCTCATTTGAAAACCTGATGAAGGAGTTATGAATTTTTCATTCTCGATTTCTGTTTCTGGATGAAGTTTCCAGGATGGTTTCTCCAAATGTATGTCGTTTAATGGACTCCTTAATGACTTCCAAACTTCCCCAAATTTCTTTTAGAGTCGCCACTATATGTCCTCGTCATAGACCAGGTGGAAAAACATCATTTAGATAATTGTAGGCCGAGTTTGATGTCCATTATGTTGGGTGGGTCCACGCTGTCCGCCCGGAAAAATTCCCAACTTCATTGAATTTTTAGACCCTTTAGATTGCCGAATCAGCTCCTGGTCCAGAAGACAAAAATGAAGGAAATAAAATACGTATTATAACAAAATTTTAATCAGAAAATTTGGAATTTTATTTTTCCAGAAATGACCGAAATACCCCTGACTTAAAAATCTGTCAAAAATCCAGAAATAGTCGTTTTTCACATTTGGGTTCAAAATAACACTAAAACCTACAAACATGACAATTACCCATCCAATAACACTTTTTTGGGAGTATAAACAATGATATTCAATATAAATTAATTGAAAATATTTTCTCTATCAATTCCCCCACACTTAAACTATGCTTGTCCTCAAGCATAAAATCTCAACATGGAATTCAAAGGGCACCAATGTCACCAATATTTAAATTTCAAATGGAATAAAATCAAATGATTATCAATTTCCAATCAAATTTTCCAGTTCCACAAAAAATAACAATTTAATTTCCCATTTTTCAAAGAAACAATCAATTCATGCATTTTACTTTTCCCCTTTGAAAAATAATGAAGCTTCTCCTTTCATTCATTCAAGCTTCTCAATTTATTATTATTAAACATGCCAAATAATGATCTACCTCACTTATGAATCTTTTCTCTCATCACTCATGATACAATTAATAGTGGAGTTATGCTCATATCATGAGAACATGCTCCTTACCCATAGGCTTGTAAAGTAACTACTTTCTCCACTTTGTAAAGACAAAACACACATAAAATCATGAGGACTTGCAATAAAGGTTCAAATGACTCTGTGGCTTAGGGTTGGTGGGTAAATGATTGAAATAATTTAAGGCCAGAAGTAGGAGGTTTTACTCTTAAGTACAATGCATGATTAATCAAGTGAAAACACAAGATGAACCTCACTCAAATCCCCTTGAAATGTGAATCACAATACCACTCCCCTTTCAATGACATGGGTCATGAGTCAATAAATGATTACAAAGAATGATATCATCCAAGTTCTCCCTGTTTTTTTTGTAAAGCTCCAGAAAGGCACAACTTTATTTTCTTTTTTTTCTTTTTTTTTTGTAAAGCTCCAGAAAGGCACAGCTTTATTTTCTTTTTTTTATGGAGAACCGGATGAAATGAAAGAAGCATAATGAAATGATGACTCATGCCCAATTTTCTAATAATACATTGCCCAAAATGATGACGCACACATTACACCACCCAAAAATGATACATATCCCATGGAACGCACACGAAAGTCCCTTCCCCCACACTCAAACTTGAAATAACCATGCAAAAATACTAAAAGGGCAGGTAGGTAAGGAAAAATTGGATTGTAATGTGGCTTAAACCTATAAGGCAATTCATGGCATCTAAGGGCTTACGAAGGATAAATGTAAAGGTGGGTCTTAGGATAAAATGTGGCTAGCCAAAGAGATGCCTCAATCATTTTAAATGTGGATTTGTATAGTCATAGCTTTGACAAGTTTCAATACAAGTTCTAGCAGGTGGCACGTCCCAAGATCACTCAAGAAATATGCTCAAGATAAAATAGGAAATATTTGGTCTAGAAATCCTCTCAGGAATGAGAATATGATATTGGACAATCACTCATGTCATGATTAATAATAACAAATTAATTCACATGAATTTCAGAAATTCAAAGAATGAAAAATGGAAGGGAAATTTCATTTACATGAATCAATTAATTCCCTCAAATCATGAGTCCTTATTTCAATATCCTTGCTTCACTTTAATCATCCAATTATCCATTTTAATCATTCAATCTCATTAACATTGAATTCTAAAACATGGCATCACAAGATTCCTAAGAAACTCATGTCTCCTAGATAAGTCAAGTAAAACATGAATTCAAGCGTGTTCATGCCTTTTTTTTGATTAATTTTTTTAAAAGACTAAAAAAGTAGGGAATAAAGTCGGATAATATAGAATTGAAACTCATACTCCCCTGTCAAATGGATCCTTTTCTTCACGACGTATAATCCCACAACACCCTCTTCATTAATGGACCTGAAAAAAAATGAAAACAATTGATAGTGCATGCCCGTTCAATCATGCTGGTAAATGACTAAGAAGACAAGTGGAAAACGGGGGAAAATGCGGGTTGCCTCCCGGTAGCACCTTTGTTTAATGTCGTTGGCTCGACAAAACAAAACAAAACAATTTTTTTTTTTTGAAAAATCTCCTGGACTTCAAGATTTCCTCCCCCACACTTAATTTATGCAGTGTCCTCAATGCATGTAAATGTATGTTTCAAAAAGTTGGAGTTACTGCATTTAATCAAGTGTAATGGAATGATGCAACCTGGTAGGTGTTCATTTGTATTCAGGATGAAGGAGTGTGATCTCCTCCACTGGTTCGTGAGGTACGGTCCCATGGAACTTCTTCAGCCTCTGCCCATTTATAGTGAATGGTTTTCCTCCTCCTTCCTTTTGAATCTACACAGCACCAAAGGGATATACATGAGTAACAGTAAAGGGGCCTTCCCATCTGGAATGAAGTTTACCTGGCATAAGCTTAAGTCTGGATTTGAAGAGTAACACGTGATCTCCAGGGTTGAAGGTTCTTGGTTGAATTATCTTGTCATGGGCCATCCTTGTTCTCTCTTTATAGATCATTGAGTTTTCAAAAGATTCCCTTCTAATTTCCTCTAACTCCTGCAACTGCAATCTTCTTTCTTTCCCAGCTTTGTCAAGGTCCAGATTCATCTCTTTGACCACCCAGTAGGCTCTATGCTCCAACTCCACAGGAAGGTGGAAACTCTTTCCATAGATCAATCTATAGGGACTCATCCCTATCGGTGTTTTGTAGGCCGTTCTGTACGCCCATAATGTATCATCTAACTTTTGTCTCCAGTCCTTCCGGTTGGGTTTAACAGTCTTCTCCAGAATGGCTTTGATTTCTCTATTAGAGACTTCTGCTTGGCCATTTGTTTGGGGATGGTATGGGGTAGATGTTCTATGATGTACCCCATACTTCTTCAGCAATGCTTCCATTTTCCTGTTGCAGAAATGAGTTCCCTGATCACTGATGATTGCTCGAGGCACGCCAAACCTATAGAAAATGTTAGCCCTAACAAAATCACAAACAACTTTTGCATCATCGGTTCTGGTTGCTTTTGCTTCCACCCATTTTGAAACATAGTCTACAGCCAAAAGAATATATGAATTTCCAAATGACATTGGGAATGGTCCCATGAAATCTATGCCCCAAACTTCAAAAATTTCACAAAAGGTTATTGGTTTTTGTGGCATTTCATGTCGTTTGGATATGTTACCAGAAAATTGGCATTTTTCACATCTTTTACAAAATTCATATGCATCCTTGAATAAGGTGGGACAGTAGATTCCAGATTCTAAAACTTTTCGGGTAGTCCTATGAGGTCCAAAGTGGCCTCCACAAGATAATTTATGACAAAATTCAAACACTGATTCAATTTCACTTCTTGGCAGGCATCTTCTTATGATTTGATCATTACAAATTTTCCACAGAAACGGATCTTCCCAAATGTAAAATCTTGATTCAGATTTAAGCTTATGTTTTTGATGAGAGCTTAGATGAGAGGGTACCTAAGATGTTACCAAATAGTTGACAATGTTGGCATACCATGGCACTTCACTGTTGATGATGTAGAGTTGTTCTCCAGGAAGCTCATCATTAAGTGGATTCTGCTTTGGTATTTCTGTTTCAGCGGTGTGGGGTAGTCGACTCAGATGATCAGCCACTTGATTTTCAGTCCCCTTCTTATCTTTGATTTCCAAATTGAACTCTTGTAAGAGTAGCATCCATCTCACCAACCATGGTTTTGCATCCACCTTTTTCATTAAGTACCTAAGAGCTGCATGATCAGAAAAAACAACAACTTTAGTGCCCAGAAGATATGATCGGAATTTATCTAGTGCAAAAACGACTGCAAGGAACTCCTTCTATGTGGTTGTGTAATTTATTTGTGTTTCATCCAAGGTCCTTGATGCGTAGGAGATGACTTGAGGCTTGCTGTCAATTCTCTATGATAGAGCGGCTCCCATTGCTTGGTTGGATGCATCACAAAGTATCTCGAAAGGGTAATCCCAATTGGGTGGCTGCATTATTGGTGGTGTTATCAGCCTTTCCTTTAATTCATCAAATGATTCCCTACATGCACAATCAAAATTAAAGTTATCATCCTTTAGAAGTAATCTTGAGAGAGGGAGAGAAATCTTACTGAAATCCTTGATGAATCTTCTGTAAAATCCTGCATGCCCTAAAAATGATCTAACATGTTTGACATAAGTTGGATATGGTAAGGAATTTATTACATCAACTTTTGATTTATCAACCTCAATCCCATTTTGTGAAATTATGTGCCCCAACACTATCCCTTTTTCAACCATGAAATGACATTTTTCAAAATTTAAGACAAGGTTCTTTTCAATGCATGTTTTCAAAACTTTTTCCAAATTTCCCAAGAAATGGTCAAATGAATTTCCAAAAACTGTGAAATCATCAAGAAAAACCTCCAAGCAATCCTCAATGTGGTCCGAGAAAATACTCACCATACACCGTTGAAATGTACCTGGGCATCCTTTTGTAGGCGAATGTTCCAAAAGGGCAGGTGAAGGTTGTCTTCTCCTGGTCTTCTGGTGCAATTGGTACATGAAAATAACCTGAGAATCCATCTAAAAAACAGTAATGAGTATTTCTAGCTAACCTTTCAAGCATCTGATCAATGAATGGAATAGGAAAGTGATCTTTTCTGGTAACTTGATTTAGCTTCCTGTAATCTATACACACTCTCCAGCTGTTTTGTATTCTCATGGGGATCAGTTCATTTCTTTCATTTGTGATAGTGGTCAGGCCAGTTTTCTTGGGGACTACATGAATTGGGCTGACCCATTGAGAATCAGAGATTGGGTAAATGATATCAGCTGCTAACAATTTCTCAATCTCTTTCTTAACGACCTCCATGATTGTGGGATTGAGTCTTCTTTGAGGTTGTCTAATTGGCTGAGATTCACTTTCTATAAATATCCTATGAGAGCATAACTTAGGGTTGATTCCAGGAATATCACCTAAACCCCATCCTACAGCTTTTACATTCCTTTTGAGAAGGTCAATCAATGTTTGTTCTTGTAAATGGGATAGGTTATTGGCAATTATTACTGGCAATTTCTCTCCTTCCATTAGGTAAGCATACTTCAAGTCACATGGCAAAGGCTTCAGTTCTAAACATGGGGGCTGTTCAAGGGATGATATTGCATTTATGTTTCCTACTTGTAATGTTGAATTATCTTGAATAATCTTACTTCCTCTTAACAAATCATCGAAAAAATCAGATTTTACCTCATCCTCCAACATGATATCAGAATTTTCAGGTTCATGGGAGTTATAAAATTCAAATGAAGAGTGTTATCCCAAAGATAACAAGTCATGAAGCATACCTGAGTCTTCAATTGGTTCTATACCTTCATCATGGGAGATTGCATAAAGTGAGTGATTGCTGGAAGGGTGTTTCATCGTATCAAGAATATTGAAGTGTACCGTACTATCTCCGAGCTCCATGGTGAGGGTTCCTTCATGCACGTTGATGATTGTTCTTGCTGTTTTCAGGAATGGTCTCCCTAAGATGATGGGAGATTGATATGGTGCTCGGTCTTCCTCCATGGTAAGGACATAAAAGTCTGATGGAAATATTAATCCTCTCACTCCTACAAGTACATCTTCAACGACTCCAGCTGGGAAAACGGTGGATCTGTTTGCTAATTGTACCACCACCCGAGTTGATTTTAGTTCTCCAATCTGCAAAGATGAAAACACAGAGTGAGGCATCACATTTATCGAAGCTCCAAGATCACATAGTGCATCAGTAAAATTTAATGAACCGATAGTGCAGGGAATAGAGAAAGTCCCTGGATCTTGACATTTTTGCGGTATCGGTGGTGTGATCAATGCTGAGACGCTTCTTCCTAAGTTGATTCTTTCATTTCCATCCAGCCTCTTTCTTTTAGTACATAGCTCCTTCAGAAATTTTGCATATTTAGGGATTTTCCTGATTGCATCCAGTAGTGGAATGTTAATATCAACTTTTCAAAATGTTTCTTGAATTTCCCGTTGAATTCGTTCTTCTTCTCCCTTCTTTGACTCAACCAATGCTGATGGTAATGGTGCTGTAATATCCTTTTTATCCCTTTGTTGTTTCTACAGTGGTGTTTCTAGTCTTTCTTTCTTGAACCTTGTTCTTTCTACTTTGTTGTTGACTCCATCTTTTGGTTGGACAGGATGAGCTTCAGCAGGTTTCCTAGATTCATCCTCCTCATTTTGTTCTGGTGGTTTGATCTCCTTCCCACTTCGGGTTGTGATTGCACTAACATTCTACTTTGGATTGGGAATTGTTTGTGCAGGAAGCTTACCTTGGTTCTTGGGGAAAGCATACATAATGCTTGAAAATTTATCAGCTAGCTTGTCCATCTTATCTTCTATTCCTGCAACTCTTGTCTTCAGTTGTTGGTCTTAATTTGTTGGTGCACTTGTGGATGGTTGCTCATAATTCTTCTGCTGGAAAGGTTGTGGTTGAAAAGTTTGTTGTTGTTGGAAGGGCTTCTGATAAGGTTGTTGGAATGCTATCGGGTTCTGATATTGCTGCTGAAAAGGTGTTCTGGCTTGGTTCTGTTGAAACCCATACCCTGGTTGGGTTTGCGGTTGGTATTGCCTTTGTTGATAGGCTGCAGCACAACTTTCTGTCCCCTGCACTTCCGGACATTGATCAGTGTAATGAGAATTAGAAGAGCATAAACCACATACCTGATTCGGTCCTTGTTGTTCCTTCACATGGTTCACAGCTATTTGTCGCACCAACCTGGTGAGTTCATCCATTTCATTACTAATTAAATCTACTGAATCAGATGTTGTTACCTCATGGATCCCTCTGGTGATCGTACCTCGAGTGCCAAACTGCTGTGAATTTTGTGCAATCTTTTCAATCAGAATTCGTATATCTGCAGGTGATTTATCAATGAGGGCTCCTCCCGACGAGGCATCTAGTAGATTTCTGTCATTGTCAAGCAATCCTTGGTAGAATCACACAAGGAATTGGTCCTCTTCTATTTCTTGGTGTGGAAAACTTGCACAAAGCTTCTTGAAACATTCCTAGTATTCGTAGAGTGTTTCTCCAGTTGATTGATGGATGACATAAATCTCCTTCTTTATTGCAGTGCTCCTAGATGTTGGGAAGAATCTTTGTAGAAAGCATTTTTTTAGATCTTCCCAGTCACTGATCTCCCCCGGTTGTAGATTGTACAACCATTCCTTTGTTGCTCCCTCTAGTGAGAAGGGGAAAGCCCTCCACTTCACATGCTCTTCCGCGATTGCTCGAGGTTTGAAGCTGGAGCAGACATAGGTGAATTCTTGAATATGTCGATTTGGGTCTTCACCTGCAAGACCATGAAATTTAGGAAGCACTTGGATCATGTTAATTCGTAATTCAAAATCATTTTCTAAGGCAGGAATTGCATGTTGATAATTTTGATTGACAAATTGAGGTGCACAGATGTCACGTAGGGTTCGGTTGGGATTTAAAGCCATTATTAAAGGTTCAAAGTCTTCACTCAAGGTATCACTTGAATCGGTGAGATTGATTTCTTCAAATTCTTTGGGAAGATTTTGATTTTTCAATTTGGTTATTCTGCGCTCAATTTCTGGATCGAATTCTAATAAATTGCTATTTGAACTTCGGGTCATTCAAAAGAGATTTTTTTTTAAAAAAAACAAAAAAAACAAAAACAAAAGTTTTGAGGCACTGCCTCCCCGGCAACGGCGCCAAGTTTGACGCACGCCTGTCATGGGGCGTGGCAAAACAATATTTTATTTACCTAAGTATAGTATAGCAGTTGATCCTAGGTAGTCTCCCGAAGAGGAGTGCACACAAAACAAGGTTGTCACTTTTTGTTGGTTTTCTTAAAAAGATTGGTTTTAATTAATTTGAATGACTATGAGAGAAACAAACAACAGAAATTGATTGATTTTAAAAAATTATAAAGATGGTGATCGGATTAGGTTCGGCTAGACTTACTATTGTGCTATCATGGTTTCCAAATTTTATCTCTTCTTCTTCCTTAAACTGGTAAGATAGATGTGATGAGAATTTTCCTTTCTAAAACCTTAGATTGGTCTATCCTCCTTCCAATGTGTTTAGGGTTGTAGAAGGTCTCTTGATTAATTAGAGTAATCCCAGACCTGGAATTATTGTTCCCTAATAAACCAAGATTTCAACATACAATCCTACACACGTGCTTGACAACCGTCAAGCAATCACCACCCAACCCTAATCATGTTCCACCGTATACAGATTAGAATTGGGTGGAGGGAGATGTGATCATCGACCAAAGCAATTTATAATTTCAGAATAAAAACCTTAACACAACCGCATTCGGAATTTAATACTGAATTATGAATTGAAACCGGAAGAAGAAAGAAGAACAAATTTTATTCATTTCAAGCACAAAACTCAAGCACAACACATAGGTCCAGCCTCCCCTCTTTCCGATCACTCAAATGAAATTACCCCTCCATGGATGGGGTAAGCGAGATAATGAGGGAGAGGAGAGACATTTTAAAATAAAAGAAATAAAAGAAAAAAAAACTGAGAAGTTCTTCTCCTGGGTGCCCGGGAAGGAATGGGGTGGAGAATGGGATGGATTGAGGGGGAGGAGCTCTCCTCCTTTTATAGGCAGAATTCGTCCCCCGAAAGTTTGAGCGTTTTCGACACCATTAATGACCTCTTCACGCGTTCCACCCTTCATTAATGTTATGCACAATTATCTTGGCCGTCTCTCCCCAAAATTTCAGCTCATTTGAAAACCTGATGAAGGAGTTATGAATTTTTCATTCTCGATTTCTGTTTCTGGATGAAGTTTCCAGGATGGTTCCTCCAAATGTATGTCGTTTAATGGACTCCTTAATGACTTCCAAACTTCCCCAAATTTCTTTTAGAGTCGCCACAATATTTCCTCGTCATATCCCAGGTGGAAACACATCATGTAGATAATTGTAGGCCGAGTTTGATGTCCATTATGTTGGGTGGGTCCACGCTGTCCGCCCGGAAAAATTCCCAATTTTATTGAATTTTTAGACCCTTTAGATGGCCGAATCAGCTCCTGGTCCAGAAGACAAAAATGAAGGAAATAAAATAAGGATTATAAAAAAAATTTAATCAGAAAATTTGGAATTTTATTTTTCCAGAAATGACCGAAATACCCCTGACTTAAAAATCTGTCAAAAATCCAGAAATAGTCGTTTTTCACATTTGGGTTCAAAATAACACTAAAACCTAAAAACATGACAATTACCCATCCAATAACACTTTTTTGTGAGTATAAACAATGATATTCAATAAAAATTAATTGAAAATATTTTCTCTATCAGTTATGGTTATCAAAACATGATGGGGGAGTTACATGAGATATACATGAACTATTTTTATGTTTTGTTGAGATATGTGTAGGTTACATGTTTCAATTAAAATAATCTTCTTTTATACAGCCCCAATTTGAGAAATAAAAAAATTAAGCATGATGTCACATGTATGATAGTGTATGGATAGAATAGAAAATATTAGTTGTATATCTCTTTTTTTATACACTGGGTTTTCCCATATAGACTTAGAAAACACCAACTACAGACTCTTTTCTAAGAGAACCATGTGGTATTTTCCTTCTCTCGTGGTAAAAGGGGGAATAGAATGTGAGTGCCTTCAAAAGCATAAGAAGAGATGAGAATAACCTCACATTAACCATTTCATTTGATTTTAAATGAGGGGGAGAAAGATAGAATCTATCTAATCATGCATATTAATATTGAGGATTGATATTTCCAAAAAATTCAAAGGGGGTCAGGAAATGGTGGACTTTCCCACTAGCACTATTGCACACAATTTTTTTCGCTCTAAGAGCCTTTCAACATGGTTTTATTTTTCCTAGGTATTCCACCCATCTAGAAACGGACTAGAGTCAAAGGTGAGTCGACTTGGCTTATTAACCACATTAGAAACACCCCCCATGCCCCATGTGGGACTTTCACTTGCTAGTATACCACACCCGAAAGTAGGGTGGTTAGTCTATGTCATGAATCTGAGGGGATAATTTCATAACCTTGAGTATAATAATATCCCCCCTCAATACTAGACAATGGATTTAAAGTTTCCCAATAGCTCTAATACCATATCAGGAAAGGATGGAGCCACCCACCAGCATTGTTGCACATGATATTTTTTCTCTGGGAGCCACCCTGCATGGTTTTATTTTTCATATGCATCTCACCCATCTGAAAAAGGCCTCAATTTAGTGGGTGAGTTGACTTAGCTTATTAACCACATAAAAAATACCCCCACACCCCATGAGGGACTCACATCTTACTAGAAGATCACACTCCTATGTGGGAATCACGTCTTACTATAAGATTGTACTCACCAGTAGGTCGGTTAGTCCCTATCACGAATCTAAGGCTAGAGTTGCACAAACTTGGGAAAAACAGAGGTGTTAAAATATTTAGAAGAAAATTTGAGAGAGTTTAGAGTCTATATCAAGAAGTTTATAACTAATAATGGAAGGTATTTCACAAGTAATTATTTTAAATACTATCTATTTAATCATGATATTAAACATCAATATAGTGAACCTTATACACCCTGGAAAAAATAAATAATAGAATCTTGATTGAGATGGGAAGAACCATGCTAGCAAAATTTAAATGCTCAAAGTTCTTTTGGGGAGAAGATATAAGTACAGTTGTGTATATTCAAAATAAATTCTTATTGAGACCTAAATCAAATATGACTTCTTAAGAAATGTGGTACAAGAATAGACCTATTGTGATGTACTTCAGAGTTTTAGAATTTCATTTTTAATGAATACCAAAAATTCAAATTTGGTAAATTTTGATGAAAAAATTATAGAAGGTGTGTTCATGGGATACTTATCTAATGGAAGAGGATAAAAGTTATAGAACAAAAGGACACACAAGATATTAGATTTTTATGATGTGGAATTCATTTAAAATAAGATCAACCTAAGGGGGTCGCATTAATAAGACTTTAAAGAATTAAAGGAAGATAACATGTTGAATTCTGAAAAATCTTAACAAAAGGAAGGATCATGAACCCAACAATGTTGATACTAATTCAGATCAATCTATTGATAATGAGAATATTGTTGAATATGTAAAATTAAGGTTTTAGAGGCTATAAAAGAATGAGAAACTTGAAAATATCAATAGAATTTTGGAATTAGTAGTACAGACAAGAAGACTAATGAGGCTTGAAAATAAAATAAAAAATCTTATTTCACAATTTAAGACACAATAAATTGTTTAATTTGTAGAGAAGAAGGACTGGATAAATGTATTTGATTAAGAGCTATATTAGATTGAGAATAATGACACTTACGATCAAATTTTTAGACTATAATGAAACAATATTAGAGGAACCAAGTGGGTGTTCAAAAATAAACTCAATGAAAAATGTAATATTTAAATAAATAAAGTTAGATTGGTTTATTATGGTTATTATTAAGTATAAGTTGTAGAATTTGAAGAAATTTTTGCACCAGTTTCATGACTTGAAGCTATCAGAATGTTTCTTGTTGTTGTGGATAAAAAAACTATAAATTTATTCAAGTTAATGTAAATTATTCCTTCTTAAATATATATATTAAATAAAAAGTTTTCATTGAGAAAAAACAAGGAATTATCCTTGAAAATGATGGAACCATGGTGTGTAGATTAAAGAAATGTTTTCATGGGATAAATAGGTCCCAAGAGTTGGGTACTCAAAACTAGATAGTTATCTAAAACAATTGATCTTTTCTAAAGGAAAAGGAAAAGTTGGCAGTAAATTATATGTGAAGAAGATGAGCACGAGTACTCTAATTGTCATTTTTTATGTTGATGAAATTATTTTTGAAGGTAAGAGGAAGTATGATTAGGATAAATTTTCAAAAAAAAATGAAGATACATTTTGAGATGTAAATACTTAGAGAAATAAGTTTCTTTTTAGGATTACAAGTGGTAATATATATATATATATATATATATTCTTATCTCAGGAGAAATATGTTAGGGAATTGTTGAATAAATTCGACATGGAATATTCTAAATAAGTATCAACACCCATGAAAATTGGTGTGAAACTAAGAAAGAATGAAGCAGGGAAATATGAATCAAAATAACTTCAATAAGATGATTGGAAGTTTTCTTTATCTTATAATATCAAGACCTGATATTTTTTATGCAGTAACATTATGTGTAAGATATCAAAATGATCCAAAGGAATCACAATTACTGATTTCCAAGACAATCCTTGGATATATCAAAGAAACATTAAGTTATAGTCTGATATACAGAAGAAGTTGTTGCAGAAACATCAGGAGTCACAACAACAGGCAATTAACATAAGAGTAAAAGGAAAAAACAAAAGAACAAGAAGAAGAGCTTTGGTCACAGATATTTACATGGTTCGGGAATAATTCATACATCCACGGAGAGGAAGAATCACTTTACTATGAAATTCGAGAGCACAATTATAGGGAGATCTTAGAGTTTTTAACACATAGAAACCCTAGCCCGAAATAGGATAATAAAGAAGATGAATCACTACTCCACCAACCGCACAACAAGTCTATTGTGATACAGTGAAATGTGGTTGGAATTCCACATCACTACAGTGTCGTGGTCACCCAAGTCCAAGGTGTTATAGTGGTCGGTGGTTGGAATTTCATGGAGCTATAGTACATTTTTCTCTAAAGTCCAAGTTGCTACAGTATTTGTGCCAAAGTCCACACTATTATAGTTCTCAATCGTTGTTAGTCGGTTAACTCTGCTACAGTTGTTAATAGTTTTTAGAGTTCCCCAAAAAAATTGAATCGAGGGCCTTCGGCCCCTAGACCCACCAAATAAGGGCGCATTTCCACCTACAACCCCCAACGATCTCACCACGAAGTTTTGGGATCATAGGACTCTATATTCTGCAGCTGGCATCATCCATGCTCACCAGCTCCCTGAGCCTGGAGCGGACCACCTGTGGTTGGTGGTGATAATTGGTCCAACCTATGACCACCTCCTGCTACCCTGCCAGCCCCTCTTCCATGTCCACTACCCTATGGACCACCATTCTCTTGCCTCTATCTCTGCCTCAGCAGTCCGTCGACTGTCACACAATCAGCTATTTGATGAGTCAAACAATCTCAAGCTAGATTCCCCTAACTGTCACAATAGAAACATTGTCTCTCCCTTATCTCATTCAAGTCACCCTAAGAGCCCAGGACCACCGACCCTATGTTCTGGGATCGCCTCCTGAAGCATCTAACATGCTTGGATCCCTTTGACTATCATCGGCTTCCTGATATTGAGGTATCATCTACTGGGATTCCACTACTAGCACCTACTCTTGGTGTCTGCTCTTCCAGAAATCTCTCCACCGCCAAGACCCACTCAAGTACCCCAACATAGGTGGGAATGAAAAGGAATACCACAGAAGCCATGATGTCCTATTGCAAGCCCTACTCAAAGTTCTTATCTCTGAAGAACTAATCTCGGACTATATCTAAGGAGTAACATGAGAGATCAGAAAACTGCACTGAGTAATCATCCACAGTAATACTACCCTACTACAGATTTAGAAGCTCATGTATGCATACCAGTCACAACATGGCTGAATAGAACTCCTCCCTGAAGATATTCTCAAATTCTGATCATGTGAGATTTTTCTCATCATGTGACTGAGTCACTAAGATCCACCATTGCCCAAAATATCCTTGAAGAAGAATCATCACGAGGACCGTCGTCTGATTAGAAAGCGTCCTCACAAGGTGGAAAATATGAGTGACTGCGTCTAGCCAGCCCTCAGAGACCTGGGGGTCTAGATCACCCAGAAACTTGGGAGGTTGCTGCCTATGAAACTCGTGCAACACACTCAACATGCATGCATCCTCATCTAATACTATCAACGCTAGTTTTAGCTCAATAGGTGGTGGTATAGCTGGTAAACCACCAAGGGGTGCTATATTTGGTACAGGCCCCTATACAGATGCCTCATCACTAGGCGGATCATCCTCATGATCACGTGGTGGAATCCTGGATGGCTGTCAGTGTGGAGGAATCCTAAAATTAAACAAAATTTACCATGGTCAAAAGAGTATATCTAGGTAGATAACTCAATAAGGTTATGGAAAACACAACCATTCCTATATGATTCATGTACCAAAAAAATTACCTCAAACCAATGTATACATGTACTGAGTTGAAAGGGAGGTGACCAAACCTGGTGTATGGATACGTCGGTCATTGCACCAACACTAGAGTCTCTAGCCTGAAAGTCAAACTTGAAACACTAAACATTGTTGCCCCAAACCAATCTCACTGACTCTAGTCCTAAGGTAGAACCAACTGTTCTGATATCACTCTATATGGCATGAACCTCCAAGGTTCAACCCGTTACTACCCCAAGCCCACCTCCAATAGGCTAGGGGCTGGCGACCAGTGACGAGTAAGCATATCCCACAAATGGGAGGAATTAGCCTAAAGTACTTGTACACACACACACATCTCTAAGACCACACAATTCTAAAATGTAAAAAAACTAAAACCAAATCATTCATACATATAAGATCCCTCAATGGAGTACAAAAGTAAAGTACTAAAAGTGGAAAAAGGGACCAAATACAATCCCAACCAAAAACTCTAAAGAGTCAAACCTGCTCCAAGGGCGAGGACTAAATAAAATTAAATATCTCAGTAAACACATCAGTCTAAAAATCTCCATCTACGCTCCACATGCTCTCTTCCCTCTCAAGACACTATCAAATGGGTTGTCATCTGCATAAGACACGACACGTGCTGGAAAATCCCATACAGGGGTGAGTATAACAATACCCATTAGGACACCCCAAAAACACTAAACACGAAGAACCAAGTATAGTCAACTCAATATAGGATATAAAAATCAATGTATAATATAAACACTCAAATATACTCATGAAAGACACCGTGCCACCTGATGGTCACAACCAGCTATCAGCCGCATAATTCTGCTCGAAGAAACACTCATTCCGAGAGAATCCACTCCACGAGTCATGTTATCATAGGAGACACTCGATGAAGAGTTCTAGGTCATTAGACCCCACCTAAGAAATCTCACTGTTCTAAGAACACCCTGATACATAGATAGGGGTCACGCCCAGAACTGATGGGGATACCATGAACCCAATCCAGATCAACCTGCTATATAGGGGATCGAATGTCAATGATACCACCAACCCTACCAATATGGAAATCTAGATAGAGGAACCATTCCCTGCTTAAATAGGTAACATCAATTCCACAAACCCCTCCTAGGGAAGAAAGGAATATAGTGGATTACACTCCAATCTCACGAAGGGACACTACAACTCTATCTGAGGCTCAGCCTCTAGAGAGGATCACAATTGATGTGGATGTAATGTTGCACTATACCCTCAAGGGGATGGACCAAGGGAACATGATCAACCTAGACTAGTCCAAACTAAGGAAATGAAGAGTTATAAACACTATTTAATGGGGTACACGGCATGTCCAACTATCCCCAAGTCTTCCCATGTGGAAAAGCCTCACAGGTCATATAAGTCTCCACATATATGGTGTGTAGAAATACATAGTGTGTAGAGACAGACGTTTCCCTGCTCGGTTCACCTGGTTGTGTCTTTCTATGGTGGTCATGTCCATGTACCGGCCTATGTACACCAGGCCATGTCCATGTCTAAGTACACGACGTGCCACTTGGACATATACTTTTTCCTATCTCTTTGTACTTCTCAAAGTACATGTCGAGCCACACATATGGAGTCACATGATATGTGATCAAGTCACATGTTGTGTGATATTTAACTTTGGCCTAAACCCTAGCATCGTAGCCATGGGGTTCACATGGCATGTAATCCCAAATTACACATTGTGTTGCTCAGGTTTTCCCAGAACAGTCAGGTTCTCTTTTGCATCGATATGTGCATCATCGGAACAACTGATCTCATCGGAATCGGCAGATCTGTGGTCTTCCAACCCTTTTCATCCTCAATATCTAGGATTCGGGTTCAAATCCATTTAGAAATTACCACTTTAGATCCATCCTTCATTGTGCATCAAAACCGAGTTGAACGGATACCGCGAACCCACTCTAATACACCTCAGGTCATCCACCACCATCATCGCACCTCGATCACATCACTGATCATGAACCGCACCCCCACATTATTTATTCATTGTGTGGAATAATGATCGTTCAACGGTCAAATATCAGTTATTCTTAGAACCATAGGCCAAAAAAAATGTCTATGGTGAACGTGTGAAGAATGGGGAAAGAAATTCAAAATTAATAATATGTGAGGAATGAACATCGGTCGTTGTTTGTTTGGCCTCGATTAATTGTCATAGAATAAAATTAATGAATATGAATAATCAAAATGAATAAAAACAATAATTCCATCAATTTAATTTTGCCGACGATACATGTAACAATTCTGTTCGTGGAATCATTTTGTGTTCATCTGAGATTAAGAAACCGGATGAAAATCACAAATCAAAACATCCTTCCTAGAGTTTGGATTAATCGTTGATGAATAACGGTTCTGTTATCATCATTGATGAGATCCATGAACTTTGTTGGCGCAACAATTCACGGTCTGATCCTGATTTGTTGTCATTCACCAAGAAAGATCTCCAATGGCTATCTGAATCTCTAGTATTTGAGTGGTAAACCCTGAGGAAATCCTATAACTATATATTTAAATAGTTTCATCGTTGGGTCACAAAAATAAAATAAATTTTTTAACTAATTTTTTTTATTAATTTCACATTTGCAACAACTTTTTCACAAACGACCTGCACTGACAAAGATTATGTCACGTCTAGGGTAAAACTCGTGTTCTAAACTCAACGGTGCCCTCTGATTTCTAATCTGGACACTTGTTCAGGGGTTATTCCACTTTTTCAAGAAAACCATGCACATGGGCTATTTAATATATGTAATATATTTTGAATATTTATTCTTGGTACGCCGGGATTTGGAACCGCACGTCATCTCAATGTCTGGTCTTGAAAATAATCCATATAATATCCAAAAATAATACATGAAGTATTCGAGTTTTTACATAGTATGTGAGTTCAGAACCATAAATTGAAGAGGAATTTTATTGATCTAGATGATGAGGAAGTTCTTAAGTATAATAAGTAGTGTAAGTTACATGATCTGATACTTAGAGATGTTTATAAATAAAGTAAAAACTATAAATAGGAATAAAATTTTGACTACATCAGAATAGTCTTGAGGTGGTGGAGAATAAGAAACTGAAGACACCAAACAAGTGTAAAGGAAAAGTGTAAATGTGATGTTGTTGGGTCATACTTCAAGATATAAATATCAAGAGTCTTGAGCTATGATTCAAAGAAAAATCTAAGTATGATTGACCAAAAGTTTAATGTGAAGAAGTTTTGATCAAGCTGAATTATGAAGAAGAATTAAAGAAGTAAGACCAAGCATTTAGAAAGTGGAAAATTCGAAAGGGAGTTCACACTGTGTATATGTCTAAGTACACGACGTGCCACTTGGCCATGTACTTTTTCTTGTGTCAGTGTAATTCTCAAAGTACACTTCAATCCACCCAGAAGGATTCAATGGAATGTGATCAAGTCATGTAGTGTGTGATATTTAACTTTGACATAAACCCTAGCATCAAAACCAAGGGGCACACACAGCATGTAATCCTGAATTACACATCGTGTTGCTTGAGTATTCTTATAACCATTGGGTTATCTTTTGAATCAATCTACGCATCGTTGAAACCAATGATATCATTAGAATCTGAAGATCCGGGGTTGGCCAATGTTTTTCATCCTTGATCGCCAAGATCCAGGTTCGAATCTGCTTGAAAATCGCCGTCGTCGAGCCATACTTCATCGCACTTCAAAACTGGGATGAATGGATACCGCAAATCCACTCTAATCCACCTCAAGTCATCCACCTCCATTGTCGTACCTCGATCACATCACTGATCACGAACAGAACCCCCACGTTATTGATTCGTTGCACTGAATAACAGTCATGGAACGATCAAATATCATGTATTCATCGAACCACAGTTGAAAATAAAATGTATGCGATGAACATGAAATGAACTGGGAAATAAATTAAAAGGTCATAATATGTGAGGAATGAACATCTACCATTTTTCATTTGGCCTCAATTCATTGTCTTAGAAGAATAGGAACAAAGTGGAATAATCAAAACAAACAAAAACTATAATTTCATCAATTTAATTTCACTGATGATGTGTGTATCAATTATATTCATGGAATTGATCCGCATTCATCCAAGATTAATAAATGGGATGAAAATCACAAAGAAAAACATCATTCCTTGAGTTTGAAACAATCGTTGATGAAGAACGGTTGTGTTGTCATCGTTTACAAGATCCATGAAATTTGTTGGCACAACAATCCACGGTATGATACTGATCTATTGTCGTTCGCCGAGAAATCTCTCCAACGGTTTTCTGAATCTCCAGGATTTGAGCGGTCAACCCTGAGGAAATCCTATAACCGTATATTTAAAGAGGTCGGTCATTGGGTCACAAAAATAAAATAAATTTTTTAATTAATTTATTTTATTAATTTCATGTCTGTGACAACTTTTTCACAAACGGACCATGCCGACAAATATTATGTCACGTCTAGGGTAAAAATCATGTTCTAAACTCAATGGTGACCACTAATTTCTAATCTGGACACTTGGTTGGGTGTTATTACACTTTTTCTAGAAAACCATGTGCGCATGGTATTTAATATATGTGATATATTTCGAACATTTATTCTGGATACACTGGGCATCGGAACTACACATCGTCTCAACGTTTGGTCTTGAAAATAATCCATATAATATCCAAAAATAATACGTGAAAAAATCAATTTTTTACATAGTATGTGAGTTCAAAACCATAAATTGTAGAGGAATTTGATTGATATAGATGATGAGAAAGTTCTTAAGTATAATAAGTAGAGTAGTTTTCATGATCTGATTCTTAGAGAAGTTCAGAAATAAAAGAAAAACTAAAAGTAGAAATAAAATGTTGACTGTATCAGAATAATCCTGAGGTGGTGGAGAATAAGAAATTGAAAGAAGCCAAATGAGAGTAAAGGAGAAGTTTAAATGCGATGTTTTTGGGTTATACTTCAAGATATAAATATCAAGATTCTTGATCTATGATTCAAATCAAAATATAAGTATGATTGACCAAAAGTTTAATGTGAAGAAGTTTTGGTCAAGTCGAATTTTGCAGAAGATTTAAAGAAGTAAGACCAAACATTGAGAAAGTGGGAAATTATAATGGGAGTTCACATAGCCATTTTTCATGGAGGGTTCAACCCCCCCCCCCCCCTTCAAATACAAAAGGAGTGAGGTGGATTTGAATGAGTGATTGATATGACAACAAACATTCTTGAAAGATTGGGAATATGACTTGGACATTCCAAAAAATCCATTGAATTAGAAAAGAAGAGTAGTGATTCTAGAAAATCACAAAGTTAAGGAGGAAGAGTTGAAGTTTCCAAGGATCTTAGAGTTAAGGTATAGAAAAATGAAGTTCTGGACATTGAACTTCCAAATAGTGAGGTTCTGGAAGTTGAGTTTGTGAGGACGTGTTGATTCCAATTATTCTGCAAAGGATGAGGCTTAAGTAAACTGGAGGCTCAGTGGAAGATCAATCATTTGATGCAAAGGAAAGTGGAGGCTCATAGGATGATCAATCATTTGATGCAAAGGAAACCAGAACATAATGGATCTTTATCATTTAGATGTGGAGAATTTTCTAAGTAAATATATCTAGTATAATCATAGTTGAGAGACTAATCTTGGGTGTCTGTTGAGAGACTACTCTTGGGATTTTGTTGAGAGACTACTCTTGGGAGTTCGCATTGGGTCAAGGATAATGTAATGACCCAAAAATTCCATATAACTTTTTTTTGAATTATTTTGGATTATTACGAGTCCGAAAAAATTGGCGGCATTTGATTCCGAGACCCAGAGTGCCCGAAATGGATTTTTGAACTTTTTTTAAGGTACGTTCAGTAAACGTGCGGGATGAGTTTTCTATCTTTTAAACTGGTTCTTAGAATAAAAATATGAGGGCAATGTTGAATCTTCTACACCAAGATTTTCGTAAGGGAGGATTAACTTTGACCATAGTCGATCGTGAGAAAAATTTAGTTTTAGGACTTTTTAAAGAATAACAAAATGACATAAAATTGTTATTTTATTATTCTACCAATGGTTGATCGGCAGTGGTAGGACTGTTGTGTTATCAATACATTTAATGGATTGACTCATTTTTTTTGTAACCACACCATTGAGAGATTTATAGGTTCATTCATTAATGAACCTCATTAATCTCTTGGTGCATTAATCATCTTTCCCCCTCTATTTAAATGAGGCCTGAGCTTGGATTATTGACAAAGAAGTGTGGAACCCATCACGAAGTGCCGTGATGTCTTCCACCAATGGTGGATGGAAGTTTGGATGGCAATGATCCGGGATCGATGAATGTCGGTGGCATCATCAATCATGGTTTCCTCCTCCAAAAACCGTGATGTATCCTCTATTTCTGAGGTATGGGTTTTGTTTAAATTGTTTCTTTTCCACATTCTTGAAGCATGACAAATCGCAGAAGTGTTGAATGGAGTTTATCATTATTTTTATGTGATTTATTAATTAATTCCTCTTGATATAATGCTAATGCGGATGGTGCGGACCAAACGAACATGGCCCAGACCCTCCACTACTTCAGATTTTGACGCGTTCTTGGGGGGCAGATTTCCAACTTGATGGAAATTTGATTCCGGAAGCTAAACAGGGATGGAAGTAACTAGGGAGGCCCTTAGGCGCATTCAGAATGGAAAACAGACCAACAGATCTCACTCTGTGGCCCGTGGAAGATCCACCGGCGAGCGGTGATGGTCGGCATTATGGGCGTCATCATCCGGCCACGGTGGTAGTGGGCAGCACACCGTCGCATACCGCGGAGGGGAGTCGCGGCAGCAGTAGGGCGTCTGACTCTCATATGGTCGCGTTGGCGGAAAGCGGTGCACCATCGCGCACCGTGGGGAGGAGGCTGCAGCGGAGGCGAAGGGGACATGCGCCCCACGGGTCCCGCTGGTAGGGAGGTGGAACCTAATAGCACCACTGTTTCAAAAGATGAATGGATTTTTAACTGTTCGAGAAGGGGGAGCGAGCCCCCCTCTATGTTGGTCGCCTGGATGGAGGACCATGTCAGCCATTGGGCCGGACCGTCGGTGGGCCGTGCCCAATTGAGGTGAGTGGGGCCAGTCCGTAGCCCAGCGGGCCAACCCCGCAGCCCATCCCACTCGGGCCGGCCCAACCGGTTTGGGTCGGTTCAGGCCAGGTAGAATCGGGGTCAGACCCAGATCATGTCTGGTTGACCTGAACTAGGGCGGGTCGGCCTAGAACAGGTCGGGTCAGACTGGACCCAGACCATTTTCGGCCCAGGTATTCTTAAAAAGGTCGTATTTCACAAACCAGACGTCTGTTTGATGAACTGTCTATGGTGTTGGAATACTTGGAACGAGACGGTTCTTTTGAGATACTTCACCTATGTTTTGGAGAAATTTGTAGTATGGCTGGGTTGGATCAAACCCGAATCCAACCAAGCCCTTGGCACTAAAATGCACATAAATTACAAACCAGGTATCTGGTCGATGCGTTGTATGCTGCATTGGAACACTTATGACATGGCAGATCATCAGGTTACTTTTTTTGGGACTTTTTTCTAGTTGAAATACGACCAATGGCTTGAGGAGCAGATTCTCCCAGAATCAAGTGTGCTTTGTACAAGAGTCCAGTGGTTGGATATGAGGTGGATATTGGTGGTAGTTCTTGCGAAGGTTAGTACCTAGCGATCCTATGTGGGTCAGCACCAAGCGATCCTGTGTGGGTCAGCACCTAGCAATCATGTGTGGGTCAGCATCGATTCTATGTGGGTCAGATCCTGTGTGGGTCAGTGCTTACCAATCCTATGTGGGTCAGATCTTATGTGGGCCAATGCTCAGTGATCCTATGTGGGTTAGCATATACCAATCATGTGTGGTTCAAATCCTATGTGGGACAGTGGTGGTTAGTACCTATCAATCCTGGGCGGGTCAGATCCTGTGTGGGTCAGCAACAGTGAATCTTGACAAAATAAGATGATCTAGCTTTAAGACTAATCACCTATACTTCTGTACTTAAGTTATACCTAGTTTGAGATGATTATTTTTCTTTGTGCTTTTTGATTGTTATCATGCTTTGTGATTTTTACTTTGTAGAATTCTGAGGGACCTTCAGGGGTCTCAGGGTCCCTACTGTGTATTGTTATACTCACCCTTGCACGAGCTTCGCCTGCACCTTTTTGTGTCTTGTGCAGAAGATGAGCAGCTCAGTTGAGACTTTAAGATCCAAGACCAGGTGGTACACAGAGGCGACTAGTTTATGTGGAGAGCTATGAAGAAAATTTGTACCTAACCTTTAGGTAGGATCCCTGGTGAATGATCTCAGGAGCAGTTTTCTATTTTCTGTTGTGTTGTATCTTTCAGTTGGTCTTGTATTTTGGACCCTTTACTTTCAGTACACACTTTTACTACTACAGTTTTACTTTGTGGTTGTATATTATTGTGTTCTTGGACTGTGTTTTTGTATAGGTTTAAAGGAAATTCCTTCCAGTTTTAGGGATACGCCTTTCTGGTGCTAGTATCCAACCCCTGTCCTATGGAAGGTGGGCTTGGGGTAGTCATGGAATGGGCCCTGGGGGACGATTCGTGACAAAGTGGTATCAGAGGGAGGTTCTACTAAAGAACTAGTACTCTAATATTTCCAATGGATCAATGGTGTTAAATTTTTTGAGTGTGTTTTTCAGTTCGAGGGGTCCAGTGTTGGTGCGGCAGCTGACGTATCAATACACCAAGACCATGAATTCTGATTTCTGACTCGGTGCAAAAAAACACTGATTGTGTGTGTTTTGGAAATGTTTTACTTTTGATCTCTTTTGAGTCAGCTCACCAGGTATAACTTATTGACTGTGGTGCACTTGTTTCTTTTTAGGATGCCTCCATGTAGACAGCTAGCCAGGATACCATAAAGAGTTCATTATGATGGTCCACCAAGCAATGATACTTCAGTGTAGGGACTTTTTATAGCGATAGCACCTTCGGGTGGTGCACCAACAGCACCACCACTTGTTGGGAAGCTTTTTTCACTAGCCCCACTATAGGATGTTGCATGCCGACTGAGCACATTGCACGAGTTCCAGTGGAAGAGGCCTCTAAGGATTCGAGGCGAGATAGATCCTCAGGCATCTGAGGACTAGATGGAGGCTATGGATAGATTTTTCCTTTTAGTTGGGACACCAGTAGAGCATATGGTGATCCTAGCTGCTAGCCTCTTCCAGTGCATGGTATAGAGATGGTGGAGCCTGGCACTCCAGTTACATGACGAGGTGACCCTCACCTAGACGGACTTCGAGACACTTTTCAGGGAAGAGTTCATTCCAGGGACACTACACTCTATGTGTATTCAGGAGCTCTTTCACTTACAGCAGAGAATACTGACAGTAGACCAGTACTCATCAAGATTCACTAACCTCTCGTACTACTCCATTAACATGGTATGAGACCCTTTCTTCAGAGCTCGGACCTTTGAGCAGGGTCTCTGGTGGGAGAACAGATCTTCGATGATTTCTTTCAATATCCTGATGTAGGCTATAGTGCTCGAGTGAGCATTATTGGTGGAGATATTCTTAGCTGAGAAGGCACCGATGGTGAGAGCTACCACCAGATGACAGGTAGTCGAGTCATCTGTAGTAGGTAGTAGGCATATGATGCAGAGGTCCAAGAGGGTCATACTTTCTGGAGGATGACCCCAAGACATAGGTTTGGAGGTATGGAGATCATGAGGAATAATAGTCCAACAGAGGATCATACTATGCTTCACGTGTGGCAGGCAGGGCCACATGGCTCGCGAATGCCCAACCTAATGTACCGATGATCAGCAGATAGTCGAGGGACCGCTGAGGTAGAGGTAGAGATTCGATCGAGGAGGTATGCATGGTGGTGGACATGGAAGGGGAGCTGGTCGTGTAGTAGGTGGTGGGCGGTGATTTGAGGTTCTACCATCACCACCTCCAGGTGGTCCACCTCGACGTTAGGGAGCAGGCGGACAAGGATGAGCACATCTTCAGGAAACTGAGGCCTATAACCATGGAGTTCCATAGATGATTCGAGGTATGATCTGTGTCTACTCTACCCTATCTGCAGTACTTATAGACATGGGTTCCAGAAACTCATTCATTTCCATGGCTCTCATTCGGAGCTCTAAGATTCGGGTAGATCCATTGGCTCGATCCTTACATTTAGAGACTCCTACAGGAGAGGATTCGATGATTATACACTGGTTACGGCAATGTGAGCTTACTCTAGGAGGCGAGATCTTTGGCTAGGATCTCCTAGTAGTAGCGTCAAGGCCTTGTGATGTCATCTTGGGTATGGACTGGTTATCCACAGTCTATGCTCAGATTGATTATTTTAGGCACAAAGTGCGGTGTGTCTGTGAGGATGAGACCAGGTTTTCCTTCACCAGTGAGAAGGGGACCTTTGCAACACAATATGGACTTTCTTGGAGGAGGTTTTAATTGATCACACATCAGTTGGCTAGCCTTACCCTCAGATCATTTGACATGAAGAGTCTACGTTATCCTATAGTGGTGGACCAGTATGAAGATGTCTTTCTTAATGATGTTCCGAGACTACCTCCTCACAGAGAGTTTGACTTCTACATTGACATGTATCCCAGGATGACATCAATATCTACACCAGCATATCGGATAGCTCCCATGGAGATTCGTGAGTTGGGGGTTTAGTTGGCGGACTTGGAGAGGAATGGATTCATAAGGCCTAGTGTTTCTCCATGGGCATCCCCAATTTTGTTCACCAAGAAGGAAGATGAGAGTCTAATTCTCTGTGTGGGCTATCGGTGCCTGAACCAAATGAACATGAAGAACAAGTATCCACACCCAAGGATTGATGATCTCTTCAACCAGTTGAAGGGAGCATGGTGGTTTTTGAAGATAGACCTCAGATCAGGCTATCATCATCTTAGAGTACAGGATGAGGACTTATAGAAGATAGCCTTCAGATGTCGGTATGGCCATTATGAGTTCTTCATAATTCCCTTCAGCATGACCAATGCTCTGGAAGTGTTCATGGGTCTCATGAACAGAATATTCTATCCTTACCTAAAACGATTTGTGGTAGTCCTCATTGAAAACATCTTGATATACTCGGAATTAGAGGAGGAGCACACCACACACCTACAGATAGTTCTGGATACACTCTGAGAGCAAAAACTTTATGGAAAGCTCTCGAAGTGCCGGTTCTAGATTCGGGAAGTCCACTTCCTAGGGAATGTTATCTTGGAGGCTGGAGTTGTAGTGGATTTGGTGAAGATAGAGGCATTGATTTCTTGGGAGCCACCTAGGAGTGTGACTGTGGTGCAGAGTTTCCTGGGATTGGATGGGTACTATCGAATATTCTTAACCGACTTTTCCATAGTTGTGATACCCTTATTAGCTTTGACAAAGAAGGGACAACCCTTTGTATGGACAGAGAGATTTCAGCAGAGTTTTCAAAAGCTGAGGCAGAGACTAATGTGTGCCCCCATCTTGAGGCTACCAAAAGAGGGTGTTGGGTATGTAGTCTATTGCAACGCATCAGGGACCAGACTAGGTTGTGTCCTAATTCAAGACCAATCAGTGATAGCCTATGGCTCACGTCAGTTGAGACAACATGAGAAGAACTATGCTACCCATGACCTGGAGTTAGAAGTAGTGGTATTTGCACTGAAGATGTGGTAGCACTACTTGATGGGTGAATGTTTTACAGTCTACTCTA
Source organism: Viscum album (assembly GCA_963277665.1). Classification (NCBI taxonomy): domain Eukaryota; kingdom Viridiplantae; phylum Streptophyta; class Magnoliopsida; order Santalales; family Viscaceae; genus Viscum; species Viscum album. Next base: position 28,909,206 of record OY728128.1, on the reverse strand, counting down.
ATCATAAGATTATTAGGTATATCTTCTCATAGAAGGACTTAAACTTGAGATAGTGATGATGCCTAGAGTTCCTCTAGGACTAATACTTTGAGATAGTATACACTCATAGGAATGGGAACTTAGTAGCATATGCACTTAACAGGAGGTTTGCTCTACAATTGTTGAGTGAGGCAACATAGCTGTAGAGACCCAAAGCTTGACGTACATGGACATTACATTACTTTTGCGGAATACTTAGTACATAACAAAAACACACACACAAGGACCGTAATAGTTTAGTGTCTTTGGAAACTTGGAATGTAATCTTCTAATCTTGGTGAAAGATCTTCAACATCTCCCAAAAAGATCTTCCCCTTTTTTTCATACCTAAAACCTTTCTTTATATCCTAGGGAAAAGAAAACATAAAAAGGGTGAGCTCAAATGCTCAGTAAGGGTAAGCATGGATAAAATAAAACATACCATATACATTTGAACTTAAAAACATGAACATAATGTTTAAACATCAAAAGCTTGAGCAATCACATAAAACATGGAAGTACGTAAGGCATAGATCACAAAGAAACATTATTAATGAAAAAATAGCATGGGAAGAAAACATGTAATTGTGGCAACCAATAAGCACATGATATGATTTCCATATTAGCCAAGGCATTGCTGCCAAGACCATCTTAGTGGACAAAGTCCCTTTCTGAATCGAGTTCACTCCTCGTTCCAGTCCTGTATTACTAAACTGGTTTAACTTACCGTTCTAGCCATGTCTATCACATGAGGTATAAATCTTTACCCAATGCATTGGAGGGAGATATAGGTCACACCCATCTCATAATGAAATCATTATTACTTGTGCCACAAAATAAACATACATCATTCATAATAACCCAATAAATAAAATGGGTTTCATAAACATCATCCCATCATCACATAATCCATATAAAAGAAATGGATATCATTTCATAATAAGAAAAGTGATGTCACGACCCGTTCTCGGGGCCCGTGCCGTGACTACCCCAAGCCCGCCTTCCATAGGCCAGGGGCTGGCGACTAGCACCAAGGCGTAAATCCCAGTAAAAAGGGAAGGCATTGCCTTTGAAAAGTAAACAAGTACCACAGAGTAAGAAAGCGGAAAAGTAAACACTAAGTAAAAATTGTACAAGATGTGCTGAAAGTAAAAGGGTCCGGAAATACAAGTCCAACTGTAAAGTACAACTGAAAGGAAAAACAGCAACTGAAAGGAAAAGCCGCAGCATCGAGCCGTCCTCTGGAAGTCCCACCTGAAGGGTGGGTACATATAGCCTCCACTGCTCCTCGGGTCCACCTGACCGCTCCGAGTACGTCCCGCCCAGTGGTCCACCTCCAGGTACCGTCCTGCTCCGCACGCCTCCACCACGATCAGCGTTGTCCGTCGTCTGCAACCAACACAACGTAGTGCGGGCATAGCCCGTGCAGGGGTGAGTATAAGCTACTCAGTAGGGACCCCGAGACCCCTGAAGGTCTCCCGAAATCCACAAAGGATAATCCACAAAGGAAAGATACAATCACGAAGTAACAACCGACACTGCTTAGGTATATGCCCATACATATACCTAAGTCAGCAAATTCCCGTTCAGCTCCAACGTCCGAGCCCAAGAACAACCCAGTCCACATAGGAAAGCAAACGTAAACCCACACATGATAGCACAACACAATCCACAAAGGAGAGTAAACAGTAAATCCACACAGGATAGCTCAACACAATCCACAAAGGAGAGTAAACAGTAAATCCACACAGGATAGATCAACACAATCCACAAAGGAGAGTAAACAGTAAATCCACACAGGATTGCTCAACACAATCCACAAAGGAGAGTAAACAGTAAATCCACACAGGATAGCTCAACACAATCCACAAAGGAGAGTAACAGAAGATTCAGCTCACACAGGTATACTTCTTCGGATGACGATAAAGATGATCACTGATCCATCTAAGTCGTCAGACCCACAAAGGATCGATAGGTAACTAACCCCCGTAATGACCCACACAGGATCGGGCCCACACAGGACCTGTAGGCGCTGGCTCACACAGAACCGCTGAGTGCTGACCCACTCAGGATCGGACCCACACAGGATCCGGCCCACACAGGACCGGTAGCACTAATACACGCAGGATTGATGAGTGCAGTAGTCGTCGCAGTCCACTGAGGATCTCTGCACAGTCGTCGCTACAGTCCACTGAGGATCTCTGCACGGTCGTCGTCGGAGTCCACGGAGGATCTCTGCACAGTCGTCGCTGTCGAAGAACCAGTCGCAGCCAGCTCTAGGGTTCCCGCACACATCAAGCTCGTTCGGGAGGGTCCGCTCCACGAGCCGAGAGGCTGATACATCAACTGACACAAAGTCTGAAGTTGATGTATCCAAAAGTTCTGTATCGTCAACAGAAACTCAACGTCGCAGACGGTGCGTCAATCGGACGCCCAGTCTGAGAGTTGTTGGCTTTTTCGTCCCAGGGGCCCGGTTGGTTTTTAAGGCAAAACCAACCCGAACATACTCCACCTACGTCCAAACCTCGGGCGGAGTATGTCAAAAGATCCGTCTCACATAGAGGAAAACAACGAAGCTGACGGCACGTCAATCGGACGTCAGTAGCTCAAGATATGAGCGTTTCTGCTCCGAAGGCCCGGTTGGTTTCCTGTACGAACCAACCCGGCTGAACTCAAAGTATTCTGAAACCTTGAGTGCGATATACCGAAACGACCGTCTTGATCCAAGGATCGCGTTGCTACTGACGGAGAGTCATTTGGAGGCCCGTATCTCAAGATACGGCCATTTGAACGAAAACCGTCTGAAGACGGGGGGTCCAGGACCGGGCCGACCCGGCCCGACCCCCCCTGGGTCGGCCGCACCCGGTCCGACCCGGTCCGACCCGGTCGGACCGGTCTAGCTCGGCCAGCCCGGCCCGGCTCGGCCGAGCAGCCAAGCGGCCGACGCGGGGGGAGCCGCCGCCCCGCGTGACACCCCCGCGGCACCCGCGGGGTGTCGGCCAGACAGTCGGATGTGGCTGAAGCCGCATCCCGAGTGACGCGGGGGGGAGCCGCCGCCCCCGCGTGACACCCCCGCGACACCCGCGGGGTGTCTCCCTGGCGACCGGACGCGGCTTCAACCGCGTGCCGCATGCGCCGGACCCACGCGGCCGTGGGTCCGCGAGCGCCGCCGCCGCGGCCGGTGCTACGGCGGTCTCGTCCGGCGGCGCGCCGGGCGCCGCCGCCGGCTTCCGCGGGCCGCTGGAGTCGCTCTGGTGGCCCGATTTTCTTCCCGTATGCGCCGTTGCTCCTCCCGGGACTCATTCTTTACTGTGGAACCACCAAATTTCCGTTGCGGCACGTTCCGTCGTCGCCCGTCAAATCCGCACAAGAACGAAGAACGGCGGAGGGTCGTCGGGCCGAGTTCATTTGGCCCGCACCCTCCGCATTAGAGATAAACATCGGGGGAAACAAAATTCAACACATGAATTCAACAATTTTAATGGAATAAAAATTGTTTATGAATCGGGTTCTTCGTTCTTGAATGGAAACAACAAGGGAAAAGAAAATAAGGGCAATTCCAAAAATAAAATCCCTACCTCGTAGGTCGTCGTCGATCGCACGTCCTTCGCGGAATTTCTCGTCGCGGAAGGAGGGGATCGCCGCGTCGTCGCGGAAGGGCGTCGCGTCGTCGCGGAAACCGGCGTTGAGCCAGCAAACTCAACGGACCATGAAACAACAGATTTAATTTAATTATAATTAAATCCGTGTTTTGGTAAAAACCACAGAGGAGATTAAAAAAGAAAATCTGAGACTCTTACCTCAAGCAGCCGATCGAAGATTCGTCGCGGAGGAAGAGACGTCGCAGAAGAACGTTGCAGGAAGGGAACATCGGCGTCGCGGATCACGGCATCACATCGTCGATTTCCGGGTTCGGCGTTCTTCATGTTCTTCGCGTTCTTCGCGTTCTTCGCGTTCTTCGCAAAGAAGGATAAAGGCACGAGGACTCTCTCAAACCTCTCAACCAGCAATCCTTCAAAAAGACTAGTTGGTCTTATTTTATTATTACGCAAACAAACGAAAAAAGGTAAGTAACGACCCATGAATTTGTTGTATTAATTCAACGAAAGTAACAGCTCATTTAATTCACGAAATAAAACGCCCAATTAAATGGTCTGTTAAGAATTTAAGAAAACGCGTCAGTTGACTTTCATAATGACGGGTTTTCGCAGGTGCGTTACTTAGAGGAAAGAAACGGCGGGGCTCGTGCGGGCCCCACCTCACAAATATCATACCAAGGGGGTAGGATATTTCTGGATAGCATCCTATCAGGATCAACTCAGTTTAAGCCGTCTTTAAGTGGCTTCAAGTGGCTTCCAAGTGGCTTAAGTGAAATAAAATAAAGTTGTCGTAAAATTATTTTATTTCTTAACTTTAATCCCGAAAATTAAAAACCACACCCGAGAAAACGCAACTCCGGAAGAGGCGTTTCTAAGAAAATACCGGCGCTGAAATTTCATCGGTGCCCTCAGAATTCGATTCCGGGCACCGGTTCAAAAGTTAGAAAAACCCGTTCGTCCGTTCACTGAACGTACCCGAGCCAAACTTCGGAAAATGATTCCGGGCACACCGGGCCTCAGAATCAGGTGCCGTCAGAAACTGCGCTCTTGTAAAATTCCAAAGAAAATTAAGAAAAAAAATTCCTTGAAATTTACAGGTCTTTACATTACTCCCACCTCAGGGCTTTACGTCCCCATAAAGATACATCATAACTTGGGAAACAAATGTGGGTACTGAGCACGCATCTGAGCCTCCCGCTCCCATGTGCTCTCCTGGAGGTTCCCATGCTGCCATCTAATGCGCACAAGAGGAATCGATCTCCCATGTAGGACCCAATCCTGTCGATCCTCTCTCTCCACCGGGACCTCCGCAAAAGTTTCCCCATCATCCACGTCTAGCTCCCCATGGTCAATGATGTGCATCGGGTCGTGCACGTATCTCCTCAGCTGAGATACGTGGAAGACGTCGTGCACCCGGTGCAACTGAGGTGGCAGAGCCAGGCGATAAGCCACCTCGCAAATCCTGTTGAGGACCTGGAAAGGCCCGATGAAGCATGGAGACAACTTGCCTCCTCGGCCAAATCTCCGCAAAACACGTCGAGGTGAGACCCGCAAGAAGACGTGGTCGCCATCCTCGAACTCTAGTGGCCTCCGCCTCCTGTCAGCATATGACTTCTGCCGGCTCTGAGTTGTCCTCATCCGCTCCTAGATGACCTGGACCTTCTCTGTCATGGCCCGGACCATCTCTGGTCCCACGAGTGCTGACTCCCCAGGGTCTGTCTAGCACAAAGGAGATATGCAAGCCCTGCCGTACAATGCCTCGTATGGTGCCATCCCGATGGTGGAGTGGTAGCTTTTGTTGTACGCGAATTCCACCAAGGGTAGGTGGTCCTCCCAGCAGCGACCAAAGTCGAGGACACATGCGCGGAGCATGTCCTCGAGAGTCTGAATGGTCCTCTCCATCTGACCATCCGTCTGAGGGTGAAAGGCGGTGCTCAGACGTATCCGCATCCCGAACGCCTCCTACAACCACTTCCAAAGCCGGGAAGTAAAACGAGCGTCCCGATCGGAGACGATAGTCGATGGCACACCGTGAAGCCGTACAATCTCCTGAATGTAGAGACTCCCCAAGCTCTCCACTGAGCCCTGCTCTCAGATGGGTAAGAAGTGTCCCGACTTGGTGAGTCGGTCAATAATCACCCAAATGGAGTCGTGACCTCTGGAAGTGCGTGGAAGTCCAGTCACGAAGTCCGTAGATATCCCGTCCCACTTCCACTCCGGGACCTCCAAGGGCTGTACCAAGCCTGCTGGTACCTGATGCTCTGCCTTCACCTGCTGGCAGGTGAGGCACCGTGAAACGAACTCTGCCATAACCTTCTTCATGCCCGGCCACTAGTGTTGTCGTCTGAGATCCTGGTACATCTTCGCCACTCCAGGATGTACCGCCAAAGGAGAAGTGTGAAACTCTCTCAGCACCTCCTCTCATAAAGCGACTGGTACCAGGGTACATCCTCTGAAAAGGATGTTGTGCTCTGCTCCAAGGGAGAAACCATCAGGTGTCTGTCCCGAGGATATATGTGCATGCCGCGTCTCACAGTCAGTGCCCCCACGCTGTGCCTCTCTGACCCGCTGCAGTAGTGGAGGAGAGACTGTGAGAGACTGAAGGAAGGCTGCTCCGCCTCTATCCACGAAGGATATCTGCAAAGCGGCTAGCTGCTCTGTCGCCTCCTCAAGTAGCTGGATGCCCATCCTCCTGCTGAGGGCATCATCTACCACGTTCCCCTTCCCAGGAGTATAGACTATCTCAAAGTCATAGTCCTTGAGGAACTCGAGCCATCACCGCTATCTCAGGTTCAGGTCCTTATGATAGAAGATGTACCTGAGACTCTGATGGTCAGAAAAGACAGTAAAGCGCTCGCCCATCAGATAGTGCCGCCATGTCTTCAGAGCGAAGACTCCTGCTGCCAACTCCAGGTCATGGGTGACGTAGTTCTGCTCATGCGGCCTCAACTAACGTGATCCGTAGGTAATCACGGCCCGCTCCTGCATCAGGACACACCCAAGTCCGGTCCCTGAGGCATCTCAGTAGACTACGTATCCAACTCCCTCCTCATGCAACCTCAAGATAGGTGCGCTGGTCAATCTCTGCCTCAGCTCCTGAAAGCTCTGCTGACATCTGTCTGACCACACGAAGGGTTTCCCCTTCTTCGTCAACGCTGAGAGTGGTGCCGCAACTCTGGAGAAGTCTGGCACGAATCTCCGATAGTATCCGGCTAGACCCAAGAAACTCCGCACCTCTGTCATGCTCCTGGGTGGCTCCCAAGCTAGCACTGCCTCGATCTTCGCGGGATCCACTACAACTCCCGCCTCAGAAATGACGTTCCCCAAGAAGTGGACCTCACATAACCAGAACTGGCACTTCGAGAGCTTTCCATAAAGTTGGTGCTCTCGGAGTGTGTCTAGTACAACCTGCAAGTGGTAGGCGTGCTCCTCCTCGGTGGTCGAGTACACCAAAATGTCGTCGATGAAGACCACGACAAAACGATCGAGGTATGGCTGGAAGATCCTGTTCATGAGGCTCATGAACACTGCTGGAGCATTGGTTACACCGAAAGGCATAACCAAGAACTCATAGTGGCCATACCGACACCTAAAGGTCGTCTTCTGCACGTCCTCGTCTCGAACTCTGAGCTGATGATAGCCTGACCTGAGGTCTATCTTCGAGAACCACCGTGCTCCCTTGAGCTGATCGAAGAGGTAATCAATCCTCGGTAGCGGATACTTGTTCCTCACTATCACCTGGTTCAGGCAATGATAATCGACACACATTCGCAAGCTCCTGTCTGCCTTCTTGGCAAACAATATCGGGGAAGCCCAGGGTGAAACACTGGTTCGGATGAACCCCTTTCCCTACAAGTCCTCCAACTGTACCCGTAGCTCTCGAAGCTCGGTGGGGGCCATCCGATATGCTGGAGTGGATATCGGGGTTGTCCCGGGGTACAAATCAATATAAAAGTCTACCTCTCTACGAGGGGGTAGCCCTGGAACGTCATCGGGGAAGACGTCCGCATACTGATCCACCACTGCAGGAAAACTAGGACTCTGCACGTCAACTGCTCCAAGGATGAGGCTAGCCAACTGATGAGTGATGGGCTGCCCTCTCCTCTGTGTGAGTCCATCCTATGCTGCGAAGGCTCCCTTCTCGTCGGTGAAGGTGAACCTGCTCCCGTCGGTGCGCACACATCACACCTTGCGCCTAATGCATTCAATTTGTGCATGAACCGTAGATAACCAATCCATGCCCAAGATGACGTCGTAAGGCCTCGACGCCGCTACAAGAAGATCTCAGCCGAAGATCTCGCCTCCTAGAGTAAGCTCACAATGCCGGCACCAGTGCGTAATCATCGAGTCTGCTCCCGTAGGAGTCTCTAGCCGTAAGGATCGAGCCAACGGCTCTGTCGGAATCTCAGAGCTCCGAACAAGGGCAGTGGCTATGAAAGAGTGACTCGCTCCTGTGTCTATAAGAACTGCAGAAAGGGTGGAATAGACACAGATCGTACCTAGAATCATCTCTGGCGTGCCGTGGTCATAGGCCTCCGCTGCCTGGAGCTGTGCCTGTCTCTGCCTGCCAGCTCCCTGTGGTCGGGGCGGACCTCTTTGTGGTGGTGGTGGCAGAGCCTCAAAGCGTCACCCACCACCCGCTGCTCGGCCAGCTCCTCTGCCTCGTCCGCCTTTTCCCTACGGACCGCCACGGTCAACCCTCTTCCTCTGCCTGGGTGGCCCTCCACCGTCTGCTGCTCCTCGGTACAATGGGTCGGGAAATCACGAGCCATGTGGCCCTGCCCGCCGCACGAGTAGCACTGCCTGCCTCTCAGAAGACTGGCTCCGCGCTGTGTGACCCGCACTGCTGAGCCAGTGTCCCGAGGTCGTCTTCCGGAAGTCCTAGTCTGCCTGGAACCCTGATTCATCTATCGGCTACCAGCTGCCAAAGACTCTGCTACCTGCCGCCCTGCGGTAGGTCTCGCTGTGGACTCAGCCAAGAAGCTCTCGATCAGAAGGGCTCGCTCCAGCACTCCTGCCTGGGTCGGGATGCTGAGGGAGATCAGTGATGCCCTGATCTCGTGTCTCAATCCCTGCTCGAAGGTCCAGGCCCGGAAGAAGGGCTCCCGTACCATGTCTGTCGAGTAGCGAGAAAGGTCGGTGAACCTCGCCGCGTACTGGGCGACCGTCAAGCTGCCCTGCCGCAGCTGAAGAAGCTCCTGGATGTGCACCGCACGGAGGGTGCCCGGGACGAACTCTGAGCGGAAGAGGCTCTCAAAGTCCTTCCAGATGAGGGAGGCCTCATCGTGTACCTGGATCATCAAGTTCCACCATCGTCCTGCTGCTGCGTGCAGTAGGCTCGCCGCGAGGATCACCATGAGGTCTGCTGGTGTCCTCACTAGCCTGAAAACTCGGACGACCGCCTCCAGCCAGTCCTCGGCTGCCTGGGGGTCCATCTCCCCACGGAACCGGGGTGGTCGCTGGCGCTGGAACTCGTGCAGAGCTCCGAGGCGTCGTGCATCGTCAGCGATCGGCGCTGGAAGAATCGGGGGCTCGGCGGGTAAAGGTATCGCCGGTGCCTCTGCTGTCAATGGGCCATGTACCGAGGCCTCGTCGCTCGGCAGGCTGTCGTCGCGCTCTACTCTCGGAACCCTAGCTGGCTGCCGTCGTGGGGCCATACTGAAAAGGAAACAAGTACGCCACGGTCAGAACAGTATACCTGGTGAGATGACACAAGTAATCACAAAGAAAACTTGAAACACACATGCAATCAATGTTTTCGTGCATTAAGTCGGAAATCAGAAGTCAGGGTCCTGGTGTACGGATACGTCGGCCGCCGCACCAACAATGGACTCCCTGGACTGATAACCACACTCAATACGCTAAATACTATTGCTTCACATAGAAGAAAGATCATAGTCTGCTATAGAACCGACCGCCTCTGATACCAATTTGTCATGACCCGTCCTCGGGGCCCGTGCCGTGACTACCCAAGCCCGCCTTCCATAGGCCAGGGGCTGGTGACTAGCACCAAGGCATAAATCCTAGTAAAAAGGGAAGGCACTGCCTTTGAAAAGTAAACAATCACCACAAAGTAAGCAAGCGGAAAAGTAAACACTAAGTAAAAACTGTACAAGCTGTGCTGAAAGTAAAAGGGGCCGGAAATACAAGCCCAACTGTAAAGTACAACTGAAAGGAAAAAACAGCAACTGAAAGGAAAAGCCGCAGCGTCGAGCCGTCCTCTAGAAGTCCCACCTAAAGGGTGGGTACAGATAGCCTCCACTGCTCCTCGGGTCCACCTGACCGCTCCGAGTACGTCCCGCCCAGTGGTCCACCTCCAGGTACCGTCCTGCTCTGCACGCCTCCACCACGATCAGCTCTGTCCGTCGTCTGCAACCAACACAACATAGTGTGGGAATATCCCGTGAAGGGGTGAGTATAAGCTACTCAGTAGGGACCCCGAGACCCCTGAAGGTCTCCCGAAATCCACAAATAATAATCCACAAAGGAAAGATACAATCACGAAGTAACAACCGACACTGCTTAGGTATATGCCCATACATATACATAAGTCAGCAAATTCCCGTTCGTCTCCAACGTCCGAGCCCAAGCACAACCCAGTCCACATAGGAAAGAAAACGTAAACCCACACAGGATAGCACAACACAATCCCCAAATGAGAGTAAACAGTAAATCCACACAGGATAGCTCAAGACAATCCACAAAGGAGAGTAAAGAGTAAATCCACACAGGATAGCTCAACACAATCCACAAAGGAGAGTAAACAGTAAATCCACAAAGGATAGCTCAACACAATCCACAAAGGAGAGTAAACAGTAAATCCACACAGGATAGCTCAACACAATCCACAAAGGAGAGTAACAGAAGATTCAGCTCACACAGGTATACTTCTTCAGATGACGATAAAGATGATCACTGGTCCATCTAAGTTGTCGGACCCACAAAGGAACGATAGGTAACTAACCACCGCAATGACCCACACAGGATCGGGCCCACACAGGACCTCTAGGCGTTGGCTCACACAGAACCGCTGAGTGCTGACCCACACAGGATCGGACCCACACAGGATCGGGCCCACACAGGACCGGTAGCACTAATCCATGCAAGATCGCTGAGTGCAGTAGTTGTCACAGTCCATTGAGGATCTCTACACAGTCGTCGCCGCAGTCCACTGAGGATCTCTGCACGGTCGTCGTCGGAGTCCACGGAGGATCTCTGCACAGTCATCGCTGTCGAAGAAGCAGTCGCAGCCAGCTCTAGGGTTCCCACAGACAGCAAGCTCGTTCGGGAGGGTCCGCTCCACGAGCCGAGAGGCTGATACATCAATTGACACAAAGTCCGAAGTTGATGTATCCAAAAGTTCTGCATCGTCAACAGGAACTCAACGTCGCAAACGGCACATCAATCGGACGCCCGGTCTGAGAGTTGTTGGCTTTTTCGTCCCAGGGGCCCGATTGGTTTTTAAGGCAAAACCAACCTGACCGTACTCCACCTGCGTCTAAACCTCGGGCGGAGTATGCCAAAAGATCCGTCTCACATAGAGGAAAACAACGAAGCTGACGGCACGTCAATCAGAAGTCCGTAGCTCAAGATATGAGTGTTTCCGCTCCGAAGGCCCGGTTGGTTTCGTGTACGAACCAACCCGGTCGAACTCAAAGTATTCCGAATCCTTGAGTTCGATATAACGAAACGAACGTCTCGATCCAAGGATCGTGTTTCCACTGACGGCGAGTCTTTTGGAGGCTCGTAGCTCAAGATACATCCATTTGAACGAAAACCGTCCGAAGACGGGGGGTCCGGGCCCGGGCCGACCCGGCCCGACCCCCCCTGGGTCTGGCGAACCCGGTCCGCCCCGGTCCGACCCGGTCGGACCGGTCTGGCTCAGCCAGCCTGGCCCGGCTCAGCCGAGCGGCCGAGCGGCTGACGCGGGGAGAGCCATCGCCCCGCGTGACACCCCCGCGGCACCCGCGGGGTGTCAGCCAGACAGCCGGACGCGGCTGAAGCCACGTCCCGAGTGACGCGGGGGGGAGCTGCCGCCCCCGCGTGACACCCCCGCGACACCCGCGGGGTGTCTCCCTGGAGACCGGACATGGCTTCAGCTGCGTCCCGCGCGCGCCGGACCCGCGCGGCCGCGTGTCCGCGAGCGCCGCTACCGCGGCCGGTGCCGCGACGGTCTCGTCTGGCGGCGTGCCGGGCGCCACCGCCTCCGGGCACCGGAGTCGCTTCGGTGGCCCGATTTTCTTCCCGTCTGCGCCGTTGCTCCTCCTGGGACTCGTTCTTCACTGCGGAACCACCAAATTTCCATTGCGGCACGTTCCGTCGTCGCTCGTCAAATCCGCACAAGAACGAAGAACGGAAGAGGGTCGTCGGGCCGAGTTCGTTTGGCCCGCACCCTCCTCGTTAGAGATAAACATCGGGAGAAACAAAATTCAACACATGAATTCAACAATTTTAATGGAATAAAAATTGTTTATGAATCGGGTTCTTCATTTTTGAAAGGAAACAACACGGGAAAAAAAATAAGGGCAATTCCAAAAATAAAATCCCTACCTCGTAGGTCGTCGTCGATCGCACGTCCTTCGCGGAATTGCTCGTCGCGGAAGGGCGTCGCATCGTCGCGGAAACCGGCGTTGAGTCGGCGAACTCAACGGACCATGAAACAACAGATTTAATTTAATTATAATTAAATCCGTGTTTTGGTAAAAACCACAAAGGAGATTAAAAAAGAAAATCCGAGACTCTTACCTCAAGCAGTCGATCGAAGATCCGTCGCGGAGGAAGAGATGTCGCAGAAGAACGTTGCAGGAAGGGAACGTCGGCGTCGCGGATCACGGCGTCGCGTCGTCGATTTCCGGGTTCGGCGTTCTTCGCGTTCTTTACGTTCTTCGCGTTCTTCACGAAGAAGGATAAAGGCACGTGGACTCTGTCAAACCTCTCAACCAGCAATCCTTCAAAAAGACTAGTTGGTCTTATTTTATTATTACGCCAACAAACGAAAAAAGGTAAGTAACGACCCATCAATTCGTTGTATTAATTCAACGAAAGTAACAGCTCATTTAATTCACGAAATAAACCGCCCAATTAAATGGTCTGTTAAGAATTTAAGAAAACGCGTCAGTTGACTTTCATAATGACTGGTTTTTGCGGGTGCGTTACTTAGTGGAAAGAAACGGCGGGGCTCGTGTGGGCCCCACCTCACAAAAATCCTACCAAGGGGGTAGGATATTTCTGGATAGCATCCTATCCGGATCAACTCAGTTTAAGCCGTCTTTAAGTGGCTTCAAGTGGCTTCCAAGTGGCTTAAGTGAAATAAAATAAAGTTGTCGTAAAATTATTTTATTTCTTAACTTTAAGCCCGAAAATTAAAAACCACACCCGAGCAAACGCAACTCCGGAAGAGGCGTTTCTAAGCGAATATCGGCGCTGTGATTTCATCGGTGCCCTCAGAATTCGATTCCGGGCACCGGTTCAAAAGTTAGAAAAATCCGCTCATCCGTTCACTGAACGTACCCGAGCCAAACTTCGGAAAATGATTCCGGGCACACCGGGCCTCGGAATCAGGTGCCGTCAGAAACTGCGCTCTTGTAAAATTCCAAAGAAAATTAAGAAAAAAAATTCCTTGAAATTTACAGGTCTTTACAAGTGAAACCATGTAAATCATAGAGACATTACACTTGAAACATACACATATGAAATAATGTTATCTTAGATGAAAATGGTTTTGATAAAACACTTGAAATGAATTCTTGAGGAAAATATCCTTTTTTCTTCAAATTCATTTTCTTTTCACAAAATGTCATGCAATTTTAGAAGAAAAGGTTTTTGTTGAAAATAGTCATGAAATATTTTGAAGGAATCTTCATGAAAATAAGGCTTTATAAAACCATAAAAATCCTTTCATTCCGTTTACGTTAAAAAAAACATTCTTATCGTACTTTTTCCGGAAAAGTCAAAAAAGTACCTCGTAATGTAAACAAAAGAAATATTCCTTACATGCCATGTAGTAAAAGTCAAAAGTGGGTAAAAAGGACATTAAACATACATGAAACCATTTTTAGGAAACATGGACATGGATGATAACAATAACCCCAGTAAATAATTACGAATAAGCAATCTCGGATAAAAATGAGATTGTGATATTTCCCTTACCTTAGGTCCAATTTGCTTCGTAAGTGTCCGAAACTCCTGTATAATGATTTAAATAATGTCATTGAATTATTCCAGAATCATACTCATTGTTATGATTTCATATATGGTTCACTTATGGCTTTATATTACCCGTTCTTTTGTAAATTCCATGTTAAAGAGCGTTTTGGGTAAAATCGTTTCATTTGTCATCCGTGTTTTGACTTGTAATTATTCATATGATTACTTAGATCATGATTACTTAATTCCAGAATATAAAACATGATTTATATATAATATATATTCAGAATATATATATATATATAATAGATCAGTAAATGGAATGAAATACACCGTTCATGGAGATGGTAGACCGTATGTACGCATGAACGCTGTTTTCTTTTCCTTATTGAGTTAAATGGAATTAAGTAGATGACATACATATATATACACATAAATATAGTATCATTATTATGTCATATATTTCATTATTACTTATTATATATACTTTATAATCATTCATCAATGGTTAACGTGAAGAATGAATCTCATCGCATCGTGGAGACGGTAGTCCGTACGTACGCACGAGCGATGATATCGTTCTCATGATCGTGGAATTGTATTGGAGTGTATGTATACTATTTCAGAATCAATATAACTTTACAATAATCATATATAGTTATTATTTACACCATTATACCCATCCAAGTAAGGTGGTGGTGGAAAATAGATTACACCACGGCGTGGAGACGGTATTCCGTACGTACGCACGCGCGGTGATTTCGTTTTCCGTAGGATGGGTAGATGGTGAAATAAGGTTGTTTCATACTTATAATAACATATCAGTATATGAGTGATACTGATGTTATTACTTCATAATGAAACAACCTAATAAGAATAATTGGAAGAAGAAATAAAGATGAAAGAATCGGTAACAGACATTACCTCTTCTTTGAAGCGCCTCTTTGAGTCTTCCTCTTAGGGCACTAAAATTGGTCTTTGAAGAAGACCAGGACCTCTAGGATGTTTCTAGGGAAGTGGAGAAGAGAATTTGTCAGGTTTTGGCCGATCTTTAAGGCTCAAAGTGGTGTGAGGAAGAGAGGGAGGTGGTGCCCTTTTATAAGGGAGGAGAGGGGCACCTTTGGAATAACTAAAAATATTATTTTATTATAAAGCAAAATTCGGTTTTAAATAGCTCCAAATTGATTTATTTCTAAGCTAAGGTGGGTATGGGTCGAAATCCTCTCATCCAATAGAATTTATAAAAGTTTAGGTTCCTATTTTAACCTTATAATTTATATTTAACATTAAGTTAGATAATTTTACTTTTACCGTGTCTTTTTGTGTTCTTACACTATGAGGTTAATAAACTTACTATAAGAAGACAAAAGAACCCCAAGTTGTTTATTATTAATATATACAACCTTATCTAAGTCATTTGGCCGAACCTTATAATTTTAAGAATAAAATAACAACTAATAATATAATATTTGTTTTAAAAACTATTTTATGTCAATTTTGACACTATTTAGTAATTGATTTTTGTGAAACTCATAACAGAATTATTAGTTAGAAAAAAGTTAATTAAATAAAAACTAACATGTCATATTAACCTAGAAAATTAGTTTAATTCATAACAAGTCTAAAATTACATTTATTTGGGTATTTATAACATCAATTATGTCAATATTTTATTAATAAGATAATTACTGCATCATCTTTGTGTCATAAATAAATTAAATTATTTAATGTCTAAAAATTACAAATAAACTAAAATTATGTAGGAAACCTTTTTATATTTATAATGAATATTTATAGTCGAATTTATCTTATGTATAACCCTATATTAAAAATGATTTTCTTATTAAACTTTGATTTTAACTATTTTGACCCTTCTTTAAATAAATTAATAATAAATGTCCTAATCTAATCCAAGTGGGCCTAAATGGTCATATTTTATTACTAAGGTTGTTTTTTGTCTAATTACACTTATCCAATAGAATTAGGACATGTGTTAGGCTAATAATAATATCACTTTTACCCTTAATTACCCTATTTACTTTTAACCATGGTAAAAAAAAGTAAAAAGTTACTATTCAAAAAAAATTATTTTCATCTCATTGAACCAAATTTACTTACTGACATCAACCGTGTCTCTCGGATTTTTTAAATTCCACTCACAGAAGCGGTAAAATTAAGTTTTATGAAAAATTCATTTTTTTAACTACCACTTAGTGGTTTCACTATTCATCAAAAAATGAAAGTTTCCAGAAAAATACCAAAAATTAGGCCTAATCTATATTTTATATTATGAATTCAAAAAGGATGTCTATTTTACCAAGTTCAAAACATATCAGTTCCATTAATTAATTTAAAAATTAAATCCCGTCGTCAAAACAAATAGCGTGTTTTTAAGAGATAATAACTATCAAAAGATTGACACTTGTTTATATCTGGTTTAAATGTGAAATAACATCCAATGACCAAAATTATATTAAATTGTAAATATATATTCTAAATATATTTTAAAATCACTCAAATTAATAATTGATCACTATTAATTATTTCAATTGAAAAAGTTGTTTTTAATTACAATTTAGTAATTTTCACTATTCATCAAAATATGAAAGTTATCCGAAAAGTACCAAAATTTCTCCCTAAGATAATTTCGATATTCCGAATCCAAAAATGAAGTCCATTTTGAAAACTAAAATTTAAAAAAGTGGTTATTACTATTCATAACGGCTAGTTTTAATAATATTTTAATAGCATATCGTTGTTTAGTGAAACTTGGTATTGCGTACTACACGCGCCAGCGAGGAAGGTCGTGATTGCGTGTAATGCAAGGAAAGTCAAGGATGCGTGTTGTGAAAGCTCCTTTTGGTGTAGCATACGACACAAGACATTAATGAAATTAAAAATAATATTTTTCATAAAATATCGGGGTGTTACATTCTACCCCCCTTAAAATGAATTTCTCCCTCGAAATTCGTCGGGGTTATAAATGGTTTACTACTTGAAAGTTTCATTAATAGAAACCCACATCGTAAAAAAAGAATACCAAAACCAATCTTTAAAAACAAAAGTATGAAACATAACGGTTACCCAAATAAACTAATCACTGGGTTTCCACATAGGTGAAAATATGGATATGGAAGAGAAATCTAACTATCATGTTCTGATGGAGAGTGGTAGAGAACATGGCTATGGAAAATCCAGCAATCACAAATCCATAAATTTGTGACTATCTAAGGTACCATCTGATTCATCAGATATAAGATCGCTAGGACAACATTTTTGGTTTTCAAGATCATTTCCCTAAAGTTGATGAAATTGGAATTAGAATAAATACTTTCGTGATTTTGGTATAGTCTCACTGTTAGTCGTTATTTAGACAATTTCCACTTCATCTCTTAAAGAAATGAAGTTGAATTTTTCATTCGTGATGTGTTAGCAGATCATGTGATAGAATGATGGGTCATTCCATCTGTCTCAAACAAAAGGTTAGAAAAGTTATCAAAAAATACATAAGTCCATCTATAGTGATATTAATCACATATGGTTCCTAAAATGGACTTATACTTCATATATCATACTTCTTAATATAATAAAACTAGTTTCTACTAAACAGGGACTTCCTGTAGGCCAGTGGTAGGCGATAAAGGCCAGTCGCACTTCGGTTGTGGGTTCGATTCCCACAGCCTTGTCCGACGCGATGGGCAATCGCCCGTCCTACAGGTTGTCCTTTTTCTAAAACTATAAAATCCCATCAGTAATATCGAAAAAAGTTCTATCCTTAAACAATAATAGCATATGTCCAACATAATCCATTCCAATCTTTAGGCCTATCTAAAATACTTCGGTCCAATCTCATAGTATAAAGAAAACGATTACTTGAAATGTCATCAACCAAGCATGTGAATACCATCATTTATCCCCCATATATATTGTTGGTCACATTCCAATCATGTGAATACCTTAATCATGTATTCTCTTGAAAAAATGAATACCCATTGAACCTTAGTGAAAACATGAATGCTGTCAAAAGTTAACTCTTTCCACATACCAAAATCCAAAAATTCTATATACTCAAACCATGATATAATCTTCTCCTTATATCAGTCATGAGCTCATGAATACTATCAAACATTTAATTTTCTCCTTATCCCTTCATTATGCGCATATCATCTACATTCCAAAAATATATGAATAACCTTTCATGGATACTGGTACCATTAATCATACACTTTCAAAACTCAAGGAAAGACAATAGTGTAACAATCCTTAGATGTCTCTTTATTCCATAGTACCATGAGATTACTTATACAACATTACACATGATAAATATGTAATCATTCCACTACATTCTTAAACCATTGACCAAGCTTCAACAATTCTTTCATCTCACATATCATTTGTAGTCTCTTCATCATCATCAACATAAATACTACCCATACGACCATACTGATTCTCTTCATGAGACTTTCCCTTAGGGCATTGGTTTTCATAATGCCCGTACATTCCACATTTAAAACATTTAACCATTGTTGATGTCGTAGCAATACCATTATCCTCATCCATGGTGTTGACTGAACCTTTTCCTTTGCACTTATTGGCTTTGTGTCCTTCTTTTCCACACCCAAAGCATCTTCCAGTTCCCTTGAAACAATCTCCCCGATTCCTCTTCCCACATTATTTACATGAGGGAAATTGAACTTTCTTTCCTCTATGATCATCATGAAACTCCATCTTTCTCTTATTATCTAAGTCGGGAAACTTACCAATGTTGAGATTATTGATCATATTATGAGATTGATGATTAGGCATAATAACGATGTTTGGACTTCCAAATCCCGTTTCATTTGGTTTCTCATGAAGAATATCATTCCATTGTCCGCCATATCCTCCATTATCATGAATCTTCCTATTTCCAGCCATTTTCTAAAACCCAAAAAGAATAGTGTGAGAGGCAAAAATCATGCTAGGGAAAGAAACATAGAAAATGGGGAGTACCCTCAATATCTAACATCTTAGGTTAAATTCTAAGATCGTTACCGTAGTTCTTGGACCATATCCTATACGTATACTTATCCTTAGGTACATCCCTAGACATACCTTAGAAATATCTCTAGGGATCTCACTAACGTTTTCGCATCCTAGTTTCCAAAGGTTGACTAAACCTTTCCTATGATACCAACTGTAGAGACCCAAAGCTTTACGTACATGGAAATTACATTACTTTTGTGGAATAATTAGTACATAACAAAAACACACACACAAGGACTGTAATAGTTTAGTGTCTTTGGAAACTTAGAACGTAATCTTCTAATCATGGTGAAAGATCTTCAACATCTCCCATAAAGATCTTCCCCTTTTTTCATACCTAAAACCTTTCTTTATATCCTGGGGAAAAAAACATAAAAAGGGTGAGCTCAAATGCTCAGTAAGGGTAAGCATGGATAAAATAAAACATACCATATACATTTGAACTTAAAAACATGAACATGATGTTTAAACATCAAAATCTTGAGCAATGACATAAAACATGGAAGTACGTAAGGCATAGATCACAAAGAAACATTAAGAATGATAAAATAGCATGGGAATAAAACATGTAATTGTGGAAACCATTAAGCACATGATATGATTTCCATATTAGCCAAGGCATTGCTGCCAAGACCATCTTAGTGGACAAAGTCCCTTTCTGAATCGAGTTAACTCCTCGTTCCAGTCTTGTATTACTGAACCGGTTTAACTTGACGTTCCAGCCATGTCTATCTCATGAGATATAAATATTTACCAAATGCATTGCAGGGAGATATAGGTCCCACCCATCTCATAATGAAATCATTCTTACTTGTGCCACAAAATAAACATACATCATTCATAATAACCCAATAAATAAAATGGGTTTCATAAACATCATCCCATCATCACATAATCCATATAAAAGAAATGGATATCATTTCATAATAAGAAAAGTGAAACCATGTAAATCATAGAAACATTACACTTGAAACATACACATATGAAATAATGTCATCTTAGATGAAAATTGTTTTGATAAAACAATTGAAATGAATTCTTGATGAAAATATCATTTTTTCTTCAAATTCATTTTCTTTTCAAAAAATGTCATGCAATTTTAGAAGAAAATGTTTTTTTTGAAAATAGTCATGAAATATTTTGAAGGAAGCTTCATGAAAATAAAGCTTTATAAACCCATAAAAATCCTTTCATGCCGTATACGTTAAAAAGAACATTCTTATCGGACTTTTGCCGGAAAAGTCAAAAAAGTACCACATAACGTAAACAAAAGAAAGATTCCTTACATACCATGTAGTAAAAGTAAAAAGTGGGTAAAAAGGACATTAAACATACATGAAACCATTTTTAGGAAACATGGACATGGATGATAACAATAACCCCAGTAAATAATTACGAATAAGCAATCTCGGATAAAAATGAGATTGTGATATTTCCCTTACCTTAGGTCCGATTTGCTTCGTAAGTGTCCGGACCTCCTGTATAATAATTTAAATAATGTAATTGAATTATTCCATAATCATACTCATTGTTATGATATCATATATGGTTCACTTTTGGCTTTATATTACCCGTTCTTTTGTAAATTCCATGTTAAAGAGCGTTTTGGGTAAAATCGTTTCATTTGTCATCCGTGTTTTGACTTGTAATTATTCATATGATTACTTAGATCATGATTACTTAATTACAGAATATAAAACATGATTTATATATAATATATATTCAGAATATATATATATATATAATAGATCAGTAAATGGAAAGAAATACATCGTTCTTGGAGACGGTAGACCGTACGTACGCATGAACGCTATTTTCTTTTCCTTATTGAGTTGAATGGAATTAAGTAGATGACATACATATATATACACATAAATCCAGTATCATTATTATGTCATATATTTCATGATTACTTATTATATATACTTTATAATCATTCATGAATGGTTAGCGTGGAGAATGAATCTCATCACATCGTGGAGACGGTAGTCCGTACATACGTACGAGCGATGATATCGTTCTCATGATCGTGGAATTGTATTGGAGTGTATGTATACTATTTTAGAATCAATATCACTTTATAATAATCATATATATTTATTATTTACACCATTATACCCATCCAAGTAAGGTGGTGGTGGAAAATAGATTACACCATGGCATGGAGACGGTATTCCGTACGTACGCACGCGCGGCGATTTGGTTTTCTGTAGGATGAGTAGATGGTGAAATAATGTTGTTTCATACTTATAATAACATATCAGTATATTATTGATACTGATGTTATTACTTCATAATGAAACAACCTAAGAAGAAGAAGTGGAAGAAGAAATAAAGATGAAAGAATCGGTAACAGACATTACCTCTTCTTTGAAGCGCCTCTTTGAGTATTCCTCTTAGGGAACTAAAATTGGTCTTTGAAGAAGACCAGGACCTCTAGGATGTTTCTATGGAAGTGGAAAAGAGAATTTGTCAGGGTTTGGCCGAGATTGAAGGCTCAAAGTGGTGTGAGGAAGAGAGGGAGGAGGTGCCCTTTTATAAGGGAGGAGAGGGGCACCTTTGGAATAACTAAAAATATTATTTTATTATAAAGCCAAATTTGGTTTCAAATAGCTCCAAATTGATTTCTTTCTAAGCTAAGGTGGGTATGGGTATAAATACTCTCATCCAATAGAATTTAGACAAGTTTAGGTTCCTATTTTAACCATATAATTTAGATTTAACATTAAGTTAGATAATTTTACTTTTACCGTGTCTTTTTGTGTTCTTACACTATAAGGTTAATAAACTTACTATAAGAAGAAAAAAGAACCCCAAGTTGTTTATTATTAATATATATAACCTTATATAAGTCATTTTTACGAACCTTAGATTTTTAGGAATAAAATAACAACTAATAATATAATATTTGTTTTAAAAACTATTTTATGTCAATTTTGACACTATCTAGTAATTGATTTTTGTGAAAATCATAACAGAATGATTAGTTCGAAAAAAGTTAATTAAATCAATACTAACATGTCATATTAACCTATAAAATTAGTGTAATTCATAAAAAGTCTAAAATTACATTTATTTGGGTATTTATAACATCAATTATATCAATATTTCATTAATAAGATAATTACTGCATCATCTTTGTGTCATCAATAAATTAAATTATTTAATGTCTAAAAATTACAAATAAAATACCATTATGTAGTAAAGCTTTTTATCTTTATAATGAATATTTATAGTCGAATTTATCTTATGTATAAACCTATATTAAAAATTATTTTCTTATTAAACTTTGATTTTAACTATTTTAACCTTTCTTTAAATAAATTAATAATAAATGTCCTAATCTAATCCAAGTGGGCCTAAATGGTCATATTTTATTCCGAAGGTTGTTTTTGGTCGAATTACACTTATCCAATAGAATTAGGACATGTGTTTGGGTAATAGTAATATCATTGTTACCCTTAATTACCCTATTTACTTTTAACCGTGGTAAAAAAAAGTAAAAAGTTACTATTCACTAAAAATTATTTTCATCTCATTGAACCACATTTTACTTACTGACATCAACTGTGTCTCTCGGATTTTTGAAATTCCACTCACAGAAGCAGTAAAATTAAGTTTTATGAAAAATTCATTTTTTTAACTACCACTTAGTGGTTTCACTATTCATCAAAAAATGAAAGTTTCCAGAAAAATACCAAAAATTAGGCCAAAGCTATATTTGATATTATGAATTAAAAAATGATGCCTATTTTAACAAATTCAAAACATATCAGTTGCGTTAATTAATTTAAAAATTAAATCCTGTCGTCAAAACAAATAGCGTGTTTTTAAGAGATAATAACTATCAAAAGATTGACACTTGTTTATTTCTGGTTTAAATGTGAAATTACATCCAATGACCAACATTGTATTAAATTGTAAAAATATATTCTAAATATATTTTAAAATCACTCAAATTAATAATTTATCACTATTAATTATTTCAATTGAAAGATTTGTTTTTAATTACAATTTAGTAATTTTCACTATTCATCAAAATATGAAAGTTATCTGAAAAGTACCAAAATTTCTCCCTGAGCTAATTTCGATATTCCGAATCCAAAAATGAAGTCCATTTTGAAAACTAAAATTTAAAAAAGTGGTTATTTCTATTCATAACGGCTAGTTTTAATAATATTTTAATAGCATATCGTTGTTTAGTGAAACTCGGTATTGCGTATTACACGCACCATCGAGGAAGGTTGTGATTGCGTGTAATGCAAGGAAATTCAAGGATGCATGTTGTGAAAGATTCTTTTGGTGTAGCGTACGACACAAGACATTAATGAAATTAAAAATAATATTTTTCATAAAATCTCAGGGTGTTACAATAACAGCTAGCCGCGTTGCAGTTATCATTCGTGGATAGTGATGGAGTAGCTTATCTCCAGTCTATGACACTTACTCCCCCACTCCTTCAACGATTCAGGGAGGCACAGCATGGGGACGTACACTGCGAGGGTCGATGTGCTCAGATATCCTCAGGATAGGCTCTTGAAGGATTTTCTAAAGGTGGGGAGCATGTCATCCTTTTAAGAGGACACATTATGGTACCAGTGATGCTACAGGGGGAAGTGTTAAGAGAGTTCCATAAATCTCCTTTGGTGGTACATCCGGGTGTGGAAAAGATGTACCAGAACCTTCGGCGTCAGTACTGGTGTCCAGGGATGAAGAAAGAAGTGGTGGAGTTCATATCGCGATTTCTCACTTGTTAGAAAGTGAAGGTCGAGAATTAGGTATTAGAAGGCTTAGCACAACCACTTGAGGTACCGGAGTGGAAGTGGGATTTTATATCCATGGATTTAATAATGGGGCTACCACGTATCTCCAAGGGCTATGATTCCATCTAGGTGATCGTTGATAGACTCACCAAGTCAACCCACTTCTTACCCATCCAAGAGCAGGGATCAGTAGATAGCTTGAGATGTCTCTACGTATAGGAGATTGTATGGATTCATGGGGAATGATAGACAATCGTCTCAGATCACGATGCTTATTTTACACCCTGCTTGTGGAAGGAATTACAAGAGGAATTTGAGACTCAGCTACATTTGAGCACCACCATCCATCCTCAGACAGATGGTCAGATGGAGTGGACCATTCAAACACTCGAGGAAATTCTTCATGCTTGTGTACTTGGATTTGGTCATTGTTGGGAAGACCACTTCCACTAGTGGAGTTCGTTTAAAATAATATTTATCACTCCACCATCAGCATGGCTCTGTTTGAGGCCCTGTACGAGAAACCTTACAGGGCACCACTATGTTGGACAGACCTAGAGAAGTCAACACTTTTGGATCTAGATTTGGTATTGGCTACCACAGAGAAGGTCCAGATCATCCAGGAGAGGATGAAGACTACACAGAGCTGGCAGAATTCTTATGCCAATAGGAGATAGAGACCCTTGGAGTTTGAGGAGGGACACCATGTCTTCCTATGGGTATCACCCCAACGAGGGTTACAGAGGTTTGTCCAAGGCGGCAAGCTGTCTCTGAGGTTCATCGGACCTTTCCAGATCCTCAATAGAGTAAGCAAGGTGGCGTACCATCTATATCTTCCCCCATAGATGCACCGGGTGCATAATGTTTTCAATGTGTCGCAACTGAGGAGGTACGTGCATGATCCATCACACCTTATTGACTGGGGCGAGCTGGAAATCGATGATGGGGCGACGCTTGCGGAGTTTGCGGTGGAGATAAAAGATCGATAGGAGCGAGACCTTTGTGGGTGGTCGATTCCTTTGGTGTGAGTTCTTTAGTAGCACAAGAACTTCCAGGAGATCACATGGGAGTGGGAGGCTTAGATACATGCTCAGTACCCCATTTGTTCCCCTAGTTTTGTTGTAGATTTTGGGTACAAAAATTCCTAAGGTGGGGAGAATGTAAAGACCTGGAAATTCCATATAATTTTTTTTAAAATAATTTGGGATTATTACAAGTCTGTAAAAATTAACAACGCTTTATTCTAAGGCCCATAGTGCTCGGAATGGATTTTTGAACTTTTTTTAGGTACGTTCAGTAAACGCATGGGTGGCATTTTCTATATTTTGAATCGGTGATCAAATTAAAAATACGAGAGCGCTGTTGAATCCGCAGTACCGAGATTCGCTCAAGGGAGGATTAACTTTGACCGTAGTCAGTCGGGAGAAAAAGTTATTTTTCAGACTTTTTAAAGAATAATAAAATGACATAAAATTGTTATTTTATTATTCTACCAATGGTTGACCGGTGGTGGTAGGACCACTGTGTTGTCAAGCCATTTAATGGCTCGACTCATTGTTTTTGCAACCACACCATTGAGATATTAATAGGTTCATTCATTAATGAATCTCATTAATCTCTTGTTGTGTTACTCACCTTTCTCACACTATTTAAATAAGGCTCGGGCTTGGATTATTGACACAGAAGTGAGGAACCTCTGACAAAGTGTCGTGGAATCTTCCACCAATGGAGGAAGGAATCTTGGAAGGCAATGATTTTCGATCGACGAACATCAGAGGCTTCATCAAGCATGGTTTCTTCCTCCACAAACCACGACGTCTCCACCATTTCTGAGGAAGGGGTATTGTTTAAATTGCTTCTTTTCTGAATTCTTGAATCATGAAGAATCACAGAAGTGTTTAATGGAATTTATCATTATTTTTAAGTGATGTATTAATTACTTCCACTTGATATAATACTAACCTAAAAGGCATGAGTCAAAAAAACAAGGCTCGGACCCTCCGCCACTTCATATTTTGACGTTTTCTTGGGGGATGGATTTCCCACTCGACGAAAATTTGAATCCAATAGACATGTAGTGACAGAAGTAACCTGGGAGGCCCGTAGGTGCATCTGGAAGGGAAAATGGACCACCAGAGCTCACCCGGTGGCCCGCGGAAGATCTGACGGCAGCGGCGCCGGCCGACATCAGCCAGCCATTGGGGCAGTGGGGGGTGTGCCATCACGCACCGTAGAGGGGAGCTACAGCAGCAGCAGGACGTCTGACTCTCGACCGACAGCATTGTTGGAAGTCGGTGTGTCGTCGTGCACCGTAGGGAGGAGGTCGCATCTTCGAAGCTGCGGTGAAGGCGAAGGGGACCTGCACCCCATGAGTCCCACTGGGAGGGAGGTGGATCCACGGGGAGCCATCATTTCAAAATCCGAATGTATTTTCAGCCATTTTGGAAGGGGGAGTGACCCCCACCCCCCCCCCCCCACCCCCTACGTGCGGGTCGCCTGGCTGGAAAACCATGCCAGCCATCGGGCTGGACTGCCGGTGGGCCGCACCCAATTGAGGCCGACTAGGCCGGTCCACGACCCAGTGGTCCAAGCCCACGGCCCGGCCCACAAAGGTCGGCCCAGCTAGTTCGGGTCAGGCCGGGTCAGACCCGGGTCGAACCCAGAGCAGGTCAGGTCGGGTCATCCCCGAACCGGGTCGGGTCAGCCCAGAACGGGTCGGCCAGACCGAGTCGGACCGGACCCGGACTCTTTTCGACCCAAGTATGCTTAAAAAGGCTATATCTCACAAATAAAACTTCCATTTGACGAACCATGTATGGAAATATAATCCTTGGAATGATGTGGTTCTTTTGAGATACTCCACCCAAGTTTTGGAGAAAGTTAGAGTATGATCAGGTTGGATCCAACCAGAATTCAACCGGGCCCTCGGCACTAAAATGCCCTTAACTTACAGACCGGGCATCCAGTTGACACACTATCTATTGTGTTGGAACCCCTATGACATGGAAGATCGTCAAGTTAATTCTTCTTGGGACTTTGTTCTGGTTTAAATATGACTGATGACTTGAGGAGAGGATTATCCTGAAATCAAGTGTGCTTTGTGAGGGAATCTAGTGGCTGGATGTGAGGTAGAGATTGGAGGCAATTCTCACGGAGGTGAGTACCTAGCGATCCTGTGTGGGTCAGCACTAAGAGATCCTGTGTGGGTCAGCACCTAGCTATCCTGTGTGGGTCAGCATGGATCTTGTGTGGTTCAGCGCTCATCAATCCTGTGTGGGTTAGTGCATATCGATCTTGTGTGGGTCAGATCTTGTGTGGGTGAGTTCTCAACGATCCTGTATGGGTCAATGCATACTGATCCTTTGTGGGTGAGATCCTATGTGGGTCACGGGGGTTAGTAACTATCGATCCTGAGCTGGTAGGATCTTGTGTGGGTCAGCAGCAGTGCCTCTGAATAGAAAAGATGGTCTAGCTTTACGACTAATCATTTGTACTTCTGTACTTAAGTTATACCTAGTTTGAGCTTAATAATTTGTTTTGTGCTTTGTGATTGAGATCATGCTTTGTGATTTTTCCTTTTTATAATTTTGAGAGACCTTCGGGGGTCTCGAGGTCCCTAATGGGTATTTTTATACTCACCCCTGCACGGGCTTCACCCGCACCTTGTTGTGTCTTGTGCAGATAATGAGAATCTCAACTAGGACTTTAGGATCCTGGACCAGGCGGTACACGGAGGTGACTAGTTGACGTGGAGAGCAATGGAGACGAGTTGTACCTACCTTTTAGGTAGGATCCATGGTGGATGATCTCAGGAGATTTTTTCTATTTTCTGTTGTATTATATCTTTCAGTTGGGTTTTTATTCTTGCCCCTTTACTTTCATTACATACATTTACTATTGTAGTTTTACTTCGTGATTGCATCTTATTATGTTCTTAGATCATGTGTTTGTACATTTTTAAAGGCAATGCCTTTCCGTTTTAAGGATACGTCTTTTCGGTGGTAGTCACCAACCCCTGACCTATGGAAGGCGGACTTGGGGTAGTCACGGCATAGGCCCCGGGGGAAGGGTCGTGATAGATAATACCTTCCCAAGGGTTAAGGATGATATCTTCCCATAAATTGTACCTATTTCTCTTTGTGAACTTTATATTTTTTTACATACGGGTGAAGATGGGATTTACAGATTGAGTATATCCAAACTCTAAACAGTCAAAGGTTAATCTAACGAAATGAAATTATAAAATAGTAACACCGAGACCAACATATTTGAATCTAGACATTGTCGACCAAAACTGATCCATGTTCCACAGAAAAAATACCTAGAAACCAACCAGACAAACCCACCATATCCATCGATCAAATAGACTAGTCAACTTCATTACAGAAAATAAAATAGTGAAGCACAGATGTCAAATTGAACAATAATACATCTGTTGCCACCATCAAGACATAAACATCACAACCATCTTTAGATGAACAACAAACAAGATGATACTGGATCTATGAAACCATGAAACCTAGAAAACAGAACTTACACGAAACCCAAAATCGATACTTTATAAGATTACATAAGTTATATATTTTAATCATTGTTAATTAGTTATATAATCATATTAAACACTATAAAATGATAAAACATTCATAAATAGTTAAGTCTAACATGCCTCGGGATGTCGGGACATGAAAAATGAAATTTAGGGACATCAAAGTGACATGTACGAGCTCCCTGAATGGTCTCGATGGTAGTGCACTTAGACAATGAATCCCTAAGAATTTTATAAATTCTACAATTTTAAATCAAAAAAAATATTAAATTAATAAATTCTAGAAAATAAAAAAATTTGGTGTGACACTTGGGGGTGTGGTGGGTTAGGGAATCTTGGTGTGAATTGAGTATGTCGCCATGATTTTATGGTTTTAGAGTGGCCCGATGACAATGTATTCAAGGTGTGCAACCTCTAGTTGGGTTCAACGGGCCCCATAGTGGACTATTTATTCTTTTTATTGATTATGAATGGCCTGGATTGAGTCCATATGAATATTCTTATGGTCTCTCATGTGATTCGAGCCTTGGGTAGAGGTTCTGATAAGTCTAAGATCTGAGGTTTTGTGTGGGTTAGGTGTCAGGTGTGCCATGTAGACCTCAAAAACCCTTGTTAGGGTTTGATTGAAGATGATGTGGTTCCTTGGGATAAAGTCTCTCTTCCAAGAGATGGTTATTGTGTGTGTTCAAGGGTATAATCCTTAAGGGGTTTCCCTGTATAGTATGGTTAGTGTATGTCGATAAGTGACGATGATGGTATGACCTTTAGGTTGATGTGCGGGATAGGTCAGAGCCGCCTTATTACCTAGGGAATGGTGAGGGAATGGTGTGGTTTGTCTTGGGTATCCTTATGGGAGTGACACCTAAGAATGTTTATAGTGTGGAAACTCCATTAAACCCATATGGTCATAGTGTATGGGAAGTGTTGTAAGTAGCATGGAGGATTGGTTTCACATTTGGGTGTTACTGTGGGCACTAGTGATATAAGTGGGAATTGGAGATGCGCATTCCTCATGGTCTTGAGGGTAGGTAACACCTTGAGGGGTGTCCTAGTTATGTATGTCCGACTAGTCAGGTATGGTAGATTTTTTATGTCTAATGGGCCTTGGGATCTTTGTCACGACCCATCTCTCAGGGCCCATGTCGTGACTACCCCAATCCAACCTTCCATAGGCCAAGGGTTGGAGACTATCACCCAAAAGGCATATCCCTAAAATGGGAAGGTGTTGTCTTTAAACCTACAAACACACAGACCTAGTACACAACAAGAACAAACCACGTAGTATAAATATTGAAAGTAAAAGTGTAAACTGATGCATAATGGGCCAGAATACAAACCCAACTAAAAGAAAATATAGAAAAAAAGGAAAACAACTCATGAAGTCATCCA
Source organism: Viscum album (assembly GCA_963277665.1). Classification (NCBI taxonomy): domain Eukaryota; kingdom Viridiplantae; phylum Streptophyta; class Magnoliopsida; order Santalales; family Viscaceae; genus Viscum; species Viscum album. The sequence goes on along the minus strand of OY728128.1, from coordinate 28,879,720 downwards.
CCAAGGATTGTACCTGATGGGTAGGTGTAGTTTGTCACTACGGCTCTCCACGTAAATAGGTCACCTCCATGCACTGTATCATCCTAGCTCCCTAACCTCGGTCAAAGTTGTTCATCATCTGCACAAGACACAATAAGGTGCAGGTGAATCCCATGCAGGGGTGAGTATAACAATACCTAGTAGGGACCCTGAGACCCCCCAAAGGTCTCCTAGAATTCCACAAATGAAAAACCACAAAGCTTGACCCCAATCACAAAGAAAAAGTAAAATACTCAGCTCAAAATATGTATATAACTTAAAGAATAGGAATAATGATGATTAGTCATAAAGATAATTCATCTTATTCCATTGAGAAGTTCTACTTCTGAACCACAAAGAATTCGCTCTGTCACCGATCCACACAGGGTTGTAAGTCACTGATCCACAAAGGGTCATATGTTGTCGATCCACGCAGGGTCATAATTTGTTGATCCATGACGAGCCTCTCTAAGGTTAGTCCTTGTTGGGTCACGCTACTGCTGATCCACACAGATTCATAAGTCGTTGATCCACACAAGGTTGTAAGTTGTCGATTCACATAGGGTCGTAAGTCCTCGATCCACACTGGGTCGTAATTCACAGATCTCCACAGGTTCATAAGTCGTTGATCCATGACAGGCCGCTCTAAGGCTGGTCCATGTTGGGTCGTGCTACTGATGATCCACACAGTGTCATTCTAATGTCAATCCACAAAGGGTCATATGTTACTTGACAACCAACCACAGGATTTCTTCACTTGGTGCGCTTGAGTTTTCGAGAAACCTATCTTCAAGATATCGGTTGTACCTCAACTTCCACTAAGTCCCAAAAAAATTATCTCGAAGAACCTCCATGTCATAAGGGTTCCAACGCAATAGACAGCGCGTCAATTGGATGCTCGGTTTGTAAGTTATAAGCATTTTAGTGCCGAGGGCCCAATTGGATTTGAGTCTGATCCAACCCGGCCATACTCCAACATTCTCCCAAACCCAAGTGGATTATCTCAAAAGTAGCACCTCGTACTAAGGGTTTCAGCACCATAGACAGTTCTACAAACATATTTCTGATTTAGAAGATAATCCCCTTTAAGAGAAACTGGGCTAAGAAGGGTCTGGGTCCGGTCCGACCCGGCCGGACCAACCCGACCTAGTCTGCTAGCCCCGACCCAAATCGGTTGGGCACATCACGGTCTGTCCTACTGGGTCACAGGCTAGGCCTGGCCCACCTGGCTGGGCACGGCCCGCTGGGCCACAAAACTGGCCTGACCCGCTATCTGGGCGCGGCCCGCCGGACCACGGAACCGGCCTGACCCGCTAGCTAGGAACGACCCACCATCTAAGCACGTTCTACCTCCCCGAATAAACTAATTCCATTAGCCTCCCCAATTAGTGGTTCCAAGGTGGTTCCGCTCTACCTGGCCGGTCCGCATGGACCAGTCAACAGCAGGACCCGTGGACGCGGGTCCGCCCTCCACCGTGACGCACTGGAAAAGCTTCTACATGCCATCGGTGGAGCTCCAGAGGTCCAATTTCTTTTATTTCTATGCCTACGGTCCACCTGGGACACCGCCTACACTACGGGGCCCTCAGTTTTTCCTTGTCACTTTGTTACTCAATCACCCATGAAAAATTCAACCAAAACAAAATTACTGGAGGGTTCATGCCTTGTTCAGTTCGGCCTGTGCCCTCTGCATTAGCATTATAACAAGGGGAGAATTCAAACATCATCAAGAGAATATGAATTCATAAAAATCTTAGAATAGAAACAAACCCCTACATTGAACTCATTGGAAGATACTGCGGATGAGAAAGAAGGGTCTTTGTTTGATGGTGTTCGTTGGCGTTCGTTGATCTCCGGATCAAATTCCCAATGGCATCTTCAAATCTTTATTCTTCATTGGAGGAAGGCGTCGTTGGAATTTCTTTATATATTCCACTTGTGGGTATCCAAAACCCATGCCAAACCTTTGTTTAAATAAGGGGGAAAGGAACCTCCCTCGTTGTGTTTCATTAATGTGGTTCTTTAATGAACCGCATTGAATGTTCCATTAAAACATATAAGTGTCATGATTATGCAACCAAAGGTTGTGTCATTAAATAACTCTCGTTCAAGCCTGACGTTATAATAAAACCCCACCACCATCAGTCAATGATTGAAAGAAAATAAAATAACTCATGGAGTTATTTTATTATTATTTTTTGTAAAGTCCAAAAATTAACTTTTTTGTCTGATCCTTGCCAGACAAAGTTAAGCTTCACCTAAGCGAATCTTAGCACTACAAATTCAACGGTGCCCTCATATTTTTAACCCGAGCACTAGTTTAAAAGATATAAATCGTTTCTCACACATTTACTGAACGTACCTTAAAAAAGTTCAAAATTTCGTTTCGGGCTCTCCGGGCCTCGGAATCACGTGCCATTAATTTTTGAAGACTTGTAAAAATCCTAAATAATTTTTTAAAAAAAATATTAAAATTCTGGGTCTTTAAAATCATCACAAGGTAGTGCTTGGTTGTGGGTTATGCCTAGGGTGGAATGGTGCAATGAGATGGACCCTGGGCAGCTGATGGTGAACTATGCACTAGGGTATCCTCTAGTGGTATACTAAGTATGAATTGGTGGCTAGCTAAGGTCTAGGTGGGATATATTTTTGGGGTTGTTTTGTTTTTAAATTGTGTGCATGCACTTTATGATGAGACTAAGTACAAGGAATAACCCTTGGTGAGAGGGTGCTAACAAAGGTTTCTCTAAGAGAGAGGGTATTTATACATGATGGGGCTATGAGACATCACCCTGAGTGAGAGAGTGGTGGTATGAGACATGGTATGAGACCTCACCCTAAGTGAGAGGGCGGTGGTATGAGACATGATATGGAACCTCGCCCGGAGTGAGAGATTGGTGGTACAATATAATTCATGAGATCAAGACTTGGAACGGGACCATTCCCTAAGTGGGAGGGTAGTGGTCCAGACTTGGTTATTGGTCCTTTCCCTGAGTGATGATGCCTAGGACTTGGTTTTGTTACGAGATGACTTCTCCCACCATCAGTGGCCAGAATAAGTGAGGGAAAGTGTTGTGGTGTATTGGTTAACACATGATGATCTAACACATATGCTTATGTGTTATCCATTGTTATTTGTGTGCATACACACACTGTATATTATGGTATATCATAGGAACATCATTGGTAGTTCCCTGCTAATAATATTTCTCACACCCTGCATAGGCACCCTGGTGCATGTGTAGATATTTTTGTTTCACTTTCAGGTGATATGTTATATAAGTGATATAACTAGGGTAGTTAGATGGAGCTTTATGAGACCAGTTTGAGGAGGGACCTGAGTTTATAGTTGAGCCCCCCCCCCCTTATGTATTGGTTTTTTCTACTTCTGTATTTTTTCATCTCAATGATCAATCATTTTGGTGTGTGTATTTTTTGAGCATGAGTATCATTCTATTATATCATGTTGTAAGATTCCATATTTTTCTAGGCACGTCCCTCTTTGAGTTTTTATTTGAGCCTTAGTGGTTGTGTCTTGTTCGAAGATAGAGCATTTGTTGTGGAAAATGAACTTATATTTGGGGATATATGTTTATTTAAATTAATGGAGTCTAGGTATAAATGAGTCAAGAGTTACCATGGGTTCTTGGTAAGTTGAGAAGATTAAAATGGGGTTTGGGTTTTTTAATAAATAAATGGGTTGGAAAACTATCTACAGAGCAGTTACACGACGTGTAACTGTAATAATCATCATGTAATTTTTTCCAAACACATGTCATGAATGGTTGCAGTTCGTGAATTGATTAATGAAATGAAAATAATACATGTCGTGTAATTGTATTACACATCATGTAATATTTAATCAGAATAAATAATAATCTAAGGCGATGATTTTTTTGGCATATCCCATTTAAAATAATTTAACTACGTGTAACTATATTACACACAGTTTAATTCCCTGACCTACTATTTTAAAGTTTGTTGTGTGGATTATTTTTTCCATTCAATTATGTGTAACTTCTTCCTCTCAATCATAGGGATCCTTATAGGAGATTTTGGAGTTCCCCCCTCTGTTCTGGATGTTCGTTTGTGCAATCGATCCTTGAGTAAGTAGTTCTTCTTCGGTTTCCCCCTTCTCTACCTTTGATCTCTAACCATTATGGTGAAATCCATTGACTATGTGCATTATTGGTTTTTATTTTGATCAATTTTTGATCTTGGACCCCTCTTGTGATCATTCACACTTTCTTCCTTATGAGTGTTTTCCATTGGAAGCGTTGTTTGATCGGCAGCTAAAGGTAGGGGGTCTAAACCTAAACCCTATGGTTTGATAATTGTCGAGTATATGCAATATTGCAATTTCACCAACATATGTGTTCTTCAATTGATTAAATAATTAATTTAATTGTTCCTTAGAGTCTATTCGGATCCAAATGGTTCTTGAATTAGCTTGTGGCTACCGTTCAGGTGATGAAACCCATGATTATTAAATATATTGATTAAATGGATTAAAGTGTGTTTAGCATGACATGGATTTTGGGTGTTTACTTGATAAATATTCAACTTGGATTAGCTTTTTTATTGAGATAAATATCATGTTATTGGTTATGAACAATTGATATATGAAATGTGTAGTTGAAAGGTAAATTGTCATTTGCATAATTAACCATTGGTCCATATGATGTGATGTTGTGATATCCTTATTATTATGACTTGTGTTATGATTAAATGTCAAAATGATTATATAGGATATTGGTCCAGTGATACATGTTGAAATTATTATATAGCCGGATATGCCTAGTGACTCATGTTGTAATGCTTATATTGAGGGTTATGCCCATTGACTCATGCTATAATGCTTATATGGCGGGCTTGGCCTAGTGACTCATGATGAAATGCTTATATAGTATTCTTATCCTAGTGAATCATGATAAAATGCTTATATAGTGTGCTTGACCCAGTGACACATTCCAAAATGATTATATAGCGGGCTATTCCTAGTTGACATGCTAAAATGATTATATTTTTTATTTGACCAAGATTTGTGTAATTTATACCTTAGGTATAAGGTTGTGGTTGGAATAGTTGTAAGACATGCTCAGAGACATTTCGGTATAGTGATGAGGTAGGTTATATTTTACCATGGTTATATGGTTATGGTTGGCATGGTTGTGAGACATGCTCAGAGACATTCTAATATGGAGTCGAAGCAGGTTGATGTGATATTAATTTGATCGATTAATTAATTAATGTACATGCTTATTGTATTATTGCATACACTTGTTATCATAATGGTTTGTTTAGACATGGTGGTTTAGATATAATAAGTTATACTCACTCCCTATTTGGGTCACCATTCAACACCCAAGAAGATTATATGGATTCAAGTTTGGATAAGATAAAGAGGCCTTATTGTTGATTGTTTTCTTACTAGACGGGTTGGAGTTTGGAGATGGGACTGAAATGGGGTTTGGTACCTGGGACTTTTGAGTCTTTTGTTGAGTCTACTAGTCTTTTATTTTTTTTACTACTATCATGACATTTAGTTACATTCTATCACATCATTACATTATTAATATATTATTTATTGGATTATTTAGTTGGATTTTATTATTAGTGTTTCGTTGTATTATATTGTTTCAATTGTTTTCACACTCGAATATTTATTCACTTATTTATATTTCTTTCCCAATTTGGTGTAAAATATGAATACAGGGGGTATAGTTTCCCCACTATACTTATCACACCCCCGCTGTAATTCAGAAACCTATGGCATATGGGGAGACATGTTTGAGGTCTCATAACCAACCCTTTCTGGCCATATAAGAGAGTGCCATATTGGGGGACATTACAAAGTGGTATCAGATGACACCAAGTTTCTTTTTTGTTTCTTTATTATTTTGGAATGGTGGAAAGGAGACTAAAATGTGTTGGGACTTGGTAATGATCTTGTGCCTGGGAGTGATAACCCATGTATGAGGCAAATTTGAGTGACCAGGTATGGGATTGGTGTTCATGTTATTCGCTTGTTATAGTTTATTTTATTTCAATTTGGATGATTCGCATGTTGTGTGATGTTATCATGTTATGATATTATTGATTTTTGAGATTTATACTCATGGATTAGTATGGAATGAGATGAGTATTCATGCATTATAGTATGCACATAGGGATATATATTGACATGCATTATTCGTGATAGGTACATATTTATTTCGAATGAGATATATAATTTCCTATTGAAATGTGGTATGAGATATCTGTTATAACTAGGAAATAAAATAAATGAACTATTGTGTCATTATAAAACACTTGTAGGCCATGTTTAGATATAACAGGAGTCATTGTGTCACACCCCGACCTTAGATAATCCATTATTTTATCCTTGACTTGGTCTCAGATATTTTGGTTGAGGTTTGATTTTGAGTTCTAATTGAAAATTTTCAATTTTGGAAGTTCAAGTGGTTTTTCCAAGCTATGCACAGGTACCACATGGTTAGTAAAAACTATGTGGTCAGTGCAGTTACCTGTGAAACTGATTTTGGAATGGACATAAGCTATCGCATGGTTTGTGTATGGTCACACAAACCATGTGGATAGGTCATGCGGTAGGTCTGGGTTTTCTCTAGAATCTACTGCACGGTTTGCGCACGATCACACAAATCATGCAGGTTGAGCATGCGGTTGGTTCCAATGTGGGAATATGCTACCACATGGCTGGAATATAGTTTAATAAACCATGCAGTCATGATAGGTCATTAAAATCCTAAAAAACATATTCTTCTCACTACTCTCTTTATCCCAAAATTAGGATTCCCCCTCCCTTGTTGACTTGGACACATAAAGGGATCCCCTTAGGGCTTTCCCCTTGTATCTCCTTCCTCCATGGTGCTCCTCCTTTGATTCCAAGGTAGGTCTTTAGGGTTTTCTTCTATTTTCTTCCTCTTTCTTCTCACCTTTCCCCATTTCTTGGTTTCATTTTGGGGATTTCTCCTTTGGTCGATCCCTAATGGCTATGGTTTGTGTGTGGGTTGTGTTTTATTTGGATCTAGGGTGTGTGAATCATCTATGGGGCCCTAATCTCAATTCTCTGTGAGTTTTGTCATGTTTGCACACCACTAAGGTAGGTGTTTCCATGTTTTCCTTTCTGATGCATTCTGTTGGTGCTTGAGTTCTTTATAATAATTTTGGAACACGATTTTCATGCTTATGAGTATCTTTCCTTGTTTATTATGATGTTTTGGAATTGGTATATTTTGTTAAAAAAAGGATTTCAAGTGATTTATGAATTATGCCTAAGTTAATGTTCACTTTAAGTGTTTGATAAAATTCTATATAATTTTTTAAAATTTAATTTGGTTTTTTGAGAATTATTTGGCCTTATTTATGTCATAATAACATTTTTGGACTCTAATATGGTGTTGTGTGTACGAATTGGTAATTTCATAAGGTTTGAAACTTATTTAAGGCTTATTGTTTTGGTTGGAAAATGTGTAGTTTTTCTCTAAAATTAGGTTTGTTAAATGTCATGGATCTTTGTGATGTTCCATTTGAAGTGGGAACACTCATGTGTGCTTGGGATGCACACATGTATGGTCACACAAATGAAAATGGATTGTATTAATTTTGGAACTCATATTTCACAACCTCTACTCCCCTTTCTCCTTTTCTCCCCCTTTCAAAATCTTGGTCTTTCATTAAAGGCCTATTGGCCTCAAGTTATTTTAATGTGTTTTTAAATTTTAAGCTTGATATCATGGCCCGTTTAGTACTTTGGAGAGGTTGTTTGGTTTCTAAGTGGAGTGAAAGCTTGTTTGGAACCATTAGACATCGTGTATGGTTTTAACTTGTTTTTTTGGAAATGGAATTGGAGATAGAATTGGATTTGGAACTTAAGGGTCCATTTGGAATTGTAAATATACAAGTGGTGTTTCATGTTGTTTTATAAATAGTTTGTATAATATTTTTGGTATATGAATTTAGAGATGTAAACTCATAGGCCCATTTGGCACTTGCATTTTTTTTAAATAAAGGGTTGAATGTTCATATGGTATGTCGGCCTAGTTGCACCTTGTGTGATGTGATATGTATATATATATATATAGTGGGAACCTCTATAGGAGGGATTTCCCTTTATGGGTTATAGTATAATGGTGTCCCTTCTTGGGTTAAGCAAGTACGGTGATGATAGGTAAGGTGAGTCATGCGTGTAAGGGCCTCCCAGCTACACAGTATATTATTACCATGGGTTCTTGGGAATCTTTTAGAGGATAAAGTGATGATTTCAGATCAACCCTAATTAGATAGGTTGGTAACCCTTGGATTTGTTGAGAGGAAAGGTGGGATGTGCCACTAGATTGGTTAGTTGAGGGCATCCGGTTGTTTATATACTTAGGAGCTTCACCATATGCCAATAGGTGGTTCCGAATCGAGTACATCCAGGGGTCACTCTAGGGATGTTTAGGATCGCCCATGGATATTATATGTATTTTCTTGTTTAATTTCTGTTGCATTTAGTTTTCATCTTTCACTATTTATTTATTTTCAGCACATCCTAGTATCCCTTGTTTTGGGTTTTGGTTTTAAAATAGTAACTTGTTTTGGAAATAGAAACATGGTGTGAAATGTTTTTAAAAGAAAGGAAAATAGTTTTTATCAATTTAAAATGATAAAAACCTTTTTTTATACCTGTATTTTAAAATACTATTAATGGATTGTTTTTTAGAAAAGAAACACATGGATTCTCTGATGATTTTCTACAGAGTTGTCTAACTCACACCCTACTTGTACCACTCGGTGTCGGTAAACCTGATCTATTTTGAAGGTCCCATTTCTCTATTATGTTCTTGGTTGCATTATCATTTTTGGAGTAGTCTGGTTAAAGTATGGTGGTTACCTTGAGGTTACATGTAGATCACTTGGGTATTATTTTGGGTTTTGTTTTAGTTTTCAGTTCGTTTAGTTGTATCTTGTAACTGAATCAGTTTGTTTATTTATTAGAGATTCAGTTGTTGTTTGTTTGTGTACTCAGTTTTATTTGTTTGATTTTGGTTTTTTGGGATGAAATCATTCCCATTGTATTGTATTTGATTCCTGGGACTAGTTCTCAGCCCATGGGGATTAGGAATGCCCTTCGAGCCATGTCTCAGATCAGGTCGGGTGTCAGATCATATGACATCCCGGGCAGATTCATGACAAAATGGTATCAGATGATGCCCTTGTTATTTGGGGTGTCTGTTAGTTGGAGATTATGATTTTTAGGGCTCGGGAGGTTGGCTATGGTTTAGTTCCCGATCACCACCACTCATGGAAAATCCTGAGTTACTATGGGTAGTCTGGGATTTGAGTCTTTTTTCTTTGTTTTGGATTAAGGAATGAAAATAGAGTCGAGCTAGTGTTATGTTGTGATTTTACATGGATTAGTGACCCATGTGATTTCTAAGTTCCCGGTTCAAGGTTCTCTTAGTGTTATGTCTTACTTGGTTCATGACCCACTACCATGTCGTCGGGTTAGGTATGTATGCTAGTTTCTCATTCTGGAGTTTTGGTGTAAGTTGATTGTCATCTTGGTTGTAGTGGGTGTAAGGGTGTTTTTGAAAATGAAAATGGTTTTTTAAAAGAGAATTATTTCCTTTAAATGGTATTGAGTTGATAAAATGTGATTTATAGGAAAAATTTTTGGCTTGAAAATTTGGTACATGTTCAGGATTGCTAAAGAAATGGCTTGGGTGCAACCTTGGGTGATCCTTATGAACATTTTCACATGTGAGGGTGTGTATCGAAAGTGTGTGTTAGTGTGTATGGATGGAAGTGGATGAACACATGTGCAATGGTTCATGGTATTACATGGGTGTGTATTTGAAACTAAATGTTTTACTTTTTCTTCCAAAGTGAATTTGAAAGTGGGAATGATTTTTTAAATTGAATTAGGTTTAAGAAGTGGGTTTTAGTATTTAGAAAGTGGACTTGAAGGAAGGTAGTTTTGAAAATTAAAATGGAAATGGTATTTTTGAAAAAATGGATTTCTGGTTGTGCTCGTATGTGTTTGTTTTGTGAATCTGTTTTTTGGATTAGGATTCTCTATTTGGTTGGATTTTGGCTTAATGCTAGTTATGGTTTTGTGTTCCTCATGACGTTTAGAAAATGCCACCTAGAAAGGTCCCCCAAATTTTCTGATGGGTAATGTCCAGGTTTTGATTCTTCTCAAAAGTTTTCTATCATTTGTGGTGATCAAAATACGTTAGAGGTAGTGGAGTGGATTAAGGAAGTAGAGTTTATCTTCATATTGTTTGAAACTCCCAAAGTTGTCAGGGTTTGTGCTATTCTTGGGTTGTTTTAAGGTCCAAATTTGGATGAATAAGAGTTGTTTTCCCCACCATCATCGCAAGTTGGGATGACATGGGAAGTGTTTAAGTCTGTTTTCATCCAATGTTTTATACCTGACAAGGTGAAGATGAAGATGAGGAAAGATCTTGTGAGTGTACAACAGGGCCAGCAAACGGTGACGGCCTATGTTGACCACTTGAAGTATATGGTTTCCTTTTCTCTGAAGGTGGCATCGTAGGATATGATGAAGGATTCTCTTTTTCTTAGGGGTCTTATTCCAAAGATCAAGTAGTGGGTCTTCTCTTATAAGGAACTTCATTTTGAGAATCTGGTGGATGAAGTGTTTCTAGCTAAGTTGATTTATATAGCACAGGTGGTTGTAAATTTGGCATATCTAGTTGCTCATGATGGTTCCCCATATAAAGATAAGCACATGCTGGAGGAACCTATCCCTAAGGAGTCATCTTTATTGGTTTTGGATTTTAGTTAGTCATATCGTTCACTTGTGTGTCATCGGTGTGAAATTCATTGAAAATAAGATCATCCTAAGGGGTTCCATGAATAAGACTTTGGAGAATTAAAGGAAGATAACATGTAGAATTATGAAAAATCTTAAGAAAATGATGGATCATGAACCCAACCATGTTGATACTAACTCAAATCAATCTAGTGATAATGATAATATTGTCACATATGTAAAATTAAGGTTTTAGAGGATATAAAATCATGAGAAACTTGAAAATATCATTAGAATTTAAGAATCACTAGTATAGACTAGAAGAGAAGTGAGGCTTGAAAATAAAAAAAACTCTTATTTCACAATTTGAGCCATAATAAATTGTTTAATTTGTTTAGAATAAGGAATGGATAAATTTAATTAATGAATATCTAGATTAGATTGAGAATAATGACGATTATGATCATATTCTTAGACCATAATGAAAGAATATTAGAGGAACCAAGTGGGTGGTAAAAAATAAACTCAATGAAAAATGTAAGATTTCAATAAATAAATTTAGATTGGTTTAAAAAGGTTATTATTAAGTGGAAGTTTCAGAATTTGAATAAATTTTTGCACTTTTTCATGACTTGAAGCTATCATAATGTTTCTTATTGTTACAGCTCACAAAAACTATAAATTTGTTCAATTGAATTTAAATTATTCCTTCTTAAATAGAGATATTAAAGAAATTTTTTTATTGAGAAACATGAAAGAATTATCCTTCATAATTATGGAACCATGGTGTGTAGATTCAAGAAAGGTTTGCATGGGATAAACAACCCCCAAGAGCATGGTACTAAAAACTAGACAATTATCTAAAACAATTGAACTTTTCTAAAGGCAAAGGAAAAGTTGTCAATAACTTATATGTGAAGAATATGATTGTGGGTACTCTAATTTTCATTTTTTATGTTGATGAAATGATTTTTGAAGGTAAGAGGAATTATACTTGTGATAAATTTTCAAAAAAAATAAATATGAATTTTGAGATGTAAATACTTAGAGAAATAAGATTCTTTATAGGATTACAAGTAATACAAACAAAAAATATATATTCTTATCTTGGGAGAAATATGGTAGGGAATTGTTGAATAAATTTTACATGGAAGATTCTAAATAAGTATCAAAGCCCATGAAAATTGGTGTGAAACTAAGAAAAAATGAATAAGGGAAATGTGAATCAAAATAACTTCAATAAGATGATTATAAATTTTCTTTATCTTATAATATCAAGACCTGATATTGTTTATACAATAACATTATGTGTTAGATATCAAAATGATCCAAATGAATCACAATTGATGATTTCCAAGATAGTCCTTAGATATATCAAAGAAACTTTAAGTTATAGTTTGATATAAATAAGAAGTTGTTGCAGAAACATCAGGAGTCACAGTGATAGGAAATTTATAAAAGGGTAAAAGGAAAAAACAAAAGAATAATAATAAGATCTTGATACATAGATATTTATATGCTTCAGGAATAATCCCTATGTTCATGGAGAGGCATAATCACTTCACTATGAAATTTGAGACCACAATTATAGGGAGATCTCAGAGTTTAACACACAGAAATACTATCCCGAAATGGTCTAATAATGAAGATGAATCACTACTCCACCAACCACATAGAAAGTCTGTTATGCTACAGTTAAAGGTGGATGGAAATTCACATCGCTACAGTTTCATAGCCACCCAAGTTCAAGGTGCTATAGTGGTTGGTGGCTGGAATTCCATGGAGCTACAATACTTCGGTCTCTAAAGTCCGAGTTGCTACAGTTGTCATTCCAAAGTCCACACTGCTACAATTCCCTATCAATATTGTCTAGTCAGCTCTGCTACAGTCGGTCATAGTTTTTACAGTGCTCTAAAAAAATGGATCGAGGGCATTCGGCCCCCGAACCCACAAAACATGCGCATGTTGCCCCCTGCAATCCCCAATGAGATCACAGTGGAGTTTCAGGTTCATAGGCCTCCATAGCCTGAAGACGACATCATCCATGTTCACCAGCTCTCTAAGCCTGGTGTGGACCACCTTGGGGTGATAATAGGTCGAACCTCTGACCACATCCTGTTGCCCTGCCAGCCCCTCTACCACATCCGCAACCCTACAGACCACCCTGCTCCTACCTCTATCTCTGACTCGGTGGTCCCATGACTGTCTCACAACCAGTTATATGATGAGTCGAACAATATCAATATATATTTCCCCAACTATCACAGGAGAATCATTGTCTCTCCCTTAGCTCATTCAAGTCACCCTAACAGCCCTACACCACTGACCATGTGTCCTCAGATCACCTCCTAAAGCATCTGACACACTTGGATCCCTGTGACTGTCGTCAACTGCCTGATGCTGAGGTCTCAGCTACTGGGAGCCAATTAATATCTCATAATATCAATGTCTACTCTACCAAAAAGCTCTCTGCCACTAAGGCTCACTCAAGTATCCCAGCATAGGTGGCAATATAAAGGGATACCACAAAAGCCATGATGTCCGATTACAAGCCCTACTCAAAGGCCTGAGCTCCGAAGAACTGATCTTGAACTATATCCAAGGAGTAACATGAGAGATCAGTAAACCTCACTAAGTACTCTTCCCTATTCATACTACCCTACTATATATGCAGAAGCTCATGTATATGTACTGATCGAAATTTGGCCGAATATAACTCCTCCCTGAAGAGATTCTCAAAGTCTGATCGAGTGAGATTTGTCTCATCATGTGATTGAATCACTAAGATCCACCATCTCCCAACAGATACCTAAAGAAGACTCACTAAAAGGACCGCCAACTGATCAGCAGGCGGCTTCATAGGGTAGAAAATGTGAGTGACTACCTCTAGCTAGTCCTTAGCCACCTGAGTGTCTGGCTCACCCCAAAACCTCAAAGGTCGCTACCACTGAAACTCGTGCAACACACTCAAACTGAATTCATCGTTAGCAGGTACTATCAGCTTTAGTTGTGGCTCAACGGATGGTTTTATAACAATTAAACCACCCAGAGGTGATATCTTTGGTACGAGACCCCATATCGATGCCTCTTCACTAGGCGAATCATCCACTTGATCACATTGTAGAATTCGGGCTGGCTGTCTATGTGGAGGAATCCTGAAATTAAACATAATATACCATAGTCAAAAGAGTATATATAGGGAGCAGAATCAAGAAGGAAATAGAAAACACAACCATTCTTATATGATTCATATACCAAAAAATTTCCATTTAACCAATGTTTACATGTACCGAGTCGAAAGGTAGGTGACCAGAGTCCTGGTGTATGGATACGTCGGTCGTCGCACCAACACTAGAGTCTCTGTCCTAAAATCTAAACTCGAAACACTAAATATTGTTACCCCAAACCAATATAATTGAATCTAGTCCTAAGTTAGAACCGAATACTCTGATACCACTCTGTCACAACCCGACCCTCCGAGATCCAACTCGTGACTACCCCAATCCCACCTCCAATAGGCCAGGGGCTGGCAACCAGCGCTGAGTAGGCATATCCCACAAATGGGAGGCATTATCCTCAATTACTTGTACACGCACACACATCTCTAAGCCCACACAATGATGAAATATATGATAACTGAAACCAAATCATGCATACATCTAATATCCCTCAACAGAGTACAAAAATAAAGTACTGAAAGTAGAAAAAGAGTCCAAATACAATCCCAACCAAAAAATGTAAATAGTCTAACGTGCTCCAAGGGAGAGGACTAAGTCAAATGAAAGATCTCAGTAATCACCTCGGTATAAAAATATCCAGCTATGCTCCACCCGCTCCCTGCCCTCTTAGAACATCATAAAATGGGTTGTCGTCTGCATAATACATGACACGTGTGGGCAAAGCCTGTGGAGGGGTGAGTATAACAATACCTAGAAAGACACCCCAAAAACACTAAACACAAAGCACCCAGTATAGTCAGATAAATAAAAGATATAACAATCAATATATAATAGAAACACTCGAATATACTCAGGAAATATTCCATGCCACCTAACGTTCATAACCAGTTGTCAGCCATAGAATTCTGCTCGAAGCAACGCTCATTCCGGGAGAATCCACTCCACAAGCCATGCTATCATCAGAGACACTCAACGAAGAGGTATAGGTCATTAGGCCCTGCCCAAGAAAGCATACCAGTCTAAGAACACCCTCGTACATAGATAAGGGTCATACCCAGAACTGTTAGGGGACACCACAAACCCAATCTGGATCAACCCACTATGTAGGGGATCATATTTCAACGATGCCACCAACCCCACTGATACATCTAGCTAGATGGAGGATGAATTCCCTACTTAGGGAGGTCACTCCAATTCCATAAACCCCACCTAGGGAACAAAGTAAGATAGGTTATCACACTCCAATATTATGAAGGGACACTACAACTCTATCTAAGACTCGACCTCTGGAGGGGATCACAATCGATGTGGATGTAATGTTCCACTGTACCCTCAAGAGAATGGACCAAGGGAACATGCTCAACCTAAACTGGTCCAAACTAAGGGAAACAAATCTATAAACACTATTGAAGGGGGTACATTGCGTGTCCAGCTATCCCCAAGTCTGCCCATGTGGCAGACTCACACGAAATGTAAGTATCCACATACACAACATGTATAAATACACAGCATGTAGAAATACATGGTGTGTAGAGACACATGGTACCTTGATTGTGTCACCTGGTCGTGTTCGTGTACAGTGGTCATGTCCATGTACTATCCTATGTACACCAGGTCATATTCATGTCCAAGTACATGGTGTGCCACTTGGCCATGTACTTTTTCTTGTTTCTGTGTACTTCTCAAATTACACGACGAGCCACATAGAAGGAGTCACGTGAAATGTGACTGAGTCACATGGTGTGTGATATTTAACTTTGACCTAAACCCTAGCGTTTCATCCAGGGGCCTCACATGACATGTAATCTCGAATTACACGTCGTGTTGCTCGGGTTTTCCCAGAACCCTCAGGTTCTCTTCTATATCGATCTGCGCATCATTGGAACCACTAATCTTATCAGAATCTATAGATCTAGGGTTTTCCAACCCTTTTCATCCTCAATCGCCAAGATCTAGGTTCAAATCCACTCGGAAATCACTACCTTTGAGCCATCAGTCATCGCGCATCAAACCCGAGTTGAACGGATACCACAAATTGGCTCTGATCCACCTCCAGTCATCCACCACCATCATCACACCTTTATCACATCACTGATCACAAAACACATCCCGATATATTGATTCATTGCACTGAATAATGATCATGAAACAATAAAATATTGGGTATTCTTCAAACCATAGGCCAAAAGAAAATGCTTACAATGAAAATCTGAAGAACAGGGAAAGAAATCCAAAATTCATAAGATGTGAGGAATGAATATTGGCCATTATTTTTTTGGGATCGATTCGTTGTCATATAAGAAGACGAATGAATAGGAATAATCCAAACAAACAAAAACAATAATTCCATCAATTTAATTCCACCGATGACATGCGTACCAATTTTGTTCTTGGAATTGATCCGCATTCATCCGAGATTAAGAAATGGGATGAAAATCACAAAGAAAAACATATTTCCTTGAGTTTTTATCAATCGTTTATGAAGAACTGTTGTGTTTTCTTCATTGATGAGATCCACAAACTCTATTGGTGCAACAATCCACGATCTGATCCTAATATGTCATCGTTCGCTGAGAAAGATCTCCAACAGTTGTCTGAATATCCAAGATTAGAGTGGTCATCCCCAAGGAAATCCTATAACTGTATATTAGAAGAGGTAGGTTGTTGTGTCACAAAAATAAAATAAATTATTTATTTTATTAATTTCATGTATGCAATAACATTTTCACAAATGGCTCGCACCGACAGATATTATGTCACACCAAGGGTAAAACTTGCATTCTGAACTAAACAGTGCCCTCTGATTTCTGATCTCAACCCCCATTTGGGAGTTATTCCAATTTTTTAGGAAAACCACGTGCACGTGCTATTTAAATTATGTAATATATTTTGAACATTTATTCTGGACACACCGGACATCAGAATCACACATCATCTCAGTATTTGGTCTTGAAAATAATCCATATAATATCCAAAAATAATACATGAAAAATTCAAGTTTTTACACAGTATGTGAGTTCAGAAGAATAAATTGAAGAGGAAGTTGATTGATCTAGATAATGAGGAAGTTATTAAGTATAATAAGTAGTGGAAGTTTCATGATATTATTCTTATAGAAGTTCAGAAACAAAGGAAAAATAGGAAGTAGAAATAAAATGTGGACTCTATTATAATAGTCTTGAGGTGGTGGAGGATAAGAAACTGAAAGATGCCAAATGAGTGTAAAGGAGAAGTGTAAATGTGATGTTTTTGGGTCATACTTCAAGATATAAATATAAAGAGTCTTGAGCTATGATTCAAGGAAAAATATGAGGGGGTGGTAAATATGATTGACCAAAATTTGAATGTGAAGATTTTTTGGTCAAGACAAATTTTTCAGAAGAATTAAAGAAGGTCGAGCATTTAGAAAGTGGGAAATTCGAAAGGGAGTTCACACTGCCATTTTTTATGGAGAGTTCAACCCCCCCCCCCCTCAAATAAAAAAAGAGTGAGGTGGATTTGAATGAGTGATTGATATGACTACATACATTCTTGAGAGTCTGAGAATCTAACTTGAACATTCCAAAAAAAATGCATTGAATCAAATAAGAAGAGTTTTGATTCTAGAAAATCACAAAGGTGATGAGTAATAGGTGAATTTTCATAGGATCATAGAGTTACAGTGTAGAAAAATGAAGTTCTGTACATTGAACTTACAAATAGCAAGGTTCTAGAAGTTGAGTTTGTGAGGAGGTGCTGATTCCAATTATTTTGGAGGCTCAGAGGAAGATCAATCATTTGATGTAAAGGCAACCAGAATGTAATGGATATTTCTCATTTAGATGTGGACACTTTTCTTAGTGGAGAGATCCAGTATAATCATAGTCGAGAGACTAATTTTGGGAGTTATTCAAGAGAAAAATCTTGGGAGTTCACATTGTGTCAAGGGTAATACCTTTCCAATGGTTGAGGATGATATCTTCCCATAAATTGTACCTTCTAGTGCACTTTGTGCACTTTATATTATTTTCATATGGGTGAAAGTGGGATTTACAGATTGAGTATATCCAAGCTCTAAATAGTAAAAGGTTAATTTAATGAAATGAAATTATAAAAGTGTAAAAATGATACCAACATCATTGACTCTCGACATTGTTGACCAACACTGATCCATGTTCCATAGAAAAACTGCCTAGAAACCAACCAGACAAACCCACCATATCCATCGATAAAATTGACCAGTTGACTCCATTATAGAAAACAAAATATTAAATCACAGATGTCTCCTTGAACAAGAATACATCTATTGCCACTATCAAGATAGAAACACCACATGAAAAGCCATTAAACTCACAAAAACCATATTCAGATAAAAAGCAAACAAAATGACACTAGTTCTATGAAACAATGACCATGAAACCTGGAAAAAACACCTAAATCAAAGCCAAAATTGATGTCTTGTAATACATGACAGTCGTTATAGATAACATGAGATTGTGTGCACGCAGCAACTAGAATGGAGAATGACCAAAACCAACAAACAGAGACTAGGAAATAAGAACCATCAAAGCACCATTGTGATAGGGGAATGCACCAGGAAGGACCTCTAACACACCAAAAGGGAGAATGATACTAAAGTGGATGTAAATTCCATCGAACAAATCCCCCTTCAAAATCTTAAGCTACCACAAAAACCAGTACTCTTGAGAAAATATGGGGTCAATCATTATGGGTTAGGTTGAATGGGAAGATGAGGATAAATGAGGCTGCTAGTTAGGACCTTCAATTACACCAACTATCCCACAACACCTAAGGAGGAAGCATGAATCCAAAGCTGGAGGGATAAGAAATCCCTATAATGAAAGAGATGAGACACTCAAAAGGGATTATATGTGAAGTGATTCCACTGACATAGTCCCAAAACCACCAAAACGAAATCAAGTCTAACCAATGATGGGGTCTCGCTTCATTGGTTTGGCAACAAGGGCGGTAGAGAAGATGAATGTGATCCTCGACTATGGACAATGACCACAATGTGAAAATAAAACCACAACGTAAGAAGTATTCAATCCAATCAAGATAAATTTGGAAATGAAAAAGGAAAGATATAAGTAAGCAGTAGGAAGCGTAGGAGTGGTACATGGGGAAGGAAACCCTAGCACACCGAGAAAGTAAAGGAGAGGGGGTCTGGAGAGAATGCCACCAAATTTCACATTTTCATTATCCAAAAAATAATATTAACATATTAGTCCCATGTTAATGAAGATCCAATATAAACATTTACATAATAATAATATTAACCAAAAAAATACATGCCACCTATTCATACATATATTTTATAAGAGGAAATAAGTTATATATTTTAAGCATTGTTAATTAGTTATATAATAATATTAAACACCATAAAATAATAAAAAATCATCAATAGTTAAGTCTAACATACCTCAGGATGTTGGGACATGAAAAATGAAATTTAGGGACATCAAAGTGACATGTATGGGCTCCTTGAATGGTCTCGAGGAAAATTCACTTAGACAATAAATCCTTGAGGATTTTAGGAATTCTACAATTTTAAATCAAAAAATATATATTAAATTAATAAATTATAGAAACTTAAAATTGCGGTGTGACACTTGGGGTGTGGTGTGTTAGGGAAGGTCCTCGTTAGTGTGAATTTAGTATGTCGCGCATGATTTGATGGTTTTAGAGCATCCTGATGATAATGTATTCAAGGTGTTCAACCTCTAGTTGGGTTCAATAGTCCCCATAGTGGCCTATAAATTCTCGTGATTGATTATGAATGGCCTGGATTGAGTCCATATGAAATTTTTTATGGTATCTCATGTGATTTGATCCTTGGGTAGAGGTTCTGATAAGTGGAAGACCATAGGTTTTGTGCAGGTTAGGTGTGACTTGTGGACCTTAAAACCCCTTGTTAGGGTTTGAGTGACAATGATGTGGTTCCTTGGGATAAATTCTCTCTTCTAAGAGAGGGTTATTGTGTGAATTCAAGGGTATAATCCTTAATGTTTTCCCTATATAGTTTTTCTAGTGTATTTCAATGAGTGATGATGATGGTATGTCCTTTAGGTTGATGTGCGGGATAGGTCAGAGCCACCTTATTACCTAGGGAATGGTGAGGGAATGGTGTGGTTTAGCTTGGGTAGCCTTATGGGAGTGACACCTAAGAATTTTTATAGTTTGGAAACTCCATTAAACCCATATGGGCATAGTGCATGGGAAGTGTGGTAAGTATCATGGAGGATTGGTTGCACCTTTGGGTGTTACTATGGGAACTAGTGATGTAAGTGGGAATTGGCGATGTGGATTCCTCATGGTCTCAAGGGCAGGTAACACCATGAGGGGTTTCCAAGTTCTATATGTCCTACTAGTCAGGTATGGTAAATTATTTATGTCTGATGGCCCTTGGTATCATCACAAGGTAGTGCTCAGTTGTGGGTTATGCCTGAGGTGGCATGGTGTAGTGAGATGGACCCCGGGTAGTTGATGGTGAACTGTGCACTAGGGTATCCTCTAGAGGTATACTAAGTACGGATTGGTGGCTAGCTGAGGTCTTGGGGGGCTATATTTTCAGGGCTATTTTGTTTTTAAATTGTGTGCATGTTCTTTATGATGAGACTAAGTATAAGGAATAACCCTTGGTGAGAGGGTTCTAGAAAAAGTTTCCCTAAGTGAGAGGGTATTTATACATGATGGGGCTATGAGACGTCACCCTGAGTGAGAGGGTGGTGGTATGAGACATGGTATGAGACCTCACCCTAAGTGAGAGGGTGGTGATATGAGACGTGATATGGAAGCTCACCTTGAGTTGTAAGGTGGCAGTACAAGACAATACATGAGATCAAGACTTGGAACGGGACCCTGCCAAAGTGATAGGGTAGTGGTCAAGACTTGTTTATTGGTCCTCTCCCTAAGCAATGATGCCTAGGACTTGGTTGTGTTATGAGATATCTTATCCCACCCTCAGTGGCCAGAACAAGTGAGGCCAAGTGTCATGGTGTCTTGGTTAGCACATGATGACCTGACACATATACTTATGTGTTATCCATTGTTATTTACATGCATGCACACACTGCATATTATGGTATATCAGAGAAACCTCATTGGTAGTTCCCTGATAAGAATATTTCTCACACCCTGCATGGGAACCCTGGTGTATGTGTAGATCTTTGTGTTTCACTTGTAGTTGATATGTCGTATAAGTGATCTAACTAGGGTATTTGGATGGATATTTATAATACCAGTTTGATGAGAGACCAGATTTTATAGTTGAGCCCCCCCCCCCATGTATTGATTTTTTCTACTTTTGTATTTGGTCATCTCAATGAGAGATCATTTTGGTGTGTATATATGCTTAGCATGAGTATCATTCTATTATATCATGTTGTAAGATCCCATATTTTTTTAGGTATGTACCACTTTGTCTTTTTAATTTGATCCTTAGTGTTCATGTCTTGTTTGGAGATAGATAGAATTTTTTGTGGAAAATGACCTAATGTTTAGGGATATATGTTTGTTTCAATTAATGTAATCCAAGTATAAATGAGTCAGGAGTTACCATGGGTTCTTGGTAAGTTGAGAATCCTAAAAGGGGGATTGGGTTGTTTAATAAGGAAATGGGTTGGAAAACTCTTTGTAGAGCAGTTACACATCGTGTAACTGTAATACTCATCATGTAATTGCTTCCAAACACATGTCATGAATGGTTACAGGTTGTGAACTGATTAATGTCATGAAAAAAATACATGTTGTGTAATTGTATTACACATCGTGTAATATTTAATCAGAATAAATAATAATCTAAGGTGATGAGTTTTTTGGCGTATCCCATTAAAAATAATTTCACTATGTGTAACTATATTACATGCCATGTAATTCCACAACCTACTATTTTAAATTATGTAGTGCAGTTGATTTTTCCATTCACCTGTATGTAACTTCTTTCTCTCGGCCCTTGGGCTCCTTCCATGAAATTTTGGAATGCCTCCCTCTATTTCAGACGTATGTTTGTGCAATTGATCTTAGGGTAGGTGGTTCTTCTTTGGTTTCCCCCTTCTCTCCCTTTGATATCCAACCATTGTGGTGTAATCACTTGACAGTGTGCATTGCTGGTTTTGATTTTGATCAGTTTTGATCTAGGATCCCTCTTGCGATCATCCGTATAATGACCCTATAATTTTACACATTTCATTACTTGATTTTGGGCATATTAAAACATCATATTACAAGCCAAGTATCATAAAGTCTAATGTCTTAGAATACTAGGTACATAAAACTGAAAACATGGGACTAAATAAAACATTTATTTATTTAATATTAATAAAGGGATCCTAACTTCCATTGTTTTCATACATCTTCATAGGATAACATGGGGATAACATGAACAAAGGGATGATCTAAAAAAACCATTAAGGGAATAAATATAAGAATAAAGCTTTAGAACATGGGTTAGAAGGCATAACATAATGATATAAAAAGTCATAGAACATATAGAATCATAACATATAAACATGGGATTATATAAAAATGAATTCATAGTAATGTGGAAGCAATATAAAGAATAAATTTAGCATGATTAAAGTCTTGTTGCATATAGAAGAGCAGAAGTCAAGGTTATCCACCAAGACCGTTGCACATGGTAGCACGAGTCATGGCTAACCGCCAAGAGCGTTGCACATAACGTCTCATGAGACTCAAATTTACCTAATGCATTGAAGCACTATCTGGGTGCACCCATATTAACATGTTCATGAATATGTTTTCCACATAATGAATCATACATAATCAATCATACATAAACATAAGGGTACCCCTAGAAAGAAATGGGTATCATAATCATGTCATAAAGCATAATGAATGGGCATATTATACAAGTGTCCATGAAAGAAAGTAATTAAAACATACATGGAAATTAAAAGGTTAAAGTAAGAATATATCATGGTAAGTTATGTCAAACATAAGTGACAACATGTAAGAAGATTATTTAATAAATTTTATCATCAAAATATTTTAGTGCGGTTTTAAGGAAAATACAAACAAGCATTTAAAATAGTAAAGGGAATAATATTTAATATAAATATAGAAGTGAAAAAATAATATTTTCATAATAAAAATACTTATTTTATAAAAACAATGGTGTATTAAAACATATGATATATTTCACATGAAATTGGTTAAGAATTCGGCAAGTTCCCTTAAATAGATTTTGCTTATCGGGAAGTATTGAGGAGGGAACCACTTAAAAACATATATATACCCAAAAGAGAATCATTAATGGACCTTGATACATGATTTTTGAGAATATACACATAATTTAGAAGTGGTACATGAGAAGAGATAACTTCATTTGGGCAAAGAGAATGATAGAGCAACCTAAAGGAATAAAAGAGGTTCGGGTAGAATCCCTTACCTTAAGTCTGATAGTGTCCTTCACTTGATCTTAATATACTGGATAACCAAATTAAATTCATTAATTAATATGTAAATAACCTATTTTTTATGTAATTGATTTATTAGAACCTTATTAAGTTCATTCATGACCTTTTTGATGAGTTAAGAGGTTCAATTTCATTATTTGTTTTATTGGTTTTCATGATTGGTTTACTTATATACATGTAAGGATAAACATGTAAGATGAGAATGGTTATATAGAATTTAAGTTTTATTTTATAAGTAAAAATCAAGAATATTACATGGTTATAAAATTCATTTTTTTATTTGGAGTAAATAAGAATCATTATATAAAACATTAATGATAACTATTTTAGTTATTTGGCAGTTTTTTATCACATCGAACACATTTTTCTTTATAAATTAATATCATGTGTAAAAAAGATTCCATAACCTTAAATTAGAAATAATAAATATATTATAGTCTGGTTCAACCATAAAAATGGTTTCATGACTATAATTGAATACAGTAAAATAAATTGAAAACTCATCGTCCTTGAATGTGATAAGTTAACACATCTCGGGTGGTGTTTTCATTTCTAGTATAAAAGGAGGGGAAAGGAGAGACGATAATGAATTATTACATTATCATAACAACATTAAATTACATGTAAGGTACTAGAGTTATCATAAAATTTGGATGAAAGGAGTTTAGGAAAGAAAAATAAAAGAATAAAACTTGAAAGAAAATAAAAGAAATGAAAAGAGGAATTTACCTCTTGAATATATCTTTCTTGAGAACCTCTTTAAGGGAGAGGATTTGGTCTTTTGAAGAGAACAAGGGATGATAGAATTTGGAGAGGGTATTAGGGATGTATTTTATTATAATTTTTACTAGGCACAAGGCTTGATAGGAGTGAAGAGAATAGGGGTTGAGGGTGGTTTTTATAGTGGAGGAGAGGAGGGTTTTCTCAATATTTTATTAAATATTTTATTATTTTACTCAAGAAACGAAATAGTATTGATTCTTGTGACAAAAAACAGTAATATGTGCATGTGAATTTTATCCCAATGTGCTTACATCATCCATGACTCAATAAATAGTTTATTTAACATATAATAAATATATGCAACAAATTACAGTTTTTATTATTCACCAAAAATTCAAGTATTTCAAAAAAATCCCAAAAATTCACCCTAACCATTTTTTGACATGTAGAATTCAAAAAGGAACTCAATTTTTATGAAAATGGTTTCATAAATATATGAAATTTAATTTTTAATTAAAATCATAATTTACTTGAAAAATACAGATTTAAAAATTAAAAGTTATTTTCGGACACTTTGAAAAATTAATTAAGTTCTCTTAAAATTATCATATAATCATAATTCATCAAAATACTTATTTATTAATACCTTTTAAGAAAATAGTTTTTTAAAATTATTAAATTAATCATAAAATTATAATAAACTATACATGACTCACAAAAATACCAACACTATAATTATATCATATTGTCACTTATAATATGTTAAAATTTTATTTATACTTTCATTGGTAAGGTTAATTATTCACTTGGATGATTTACTATTCATAAGGGTCAGTTACTATTCACAAAAATTAAGTTTTTCATATTAGAATCCAAACATCTTACTGATTGCAACTGTGTATGTCAGATTTTCAAAATTCAAATCACAGTAGTGACAATATTATGTTTAAAGGTCACATAGTACTTAGTAGTTCATTATGTTGTGAGTTTATGTGATTATAATATATAACATGATTATAAGAAGGGAATTTCCATTGACAAAACATTGGGTAGTTACATTCTTCCCTAATTATGAAATTTCTCCCTCAAAATTTTATTTTACATTCTAAGTTGTAAATACGTGCGAGTACTTTTCCTTCATTGCCTCCTTCAGTTCCCATGTTGCATCTTTGTACTTATGGTTCAACCATAATAGTTTGACCAAATGAGTAGTCTTGTTACAAAGACATTTATCTCTATGATCCAATATATTCACTGGATTCTCCTCATAAGAAAGATCATTCTCTAATTTTACCACCTCTAAAGATAGTACATGTGAAAGATTTGGTATGTACTTCCTTAAGAGGGATACATGGAAGAAATCATGTACTTTAGACATGGTAGGTGGAACTGCTAGTTGATAGGCCACAACTCCAACATGATCAAGAATCTTATAGGGGTTTATATACCTAGGACTTAGCTTTCCTTTCTTCCTAAATCTCATAACCTTATCCTATGGAGATATGTTGAGGAAAACCATGTCTCCAACTTTAAACTCAAGGTCTCATTGATGATTATCTGCATAACTCTTTTTTCGACTTTGGGATTCCTTGATGTGTTGCTGAATGGTTTTCAGCTTCTCCACCATTTCTTTGACCATTTCAGGTCCTAACAGTTTATGCGCACTAACTTCATCCCAGCATGATGGTGTTTTGCACCTTTTCCTATAAAGGGCATCATATGATTCCATTCAGATGTTGGAGTGGAAACTGTTGTTGTAGGAGAATTCGATCAGTGGAATATATTGGTCCCATCCTCCTTTGAAGTCCATAGACCATGCTCTCAACATGTCTTCCAGTGTCTGAATAGTTTTCTCAGATTGGTCATCAGTTTGAGGATGATAGGTCATACTGAAGTCCAACTTAGTGCTTAGAGCATGCTGAATACTTTTAAAGAACTTCGAGGTGAATCTCAAATCTCTATCAGATACTGTTAGGTCCACTAGGATGAATACCTTGAGAGGGGGGGGTGAATCAGGGTATGACTAATTAAAAATTAATGCCCGTTATGATCTTGTTTCACTGTTAAGCAAAACACTCTTCTCTCTCTTTCCTTCTACACAATATAAACAGAAAGTAAAGCAAGCGCAGGACACATCAATTTTACTTGGTTCACCGCTAAGAGCTACGTCCAAGGAGCATACGCCGACAAGTTTCCGGTCGTACCAAATTCCACTAATCTTCACTAGCTGTGGATTACAAGGTTCGGGCTAGATCACTTCTATACCCAGGCTCACTGCCTTTACAAATTTAGGGTCAGCTCACTGCTTTCCCAAGGGTCACTCCTTATCTCTCTCTCTCTGGATCACTGCCGGTGGAGAGGATCACCTTCTTCCTCTTCCTAAGCTCACTGCTCTTGGAAGGAATCCACTCACAGTTTATAGACCTGTAGGTCTCTTCATTTTCATGAATGGATGCATCTTTCTCTGTGTGTAAATGCTCTGTTGAAGTACAACTTTCACCCGAAGATGAATATCTCTTTGCACCGAAGGTATCGGGCAAAATTCCAGCTTCCACGCAGTCCGAAAAACATTGCTGGAACAAACCTTACTTGGCACGCAAGTCTACCTCGATGCGTAAGTATCGGCGCGCAAGTCACAGCGGGCGCGCAAGTCCTCCTCTGACACTTGCGCGACAAAAGCTTCCTCAACTCCAAACTTGCATGACTCACTTCCTTTTACGCCCAAACCAATATTTGCGCGCAACTCCACACTAGCGTGCAAGTTCTAACACCGGCGCACAACTTCTACTACTGGCGCGCAACTCCACCTGCGCGACCCACACTCACCACTTGCGCGACCACCACACCTGCGCGACGGGAGCTCTGATTTCTCAAATAGTTGAACTCCAGTAGAAAAAGAGGAGGGGTGGTCAAGTATTTATAGGCAAACTGACCACCCTGCGCGACGGCGCGCAAGTCACCTGCACGACCCAGTCTTGGCGCGCAAGTCTTCTGTCCTTTTGGACACTTGCGCGACCAACTCCCAAACTTGTGCGAACCTACTTCCTTTGCCATATTTTGATCTTCTGATCTTGAAAAACATATGGCGTGCAAGTTTCTTATTCTCCAAGTCCTCGGCGCGCAAGTCCTTTTTCCAAAAACACTTTTCTTCATTTGCCGATTTTCAGGCCCTAAAATTTGGCAAACACTGGAAAACAGCGCCACCTTGTATCTGTTCTTTTGAACCACCTCCAGATCATCCATTCCTTTTATCGACGTTCTTGAATCAAACATGGATCGTTGACCTCAGCTCTTGAACTCGACATTCCACCATGAAATCCTCTTTGTCAACAAATTTGTATGTCATTGTTTTGCTTTGTCAACAATCACTACTCAGATGTCCACTTTGTCAACAAACACAATCACCTCAAAAAAATGCTTCAATGATACCTTGAGGGATTTTTGCCCAACAGATACAATAGATAGTGGTACTCCATGTAGCATTTCCACCTCTTTGATATATATCTGTGTAAGTTGATCTAATGATAATTCCTCTCGAATTGTGATAAAGTGAGTTGTCTTTGTAAGATGATACACAATGACCCATATAGAATTATTTCCTATGGATGTACTTGTAAGTCTAGTTACAAAGTCTATAGTGATTTTGTAACACCCCAAGCTTCCACGGTATGTTTTCCTTTGAATAATGCAGTAGCTTGCGTTGTAAGCAACTTGGAGTGTTAACACACCACGACCAATCAAACCAGCATTATGAATAGTAATACCCACTTTTTAAAATTTTATAAATTTTATTTTTCAAAATGGACTTCATTTTTAGATTCAGAATATCAAAATTAGTTTAGGGTGAATTTTTTGTATTTTTTCTGAAAACTTTCAATTTTTGATGAATAGTGAAAAAACATTGTGTTATTGTTTAAAACCAACTTTTTATTTAAGTAATTAGTTATTTTATTTTAATTTATTTTAGGTAAAAATAGATACATAATACCTATATATGTTCAATGTAATTCATTTGAGTCATTTTATAATAAGCTTAGATATATAAAATTTTATTGAATTTTTACCGCCTTTTACCCACCTCCTAGGAGCATTTACAAATTTGCATAAAACTTAATTTTACTACTTCTATGAGTTTAATTTCAAAAATTCATGAGACGCACTAAATATCAGTAAGTAAAATTTGGTTCAATAAGATGAAAATATTTTTTGGTGAATAGTAACTTTTGACTTTTATTTACCACGGTTAAAAGTAAATAGGGTAATTAAGGGTAAAAATGATATCATAATTACCCTAACACATATCCGAATTCTATTGGATAAGTATAATTCGAATAAAAAAAACCTTAGGAATAAAATATGATCCTCTATGGTCCTCTTGGATTAGATTAGGACATTTATTATTATTTTATTTAAAGAAGAGTTAAAAGGGTTAAATTCAAAGTTTAATAACTAAACCGTTTTTAATATAGGGTTACACATGATTTAAATTACACTATAAATATTTATTATAAATATAAAAAGATTTCCTACATAATGGTATTTTATTTATAATTTTTAGACATTAAATAATTTAATTTATTTATGACAGAATGATGATGCAGTAATTACCTTATTAATGAAATATTAAAATAATTGATATTATAAATATCCAAATAAATGTAAATTTAGACTTCTGATGAATTTAACTAATTTTATAGGTTAATATGACATGTTAGGGTCGGTTAAATAAATTTTATTCTAAGTGATAAAGTTTTTATTGCTTTCTAAAATATCAAATACTAAATAGTGTCAAAATTGACATAATTGAGTTTTAAAAAATACTATATTATTAATTGATATAATATTTATAAAAATCTAAGGTTTGTCCAAAGGACTTATATAAGGTTATATATATTAATAATTAACCACTTGGGGTTCGATTGGCTTGTTATGGTATGTTTATTAACCATATAATATAAAAATACAAAGAGACATGGTAAGTGTCAAACTATTTAACTAAGAGTTAAATATAAAAGATAAGGTTAATATGGTAACCTAAACCTGTCTAAAACCTATTGGTTGGGAGTTTTTCAACCCATACCCACCTTATCCTCGAAATAAATCATTTTGGAGATATTAGAAACTGAAATTGATTTTATTATAAAATAATATTTCAATATTTTCCAAAGGAGCCCCTCACCTCTCTTATAAAAGGGCACTTCCCCTTCTCTCAAAATCACACCTCCAAAGAAATTTGGATCGGCCAAACCCTACCCAAATATCCTCCTAATTTTCCTCACTTTAATCTAGAGACCTTATTTTTATCATAAATCCAACCTAAGGATCCCTTTTGATCAAATCAAAAGGAAGAACCTGAAGAAGAGGTAAATATTTCATCACCTCTTTCAAGTTCTTTTTCTTCTTCCACATCCTCTTTCTTTGTTGTTTCCATTCTAAAATAATAAATCTGGTATCTTCTATATAATTTTATTTTATTATAAAAATGGTACAACCATATTCATTATTCTATCCATCATATGAATGAAAAAGTCACTATACGTGTGTACGTACGACTTACCGTCTCCACGTTGTAGTGTAGTTTGTTATTCAAACACTTAATTAATTGTATGGGTATAATAATGAGTATAACTAATGTAAATAAAAAATAAAACATGTTAATTGTTCTTTATATATGATATATCATCCAATTACATATGATTTCACCATCAATATAATGATATTGTCGCTCGTACATACGTGCGGATTACCGTCTCCACGAACGCGATGAGATTAATTCCCCATCATAATCATTCAAGAATAATTTTTATGAACATAATATCATTCTTTATATGAATAAAATACATCCTATCCATAAAAAACATGTCTTACGAAACCGATCATATAAAGGAAAATGGATCAGTTAACACTCGAAATGATGATACTACTAAAATATTACTAACAAAGCAATATTAGAGGATCATATATGATAACATATTTATGTATATAGTTATTGTATAATTTAATAACAATTATTTAACTATTATATAGGAGTTTAACATACCCTCGACCAAGGAAAAGTACAAGGTAAGGGTTAATTTCACAATCTCTTTATTATCCGAGGTTGTTTTTATGTAAGTATCTACTAGGACCTCTTTATCATCCACATACATGTTTTTTATAAATGTACTTCAAAAACAAATTACTATTTACTAGAATATGGGTTAAATTTATTTATACCCTTGTTTTTATTTTTATAAAATGGTTTGAAAGGAATATTTCCATCGTTTTCCAAACAAGGTACTTTATGACCTTTTCGACAAAATTAAGGTAAGAATGTTTTTTAACTTATATGGAGGGTGCATATATTTTCTACCATTATAACATCATCAAATATTCCCTTACAATCTTATAAGAATATTTTCAAAATAACTGTTTTCTTTTATAATTATGTGACTCTTAAATGATTTCAAAATAGAAAGATATATTTCTCTCAAATAGTTTTGATTTCACCTATGTTAGTATCCTTTGATAAATTTTACACTTGTTTGAAGTTGACTTATTATATTCCATATTTTATTTAAGGTTTTGTGATATTTTTGACTATGGATGTGTTATTTTTATACCAATCATGGTTTATGTTTAAATTATTGACATTTTGTATGATATTTTTAATATGAATGTTTATGTTATGTTTCAACCATTTCATATGAGGAATTCATTGGACTTAGTAAGTGATGGGTTGAGCCCACTATAGCTCATCGACACATTGGTAGGTCTCATTAGACAAACTAGTGTCTTGGGACAAGGCCTTGAAAAAATATTATTTGTAGTTTTGGCACAAGGCCTTGACTATGTGGTTATGAAGTATGGCATTATGCATTCCATCATTATGAAAGTGGTTATTGATATTGCATGTGATTATTCGAATAGTAGAATATCCATATGAATAATTAAATGGTATTATTTGATTTTATCTTTTCCATATTATTCTGAAGTTTAATTTTAAAAGGATTTTGATTTAGTCTTATACATTGCCTTAAATGTTTATGCTTATTTATGAAAGTTTCTTCTATATTGTTATCCTTACTGAGCATCTGAGATCACCCCTTTCTATGTTTTATTCTTCCTAGGATATGAAGAAGTATTTTATAGTTGACCCATAGGGATAGGATAAGGATATAAGTGTGTTCCAAAGGGGACAAAATGTCGTTGATGTTTTTATTTCATGAGGTAATGTAAAACTTATGAATGTATCTAGTACATCCAAGGCTATTAAATTGATCGTTCTTTTAGGACATGATTCCTTGTATCATGCCAATGTTATGTAATAATTCACCGACTCTGGGTAACTGTGGTCGGGGCATTACAGTTGGTATCAGAGGAAGTTTATTACAAACCTTGGAAACTAGATTTAGAAAAACTCGGATTATAGAACACTACCTTAATATAGACTTTGAGGATTAGTATATAATAACTTCCTAGGATTTTGGTACTGTAGATATTTTGTGAGTTTTCCAATCAATACATCCCTGTCTAGATATGAGTAGGTAGAGGAAACTCTGGCACAGATGTACCTAGGGGTAAAACTTGAAAACACTTCTTTGAGCTAGACTTGAATGGGAACTGATGCACAACAACTGGCCTTGTTGCACTCTTGGTTACGACACTCCCGGGGGATATGCTTAGGATAATTATAATTTTCTTTACAAACCATTATGAAGGTTTTATGAATATATACTTCCTCAAATAAAACATTTTTATGATTATGGATTATATCCATAAACTGTTCAATTTATTTTAACTATTTTACAAGTTTGGAATTATGTATTGAGATTCATAAACTAATCTAGTGTATGCCATTGTTTATAAATGGAACATAGTGGATGGAATGGGAACCATATCAACCCATGTAATCCATGTAGTTATTTCCCTCCTAATCATGATAATTATTGTGTTACTGGTGATGCAACTAGTGTTGATCATCTTATCACCATATTGGGACAACTCACTCAGGTTATGAATAATAGCCTTACCCGTATGGAGCACCCTGATCCACAACACTGAGAATCAATGTTAGGCCGCTTCATGAGGAATCAACCACCAATGTTCAATGGGAGTACAAATCCATTAGTATCTAAGAAATGGATAAGTTCCTTAGATAAAATATTTCATGCTTTGGGGAGTAGCGAAAGAGAAAAAGTTATCATGGCAGTTTATCGCCTCATGGGAGATGCAGATCAATGGTGGTCATTAATCCAAAAAAAAGTAAGATAAAGAAGTATCGAACATGGAATGGAGGGAGTTCAAATAGATTTTCTTAGAAAAATACTTTCCTCATGACCATCGAGTAGATATGGAAAGACAATTTCGAAGTCTGAGGCAAAAGGAGGATGAGAATGTCGCAAAGTATGAGGCTAACTTTACAAGGTTATCAAGGCATGCAGCAGATTATATACGTAACCCAAGGAGTAATATTAATCAATTCTTTTATGGGTTAAAACTATTTCTCTATCGAACATTAGTCTCACAATCCTTCTCATCATATGAATATATTTTCTCATGTGCTATCAAGACAGAAAAGGAATTCTCTAAGTCTTATGACTTTAAATCAAATCAATAGAAAAATAGATCTGTTAAACACTCTAGAAATGTAAATAAGGGGAATAATGGAAAAGTTGAATATCTATCATGTGGAAAATGTGGGAAGAAACACCCCAGTACTTTCCTGAAGGGAATGAGAGTATGTTACAAGTGTGGTGAAAAAGGCCACCAATCTCGTGATTGCAAGGGGAAGAAAGAGGTTGTTAATGTTGAATGATACAATTATAAAGAAAAGGGGCATTATGCAAATGAATGTCCAAAGCACCAAGGGAACTTACCTCAGAAAAGGACAAGGGAGAAAGGCCAAGTTTATGTGATCAATACTATTGAGGTTGAAGCTCTGAAAGATGTGGTGGTAGGTAATTTAATAGTTTCCTCAAGTTTAGCCAATGCTTTATTAGATTTTAAATCATCACATTGTTTCATATCTTCCCAGATTGCTAAGAAAATTAGATATTTTCAATTTGACTTAACAAGGGAGTTGTCAGTCAAAACTCCTAAAGGAAGTATCATCACAACAATTTTTTGTGAATCAGTTCCCATTAGGGCATATAAATGTTCTTTATCTGCTGATCTCATCATCATACCCATGATTGAATTTTATATAATCCTATATATGGATTGGATTTCAGACCATGATGTGAAAATTTATTGTAAGAAGAAGGAGGTTACAATTTTCGATGATGATAAGGAGTACCTTATCTTTAGACCAGAAACATTACCACATGATTCTTATCTAGATCCACCCCTAGTAGCTCTACTAAATTCAATTATTGGAGAGGAATATAATAAAATAACTATGGGAGAGGAAAAGAATGTTCAAATAGAGGATGTACCTATTTTGCAAGAATATGTTGATGTGTTTCCAGAGGATTACCTGGACATACTCTAGAGAAAGAAATTGAGTCTTCCATTGATTTAATTCCTGGTTCAAGGCCCATATCGAACACCCCTTATAGAATGGAAACTGTATAATTAGTGTAACTAAAGAAACAACTAGAGTAATTGAGAAATAAGGGATTTATTCACCCTAGTGTTTCTCCATGGGGATCCCCTGTTCTTTTTGTTAAGAATAAAGATGGATCTATGAGGTTGTGCATTGACTACAGGGATATCAATTCTATAACAATAAAAAACAAGTATCCCCTACCTCACATTGATGATTTATTCGACCAACTTCATGGAGTACCCCTATTGATTTTTTTATCATGAACCCCATTTTACATCAAGATTCTGGAAAAGTTTTCAGAAAGCCTGGGATACTGAACTTCATTTGAGCACTGCCTACCACCCTCAAACCGATGGACAATCAGAACGTACTATTCAAACCTTATAAGACATGTTGAAATCTTGCTCACTTGACTTTCAAGGTATATGGGATCAAAATTTACCTCTAGTAGAATTTTCCTATAATAATATCTTACATTCAAGTATTCATATGGCACCATATGAAGCGTTATATAGAAAGAGATTTTGCACACCAACTTTTTAGGATGATGTTGGTGAAAGAAAACTCATAGGCCCAAAACTTGTTGAGGAAATGATGGAAAAGGTTAAGGTTATCCAAACCAACATCAAAGAAGCTCAACGTAGGCAGAAGAGTTATGTCGATAACCGAAGGAAGGATTTAGAATTTCAGGTAGGAGATCATGTTTTCTTGAAGGTATCTCCATGTACGGGAGTTATATGATTCTGTAAGAAGGGTAAATTAAGTCCCAAGTACATCAGACCTTTCAAAATTCTAGAACAAATTGGGGTTGTAGCTTACCATTTGGAAATGTCTCCAAGTCTCTCCAAAGCTCATGATTTGTTCCATGTATCACTATTGAGAAAATACATTCCTGACCCAACACATGTACTCACCTATGAGGAAATTGAACTGGAACCTGGTCTGTCTTATTGTGAAGAGCCTGTCAAAATTCTTGATACAAGAGAACAAGTGCTGAGAAACTGGACGACTCGTCTGGTAAAAGTTCTATAGAGAAACTATAAGATGAAAGAGGCAATGTGGGAACTCGAGGAACTTATGATGAAGAACTATATGAATCTTTTATGAAATAATATTCTTGAAATTTCAGGGATGAAATTATTTTAAGGAGTGGAGAATGTAACACCCCAAGCTTCCACGGTACGTTTCCATTTGGATAATGCAGTAGCTTGCATTGTATGCAACTTGGAGTGTTAACACACCACAACCAATCAAACTAGTTGTTATGAATAGTAATACCAAATTTTTGAAATTTTATAAATTTTATTTTTCAAAATGGACTTCATTTTTGGATTTGTAATATAAAAATTAGCTTAGGGTGAATTTTTGGTATTTTTTCTGAAAACTTTCAATTTGTGATGAATAGTGAAAAAACACTGCGTTATTGTTTATAACCGACTTTTTATTTAAGTAATTTGTTATTTTATTTTAATTTATTTTAGGTAAAAATATATACATAAAACCTATATATGTTCAATGTAATTCATTTGAGTCATTTTATAATAAGCATAGATATATAAAATTTTATTGAACTTTTTACCGTCTTTTACCCACCTCCTATGAGCATTTGCAAATTTGTATAAAACATAATTTTACCACTTCTGTGAGTTGAATTTCAAAAATTTTAGAGACATGGTTAATATAATTATGTAAAATTTTGTTCAATAAGATGAAAATAATTTTTGGTGAATAGTAACTTTTGACTTTTATTTACCACAGTTAAAAGTAAATAGGTTAATTAAGGGTAAAAATGATATCATAATTACCCTAAAACATGTCCTAATTCTATTGGATAAGTATAATTCTACCAAAAACAAACTTAGGAATAAAATATTGTCCTCTTTGGTCCACTTGGATTAGATTAGGACATTTATTATTATTTTATTTAAAGAAGAGTTAAAAGAGTTAAATTCAAAGTTTAATAACTAAACCATTTTTAATATAGGGTTACACACAATATAAATTAGACTATAAATATTCATTAGAAAGGTAAAAATATTTCCTAAATAATGGTATTTTATTTATAATTTTTAGACATTAAATAATTTAATTTATTTATGACACAATGATGATGCAGTAATTACCTTAATAATGAAATATTAAAATAATTGATATTATAAATATCCAAATAAATGTAAATTGAGACTTATGATTAATTAAACTAATTTTATAGTTTAATATGACATGTTAGGGTTGGTTAAATAAATTTTATTCGAAGTGATAAAGTTTTTATGGCTTTCAAAAAAATCAAATACTAAATAGTGTCAAAATTGACATAATTGAGTTTTAAAAAAAATACTATATTATTAATTGATTTGATATTCCTAAAAATATAAGGTTCAGAAAAAGAACTTATATAAGGTTACATATATTAATAATTAACCACTTGGGGTTCTCTTGTCTTGTTATAGTAAGTTTATTAACCATATAATATAAAAATACAAGGAGACGTGGTAAATGTCAAACTATTTAACTAAGAGTTAAATCTAAAATATAAGGTTAATATGATAACATAAACCTATCTAAAACCTATTTGTTAAGATTTTTTCGACCCATACCCACCATATCCACGAAATAAATCATTTTGGAGCCATTTTAAACTGAAAATTATTTTATTATAAAATAATATTTCAATCTTTTCCTAAGGTTCCCCTCACCTCTCTTATAAAAGGGCACTTCCCCTTCTCTCAAAATCACACCTCCAAAGCCATTTGGCTCAGCCAACCCCTGCCCAAATATCCTCCCAATTTCCCTCAATTCAACCTAGAGGCAAGTTTTTTATCATAAATCCAACCTAAGGAGCCCTTTTGATCAAATCCAAAGGAAGAACCTGAAGAAGAGGTAAATATTTCATCACCTCTTTTAAGTTCTTTTTCTTCTTCCACTTCCTCCTTATTTGTTGTTTCCATTATAAAATAAAAAATCTAGTATATTATATATACTATTATGATATTATAAAAATGGTACAACCATATTCATTATTCTATCCATCATATGAATGACAAAGTCACCATACCTGTGTACGTACGACTTACCGTCTCCATGTTGTGGTGTAGTTTGTTATCCAAACACTTAATTATTTAGATGGGTATAATAATGAGTATAACTAATGTAAATAATAAATATAACATGTTAATAATTCTTTATATGTGATATAACATCCAATTACATACGATTTCACCATCAATATAATGATATTGTCGCTCATGCGTACGTACAGATTACTGTCTCCACTAACGCGATGAGATTCATTCCACATCATAATAATTCAAGAATAATTTTCATTTTATGATTAAAAATAATGTTTATTAACATAATATAATTCTTTATATTAATAAAATACATCCTATCCATAACAAACATGGCTTACGTAAACGATCATATAAAGGAAAACGGATCATTTAACACCCGAAATGATGATACTACTAAAATATTATTAACAAAGCAATATTAGAGGATCATATATGATATAATATTTATGTATATAGTTATTATATAATTTAATAACAATGATTTAACTATTATATAGTAGGTTAACTTACCCTCAACCAATGAAAAGTACAAGGTAAAGGTTAATTTCACAATCTCATTATTATCCGAGGTTGTTTTTACGTAAGTATGTATTGGGACCTCTTTATCATCCACATCCATGTTTCTTAAAAATGTATTTCAAAAAAAATTTACTATTTACTTGAATGTGGGTTAAATTTATTTATACCCTTGTTTTAATTTTTATAAAATGGTTTGAAAGGAATCTTTCCATCATTTTCCAAACAAGGTACTTTATGACCATTTTAACAAAATTAAGGTAAGAATGTTTTTTAACTTATAAGGCGTGTGCGGCTATTTTCCTCCGTTATAACATCATCAAATCTCCCCTTACAAGATTATTAGAATATTTTCAAAATAAATGTTTTCTTTTATAATTATGTGACTCTTAAATGATTTCAAAATAGAAAGAGATATTTCTCTCAAATAGTTTTGATTTCACCTATGTCAACACCCTTTGATAAATTTTATACTTGTTTGAAGTTGATTTATTATATTCCATATTATATTTAAGGTTTTTTTATATGTTTTACTATGGATGTGTTATTTTTATACCATTCATGGTTTATGGTTAAAGTATTGACATTTCGTATGATAGTTTTAATACGAATGTTTATGTTATGTTTCAGCCTTTTCATATGAGGAATGCATTGGACTTAGTAAGTGACGGGTGGAGCCCACTATAGCTACTCAATGCATCAGTAGGTCTCATGAGAAAAACTAGTGTCTTAGCACAAGGCCTTGACAAAATCTTATTTGTAGTCTTGGCACAAGGCCTTGACTATGTGGTTATGAAGTCTGGCATTATACATTCCATCATTATGAAAGTGTCTATTGATATTGCATGTGATTATTTGACTAGTAAAATATCCATGTGAATAATTAAATGGAATTATTTGATTTTATATTTTCCATATTATGCCGATGTTTATGTTTAAAAGGCTTTTGTTTTAGTCTTATACATTTCCTAAAATGTTTATGATTATTTATGAAAGTTTTAGCTATATTGTTATCCTTACTGAGCATATGAGCTCACCCCGTTCTATGTTTTATTTTTCCCAAGATGTGAAGAAGTATTTTATAGTTGACCTGCAGGGATAGGATAAGGATATAAGTGTGTTCAAAATGGGAAAAAATGTTGTTGATGTTTTTATTTCATGATGTAATGTAAAACTTATGAATGTATCTAGTACATCCAAGGCTACTAAACTGGTCGGTCTTTTGGGATGTGATTCCTTGTATCATGACAATGTTATGTAATAATGCACTTACTCTGGGTAACTGGGGTCGGGGTGTTATAGATTTTCTCCCACTTTCATGTTGGTATGGGTAGTGGTTGCATCATCCGCTTAGACTTTTTTCTTTCAGCCTTCACTTGCTGACATACTTGGAACTTTGATGTATACTTAATAATCTCCTTCTTAATATTGTCCCACAAAAAGTTCTCTCAGAGAACTCAACACATATTTGTTCTCATTGGGTGAATAGAGAAGTTTTAGCTATGTGTTCCATTCAAACTCTCATTATTTATCTCTGGATCATATGGTACATATAATCATGACCCAAATCTTACAACTCCTTCCTCATAAATCTTAAACTCAGAGGATTTCCCATTTCTAATAGCTTCCACCTTTTCATAATTTCCACATCATGTCTTTGAGCATACTTTATTTTCTCTATGAGGGATGGTTGATAAACCATTTGAGAAAGGATTGATTATGTTCCTCCCTTAATGATTTCCATGTCCATCCTCTGCAAATATAAGAATATTGGATCCTTCTCAACTCTCATAATTGATAAAGATGTAAGATCCTTTCTACTTAGATCATCCTCCACCTTATTTTATTTACTAGGATGGTAGTGGATTGAGAATTCATAATCCTTGATGAGCTCTAACCATCTTCATTGGTTCATATTAAGCTCTTTCCATGTGAATATATATTTGAGACTCTTGTGATCAAAATATATCTCACACTTCTCCCTATAGAGATAATGCCGCTATATTTTAAACACAAAGATCACAACCAAAAACTCCAGATCATGTGTGTGATAGTTTTGCTCAGGTATTTTCAGTTACCTTGAGACATAGGCTATCACTTTATCATTTTTAATAAGTACACAACCTAAGCCTTTCTTTGAAACATCGTTGTACACCACAAATAGTTCTACACTTGTTGGGAGTGTGAGTATTGGTGTAGTAATAAGCATATTTTTGATCTCCTTAAAGATTTCCTCACATTATTTAGTATAGAAGAACTTAAATCTCTTTCATGTCATCTTGGTCATTGGGTTTTACAATCATGAGAAGTTCCTCAAAAATCATCAATAATACCAGGCTAGACCAAGGAATCTATGGATCTCTATTACAGATGTTGAACTAGGCCACTCTTCAATTGACTTTTTCTTTGAAGGGTCCATATATATTCCTTTAATAGTGATAAAATTCCCCAATAATGATACTTACTCAATCCATAACTCATATTTACTTTAATTTGAATAAAGTTTCTCCCTTATCAAAGTCATCAGCATAGTATTCAAATGCTCCTCATGTTCCTCCTTGATTTTGGAGTAAATTAGAATATCATCAATAAAGACTAACACAAATTTTTCAATATAACATATAAAGAATCTATTCATTAAATCCATGAATATTTATGGATAATTAATGAGTCATAAGGGAATCACTATGAACTCATAGTGTTCATACCTCATTTGAAAGGCAGTTTTGGGAATATCTCTCTTCCTCACCTTTAATTGGTGATATCCCGACTAAAGGTCCACCTTAGAGAAATAACTGGCCCCACTTAGCTAATTAAACAAGTCATCTATCTGAGGTAGGGGATACTTGTTCTTTATCATGATTTTATTGAGCTCATTAAAATCAATGTAGAGGCGCATTGACCCATCCTTCTTCTTAACAAATAAGACTTGTGCACCACATGGTGAAGCACTTGGGTGTATAAAACCCTTCTCTAGATTCTCTTGTAACTCGTTCTTCAACTCTTACAGCTCAATGATGGACATTATATAAGGAGTATTTGATATAGGTAGGGATCCAATAATAATTTCAATTGAGAACTCAACCTCTTGATTAAGAGGAAAACTAGATAATTATTCAAGGAATACATCAGTGTAATCCCTCACAACGGGCATGTATTTGAGTAGTATTATCTCCTTAGTCTCAATAATTTGAGCTAGAAATAATTACTTATAAGGTAGTAATATCCACACTTGAGATAATGATTCTAAAGAAGATTCATCTTCCTCCTTACAATTATAAAGAATCGGAGGATGCTTCAAGATGTGAAGAGTGGTCTCCCTTTCCTGACAGTTGATGTTGGCTTTGTATAAATATAGTCAATCCATGACCAAGATAAAATCGAACTCCACTAAAGGAAGTATGAAAAGATTTGATGGTAGGTTCAGTCCACAAACTTTAACCGAGGAGTATTTA
Source organism: Viscum album (assembly GCA_963277665.1). Taxonomy (NCBI): domain Eukaryota; kingdom Viridiplantae; phylum Streptophyta; class Magnoliopsida; order Santalales; family Viscaceae; genus Viscum; species Viscum album. The sequence continues at coordinate 28,839,009 of OY728128.1, read as the reverse complement.
TATACATTGGATGCAATAATTTCCCCATTTTCTGTTCTCACAGATAACTCAATCTCCAAATTTTGAGGTGGTGTTTGAATTTTTCTACTAAACTTGAAAGATATGAAATAATGTTTAGAAATAGAATCAAATAGTATGTTCACTATTCTTTAATGAATAACTATCATACCTGTCACCACAATGTTGTCTGGATCCACCTCAGTAGTAGTGATAGCATAATCCCTTCCTTGTTTCCTTGGTGGTTGTTGTTCATTTCCTCCGACAACCCTTAGCTTGGGAAAAGTATTCGCATAATGATCATGCTCCTTGCAGTTGTAACACTACACTACAGGTAGAGAATTAATCTGAACCTTACTTTATTCTTCCACATTAGTGGATTTCTTCATATCCCTTTAGTAGTGCTTTGCTAGATGTCCCATCATTCCACATTTGAAGTGATTCCTGGTTACCTTTAGAATGTTCCCAGGATTATTCTTCCCACAATTTTGACACATGGGATGTTTGATCTTCTTTCCATCATGGGATTTATTTTCAGAACCACCCATATTAGACTCAATTTTCTACTTTTTTTCATCGGGCCCATGATACCATTGAGAGTCTCTGATCTCTATTTAAAACTTGAGGGAACAACGGACAATATCCTCATAACTCTAGAAGTCTCAAATCTCCAACACGTTTCATATACTTGTCTTTAGTCTGCTAAATAAGAGATCCAACTTTCTTCCAGTGTTTATGAAAAGGCTGGAGGCATATCTTGGAAGCCTTGTGAAGTTCGCTTCATACGCCCCGATGGACTTATCTTCCTTCTGCGTGAGTATGAGGAACTCTCTTTCTATCTTGAGGCGGAGGGTTCGGGGAAAATATTTATTGAAAAACATTTTCTTGAATTCCTCCCAATCCATGGAATCAATTTCCTCTCAGTACTTTGTATTCTTGATTAGTGTCCACCACTAATCAGTTTCCCCATCAAAAGGATAGACCACCGGTACAACTTTCTCTTCTTCGGTGCACTAGAGGGAAAATAATATCTTTTCAATGGAGTTAATTCACTATTCCGCGAGGAGGGGATCAGAATATCCACTAAATAGGGGAGTCATTTTCCATATAAAGGATTCAAAGTAAAATCGATCTTTTTTTGGAGGAGGATGGATTTCCACATGATTCAAGTTATTATTTATAACTTGAGCTAGCTGAGCAAGTACTATCATGAAGTTTTGAGAACCCATTTCCATTATATTTGGCATATCATTAGGGAAATAATCACATTTCATATCACATTGATTGTTAGAACATGTTATTCTATTTCCCTCCATTAAATAAGAAAAATAACATACAATTAGAGGGATTTAATACTTAGCTATTAATCATAAAAATGAAACTTTAAACATAAAATATAAACTCTTAAAGAAAAAGTATATCCTAACTTGTGATTACCTAGGTTTCAATGTAGGTTATCCTTGATATGTTACTTGACATATATTCTTATGGGCTCTTTTTTCCCTTAATAATAGTTCATACTAATCTTATGAATTTTCCAAAGCATATCCCCTGGGAGTGTCAAACTAGGAGTACAGTAAGGCCCATTGTCATGCACCAGTTCCTATTCGATTATAGCTCAAAGTAGTGTTTTCGGGTTTTACCCCTAGATACATCTATGCCAGAGCCACATCCACTTGTTCATATCCAGATAGGGATGTATTTTCTTGATAAACCACTTACTCTATACTTACCAAAATTTAGGGATGTTTTCATATACTTATTCTCATCCCTAAGGTTCTTAATAAAGTGCTATATTATTGTTCTCTAAAAATAACTAGACCATCCTTTGATACCATAGAAACCCTAGCCTTTTAAACATTTCATTACATGATTTTAGGCATAGTAAAGCATCATATTATAATCCAAGGATCGTAAATTCTAGTGTCTTGGAAGACTAGGTACATAAAACTGAAAACATGGGACTAAATAAAACATTTCATTATATAATATTCATAAAGGGATCCTAAATTCCATTCTGATCCTACATCTTCATAGGATAAACTGGGGATAACATGAACAAAGGGATGAGCTAAAAATCCCAGTAATAGAATAAACATAAGAATAAAGCTTTAGAACATGGGTAAGAAGTCATAACACAATGATATAAAAAGGCATGTAACATATGGAATCATAACATATAAACATGGTATCGTATAAAAATTAATTAATAGTAGTGTGTTATAAACATAAAACATGAATTTATCATGAGTTAAGGCTCATTACACATAGAGGAGCACAAGTCAAGGTTAGCCACCAAGACTGTTTCACATGGTAGCACCAGTCAAGGATAACCGCCAAAACCGCTGAACATAATGTCTCATGAGACTAAACTTTACCCAATGTATTAGAGATCTATCTGGGCACACACATCATAACATGTTCATGACTATTTTTTCCATATAATGAATCATACAAAATCAATCATACATAAACATAAGGGTACCCATGGAAATAAATGGGTATCATAATCATGTCATAAAGCATAATGAATGGGCATATCATACAAGTTTCCATGAAATAATGGAATTAAAACATACATGGAAATTCATAAGTGAAAGTAAGAATATATCATGGTATGTTATTCCAAACATAAGTGACAACATGTAATAATAGTATTTAATAAATTTTAGCATTAAAACATTTTGGAGCGGTTTTAAAGAAAATACTAAAGAGCATTTAAAATAGAAAATGGAATAATATTTTATATAAAACCAGAAGTGAACCAATAAGTTTTTCATAATAAAAATAATGACTTTATAAAAACAATGGTGGCTTAAAATATATGATATAGTGTACATGAAATTGGGTAAGAATTTGGGAAGTTCCCTTAAATAGGTCTTGCTTATCAGGAAGTATTAAGGAGGGAACCACTTTAAAAAATGCATATCCCCAAAATATAATGATGAATGGAACTTGATAAATGAGTTTGGATCATATAAACATGATTTATAATAGGTACATAAAAATAGATAACTTCATTTGGGTAAAAATAATGATAGATCTACCCAAAGGAATAAAGGAGGTTTGGGTAGAATCCCTTACCTTAAGTCTGATGGTGTCCTTCGCTTGATCTTAATGTCCTAGATAACCAAATTAAATTCATTAATTAATATTTCCATAACCTGTTATTTATGTAATATATTTATTATAACCTTATTAAGTTCATTCAGGACTCTTTGTATGGGTTAAGAGGTTCAATTTCATTATTTGTTTCATTGGTTTTCATGATTGGTTTACTTATATACATGTAAGGATAAACATGTAAGGTGAGAATGGTGTGATTAATTGAAGTTGTTTGTTATTATTGAATATCCAGAATATTACATGGTTATAAAATTCATTTGGTTATTTGGAGTGAAGATGAATCATTATATAAAACTTTAATGATAATCATTTTGGTTAATTGGTGGTTTTTGATGACATCGAACACATTTTGCTTTATAAATTAATATCATGTGTAAAAAATATTCCAAACCCTTAAATTGGACATAATGCATATTTTATAGTCTTTTTGAACCCTAAAAATTGTTTCATTATGTCACGAACTGTCCTCGGGGCCCGTGTCGTGACTACCCCAAGCCCGCCTTCCATAGGCCAGGGGCTGGCGACTAGCACCAAGGCGTAAATTCCCGATAAAAAGGGAAGGCATTGCCTTTGGAAAGTAAACAAACACCATAGAGCAAGCAAGCAGTAGAAGTAAACACTAAGTAAAAACTAAGTACAATAGTAAGTGCGGAAAAGTAAGTGGGCCAGTATACAAACCCAAACTGAAAGTAAAGTACAACTGGAGAGGGAAAAATAGCAACTGAAAAGTAAAGCCGCAACGCCGAGCTGTCCACTGGAAATCCCACCTGAAGGGTGGGTACAGATAGCTCCACTGCTCCTCGGGTCCCGCCGTCCGCTCCGTGTACGTCCCGCCCAGTGGTCCACCTCTAGGTACCATCCTACTCTGCAAGCCTCAACCACGATCAACGCTATCCGTCGTCTGCAACCAACACAACGTGGTGCGGGCATAGCCCGTGCAGGGGTGAGTATAAGCTACTCAGTAGGGACCCCGAGACGCCTGAAGGTCTCCCTGAATCCACAAAGGATAATACACAAAGGAAAGATACAATCACGAAGTAACATACGACACTGCTTAGGTATATTCCCATACATATACCTAAGTCATCAATTCTCATTCGGCTCCAACATCCAAACCCAAGTACAACCTAGTCCACACAGGAAAGCAAAACGTAAATCCACAAAGGATAACACAACACAATCCACATAGAAAAGTAAAACAGGATTCAGTTCACACAGGTATACTTCTTTGAATGATGATAGAGATGATCACTGATCCATCTAAGTCGTCGGACCCACAAAGGATCGATAGGTACTAACCCCCACAATGACCCACAAAGGATCGATAGGAAACTAACCCCTGCAATGACCCACACAGGATCGGACCCACACAAGATCTGTAGGCGCTGGATCACACAGAACCGTTGAGCGCTGACCCACACAGGATCGAAACCACACAGGATCGGTAGCACTGATCTACATAGGATCGCTGAGTGCTGAAGTCGTCGCCGTCGAATCCACTAACGATCTCTGTACAATCGCCGTCATCACAGTAGCAGTCGCAGCCAGCTCTAGGGTTCCCGCACACAACAAGCTCGTTCGGGAGGGTCCGCTCCACGATCCGATAGGCTGATACATCAACTGACACATAGTCCAGAGTTGATGTATCCAAAAGTTCCGTATCGCCAACAGGAACTCAACGTCGCAGACGGCGCGTCAATTGGACGCCCGGTCTGAGAGTTATTGGTTTTTTTGTTCCAGGGGCCCAGTTGGTTTTTAAGGAAAAACCAACCCGACCGTACTCCACTTGTGTCCAAACCTCGAGTGGAGTAAGCCAAAATATCCTTCTCACTTAGAGGAATTCAACAAAGTCGACGGCACGTCAATCGGATGTCCGAAGCTCAAGATATGAGCGTTTCCGCTCCGAGGGCCTGGTTGGTTTCGTGTACGAACGAACTCAACCAAACCCAAAGTAATCTGAAACCTTGAGTGTGATATACCTAAACGACCGTCTCGATCCAATAATCGCATCACAACTGACGGTGCGTCGATCGGAGGCCCGTAGCATAAGTTAGGGGCATCCGACCGGAAAAGGTTCGGTATTAAGGGGTTCGGGCCCGGTCCGACCCGGCCCGATACCCCCCCCCCCCCACCCGGGTCGACCCGAACGGGGTCCGGGTCCGGCCTGCTTGGGTGCGGCCCGGACCGGCCAGGCCTGGGCACAGCGCGCCCAGCGCGCTGGCTAGGCGCTCGGCCAAACGGCCGAGCCGTTTAGCGTGGGGGGGGGGGGGGGGCGCCTGCCCCCCTGGATGTAATCGCGGCCCCCCTTTAATGGGTGCCGTTTTGCTGGCCGGTCGGGGGAATTAATTCCCCCAGTTTCCCTTTGTCCGGCCGGCCCGCACCGGCCGGCCGGTTCTGCCAACAAGGACCGGCGACAGCCGGTCCTTCCTCCTTTACCGACACCGGCGGCCCGAAACCGGCCGCCGGTCACCCTGCTCCGCCGCGGCCCGGAACCAGCCGTGGCCTGGTTCATCCGACGTGGTGTGACGGCACCTCGCCCCTCCACCGCGGCCCCGCTCCGGCCGCGGTGTCTTCGGTTTTCTTCGACGCGGCGTGACGGCGTCGCGTCCTTGTTCAACTTCACGGAGCGGCGCGACGGCGCCACGCATTACTTGTCGTACGATCCATTGTGGTGAGACGGCACCACGCCATTCCGTCCCAAACATATTAAAAACAAAATTCAAATTGGAGGAGAGTCGGCCGTGTTTGTGTGGTCCGGCCCCCTCTCGTTAATCGATAGCAACTGGTCGTAAATTCACGAAGGACGACAAAGTAGAATTCACGAACGAAAAATAATTAAATAAACCCCTACCTTGATAAAAGAGATGATGAACGTCGGCGTCGCGAAGAGAGGATTCTAAGACATTGACGGATATTTCATCGTGGAAAACCGTCGTGAAAAGAGACATCGCGGAAGAAAAACGTCGTGGAAGAAGACGTCGTGTCGCAGGTCGGTGTCGCGGAAGACGGTCTCCGAGGGCTCGGCGCTCCACGTCGGAGATCGTTTGTTCTTCACGTTCTTTGTCAAGAGAATGAAGAACTCAAGACTTCCTTAGATTTTTCTCCAAATGCTCTCAAACAACTAAACACCAACCCAATAAAATAAGTTCTTAACTTATTTTATTAACACATCAAGGCTTTTGAAATTCAAGTGTTTGAATTCCACATTAACTCACCTCATTAATTCCATAAGTTAATAAACTTAAGTTAACAAAATTAATGGGAGTTGAGGAGGTTAGAGGATATGAAGGGGTGGGGTTCGTGTGGGCCCCACCACCCTCATAACCTCCCAAGGGAGGTTGGGTAGTTACCCAACTTCCTTCCAAAGGATTAAACACTTAGAGTAAAACTAAAAATTGTTGCTAAATTTTTATTTTTAACTTCCACAATTTTTATCAACTTCTCTCATGTAAAAACAACTCTGGATTAAGTGTTCCTAAGCAATTACCGGTGCTGTGGTTCCATCGGTGCCCTCAGAATTCGATTCCGAGCACCGGTTCAAAAGATAGGAATTCTCACTCATTTGTTCACTGAACATACCCGAGATAAACTTCGGATAGAAATTCCGGGCACACCGGGCCTCGGAATCAAGTGCCGTCAGAAGATGTGTTCTTGTAAAATCCCAAAGAAAATTAAGAAAAAAATTTCCTTGAATTTTATTGGTCTTTAAATTACTCCCACATTAGGGATTTACGTCCCCGTAAAGATACATCATAAGCTAGGGAAACAAATGTGGGTACTGATCACGCATCTGAGCCTCCTGCTCCCAAGTGCTCTCCTGGATGTTCTTGTGCTGCCATCTGATGCGCACTAGAGGAATCGACCGTCCACGCAGAACCTGCTCCTGTTGATCCTCGATCTCCACTGGAACCTCCGCAAAAGCCGCCCTATCATCAATGTCAAGCTCTCCATGGTCAATGATATGCGTCGGGTCGTGCACGTATCTCCTCAGCTGAGATACGTGGAAGACGTCGTGCACCTGGTGCAACTGAGGTGGTAGAGCCAGGTGCTAAGCCACCTTGCCAATCCTGCTGAGGACCTGGAACGGTCCGATGAAGCGTGGAGACAACTTTCCGCCTCGGCCAAATCTCCTTAATCCACGTCGAGGTGAGACACACAAAAAGACGTGGTCGCCATCCTCGAACTCTAGTGGCCTCCGCCTCCTGTCAGCATAAGACTTCTGTCGACTCTGAGCTGTCCTCATCCACTCCTGGATAACCTGGACCTTCTCTATCGTGGACTGAACCATCTCTGGTCCCACAAGTGCTGACTCCCCAGGGTCTGTCCAGCACAAAGGAGATCTTCAAGGTCGGCCGTACAATGCCTCGTATGGTGTCATTCCGATGGTGGAGTGGTAGCTATTGTTGTACGCGAACTCCACCAAGGGTAGGTGGTCCTCCCAGCTACGACCAAAGTTGAGGATGTATGCGCGGAGCATGTCCTTGAGAGTCTGAATGGTCCTCTCCGTCTGACCATCCGTCTGAGGGTGAAAGGCTGTGCTCAGATGTAGCTGCGTCCCGAACACCTCCTGCAACCCCTTCCAAAGCCGGGAAGTAAAACGATCATCTCGATCAGAGATGATAGATGATGGCACACCATGAATCCGCACAATCTCCTGAACGTAAAGATGTCCCAAGCTCTCCACTAAGACCTGCTCTCTGATGGGTAAGAAGTGTGCCGACTTGGTGAGTCGGTCGACAATCACCCAAATGGAGTCATGACCTCTAGAAGTGTGTGGAAGTCCAGTCATGAAGTCCATAGATATCCCATCCCACTTCCACTCCGGGACCTCCAAGGGTTGTACCAAGCCTGCTGGTACCTGGTGATCAGCCTTCACCTGCTGGCAGGTGAGGCATCGAGAAACGAACTCTGTCACAGCCTTCTTCATGCCTGGCCACCAGTGCCGTCGTCTGAGATCCTGGTACATCTTTGCCACTGCAGGATGTACCGCCAAAGGAGAAGTGTGAAACTCTCTCAGCACCTCCTCCCGTAAAGAAAACTGGTACCAAGGTACGTCCTCTGAAAAGGATGTCGTTCTCTACTCCAAAGGAGAAACCATCAGGTGCCTGTCCTGAGGATATCTGTGCACGCCGCGTCTCACAGTCAGTTTCCCCACGCTGTGCCTCTCTGACCCGCTGCAGTAGTGGAGGAGTGACTGTGAGAGACTGAAGGAAGGTTGCTCTATCTCTATCCATAAAGAATATCTACAAAGAGGCTAGCTGCTCAGACGCCTCCTCAAGTAGCTGAATGCCCGTACTCCTGCTGAGGGCATGGCTACCACGTTCCCCTTCCTAGGAGTATAGACTATCTCAAATTCATAGTCCTAGAGGAACTCGATCCATCGCCGCTGTCTCAGATTCAGATCCTTATGAGAGAAGATGTATCTGAGACTCTGATGGTCAGAAAAGACTGTAAAGCGCTCGCCCATCAGGTAGTGTCACCATGTCTTCAGAGCGAAGACCACTACTGCTAACTCCAGGTCATGGGTAGCGTAGTTCTGCTCATGCGACCTCAACTGACGTGATCCATAGGCGATCATGGCCCACTCCTGCATCAGGACACATCCGAGTCTGGTCTGTGATGCATCGCAGTAGACTACGTACCCTACTCCCTCCTCAGGAAACCTCAAGATAGGTGCGCTGGTCAAACTCTGTCTCAACTCCTGGAAGCTCTAATGACAACTGTCTGACCACACAAAGGGTTTCCCCTTCTTCTTAAAAGCTGAGAGTGGTTCCGTAACTCTGGAGAAGTCTGGCACAAATCTCCGGTAGTATCCAGCTAGTCCCAAGAAACTCCGTACCTCCGTCACGCTCCTGGGTGGCTCCCAAGCTAGCACTGCCTCGATCTTCACAGGATCCACTGCAACTCCCGCCTCAGAGATGACATGTCCCAAGAAGTAGACCTCGCGTATCCAGAAATGACACTTCGAGAGCTTACCATAAAGTCGGTGCTCTCGGAGTGTGTCTAGTACAACCTGCAAGTGGTAGGCGTGCTCCTCCTCAGTCGTCGAGTAAATAAAAATGTCGTCGATGAAGACCACGAAAAATTGATCGAGGTATGGCTGAAAGATCCTGTTCATGAGGGCCATGAACACTGCTGGAGCATTGGTCATGCCAAAGGGCATAACCAAGAACTCATAGTGGCCATACCGACACCTGAAGGTCGTCTTCTGCACGTCCTCGTCTCGAACTCTGAGCTGATGATATCCTGACCTGAGGTCTATCTTCGAGAACCACCATGCTCCCTTGAGCTGATCAAAGAGTTCATCAATCCTCAGTAGCAGATACTTGTTCCTCACTGTCACCTGGTTCAGGCGACGATAGTCGACACAAAGTCGCAAGCTCCCGTCCGCCTTCTTGGCGAACAAAATCGGGGAAGCCTAGGGTGAAACACTGGGTCGGATGAACCCCTTTCCCTGCAAGTCCTCCAACTATACCCGTAGCTCTCGAAGCTCAGCGGGGGCCATCCGATACGCTGGAGTCGATATAGGGGTAGTCATGGGATATAGGTCGATATAAAAGTCTACCTCTCTACGAGGAGGTAGCCCTGTAACATCGTTGGGAAAGACGTCTGCATACTGATCCACCACTACAGGAAAACTAGGACTCCGCACGTCAACAAATCCTAGGATGAGGCTAGCCAACTAATGAGTGATGGGTTGTCCTCTCCTATGCGAGAGTCCATCCTGTGCTGCAAAGGCTCCCTTCTCGCCGGTGAAGGTGAACCTGCTCCCGTCGGTGCGTAAACATCGCACCTTGCGCCTAATATAGTCAATATGGGCATGAACCGTAGATAACCAATCCATTCCCAAGATGACGTCGTAAGGCCTCGACGCCGCTACAAGAAGATCCCAACTGAAGCTCTCTCCTCCTAGAGTAAGCCCACACTATCGGCACCAGTGCATAATCGTCGAGTCTAATCCCATAGGAGTCTCTAACTATAAGAATGAAGCCAACGGCTCTGTCGGAATCTCCGAGCTCCGAACAAGGGCAGCGTCTATGAAAGAGTGACTCGCTCCTGTGTCTATAAGAACTACAGCAAGGGTGGAATAGACATAGATAGTACCTAGAATCATCTCGGGCGCGCCGTGGTCATAGGCCTCCGCTTCTTGGAGTTGTGCCTGTCTCTTCCCGCCAGCTCCTTGTGGTCGGGGTGGACCTCCTGGTGGTGGTGGTGGTAGAGCCTCAAAGTGTCTCCCACCACCTGCTGCTCGGCCAGCTACTCTGCCTCGTCCGCCTTCTCCCTGCGGACCGCCATGGTTGACCCTCTGCCTCTGCCTCGGTGGTCCCTCAACTGTCTGCTGCTCCTTGGCACGGCGGGTCAGGCAATCACGAGCCATGTGGCCCTGCCCGCCGCATGAGTAGCATTGTCTGCCTCTCGAAATACTGGCTCTGCACTGTGTGCCCCGCACTGCTGAGCCAGTGTCCGGAGGTCGTCTGCCTGAGGGTCTGGTCTGCCTGGACCCATGAGTCATTCATCGACTGCCTACTACAGAAGACTCTGCTACGTTTCGCCCCGTGGTAGGTCTCGCGGATGAACAAGGCTCAGCAAGAAAGCTCTCGATCAAAAGGACTCGCTCCAGTACTCCTTCCTGGGTTGGAATGCTGAGGGAGATCAGCGATACCCTGATCTCATGTCTCAATCCCTGCTCAAAGGTCCAGGCCCGGAAGAATGGGTCACGTACCATGTCTGTCGAGTAGTGCGAGAGATCGGTAACTCTCGCCGAGTACTGGGTGACTGTCAAGCTGCCCTGCCGCAGCTGAAGAAGCTCCTGGATGCGCACCGCACGGAGGGTGGCTGGGACGAACTCTGAGCGGAAGAGGCTCTCAAAGTCTGTCCAGAGTAGATATGCCTCATCGTGCACCTGGAGCATCAAGCTCCACCATCGTCCTGCTGCTGCGTGCAGTAGGCTCGCTGCGAGGATCACCATGAGGTCTGCTGATGTCCTCACTAGCCTGAAAACTCGTACCACTGCCTCTAGCCAGTCCTCGGCTGCCTGGAGGTCCGTCTCCCCGTGGAACCTGGGTGGTCGCTGGCGCTGAAACTCATGCAGTGCACTAACGTGACGTGCATCGTCAGCGGCTAGGGCTGGAAGCATCGGTGGCTCGGCGGGTAGAGCTACCGCCGGTGCCACTGCTGACAAAGGGCCCTACACCGAGGCCTCGTCGCTCGGTGGGCTGTCGTCACGCTCAACTCTCGGAACCCTATCGGGCTGCCGTCGTGGGGCCATCCTGAAAAGGGAACAGGTGCTCCACAGTCATAACAGTATACCTGGTGAGCTGATATAAAGTAATCACAAAGAAAACTTGAAACACACATGCAATCAATGTTTCCGTGCATTAAGTCAGAAATCAGAAGTCAGGGTCCTGGTGTACGGATACGTCGGCCGCCGCACCAACACTGGACTCCCTGGACTGATAACCACACCCAATACGCTAAACACTATTGCTTCACATAGAAAAAGATCAGAGTCCCAAGTTCTGCGGTAGAACCGAACTCCTTTGATACCAATTTGTCACGACCCGTCCTCGGGGCCCGTGTCGTGACTACCCCAAGCCCGCCTTCCATAGGCCAGGGGCTGGAGACTAGCACCAAGGCATAAATACCCGATAAAAAGGGAATTCATTGCCTTTGGAAAGTAAACAAACACCACAGAGCAAGCAAGAAGTAGAAGTAAACACTAAGTAAAAACTGAGTACAACAGTAAGTGCAGAAAAGTAAGTGGGCCAGTATACAAACCCAAACTGAAAGTAAAGTACAACTGGAAAGGGAAAAACAACAACTGAAAAGTAAAGCCGCAACCCCGAGTTGTCCACTGGAAATCCCACCTGAAGGGTGGGTACAGATAGCTCCACTCCTCCTCGGGTCCCGCCGTCTGCTCTGTGTATGTCCCGCCCAGTGGTCCACCTCCAGGTATTGTCCTGCTCTGCAAGCCTCAACCACGATCAACGTTGTCCGTCGTCTGCAACCAACACAACGTGGTGCGGGCATAGCCCGTGCAGGGGTGAGTATAAGCTACTCAGTAGGGACCCCGAGACACCCGAAGGTCTCCCAGAATCCACAAAGGATAATCCACAAAGGAAAGATACAATCACGAAGTAACATCCGACACTACTTAGGTATATGCCCATACATATACCTAAGTTATCAATTCTCGTTCGGCTCCAACATTCGAACCAAAGTACAACCCAGTCCACACAGGAAAGCAAAACGTAAATCCACACAGGATAGCACAACACAATCCACATAGGAAAGTAAAACATGATTCAGCTTACACATATATACTTCTTCGAATGACGATAGATATGATCACTGATCCATCTAAGTCGTCAGACCCACAAAGGATCGATAGGTACTAACCCCCGCAATTACCCACAAAGGATCGATAGGAAACTAACCCCTGCAATGACCCACACAGGATCGGACCCACACAGGATATGTAGGTGTTGGCTCACACAGAACCGCTGAGCGCTGACCCACACAAGATCGGACCCACACAAGATCGGTAGCACTGATCCACATAGGATCCATGAGTGCTGAAGTCATCGTCGTTGAATCCACTGAGGATCTCTGTACAGTCGTCGTTGTCACAGTAGCAGTCGCAGCCAGCTCTAGGGTTCCCGCACACAGCAAGCTCGTTCGGGAGGGTCCGCTCCACGAGCCGAGAGGCTGATACATCAACTGACACATAGTCCAGAGTTGATGTATCCAAAAGTTCCGTATCGCCAACAGGAACTCAACGTCGCAGACGGCGCGTCAATCGGACGCCCGGTCTGAGAGTTATTGGCTTTTTCGTCCCAGGGGCCCGGTTGGTTTTTAAGGCAAAACCAACTCGACCGTACTCCACCTGCATCCAAACCTCGGGAAGGGTAAGCCAAAAGATCCGTCTCACTTAGAGGAATTCAACATAGTCGATGGCACGTCAATCGGACGTCCGAAGCTCAAGATATGAGCGTTTCCGCTCCGAGGGCCTGGTTGGTTTCGTGTACGAACCAACTCGGCCGAACCCAAAGTAATCCGAAACCTTGAGTGCGATATACAAAAACAACCGTCTTGATCCAAGGATCGCATCGCAACTAACGGTGCGTCGATCGGAGGCCCGTAGCACAAGTTATGGACGTCCGACAGGAAAGGGTTCAGTATTAAGGGGTTCGGGCCCGGTCCGACCCGGCCCGATACCCCCCCCCCCCGGGTCGACCCGAACCGGGTCCGGGTCCGGCCCGGCCTGGCCTGGGCACGGCCCGGCCTAGCGGACCGGCCAGGCTGCCAGCCCGGCCAGGGCACAGCGCGCCCAGCGCGCTGGCCTGGCGCTCGGCCAAACGGCCAAGCCGTTTGGCGTGGGGGGGGGGGGGGGCGCCTGCCCCCTGGTTGTAACCGCAGCCCCCCTTTAATGGGGGCCGTTTTGTTGGCCGGCCGGGGGAATTAATTCCCCCGGTTTCCCTTTGTCCGGCCGGCCCGCACCGTCAGCCGGTTCTGCCAACAAGGACCGGCGACGGCCGGTCCTTCCTCCTTCGCCGACATCGGCGGCCCGAAACCGGCCGCCGGTCACCCTGCTCCACCGCGGCCCGGAACCGTCCGCGGCCTGGTTCGTCCAGCGCGGTGCGACTGCACCGTTCCCCTCCGCCGTGGCCCCGCTCCGGCCACGGTGTCTTCGGTTTTCTTCGACGCGGCGCGACGGCATCGCGTCCTTGTTCAACTTCACAGCGCGGCGCGACGGCACCGCGCATTACTTGTCGTATGATCTCACGTGGTGCGACGGCACGACGCCATTCCGTCCCAACCATATTAAAAAAAACATTCAAATTGGAGGAGGGTCGGTCGTGTTTGTGCGGTCTGGCCCCCTCTCATTAATCGATAGCAACTGGTCGTAAATTCACGAAGGACGACAAAGTAGAATTCACAAACGAAAAATAATTAAATAAACCCCTACCTTGATAAAAGAGATGACGAACATCGGCGTCACGAAGCGAGGATTCGAAGACGTTGATGGAGATTTCTTCGCGGAAAACCGTCGCGAAAAGAGACGTCGCGGAAGAAAAACGTCCTGGAAGAAGACGTCGCGTCGCGGGTCGGTGTCGCGGAAGATGGTCTCCGAGGGCTTGGCGCTCCACATCGGAGATCGTTCGTTCTTCACGTTCTTCGTCAAGAGAATGAATAACTCAAGACTTCCTTAGCTTTTTCTCCAAAGGCTCTCAAACAACTAAACACCAACCCAATAAAATAAGTTCTTAACTTATTTTATTAACACATCAAGGCTTTTGAAATTCAAGTGTTTGAATTCCACATTAACTCACCTCATTAATTCCATAAGTTAATAAACTTAAGTTAACAAAATTAATGGGAGTTGAGGAGGTTAGAGGATATGAAGAGGTGGGGTTCGTGTGGGCCCCACCACCCTCATAACCTCCCAAGGGAGGTTGGGTAGTTACCCAACTTCCATCCAAAGGATTAAACACTTAGAGTAAAAATAAAAAATGTTGCTAAATTTTTATTTTTAACTTCCAGAATTTTTATCAACTTCTCTCGTGTAAACGCAACTCCGGATTAAGCGTTCCTAAGCAATTACCGGCGCTGTGGTTCCATCGGTGCCCTCAAAATTCTATTCCGAGCACCGGTTCAAAAGATAGGAATTCCCACTCGTTTGTTCACTAAACGTACCCGAGCTAAACTTCGGATAGAAATTCTGGGCACACCGGGCCTCGGAATCAAGTGTCGTCAGAAACTGCGTTCTTGCAAAATCCCAAAGAAAATTAAGAAAAACATTTCCTTGAAATTTACGGGTCTTTACACATTACCAGAATTTAATATGGTAAAAGAAATTAAAAACCCGTTGTCCTTGAATGTGATAAATTAACACATCTCAGATGGTATTTTCATTTCTAGTATAAAAGGAGGGGAAAGGAGAGATGATGATGAATTATTCCATTATCATAAAAACATTCCAGTAAATTTAAGTTACTATAGTTATCATAACACTTGGATGAAAGGAGGTGAGGAAAGAAAAATAAACGAATGGAACTTGAAACAAAATAAAATAAATGAAAAGAGGAATTTACCTCTTGAATATATCTTCCTTGAGAACCTATTTAAGGGATATGATTTGGTATTTTGAAGATACCAAGGGCTTATGGAAGTGGGATAGGGTATTAGGGAGGTATTTGAGTATCATTTGGAGTAGGCACAAGGCTTGAGAGGAGTGAAGAGAATAGGAGGGTGAGGGTGGTTTTTATAGTGGAGGAGAGGAGGGTTTTATCAATATTTTATTAATTATTTTATTATTTTTCTCAATACAAGCAATATTATTGATTCTTGTGACAAAAAACAGTAATATGTTCATGTGAGTTTGAACCCAAGGTTATCACATCATTCATGACTCAATAAATAGTGTATTTAACATATAATGTATATATACAGCAAATTGCCATATTTTACTATTCACAAAAAATTCAAGTATTCAGAAAAATCCCAAAAAATAACTCCAACCATTTTTTTATGTGTAGAATTAAAAAATAACTCCTTTTTATGAAAATAATTTCATAAATATGTGAAATTTAATTTTTAATTAAAATCATAATTTACTTGAAAAATAAAAAATTTAAAATTAAAACTACTTTTCTAACACTTTGAAAAATTAATTTAGGAGTCTTAAAGTTATCATATAATCGTAAGCCATCAAAATATTTATTTATTAATACCTTTTAATAAAATAATTTTTTTAAATTATTAAATTAATCATAAAATTGTAATTAAATATACATGACTCACAAAAATACCAACATTGTTATTATATCATATTATCACTTATAATATGGATAAATTTTATTTTTACTTTAATTTGTAAGGTTAATTATTCACTTGGATGATTTACTATTCATAAGGATCAATTACTATTCAGAAAAAAATAAGTTTTTTTATCTAACTCCAAACATCTTACTGATTGCAACCGTGTATGTCATAATTTCAAAATTCAAATCACAGAAGTGACAATATTTTTTTTAAAGGTCACATAGTACTTAGTAGTTCATTGTGTTGTGATTTCATGTGATTATACTATATGACATAATTATATGAATTGGATTTCTATGGATAAGACATTATTTCGTTACAATCTTCACCTTTTTCCTCATGAGAGTTTACCATTAGAAGCATTATTTGATCATCAGTTAAAGGTAGGGGGTCTAAACCTAAACCCTATGGTTTAATAATTGTCGGGTATATGGAATATCGAAACTGGATCATCATACATGCACCTAAATTGATTAAATAATGTATTGAATTGTTCTTTGGAGTTCATTTGTATCCAAATGGTTCTTGACCTGGCTTGTGGATACCATTCAGGTGAGCGGACCCTTGGTAATTAAATTAATTGTTTAAATGGATTAAAGTGTGTTTAGAATGACATGGATTGTGGGTGTTTTCTTGATATAGATTCACCTTGCCTTGGATTTTTTATTGAGATAAATATCATGTTATTGGTTAATAATTGATATATGAAATGTGTAATTAAAAAGGTAAATGATAATTTGTATAATTAACCATTGGGTCATATGATGTGATATTGTGATATCCGTGTTGTTATGACCTGTTTTATTATTAAATGATGAAATGATTATATAGGGTGTTGGCCTAGTGATACATTTTTAAATGATTATATAGCATTCTATGCTTAGTGACTCATGTTGTAATGCTTATATAGAGTTTTATTCTCATTGACTCATGTTGTAATGATTATATAGAGGGATTTCCCCAGTGACTCATGGTGAAATGTTTATATAGTAGGCTTAGCCTAGTGACTCATGCTAAAATGATTATATAGTGGGATTGGCCCAGTGACATGTGTTGAAATGCTTATATAGTGGGCTATGCCCAGTTGACATGCTGAAATGCTTATATTTCAAGTTTGACCTAGATTTGTGTAATTTATACTTGTTTATAAGGTTATGGATGGAATGGTTATAAGACTTGCTCAGAGATATTTTCGAATAGTGTCGAGGTAGGTTATTTTTTACTGTGGGTATATGGTTATGGTTGACATGGTTGTGAGACATGATCAGAAACATTATTACATGGAGTCGAAGCTGGTTGATGTGGTATTAATTTGATTGATTAAATTATTAATATAATTTCTTATTGTATTATTGTATACACTTGTTATCAGACTATGTATAAGTTATATTCACACCATATTCAATAAACTACTCAGAACCTGAGCAGATTATATGGCTACAAGTTTGGATAAGGTAAAGGGACCTTGTTGTTGATTGTTTACTTACTGGATGGGTTGGAGATTGGATATGGGACTAACATGGGGTTCAGGACTAGGGAATTTTGAGTCTTTTTTTGAGTCTACTAGTATTTTATTTATTTTTACTTCTATAATGACATTTATTTACATTCTATCATGTCATTACATTATTAATTTATTATTTATAAGATTATTCGGTTGGTTTTGGTTATTGGTATTTCACTGTATTGTATTGTTTCCACTATTTCCACACTTTGATATTTATTCACTTCTTTTTATTTATTTTCTGTTATGTCATAAAATATGAATCTAGGGGGTATAGTCTCCCCACTATACTTATCATACCCTCGCTATAAGTCGGTAGCCTCTAGTATACGGGGAGGTGCGCTTGAGGTCTCTTAACCAACCCTTTCTAACCACATGAGAGAGTTCCGGATTGGGGGACGTTACAAAGTGGCATCATAGGATACCAAGTTTTTTTTCTATTTATTTATTATTTGGGAAATTTATAAAGAATATTAAGATGTGTTGGGACTTTATAATGATCTTTTTCATGGGAGTATCTAACCTATGTATGATAGAAATGTGAGTGCCCAGGGATGGGATTGTTGTTCATGTTATTCATTTGTTACAGTTGATTTTATTTCACCTTAGATGATTCACATGTTGTGTGATGTTATCATGTTATGATATTATTGATTCTTGAGATTTATACTCATGGATCATTATGGCATGATATGAGTATGAATCCATCATAATAGGCACATAGAGATATATATTAACATGAATTATTCATACTAGGTACATATTTATTTTTCATGAGATATATAATTTCCTATTGAACTGTGATATGAGATATCTATTATAACTGAGAAATAAAATAAATAAACTATTATGTTATGTTAAAACATGTGTAATCCTTGTTCAGAGACACCGGTAATTAGTGGTTCTCTATTTTTTTCACTTTTTGAGTTTAATTTTGTTATATCTAGTGTTCTAAGGAGTGTGTTTTTCTTGTATAGAAAATATATCCTCATTATCTTCGAGTTGAGTGTCAAGAGAGTGGAAATAAGAACACTTCTAACACAGCCGAATTAGAGATTCCTATAGTTACTGAGGATTATATGGATTTTTAGATTCATTATAGCTTCCTGAGGGTAATGAGATCTATGGAAAGAGAGACTGTTAGCTCTGTTTCTTTGATGTTTGAGTTGACAAGAGATTTTTAGCTACAACATCCACCTATGATCACTGGGGAGGGAGGCCCCTAGGTAGATGAGTTCTAGATTGAGTCTGTCCATATGATCTTTAAGCATCTTAAGACACCAGTATATAGGAGGGTGAATATTGTTGTGTATATGCTTTATGGAGAAACCAAGAATTGGTGGGAAATTCTAAAGTGGATAGAGAAGTAGTAGGAGTTATCTTGGAAGGACTTTGAGACTAAGTTCCTGAGCCATTTCTACCCGGAGATGTTGAGGGATGAGAAGGATCATTAGTTTATACACCTGAAACAGGAGGTCTTTTCAGTGCTAGACTACGTTGAATTTTTCACCGCCCTATAATGATTTGCACCATATTTGGAAGTTGATGAGATCTCTAGGGTGAAACGTTTCTAGTATGGTATTCTCTATGAGATCGGGTCACAGGTGAGCATGTTCCATCTAAGTAGTTTTGTAGATGTGATGAATCATGAACTCATTATAGAAAGTAATCTAAGAGAGTCCTCGAGCAGCAGCCAAGATGTTTCAGTAGGGAAAACTATGAACTCTTATTCTAGTGGAAAGAAGCATTGCTATGAAAGTTTTTTCCAAGACAGTAGCAATCAGAGAAGTTAGGGAAGTGGGCATCCATCTCAGTACCATGTTCATTTGTAGTGTTATCAGTGTGGAAAGATGGTCCACAAATGAACTTAGTGTCTATACACCACTTTAGAATGTCATGCTTGAGGAATATTGATCCACCTAAAGAGGCTTTTTAGGTTCATAAAACATCATATAAATGATAGGGGAACATTATAGGTGATAGAGTCTAGGAAGGACTCAGCTATGCCTCATTAGACAGGTAGCTGGAGTTCCACATGATGTTTTGGTCGAGGCAGGGGATGTGGTACCCCAATATAGGAATGACAGTATCAGGTAGAGGGTATAGCTACGAGGATTCAATATAGATCCCAAGGTAGATGGGCTGGTTAGATGCACGTTATGTAGGCTACTCTAGCTATTGTGTATGCAGAACCATGTACTATCAGAGGTGCGATTATTGTATCATCTACCCTTGTGTTTTGTTTGATGCAATAGAATTGTATTACTTTTTATCTTCTCCTTTTGTAAATATTTTGGGATTCTATGTGGAAATATTTAATGGCATTATGACCACCCACACACCATTGGGAGTGTGATCAAATAATACCAAGCATTTTAAGGCATGTTCTCTAGAGATTTGTGGTTATCATTTCTTTTGGGAATCATTCATGCTAGAAACGGCTGGCTTTAATTTTATTCTTTGTATAAATTGTTTAGTTATATGCTAGGATCATATTGATTATTACAAAAGGAGAGTTAAATTTTTATCTCCAAAAGGATTCATCTATTCTCACCAAGATGAGTGGGATCTTCGAGCTGGTCGTGCAGAACCAATTCAATTCAGATTGGATTGTATCAAAACTCAAATAGCCAGTATTGCTCTAGATTATGGTGTAATTAAGTATAATTATTTACCTCCATTGGAAAACCATTTTTAGGATGTATTTTCTGCTGAGTTTTGTGACTTACCACCCGAGAGATGGATCGAGTTCATGATCGAGTTGGTGTTAGGAGTATAGCCGATTTATATCCCATCTTACAGAATGACACGAGCATAGCTTCGGGATTTGAAAGTTCGATTGGAAGATCTGGAATATTAGGGATTCATATAGCATAATACATATCCTTTGGATTTTCTAGTTCTCTTATTCAAGAAGGCTAATGGGTCTTTTCACTTATGTGTGGATTATCATAGGTTGAACCAGATGATGTTTAAGAACTGGTATCCTCTTTCATGCATAGATGATCGTTTCGGTCAACTGAGAGGAGATAATATATTCTACAAGATTGATTTGAGATTAAGATACCATCAGTTGAGGTTAAGACCATTGTAAATACCTCAGATTTATTTCAGGAGTAGGTATGGCTTGTATGAGTTTGTTGTGATGTCATTCGGTTTGACTAATGCATTGAAAGTATTCATAGCCTTGATGAATAGGATATTTCATAATTTTCTGGACCAGTTTTTGGTGGTTTTTTTGATGAAGTCTTATTATAATTCTAGTCAGTATACAATCATTCACAACATCTTGAAATAACCCCGAGTACAATGATAGAGAATCATCTTTATGCCAAGATAACCAAATGCAGTTTATGGATTGATAAACTGCACTTCTTGTGCCATGTCATCTTAGAGGAAAAATTTCCAGTGGACCTAGAGAAAGTTTCAGCCATGGTATCATGGGAACTTCCCAATAATATCTTGGGTATTTGAAGATTTATAGGTTTAACAGGTTATTATCGGTGCTTTAACCAAAAAATTTTCCATTTGGCAGCACTAATGATAGAGATGACCAAGAAAGGGGTGAAGTTTGATTGGTCGGATACTTACAAGAGAGATTTTCAGGAGATAAAAGGCAGGTTGACCTCAGCACCCATCCTCACTTTATCTATGCTGAGTAAATCATATACCATGTACTATGATTCATACTGATTAGGAATTAGATCATTTATAATATAGGAGGATCAAGTGGTTGTTTATGGATCCAAACAGCTGATATCACATGAGAGTAATTATCCCAATCACAATTTAGAGTTATCAATAGTGGTACATTCTCTGAGATGTTAGGGGAATTATCTCATGGGTGATAGGTTTTTGGTATACACAGACCACAAGAGCCTTAGGTACATCTTTTCTCAGTGGGAATTGAACCTTCGTAGAGGAGGTGGGTTGAGTATCTGTAGTATTTCTACTTCGAGTTGGCTTATACAATGGATAAGGGCAATGTTTTTTCTGATGCATTAAGCCAAAATATATAGGCAGAAGCAGTATGAGAGTCTTGAAATGAGTGGTGGGTGATGACCCTATTTATAGATATTCATATATATGTTTGGGATTCACAGGGATGAGTAGATCTAGATTCGAAATCCATTATACCCATGTTTTTGGACTGGATCAAGATCGGGCGGTTATCTTATCTAGAGGGATTAGTTCTAAGAGATGGCTTATATGATGGGGAGATACCATCGGGATAGTCTCTTGGAAGTGAGAATTATCTTCTATTACATGGCTGAGTATGGGTTCATATAGGCTTCCATGAGGATATGATGAAAGAGTTTCATGATTTTGGATGGGCGGTACATCCTAGTTTGGCAATGATGTATCATGATCTACATAGACTATGATTGTGTTCAATAATGAAGAAAGAGGTAGTAATCTTTTTGGTGAGGTGTTTCACTTGTCAGTAAGTGGAAGCCAGGTATCAGAGGAAAGATAGGATTTTACAGCCTTTTCCTATTCCTGATTGTAAATGTTATGATGTTACTATGGATTTTGTGACAGGATTTCCTAGGACAACCCATAAGAATGATGTTTTATGGGTGATTTTGGATCGACTAATGAAGGTATCCCACTTCTTGCCTATCAGGGAGGCCTTCATAATTGATGATCTAGGAAGTATTTATATGTGTGTGGTATTTAGGTTTCATGATGTTACGAGGAGTATCATTTCATATAGAGATCCTCATTTCACATTTCATTTCTGGTAGGGTGTTTATAAGGCTTTGGGATCATAGTTTATTTTGAGTATATCCTATCATCCTCAGACTAAAAATCAATTTGAGAGGACTATTCAGGTTCTGGAGTATATGTTTCAAGACCGTGTTTTGGATTTTGATGGTTCGTGGGAGTAGCATATGGCACTTGTGAAGTTTTCATATAATAGAAGCTTCCAAATATCTATCTAGATGGAACCTTTTGAGGATTTATATGGAAGGCCATGTCGTTTTCCTCTTTGAATTATGGTGGTAGGTGAGTCGGCGATTGTTGGGCCTAGTCTCATGCAGGAGATGTCTGATTAAGTTCAGTTGATCATACAATGATTTGTGACCTCACAAAGCAGGAATAAATCCTATGCTAACCATCATAGATGACCTATGGAGTTTGAGTTTGGTCATCATATTTTTCCTTCAAGTGTCGCCTATATTGGGAAAATGTCGTATCAAGAAATAGGGAAAGATAGCACCCAGGTTTGTTGGTCTATTTGAGATAATGGTAAGGCTTAGTCCAATGTCATACCGTTTAGCCCTTCCACAATGCTACATTTCCATGCATGACATGTTCCATGTGTCACAAATTCAAAGATATTGTTCAGACCCTTCTCACGTGATAGATATAGTAGAAATTGAGCTTAGTGAAAATGTTTCCTTTAAGGAGAATCCAATACGGATTGTGGACCGTAGTGAGAAGTATCTCTGGGGTAGGACTACACAGTTTGTTCGAGTGTCATGGTAGAAGAGGAAAGTTTAGGATGATACTTAAGAGATGGAGTCTGATATGTGAGTACATTGATCATACTTGTTTTCCAAGACCCCACAGTGACGCTTGGAGCATCTTGGGGATGAACTGTTATAATATGGGGAGGTTTTAAGATCCCATATTTTTTCAAGCATGTCCCTATTTGAGTTTTTTGTTTAAACCTTGGTGTTCATGTCATGTTCAGAGATGGAGATCCTTTATTGGGTAAAAGACCTAATGTATGGGGATATATGTTTTTTTGAATTAATGGAGTTTGGGTATGAATGATTCAAGAGTTACCATAGGTTCTAGGTAAGTTGAGAAGCCTAAAAGGGGGTTCAAGTTTTTTAATAAATAAATGTGCTGGAAAACTATTTGTAGAGTAGTTACATGTCATGTAATTGTAATAAATAATGTGTAATTTTTTCTAGACACATGTTGTGAATAGTTACAGGTCATGAACTGATTCATGATATGAAAAGAATACATGTCATGTAATTATATTACACATAATTTAATATTTAATCGGAATAAATAATAATCTAAGGTGATGGTTTTTTTGATGTATCCAATTAAAAATAATTTCATGATGTATAACTATATTAAATGTTGTATAATTCCCTAATTTATTATTTTAAAGTGTGTTGTGTGGCTAATTTTTTCATTCACCCACATGCAACTTCTTTCTCTTGGCCCTAGGGATCATTCTAGGTGATTTTAGAGCGCCTCCCACTATTCTGGATGCCCATTTGTGCATTTGATCCTCTATTAAGTGGTTCTGCTTCGGTTTCCCCCTTCTCTCCCTTTGATCTCCAACCATTGTGGTGTAATACCTTGACTATGTGCATTTTTTGTTTTGATCTTGATCAGTTTTGATCTAGAATCCCTATTTCGATCATCCACACCTTCTTCCTCATGATTGTTTTCCATTGGAAGTATTATTTAATCATCAGTTAAAGGTAGGGAGTCTAAAACTACACCCTATGGTTTGATAATTGTTGAGTATATGAAATATTAAAATTGCGCCAATATACGTGTGCCTAAATTGGTTAAATAATGAATTTAATTTTTCCTTTTAGTCCCTTTAGATCCAAATGGTTCTTGACCTGGAGTGTGGCTACTATTCGGGTGAGATAACCCTTGATTATTAAATGAATTAGTTAAATAGATTAAATTGTGTTTTGAATGACATGGATTTTGGGTGTTTTTTTTTACATAGATTCACCTTGGCTTGGATTGTTTATTGAGATAACAACATGTTGTAACGTCCAGAATCCGGAAGCCACGCAATGGGTGCCCCGAACCCGGTTGGTCACATTACCTCAAACGCATTTCCCCAAACGCCAGAGGCTTCCAACTAGCAGCGAAGGCCCAAGTTTGACAGTGGGGAAACTATGCCCTCATTTGTCAAAGGATAGAACAATAGAAAAGAAATATAACATATAACAGTGAAAGAGGTAAAGAATATGAACCAAAAATGAACAACTGCAGTAAAAGATAACCAAAAAATATATAGATAATGATTCAGCATGTCATTAATTCTATGAAAGTAGCCAAAATAGGATACAATTCAATACAGTACAATACAACTCAAAGTAAAAGGTACAACAAAATAGAACAAAACATAGTGAACAGAACGCAGCAGCATCACAAGCATAAGCTCAGCCCCATGCTCTCTTACTCCTCTAGTACAATCATGTACCTGTATAGGGACCCTTCCCCCTATCGACACCTGCAGAAATATAGTCTGTTTGGGCCGAAGACATGACCCAAACAAGGTGTGGGAAATAAATCCCAGTAGGTACCCACCAAAGGCCCGTGCCCAACTGTCAGTGAAAATGTGAAACAGCAGTGTGCAAAAGTAAATGCGGTAAACTAGTAAGTACTCAAAAGTAACTATCACTATCAGTTTCATTTCCATTTTAATTATTACTTATCACGTCCAATCTTGTGCTTTATCTTGGTAGGTACAACATATAAAATCACGATAGTGAATATTCTAAATAGTCTTATCCTCAGACATACTATCCTTACCCTTAGGTAACATAATCAAATACTCGTAGGTGATTTCCCTCAGGAATAATGAACAATGAAATCAGGCATACGAGATATGGCCCTTAGGCACAGAAACTACTTCCCATAGGAATAAACATAGGTTACCCTCAAGCTAACCAAACACCGCCCATAGGCTAAGAAAACACTGCCCTCAGGCTAAATAGAACACTGCCCTTAGGCACAAGGAACCGAGCCGAGCCCAAAGAATAAACAAGTAATTTATATAAATTTTATCTCAAGAAAATTCAACACAAAATATAATCATGGAATACCCTCGGGTATCCTGGCCAAATGGATAAACAGAGGGACGCACCCCCAGGGTGGTACTGGATCCGAGAAATGATCCCAAACAATAGTTTTGATTTATCAACTGATTATCTATGCAATTTGAGATATCTTTCATCAAATGCCTCATCCATACGACACCCCAACCATGGGTGCGTAGCATAATGGTACACAATTTCAACACAACAGTTGAAATAAACATCAGACCACCTAACTCGATCATCTCTGAACGGTATATGTGAACGACGCCTCCCGAATCATCCAAGAATGACATAGATCTAGGATAAACGTTCACTCATTCAAACTCAAATAACTTTCCCTCGGGAAAGAATTTGTAAGAAACACACAAGGAGAGGGAATAACTCACCCGCACGGTTCAATCGAGACTGTCAAAGAAGGATTCATATTCCCAGTGTGCGGTCGGGAGATCTATGAAGTTCCGACCTCCTCTCCTAGCTCCAAAACAAACTCAAAGCCTCCTCTTCCAAATGAGGAGGCTACTTCCCATATTAAGAAAAAAAATAGACTACACAGTATGTACTCTCAAGAACACGACGTGTACTTTTCATCATTTAATTGTTCCTCTGGCGGCTACTTTCCAATGCGGCATTGTTCATCCGTAGACATGAGTACACGGTGTGTATTCCTGATTACACGGTGTGTAATTTCGCTCGGCTGGCGGCTGCTTCAACCACATTACTATTCACCTGTCGACTGATTACATGGCGTGTAAACACTAAGTACACAGTATGTAGTCAGTTTTTACATGCTTCTTCACTGACGGGCCTACATGCCCTGTGTACTCATCCCACACGGCCAAAGTACATAGTGTGTGGAAAAGTACGCGGCGTGTAAGTACAAAATTTGGGATTTTTCCCCATTTTCCTTATTTTCTCAAAAACTATTAAGGAAAAGAGAAAAGAAGAAACTCGTACCTCAAATATAAGAACCGGGTTCTTCAAAAATTCCCCCTTTAAAGCAATTTTTCCCCAAATTTCCCTTCCAAGGGTGGTGAAGATAAATCTGTGAACAACTCTGGCCACTGAGCACGTACATCGGTCTCCCGCTACTAGGTTTTGTCCTGCACTTGGCCATGCTGCCATAGCACCCGTACGAGAGTAACTGACCAGCCTCGGAGAACCTTCGTGCTCCTGTCAACAATACAAATAGGATTCTCCTCAAAGGATGCATCGACCTAAAGCTCAACCTCCTCAGGCTAAAAAACGTGAGACAGGTCTGAGTGATAATGGCGTAGCTGAGATACATGGAAGACGTCGTGCATGGCCCGGTACCTCTATGGTAACTGCAACTGATAGGCAACTAGCCCGACTCTCTCCAGAATCTCGAATGGCCCTACATACCTTGGGGAAAGTTTACCCTATCTCCTGATCCACTTGTGTCCCAGCCTCGGTGAAACATGAAAGAAAACCTCATCCCCAACCATGAACTCCAAGGGTCGTCTGCGACAATCATCATAAGATTTCTGACGAGACTGTGTAGTAGCCATCTGCTTCTGAATCAACTAGACCTGCTCTGAAGTCTCCTTCATGAGACGTGTTCCCAGTAAAGCTACCCCACCTACCTCCATCCAGCACAAGGTTGATCAGCATGGTGTACCATATAAATCCTCGTAAGATTCCATCTCAATAGTTTCCTGAAAACTATTATTGTATGCAAACTCGACCAGGGGTATATGCTTCTCCCAAGAGCCCCCAAAGTCTAGGACGCATTCACGCAGCATGTCCTCAAGCACCTGTATCGTACGCTCTGACTGGCCATTAGTCTGAGGGTGGTAAGTTGTGTTCAGAAGCACATGTGTACCCAGTGACCTCTGAAAACTCTGCTAGAAACAAGACGTAAGGCGGGAATCCCTATCAGAAATGATAGAATGAGGGACCCCATGAAGATGTACTACATCTCGAATATACAACTTCCCAATCTCATCAACACCGAAGGTCTCCTTGATCGGAAAAAAGTGATCCACCTTCGTAAGTCAGTCCACAACAACCCACACGACATCGTTGCCTCAAGGTGACCTCGGTAACCCGGTCACGAAGTCCATCGCGACATCATCCCATTTCCACTCCTGATTGAGTAACTACTGTAAAAGTCCGGCTAGCCTATGATGCTCCGCTTTCACCTGCTGACAGGTGGAACATCTAGTAACAAAACCAGTGATCTCTCTCTTCATACCTAGCCACCAATACTGACGTCTCAAGTCACGGTACATTTTGGTAACTCTGGGATGAACTTACCAAGCTGAAGCATGAAACTCCCGCAGCAACTCCTCGCATATATCCCCTGGAACCCACACTCATCCATGGAAATGCAGTACCTCATCATCTCCTATCGTCCATCCAGGAGGAGGGTCCTCACTTGTCACCGACTCCCGTAGAACTAGGACTTCTGAATCTGATAGTTGTCTCATTCTCACTCTATCAAGGAGGGTAGAAGTCACAGCTAAGGATGAAAGATAGGTTTTCCCCTGACTATCGTGCACCTCCAAATGCATCTCAGAGAACAAAGCCATAAGTTGTCACTCACCACTGGCCTCCTACAATTCCTGTGTCTGAGTCTTCCTACTCAGTGCATCAGCTACTGAGTTACCTTTACCAGGTGTATAGGCAATCTCAAAGTCAAAGGACTGAAGGTATTCGACCCACCTTCGTTGTCTCAGATTCAAGTCGCGCTGAGTAAAGTTGTATTTGATACTTTTTTAGTCGGTGAAAACCACAAAATTCTCTTCCAAGAGATAATGTCTCCAATAGCACAACGCATGAACAACTGCAGCCAACTCGAGGTCTTGTGTCAAGTAATTCCTCTCATGTGGCCTCAACTTCTGAGACCCGTACGCAACAACTCGATCGCCCTGCATCAACACTACTCCCAGTCCAATTCATGATGCATCACAGTAAACTGTATAGCTCTTCCCTTACTCTAGAATTATCATGACTGGTGCTGATGTCAACCTACCCTTCAGCTCCTGAAAGGATGTCTCACAAGCTTCTGACCAAAAAAAATGCACACCCTTCTTAGTTAAACCCGTCAACGGCACTGCTAAGCGGGAGAAGTCCTGTATAAAATGCTTTTAGTAACTAGCCATCCCCAAGAAACTCTGTATTTAAAACACGTTCTTGGGCTTCTCCCAGGTAACTACTTCTCTCACCTTCTCTGGGTGTACTGCAACACCTACCTTTGAGATAATATGACCCAGGAAGTGAATATGGTCCATCAAAAAGTGGCACTTTGAGATCTTAGCATATAGTTGATGCTCTCTTAGTGTACTCAGAACGATATCAAGATGGGTAGCATGGTCGTGTCGAGTGTGAGAGTACACCAATATATCATCTACGAAGACTAACACAAAATAATCCAGATAAGGGTGGAACAGAAGATTCATCAAAGCGATGAAAATTGCTGGTGGGTTTGTGAGTCCGAACAGCATGAACATGTACTCGTATAAACCATATCTGCTCTGAAAGGCTGTAAGCGGTATGTCTGATGGTCTCATGTGCAACTGATGATATAAGAATCTCAAGTCAATCTTTGAGAACACTCGTGCACCTCAAAGTTGATCAAAAATATCATCAATCCTCGGAAAGGGATATCAGTTCTTAATCGTCAGCTAGATCAGTTTCTGATAGTCCACACAGAGTCTAAGGGTATAGTTCACCTTTTTCTCAAAAAGGACTGGCGAACCCCAAGGAGAAGTACTGGGTCGGATAAAACCCTTTGCCTGAAACTCCTCTAACTGCCTCTTGAGCTCCTGAAACTCAGGTGTATCCATCCTATAAGGAGGAATGGACACTAGTGCCACTCTTGGAACAAGCTCAATAGAGAAATCCACCTCTCACTTTGGAGGTAGACCTAAAAAGTCGTCCGGGAAGACATCCCTAAAAGGATCAACCACATGAGGGAAATCCTTCTGACACATTCCCTGGTCATCTAGATATAAGCTCGCAATCTGGGTTGTTATTCCACCTCACCCATGATGATCTGGTTCATCTCAGCTCTCCTGGACATCCCATTCACCCTTGTATAGAAACTCTCCACCCTCTGGTGATGTAAAAATCACCCTACGACGATAGAAATCCACAAAGGCTTGAAAGGTAACCAACCAGTCCATCCCGATAATGACATCATAAGCCGTCATCTCTAAGACATAGAGGTCCCATAGGAATTGACACCCACCAACCTCAAGGGGGAACTCCTTGCACTAACGTACACATGTCGTCCTTGCTCCCAACAGAGTGTCTAGCATCATGATATCAGAAGAAGAAGAAACCTGGAGCCCAAGGCTCTCCACAACGACCACAAATATAAATCTATGTGTAGCACTAGTATCGAAAAGTGCAAAAGATAAAATAGAAGCAACTAGAATAGTACCTCTGACAGTGAAAGGTCCAGGATCCTGCTCTTGTTGGGTCTGTTGCACTGCATATGCCTACCCAGTGCCATGGCCCTGTGACACAGCCTGGCTACCCTGAGCTGACCCGCCCTGTTGTCTCTGAGATCCTGGTGTCTGGCTACCACGACCATGACCACCACCTCTGCATGCATGCCCTGACGTACCCCAATTTCCCGACTAGTAAGAAGCTTCCAACCTTGATCCCGCACGCGGAGTCTGCACAAAACCCCTCTCACTAGCCACTGGTGAAAATGACCTGCAAAAATGCTGGAGATGACCCATCTTGCTGCAATCTCGATGCTCCACTGGTTCACGCGGACACTGAGGTCTCTTGTGCCCCTATCTACCGCACTGGTAGCACATGACCTGGCCACCTGAAGTATTCTTCTGACTATTACTGCCACTGTGAGAGAATTTCATCTTCTTCTTCCTCTTGCCGGTATAAATAGTACCCAAAACTGGTGTCGAACTTCCCTAACCCACACTACTAGATTCTTGTAGGTTCTGCTTTGTAATCAGTTCCTGGTTCACAATAGCATGCATGGTAGGAAACCTGAAAACGTTCACCAGCGCTCAGATGTCACACTAAAGACCATCCTCAAAGCGTCTAGACCTCAACGCCTCATCACCCACCAGAACGGGTGCAAAACGCTGAATCTCAGTGAAGCGAGAAGAATAATCCATCACTAAAATGGCCCCCTACTACAGATTCTTGAACTCTCGAGCTCGATCTGCCCTCAGAGTCTCTGGGAAGAATAAGTCATAGAAGGATACCTAAAAATCTTCCCATTCCATGTCTCGGTGATGCCCATACTGGGTGGTAACATCCCACCACCTCTTGGCGGAATCACACAACATGTATGTAGCGAGCTTGACCCTCCTCCCAGGAGGTGTCTTCAGATGCTCGAATATCATCTACATCGAATCTAGCCATGAATCCGCAGCCTGTGGTCTTCTATCCCCTGAAAACGTAGGTGGATGCTGCTGCTGGAAGATACGCGTCAGCTCTTCCATAGATGTGGCGGCCTTCGGTGCTCCTTGGAAGGTCTGCATGAACCACATCACGCCTTAACAGAACTGTGAATCCATGCCTGTGTCCAGTATAACATCTGGCACTGCATCTGACACTACTATAGGATCCACGGGTAGCCCATGGCCCACCATCTCATGAGTATAATCATCGCCGCTCTCCTATAGAACAATTGGTGGTCTTCTTGGTGTCATGACTCTACAAGTTCAAATTCACACCTTAGATCAAGATTATCAAAGATCGAAAATGAGGAGGCCAATAAGGGAACTGGAGAAGAAAAGAATTCAAGTTTTACAAAACAAGACTACACAGTGTGTATGTTAACTACACAGCATGTTCCCTTAAGTCTTTCACATGGGCGTGTACTTCTGCCAGAACTGGTCGTGTATCACCCCAACTACACAGCGTGTTGTCTTAACAACACGGTGTGTACTTGAATCCTTCTTCCCTGCCCGGGTCCTTCTACACGGCTTAAGCCACATGGCTCTCCTAAAACAAAATTGCACGGCATGTTCAGAGGTAGACACGGTGTGTACTCTAAAAGATTTCATCAACCCATGTTGTTCGTCACACGGCCTGTGTACCCAGGTCACACTACACGACGTGTTCCAAAAGACATGGTGTGTTCAAAGAATCCCAGACCGACCTATGTTTCTTGCTACACGGTCGACTACACGGATAACACTACACGGCATGTTCCAGGCGGACACGACATGTACTAGGAAAGATAACACTGACCCGTGTTGTTCGTGACACGGCCGGGTACCTGGGTCAGACTACATGTCATGTTCAAGGTAGACACAATGCGTATGTCTTAAGGTTTCCTCCATCTGTGTTGTTAGTTACACGGGCAGACACCGGGTCAACACTACACGGTGTGTACAACCGGTACATGGCGTGTTCCCCCAAGCCATTCCCTACCCCGTGTCCCTGCCCACATGGACTTTGACATGGGAAGAGACTACACGGCATGTACTGAGGGTACACGGCATGTACTTAAAAAAATTTCATTTCTTCTCGAACAGAAGAACACACGGCGTGTGTCTATAGAACTACACAGTGTCTATACTGGGTTTTCTAGGCAGTAAGCCTTAGAAACTACTCTAAAACCCAAAAAAACATGGAACAAACACCTAAGTGCCAAATTCCGATCCGTGAGGGCCCATATTCCCCACGAATCAAAGCTTGGCATCTTATACATGTTATAACAAAATAAACACGTCGATGGTCCACCAAATTCCGGTCATTGAGGTCACATACTCCTCAAAAACCAAATTTTGGCATTTATTCCATCAAAACCTCACACAATAATACCCTATCAAATATCAGGTATTCATCAAAGCAGATATCACAACAGCATGCTTTTCTAGTACAAAAATTATCACAACAACATGAAATTTATAATGAACCTACATGGCATGGAATAATGCATGACATGTGATTTCTAGCATGTGACTAAATGATGCATGAGACGGAATACCCTCATCTCATCGAGTTCCAACTAAATAAAACCCATGTATAACAAATAAACAGCACAATTACAAGTGCATAACCCAATGGTGAAAATCAAATCAACTGTAAAATTTTCAAAAATCAGAATAATTGCAATAACGAGGTAGATTAGATTTTCCCTGTACACGGGTTAGCTACTCCAGGGCACAACTTATTACCAACTACCATTTCTGTCCTATCCATGACTAAGGCTCCAAATAGTAAGTCAAAGAAAATAACCTCCTCTGATACCACTTTGTAATGTCCCGGATCCAGAAGCCACACAATGGGTTCCCCGAACCCAGTTGGTCACATGACCTCAAGAACATTTCCCCAAAAGCCAGAGGCTGCCGACTAGTAGTGAGGGACCAGGTCTAATAGTGGGGAGACTATGCCCTCATTTGTCAAAGTGTAGCACAGCAGAAAAGAAATATAACATACAACAGCAGAAGCGGTAAAGAATATGAACCAGAAATGAACAACTGCAGTAAAAGATAACCAACAGTTATATAGATAATGATTCAGCATGTCACTAATTCTATGAAAGCATCCAAAACAGGATACAATGCAATAAAATACAATACAACTCAAAGTACAAGGTAAAACAAAACAGAACAAAACAAAGTGAACAGAACACAGCAGCATCGCAAGCCTAAGCTCGGTCCCATGCTCTCCTACTCCTCTGCTACAATCATGTACATATATAGCGACCCTTTCCCCTGTCGAAACCTAAAGCAATATAGTCTGTTTAGGCCGAAGTGATGACCCAAATAGGTTGTGAGAAATAAATCCCAGTAGGCACCCACCAAAGTCCTATGCCCAACTGTCAGTGAAAATGTGCAACAGTAGTGTGAAAAAGTAAATGCAGTAAACTAGTAAGTACTCAAAAGTAACTATCACTATGAATTTCATTGCCATTTTAATTATTACTTATCACCTCCAAGATTGTGCTTTATCTTGGCAGGTAAAACATAGAAAATCACCACATTGAATATTCTAAATAGTCATGTCCTCAGACATACTATCCTTACCCTCAGGTAACTGAATCAAATACCCGCAGGTGATTTCCCTCAGGCATAATTAACATTGCCCTCAGGAATACGAGATATGTCCCTCAGGCACAGAAACTACTGCCCATAGGCATAAACAAAGGTTACACTCAGGCTAACCAAACACTGCCCAAAGGCTAAAAAAACACTGCCCTCAGGCTAAATAGAACATTGCCCTCAAGCACAAGGAACCGGGCCGAGCCCAAAGCATAAACAAGAAATTTATATAAATTTTCTCTCAAGAAAATTCAATACACAATATAATCATGGCATACCCTTGGGTATCCTGGCCAAATGGATAAACAGAGGGACGCACCCCCGGGGTGGTCTTAGATCCAAGAAATGATCTCAAACAACAGTTTTGATTTATCAACAGATTATCTATTCAATTCTAGATATCTTTCAGAAAAGGCCTCATCCATACGACACCCCAAACATGGGAGCGTAGCACAATGGTACAAAATTTCAACACAAGATTTGAACGAAACATCAGACCACCTACCTCGATCATCTCTTACCGGTATACATGAACGACGCCTCCCGAATCGTCCAAGAACGACGTAGATCTAGGATAAACTTTCACTCATTAAAACTCAAATAACTTTCCCTCGGGAAATAATTGTTAAGAAACACACAAGGAGAGGGAAGAACTCACCCGTGCAGTTCAATCGAGACCGTCAGAGAAGGATTCGGATTCCCGTTGTGCGGTCAGGAGATCTCTGAAGCTCTGGCCTCCTCTCCCGAATCCAAAACGAACTCAAAGCCTCCTCTACCGAATAAGGAGGCTACTACCCATCTTAAGTGAAAAAAAAATAGACTAAACAGCATGTAATCTCAAGTACATGGTGTGTACTTTTCATCATTTAACTGTTCCTCTGGAAGCTACTTTCCACCACGACATTGTTCATCTGTCGACATGAGTACACGGCGTGTATTCCTGATTACACTGCATGTAATGTAGCTCAGCTGGTGGCTACTTCCACCGCCTTAC
The DNA here is from genome assembly GCA_963277665.1 of Viscum album. NCBI lineage: Eukaryota > Viridiplantae > Streptophyta > Magnoliopsida > Santalales > Viscaceae > Viscum > Viscum album. Next base: position 28,804,752 of record OY728128.1, on the reverse strand, counting down.
TATTCACCTGCCGACTGAGTACACAGTGTGTAAAGACTAAGTACATGGCATGTAGTCAGTTTTTACACGCTTCTTCACCGACGGGCCTACATGCCCTATGTACTCATCCCACACGGCCAAAGTACATGGCGGGTGGAAAAGTACACTGTGTGTAAGTAAAAAATTTGGTATTTTTCCCCATTTTCCATATTTTCTCAAAAACACTTAATGAAAAGAGAAAATAAGAAACTCGTACCTCAAATATAAGAATCGGGTTGTTACACATGTTATAGGTTATGCCCAATTTATATATGAAATGTGTAATTGAAAGGTAAATTGTAATTTTCATAATGAACCATTGGTCCATATGATGTGATATTGTGATATCCTTATTGCTATGAATTATGTTATGATTAAATGATGAAATGATTATATAGGGTGTTGGCCCAGTGATACATACTAGAATTCTTATATAGTGCGTTATGCCTAGTGACTCATGTTGTAATGCTTATACAGTGGGCTATGCCCAGTGACTCATGTTATAATGTTTATATAGAGATCTTAGTCGAGTGACTTATGTTGAAATGCTTAGTCTTGGGCCAATGACTCGTGATTAAATGCTTATATAGTGGTATTGTCCCAATGAAACATGTTTAAATTCTTATATAGTGGGCTATTCCTAGTTAACATGTTGAAATTCTTATATAGCATGTTTGACCCATATTTGTATAATTTATACCTTTGATATAAGGTTTTGGTTGGCATGGTTGTAAGACATTCTCAGAGAAATTCCGACATGGTGTCGAGGCAGGTTATGTTTTTCCATGGTTATATGGTTATGGTTGGCATGGTTGTGAGACATGCTCAGAGACATTCCATCATGGCACCAAAGAAGGTTGATGTGGTATTAATTTGATTGATTAATTAATTAATACACTTGTTTATTGTATTATTTCATACACTTGTTATCAGATTGGTTTGTTTAGTCACGATGGTGTCGACCTACTGAGTTTTACTCACACCCTATTTAGGCCACCGTTTGGCACCTAAGAAGATTATATGGATGTGGGTTTGGACAAGGGAAAGGTACCTTACTATTGATTATTTTCTTACTGTATGGGTTAGAGTTTGGAGATGGGATCAACATGGGGTTTGGGACTAGGTAATTTTGAGTCTTTTATTGAGTATATTAGTATTTTATTTTATTTTACTTATAGCATGAAATTTAGTTACATTCTGGCATGTCATTACATTATACCTTTATTATTTATTGGATTGTTCAGTTTTATTTGTTGTTTTTATTCCTCTATATTATATTGTTTCTATTTTTTCCACATTTTAATATTTATTAACTTATTTATATTTTTTTCCGCTATGTTGTAAACTCTGAATCCAGGGGGTATAGTCTCCCCACTATACTTATCACATCCCTACTGCTAGTCGGTAGCCTCTAGTATACGGGGAGGCATGATTGAGGTCTTGTAACCAACCCTTCTGGCCATGTGAGAGAGTGTCAGGTTGGGGGATGTTAAACATGTGATATTATATATTTTTTATAGTTGGATATTCTTTGTGAATCTTGAAATTAATCTAATGTTTTTATTGATTCAATTATTTATATGTTATTATATGTGATGATAATGAGAGTATAGTCTCCCTATATCAATTATTAACTCTCACCACTAGTTGAAAACCTCTTGTGTTTGAGGAGGTAAACCTGAGGTATTATAGTTCCCCTATATTAAACCATCAGTTGGGTTCCTAGGCTCGGGTTTACAAAATGGAATCAAAGCATTGATTTAGTTGTCTTACTATTTAGAAACTTGGTAGTCAAAAATATGAATGTGTCAAAACTTGGATGAGACACTAGACTGGTGCATCGTGAACACCTTTTTCAGTGGAAAATTTAAGTTGTCAAGGGTATGGAATTATTGTTGTTGCTTTGCACTATTTTGATTAAGTTATTAATTTAGGAATGATGTTTTGGGTCGATATTGTTATTTATTTTCATACTCTTGGCCTAAAGTGGTAAGAGTTTTTGTTTTTTTTGGCATTATATCAAGTATATGGGATATAAGGACATGTGCAAGAATTCTTGTCTATGTAAAATGGTTTTCAAAAGAAAAATTGATTTGGAAAATAGTATTTAGTAAAGATTTTTTTTTGAGAAAATGGTTGTGGAAATTGTTAAAAAATGGGATTTAGTTAACTAAAATGGAAACAATAACTTATTTAACATTTTCCGAAATAATGTAATACTAATGTAATGATTAATTGAAATTGAGATAGTGATTTTTTATATTTTTCCTTGAAGTAATGATGTTGCATTTGTGTAGTTATAGAGTTTTACCATCTCTTAGTGGGTAGGTTATGTAGTGGATTCTCTGTTATGGTTGGTATAGGCAATGTGTGCCTAGGATGTGGGTTGCTTTGGCTTGGGAAGTTTTGGCTAGAGAGATTCCCTTGAAAGGGTCATAGTAGCATGTGATTTTACCTTAAAATGATTATATGGATCCCTTTAGATTTATTTGAGTGGTCTTCAAGTAAGATAATGGTTGTATGCATTACGTGTGGGGTGAGACTCTTAGTGTTTGGTATGTGGGATAGTTGGGTCTCACATACCTTGGAGGAAAGTGAGTTAGTTACCCCTTATTTCCATGGGGGTAAGTGAGTGGGTTGATAGTTGTGATAGGTGCACATAAGTATATGACCAAGGTTGAGGAAATCATGGTATGGTGCTTTGGATTTTAGAGTGATGCCTGAATGATGTGGGATCAAGTGTTTGATTTTGTTTAGGTGTTTCCTCAGTTATGTTAGAGAAAAAGCATGGTTAGTGTTTTGTGTGGGATGCATTGGAATTTTGGTAATGGGTAAGGTGAAAGGGTTAGCTTGTGGTTTCATCTTAGAAATCAAATTCAATCTATAGGATGGGGTGAATCTAGTGGTTAGGCATTAGAGTAGTGGAGACTATGTGAGACATAGTGGTATTGGGGAGCGGGATGACATGGGATTCTTGGAGAAGCATGTTTTGAAGTTATTTTAGGATTTTGGTTGCAGGTTTGAGGAACCTTAAGGTTTTGGATGGTTCATTAAGGTGTTACCATCTTGTGGGTATCTGGGTATGATTGAGAAATGTTGATGGGAAGTCTCCCAGGGAATGTCTCTGATGGGTAGTGTCATAGTGAACCACCTCAGGAGTGGGTAAGTCAAAATATTATAAATCCTTATGGTAGTTTCAAAATGTGAGAGAGATGGTGGTTAGAATCAGTTGGTTTTGAGATAAATCCCACCAAGTTCTTAGAGGATTGTGGGACACTCATGATATATGATTGTAATGTTCTATGGTTGGAAGGATCAAATTTTTGGTTGTTGTAGGGGATGGTTTAAGTGAGAAATGAGACTTATGTGGGATGAATTTTCTTGGATCATAGTGTAAGATAATGTCCCAGATAACTGAGTTGTGATTTTTTAGAGCTTCACTGACTCTTTATGTTAAGAATGTGTTGTTGTAATGGGTGTTCTTGGAAAGTAATAAATATCAACTGGGGGTCGTCGAGGTGATCTCAATTTGGTCCCATGGACTAAGTGTGATGTGTCTATAAGGACTGGGGCTTTTTGATTATTGGTGATAGTAACTGAGGTTCAGTTAGTTCAAGTGATGTCTATTTAGGAAGCCTAAAAATATAAGACCCAAAAAATGGATTTTTGGGTTAAGGTTATCAGGTTCTGACAAGAAAGGCTCGAGTGGTTAAATCCCTATAAACTATAGGTATTCAGAAAAGATAGAATAAATAGGTTTATGTTATGGATAATCCTATAGTGGATAAAATCCAACTGGTTTTATGGTTAGTGACCCTAATCTCGGAGGGGGGTAGTCAGTATTGGGGTTGTTTGATGTTGAGCTTAGTGGGTGAGAATATGAGGTTAGTACCCATCCAGTGATGGAGGTATGAAGAATCGTATCTATTTATAGGTTCATACCTGATTTGGTGATTCAACTATAGTGGTTAGTACCATCAATGAATTTGGTAACTGATGAATAGTAGAATGGGTTCTCATATAGGGTATTGTATATATTGGTACTGAGAAGAGATTATTATGTGACTATCAAGGATTCAAGGAGTCAACTATGAGTCGGGTTTCAAATAAAGTGTTGGTATTTATTTGTTTCAAAACAGTGCATGTATACCCCTATGATTAAAGTTATCAGTTGATGTTGTGTTGAACAGGATGGGTGTAGATCTTGTGGTTTCACAATATCACTCAGGTTAGGGCATCAAGTTTGGTATAGGAGTCGATATCATGGTGGGAGAGTGTTATTCTAAGGAATATTGGTGCATGATAGAGAGACTACTGGCACTTTTGAGTAAATTTGGGCATGGTGAGATGGGTTTTTTGTTAGACATGTCTTTCATAAAATGATTGATGTGTATTGGGAACCAAACCGAGAGTTTTTGGAAAAATATATTGGTCCTCATATGGTAGTCCCATATTCATTCAAGAATCAGAATCGAGTACTGACATCAGATTTTGATGGGTAAATTGGGTATCTTGGAAATGTCCTAGATGCTTCTCAAGGATGAGAATCCCCCTATAGGGGATTTCATAATTACTAACATTGCTACGGGTCATAAGATTTAGTGGGAATTTGAATTTTGAGTCTTTTAGTAAAGATAAATTTTATAATTTGGATTTATATTGGGATGACAAGAATTAGGACACCTCTATGATGTGTTTTTATGTATATTTGGGTGTCTCGATGGTTGTCGAGAGAATCAGGTAGAAGTTAGAGGGGTTTATGTCAGTTCAAAATAGATAATTCTACTACAGGTGGCACATCATGCCACTGAACAAGGCATTATTCCATGTGGGTTTCTTGGTAGGGAAGAATCATGTCGTTACCAAAGGGTTATTTCATGATGGTTTACTTTGGGAGAGTGTTGTGTCACAACCAATGGAATGCACCGTGAATCCCTAATTTTGGTGGAAGTTTTGGTTCTAGGATTTGGGAAGTCATCACGCCACAACTAAGGGGTTGTGCCCTGAAGGTTTCTCAATAGCGGTGTATTGGGTTTCTCCAAGTAGGATTGTTGCGTCATAGGGCACTCGGTCACACTGTAATGGGTGGTTGGTATTTCCCTAGTTCTTCCCTAGGGAATGGAATTTTGGTATGAACCAATTGTTTATTCCACAATTTATCCCCATATGAGGGGGGATTACATTATAATTTTGATGTAGTGTAGTGGGATAGAAATAAGTCCTTACATAAGGATCTTAGGAATAACACTGGTAAAACACTCACAAATAGATATAGAACTCTCTAGAAATTGGTTAATATGAAAAAAAATTATAAATGATATTATATAACCTATTTATATAATAAAACCCAAAACAAGATAAAATAACAATTTACCCTTAAACATATCCTAAGTTAGAGGGAAAATATTAAAAAAGGAATTAAAAAAACTAAAGTCCATGTGGGTGTCACGCTGGATAAAGGTCCCTTGATTTATAAAACTTGTAACAAAATTGAACAAGTATAAGAAATATTTTAACCAAAAGAGAAGGGTATCTAACAACCTTAAATAAAGGTCCTTTTATTTATACTTTCAAGAAAGTATGTCTCACCCACACTAAGGTAAGCCCTCAATACGAAGATCGGTATCAATCTTGTTATCCTCGTAATCCCTCGATCTCTAAGGTGGTCGGTACCTCTGTATTCCTATCCTAGTAAGCCCTTGATTGATCATAAACAATCATAATCTCACTAGGAAGGTTGAACAATATTTTCACATCATTCTCACAAGGTAAATTTGAGTATAGCTTTTTCAGAGTATCACTTTATTCCAGAGTTCAACAGCTCTCAATGAAAACTCTAGCATAAACTCTTACTTTGAGCTCATTCAAATGGCTGGGTATTTATAGGCATGGATTCCAATAGTCAACTTCCTCCTCCAATGATCATATTTTTTCCTAAATTTCAGAGGGACCTATATATGTGTCACTCAAACAATGGTTAAGTTAAAATATATTGGACGACATAATTTTATATAACAAAATATGAGAAACATTATCATGCTTATGAAACATTAAAACATTTAGGATCCAATAAAATGAAAAGTTACATTAAAGAAATATGATAACTTTAAGAAAATAATTTAATCAGATTATTAAGATAATGAAAATCAGAGTCTAATAAATATTGTCAATCAGATTCTGATTTATGAAGAAATCGGAGTCTGATTTCAAAATAAATCAGAGTCTGATTTTAGAGGAAATCAGAGTCTAATTTCATAAGATATTTGAGTCTTATTTCATAATAAATCAGAGTCTAATTTTAGAAGAAATAAGAGTTTTATTTTAGAAGAAATCGGAGTCTGATTTCAAGAGAAATCATATTAACAATTCTAGGGAAATCAAATTCTAATGGACTAAAGGTTCTCAGTTAGATAAGGATCTGATTATTCTCTTTAAGAAAAATATAGTTAGACTTGGTTTGAGAAAATATTATATAAGTCATTGAAGATAATAAGTAAAGTCAAAAACTATTCTTAGAGAAAGAAAAATTTCCTTAGGAGAAATTTTCTTAGAGAAAGAAAATTTTCCTTAAGAAAATGTGTTTGTGATTTTCAAAACATAAAGGAATGGAAAAGTCATAAGGAAACTTATTGACTCAACAAGTGCTACATTAGTTTCCCCCAATTAGAAAGGACTTGACCCTGATTCTCATTGGATAAAGATTTTCAACTTGATAAAATGGATAGGTAAGTTGATCCATGATTTTTAGTGGTGGGAACCTTAAAGGAATATCACCAGGAATGTTGACATGGAACCTCTAACAACTTATCTCCATTGAATATCCATTTCCTCAAAAATTCCTCACTTCACCTTCTCCACATTTGGTAATTTTTTTCTAATAATAATTGGTGTCATTTAAGTTACCATATGCTTACAGAATTGGATCAAATACTATTTTAATCCTAGGTAGTGTAGTATGAACAAAATTTTGTTTAGTCTTTGCCTGAACCTATGACATGTTCATTGGCATGTGAGCAGAAACTTCATGAAGGGAATCCTGAACAACAGTTTAGTCTTGGTGTACCTTTATGTTATCACCTTAATCATCACTCATGTAAATGTCTAAATCCATTTTATTCTATGTTGATGAAGTACATTCATCATATCTATCTCAAATAAGGCTGAAAACATCGTAGTGGGGTGCACAGGAAAACAAAACCTATGGTTACCGCAAAGATGCTACATGAAGATCTTATAATGCCCCAAAAGTTCTTACTATTATTATCGATACTGATCCTATTATTAGAGGAATTTTTCTTATTTTTGGTGGAGTTGTTCCTATTATTTGTGAATTTTTTCATGCTATAAGTGGATCTATTCTTGAGGTTACAACGACTAAAATTATTTCAGGAATACTTGTATGTCATGATTCAAGAGAGAGAGATAGAGAGAGATTCCTTAATTTCACTATTTTTGGTCTTGGAAACTAAATCATATGGTGTTTATCATTGGTTCTTACAAGATTTACCCCTTGCCTCCTCCTTTTCCCCTTTATTTTTACCCTTTATTCCTATTTTTTAAAGTTAGTTTTCCTCCATCTATCTGTATCCCATGAATGAGATACCTAGAGCATCAAGGGGAGTGTGAGGCTAAGTGTAGGCTAGAGGTTCACATGTAGGGAAGATTTTCATGTAGGGAGATTCATACAAAGTCCTAGAGTATGCATTGGTTTTGTGTGGAAAGGGAAATATGGGGGTTGGGCTCAAGGGGTCATGCACGCTGGAGGTGGGTTGTAGGTTTCAGGAGCAGTGGAGTTTCCAGTTTGGCATAGACAACTCGTCTTTTTAGTCTTAATTTATGAATAATATGAGTTTTACATAACAAATGATTTCATGACCAATAGAATTTATATATTACTTGACTTTATTAAATGCCAGAACCATAAGAGGAGGATCATCACATGTAATTTATAATTAATTTATAAAAAGATCTAGAATTACCTGAACTTGTAATTATTTCTTTATTAATGATTTGGTTGACTCGATATCATCATTCCATCATTGTGTTATAGGATCCAAGTGTGTAATCTCTCTATAGGTGATCTACATGTGCACCACAGTATCTGAACATCGTTTTAAAATCTTCATGTGCTAGAACTATTGATCCTAATTGCTTACATCATTCATGGTTGATCAAAGCAGAATTCTCTTTGATAAAGAATAATTCTTGGTGTTCTCTTGATGGATTGAGAGAGGAGGAGGAGATAAGACACTCTATATCTATGGAACTCTCTCTAGGGATTGATATAGTTTCTATCTATCCATTATGCACAAAAATTTTGTTTATAGAAAGTAATATAATTATATATTTATTATGACATGTTTAGGGTTACCAATTTTCATGTAGGACCCTGTCCAATTCTATAATTCTTAGTTTTCCCCATGTCTAATAATTTTAATATAAATATTATTATTATTATTCACTTTATATATACATCACTTAAGAATCTATAAATAAATATCATTTACATAATTTTCAACCGGACCATTAAGCTTGGTTTTCTTATCCTCCTTGGCATTTACCTAACCTTAAATAATGACTATTTATTTAACAAATAAATATCACTGCATTATTTTTCAATAAATATAATAAATATTACAATCATCAAAACTTGAAAATAATTATTTATTATTATTATTTAACTCACTTATTCTTTTTAATAACTTTTGATTAAATCTTAGTGATAAACCAAACCCAAATAAATATTAAACCAAAAAAAAGGAATAATATTTATTCTAACTTGTTAAATTAAACATTAAATTTAACTGAGATTGTGATTACACTTAGTGTCTCTCCCTCTATCCCTATTTATCATGGAAATATATAGAGATGACTAAAGTCCAATGTCAGTATCTAGTATCATGTTAAGGCACCCATAGTGAAAGAAGTTAATGTTGAAATGAAAAACAACCACCTATGAATTCTTATTGTGTAATATAATTTATTTGTCATGATATCTATAATCAATTAGGTTTCATACGGGTGTCATTAACCCATGTGCTTGATGTCTCTTTCCTTGAATTTCTAGAAATTAACTTTCCCACTGAACACCATGGCTATATATTTATCTAGGTAGTTTAATTCTTGTCAAAGGGCCTAAGATATCAACTTCTATTAAGGGATAGAAAGGATAAATCAATTTTCATGTTATCAATTAATTCAATATCACTCACGATGCACCCAACATATCCTACTTATCCCCAAGAATATTTCATCATAATTTTCATCAATACATCAAAGTAAACAACTTATGATATTCATTAATGATGATATTAAATTTTAAGGACTAATACACAAATTTTTAGATAGGAACACCCAATGAAAAATAAAATGTGGATTTTATACTAGCAGTTCAATTATGATAACATTTATTATTAGAGATTACCAAGGGATAACACCATGAAAAGGTGTCTTAATACCTTATGATCTTACTACCCCTAATATCCTGTATCTATTTTGTCCTATTATACAATTTCATTTGGCTATAAAACATTTATTCAAGAATATTATTGTGGAACTTCTAGGTTCTCATCATAGAAGAGAACTACTATGACCTTTTAGTGAGACATATATTCTTAGTACATTATCACATACTATGTCATATAGAGAAAAAATCATGATGTGATATGAATCTTCATTAATTTCCAAGACACTAAATACATCTAATTATCAAGTACTTAGAAGTTGGTTCTAGGGAACCAAATCCAACAGACTCTCACTTTCACTAGAGACAACTATTAACAACCTTCAATCCACTATCTCTCACATGATACTCATTTCCCTACTAAGATAGATCCTTCATCAAGGGGTCTACTATGTTTTCTTATATGGATACTCTACTCACTGAAACTCCAACTCATTGAGAAAAATAACTCAAGAGATGAAACTTATGGAGTATATTCTCTATCTTTTTATGTGACCTTGGCTCTTTAAAAATATCCATTGCTGTAGTGTTATCATTGTAAATTTTGAGAGGTTCTAGACTATTAGGTACCACATCAAGCTCTTGGACAATGTTAAAAACAAAAAATGTTTTCTTGGTTGTATCAAAATTTGTAATGTACTCAAAATAAGGTGTAGAATTGATAAAAACTGTTTGTTTTGAACTCTTATATCTCATAGCTCCTTTATTGAGACTAAATACATGTCTTGATTATGAATTCAGATCATTCTGATCAATCTAAATGATCACATCTATATAACCCCTAATGAATATCTCTTTATCTTATCCATACACCAGGAACATATCCTTAGTTCACATTAGATACTTGAGGATAGGATTAACAGCATTCCAATATTTCTCACTTAGATTAGATTGATATCTACCTACCATACTCAAAGCATAGGCAACATTAGTCCTCATAAATAACATGTAATACATGATAGATCCAATCAAAAAAAAGTATGGTATCTTTCTCATCCTCTATTTTTCATGTTGTGTATAAGGACACATCTTCTTGGAAAGATGTAAAACATGTGATGTTGGAACCAATCCCCCCATGGATTATTACATATTAAAACTCTTTAGTGTTTGGTCAATGTATATACTTTGACTTAGTCTAATCAGCCTCTTTAATCTATCATGCATGATATTGATCCCTATAATGTAGTTTTTTTCAACTAAGTCCTTCAGGGATAAGAACTTGTACATACATGCCTTAAGCTCTTGTAAGGATGGTATCTCATTTATAATTAATATTATTTCATCAATATATACTACTATGAAAATTATTTTACTCCTACTAAACTACTTATAAACACATGGATCACATTTTTTCTAAATGAAACCAAAATATTTTATAGCTTCATTGAACTGAATCTATTCATGACTTGGATGATTTCTTTAATCCATAAATGGATCTCCTTAACTTGCATACCTTTTTGGAATTGTTTGGTCATATAAACCCTTTTAGTTGTGTCATATACACATCTTCCTAAAGGTTTATGTTAAGAAAAGTAGTTTTTGAAATCTATATTTCAAATATCATAGTCATGGAAAGATGTTATGGAAAACATAATTTTGATGGATTTAAGCATGGAAACTAGAGAAAAGATTTCAAAATTGTCCATGCATTGATGTTGTTCAAACCCTTTATCAACTAGTAATTTTTTATAGGTACTAGACTATATTTTTATGTTTAGATATCTCTTTAATAACCATTTATACCCAACAGGATTTACATCTATTGGAAGATCGACCAAAACCCACACACAGTTTTGGTACATGTAATCCATCTCTAAATTCATGGATTCTTTCCATTTTGAAGCTTATAATATCTCTACTACCTCCTTGTAGGATAGAGGGTCATTATTTTTAACTAATAATGATTTTCCATATTCTATTACTAGAACATCATATCTTTCTAGTTCTCTAACCTATCTGGTTCTCATACGTAGTACTTGTGTTTCAAAAACAACTTCTTCCATGGTGCTATGTGGAATTTATTCTTGTACCAAATCTTGTGTATCTTGAGCATCAACTTCATCAAAGTCAATATTTCTCCATCTATCATTCTTGAGGGCATGTTTTCTCTCAAGGAATACAGATTACCTAGAAACTATAACCATTTTATCTAAGGGATCATATGGGTAGTATCCCCTTGTCCCCTTGGAGTAAACTATAAAGATAAAATTCAAGACTCAGGGTGAAAGTATGTTTCTTGAGATAGCCTTAACAAAAACATTACACCCCTATGCATGAATATGTGAAAAAAAATATTCCACTCTAAAACTCAAAGGGAATACAATTTTCTGCATTAGTTGGTACTCGGTTTAGTATGTATGATGTCATGTGTAATGCATATCCCTGAAAGGATAATGGAAGGCTTGCATGACTCTTTATCAACCTCATCATGTCCAACAAGGTATGATTCCTCATTTCAGTAGCACTGTTCCATTATGGCATATAAGGAAGAGTGATTTGAGATAAAATCTCTAAATCTCATAGAAATTTGATAAAATCTTGGTTAAGATATTCCCCACCTTTATCTGATATAAGTTTCTTTATCTTTCTACCAAGTTTATTCTCAACTTCATTCTTAAACTATTTGAACTTTTCAAAGGATTCAAACTTATACATCATTAAGTATACATAAACATACCTACTCAATTCATCGGTAAAAGGAATAAATTATGAGGATAAACCTTTATCTTCTACTTGAAAAGGTTCACACACATCAGTGTGTACCAATCCTAAAAGCACTATAGCCCTTTCACCTTGACCACAAAATGGTTGTTTGGTCATTTTGACTTATAAATAAGCATAAAATTTTTCAAGTTCTCTAAGATCAAAAGATTATAAGTAACTATCTTTATATATATTTATTAAATTATTCTCGTTTATGTGACTAAGGTGGTGATGCCAAAACTTGGTTTGAAATGATTCGCGTGAATCTGATTCATTATCAATTGCCAATATTTGGTTCTCGTAATTTAATACATAAAGAAAATTATTCAGTTGTTCCATACCATAACATATTCTATCTTTATAAAATTAACATCTCTTATTTCCAAAAATTTAAAATAAATTCATCCATGTCTAAATAAGAAATAAACATGATTTTCTTAGTAACACTAGGCACATAATAACAGTTCTTTAAAACCAAAATCATTCTTGTTGGCAATGTCAGGTGGTAGTATCCAATGGCTAGAGCATCCATAATTTCTCCATTGGTAGCCGATAAATACAAATCACCTTCTAAAACCATTTCAAATCTACTTGGTTCTTATATTTAGATACAAATTTTAGCACCACATGTAGAAACTAATACCCAACTTATAGATATATAAATATTACAATCGATAACAAATGCACCAAATTATTCTCATTGCTTATTCGTATGGTTGTGGTTCCTCTTCTAGTGGCATTTCTTTCCACATAGAAAATTCACTTAATTTTACTCAGTTTCTTATCACTATATCTTCTTCTTCATGTAAGGATGGTGATTTGGAGCCTTAGACTTGTAATGAGTTTTTAAATCCATTGTATTGTTTTTCCTTTTCTTATTCACTGTAAGGACTACAGGTTTGTCACACCCCATGTCTTTATCAACATGGTGAGTGAGATTAATAAGTTTTGAAATATTATTCTCTCTATGTCTCATATTATAATTCACAATGAAACTGGAGAAGGTTTTAGGAAGTGAGGACATAATGAGATCTCCATGAAACTCATTAGGGATATTGAACCCTAAGATTTCTAAGTGTTCTATGTAGCCAATCATCTTGACTACATGAGGCCCAGATGGTACTCACTCTCTAAGATTTCATGTGAACAGTGTTGTAACACCCCATAATTTTTATCAATTGTTTCTTTTAAAATAATTTTATTTCTTTGATAACTTTCATTACACGCAACAATAAGTTTAGACGAACCGCATAATATTATTAAAATATTATGTTTTCATTATCGTCTATCCACTTTATTAATAGGTATGAATAGTAATAACTAAAATATGAAAAATATACGGTCTAAAAATTTATAAAATGGATCTATTAGTTATCAAATTATCAGAATTAAAAACAAAAATTAGTTGAAAATAAAAGTGATGTTTTTTTTGAAAAATTGTTTTCATGCATGTAATGTGTTTTTATATTAATAAATTTAATTAATCCCTATTGGTGAATTATTTTAATGAAATTTATATATTATTTACTTGATCATATTTTTTAAAAATTCAAAAAATATTTTTCTAGGCATAGGATAAGAATAAATCATGTTTTATGCTTAAAAATACATTTTTTCTAAAAGCAGTTTTTGTCACATTTTGTGAAATTAATTTAAAATTCATTTCTTATATTTATAGGTATTCAATTAGTTAAAAATTAATTAAACATTTTTAATTTGGTGGTTAAATTTTGAAAAATAGTTCCATTTTTATTTTTGGTTAATATGAATAGTAACCATGGTAAAATTTATCATCTTGGTAAAAAGAAAATTGGGTTAATCTAGGTTAAAACTAAGTGATAAGGCCATAATTTTTTTCATCCTAATTATTATTTTATGAAGATAACTCAAAACTTATCACCTTATTCTTGAAATTGATAAATGAAATAGACACTTTTCCATGAAAATGATTTATAAATTATTTAAATCAAAGAAAGTAATAAAATGACACTCTCTTAGTTTTAAATATCTGTTATGTGTGAACATAGAGAAAAACTAGTTATAAATGAATATTAATTTTTATTTTGTGTATAATGAAATTATATTCATTATGGTAATTTATTTATAATTTTTATGTATTATATAATTATCTTAAATTCTAACACAACACCAGAATAATATTTATTCAATTAATGAAAAAATAAAATAAATGATTTTGAAAATATTAAAAGTGATATAATTTGAGTAATTTATAGTTTTACACCAAATTTATAGGTAAATATGAAATATTAGTGTTCTGTTAAAATATTATGTTCTAATTCCAACTTTTTCTTTGCCTTTTAAGTCAACTTAAATGAATAATGTCAAAATTGACAATAATGATATTTTATCAAAATAATATTTTATTAAATTATTTTAAAATCATAAAAATCTAGAAATATAAATTTTTTGATATTATAGTGTCTAAAATGTCATAAATTTACCATTTATGTGTTGAGTCAATAAGGTTTTCCTTATGACTTTTCCATTCCTTCTTGTTTTGAAAATCACAAACACCCTATCTTTAAGAAAATTGCTTTTATAAGGAAAATTACTTTCTTAAGGAAAATTGCTTTCTTAAGGAAAAACGCTTTTATAAGAAAAATTATCCTTATCATATTTTCATCCATATTTTTTTTAAGTATGAGATTCGGATTCATTTTCTCGGAATTGTTGAAACTTTGATATAAAGCATTCTGTTTTAGGATTCGGATTCTGGATAAGAACTATAAGGAAGTTTCATTCCGAATTCCGGATATAAACTCTGATTAAGTTCTATTCCAGATTCAGGATATGAATTCTGAAGAAGAATTCTCATTATGAATTCTAATGAAGAATTCTCATTACGAATTCTAATGAAGAAATCTCATTCCGAATTCTCATTACGAATCCTGATGATGAATTCTCATTACGAATCCTGATGATGAATTCTCATTACGATTTCATGATGACGAATTCCTATTCCGAATTATCATTCTGAATTCACCTATTAAAAAGAATTTGAGTATCTTTGTTTTATACACTCTGATTTAATTCATACTCTGAAAAATATCTTTGATAGACTCCGAACTTCTATATTACTTACATTTCTATATTTTGTCTACTCTTATTATTTTCATTACACTCTGAACCTTTACTCCGAAGCGTTCATTCTGAACCTTTGAGTCAGAATTAAAATGATGTCGTACATTCTGTTACACTTGTTTTGTTATAAAACGATGTCGTATGTTTTGTTATAAACTAACCGTTGTCTAAGTGACACGTGTACAGGTCCCTCCGATCTTTAAGGAAAATATGACCGTTGGAGAAGGAGCCGACCTTACCTATAAATAGGAGCTCATTTGAAAGAGCTCATGATTGATGCAACTGATGACAGATGAACAACTTGGTTTTGTGCATACATGCTATTGAAGTGATTTCTAGAGAGAGAGGATCTTATTAACTCTCAAAGCTTCGTGCGACTCCGAATGTTGGTGATTACATTCGAGGGCTTCCGGGGATAGGAAGATAGAGGTGCCGACTACCTTAAAGTTCAAGGGCTTTCTTGCTGAGGAAGACAGAGGTTGCCAACTACCTTGAAGTTGAGGGCTTGCGGGGATAGCAAGACAGAGACTCTGATCTTCGTATCGAGGGCTTACCCTGGTGTGGGTAAGACAGACTTGCTTGAAAGTATAAATCAAGGGACCTTTATCCAAGGTTTTTGGATACCATTCTCTTTGGGTTAAAAGATTTATATCTTGTTACTTGTAGTTTTACTACTTGTTTATATTCCGCTGCATTTTGTATCTTAAGGAAAGTATAACTTTCTTATACTTCCTTACTTACTCTGATTCATTTAGATTCTATACGCTTTAAGGTAGAATCTCACATTGTAACCTTTTTTTAAGTTTCAATTTCCGGAACCTAATTTCTGGAACCTACTTTCGGAATTTCTTTCCTAGTTTGCATTTGGTGTTTAGAGGTGTTGTGAATCTACTTAGTTTAACTTTGTTAAACTTAGCCCTT
The DNA here is from genome assembly GCA_963277665.1 of Viscum album. Classification (NCBI taxonomy): domain Eukaryota; kingdom Viridiplantae; phylum Streptophyta; class Magnoliopsida; order Santalales; family Viscaceae; genus Viscum; species Viscum album. Next base: position 28,788,545 of record OY728128.1, on the reverse strand, counting down.
TCCTTCTCTTAAGGAAAACATAGTTATTCTTAACTAACTTTAAAGGTTCCAAAAGAATTTTTAAAGTATACAATTCACCCCCCCCCCCCTCTTGTAAATTGAGCATCTACATCACTATTTCGATCCTACAATTGGTATCAAAGGTTGGAAACCTCTTACTCTATACCAATCTTACATTTGGTATCAGAGCAGGTCTCTGAAATACTTGTACTCACATACAAGTTTTTCTTGCTCACTTTTTCATTCCGAATTTATATTCTGAACTTCTCTCATTCCGAACTTTGTTATTACGATTCTTTGCTACTAACAAGGTTGTGTGCAAAGTTATTTTTAAGTATGGCAGGAATTAATGTTGGATCAATTGATAATCTGAATCCTACAAGACCACCAATCTTTGATGGTAATGACTATGAGTACTGGAGAGATCGTATGAAGACTTTTGTTATTAATACTGGAGTAGAAAACTTTGTTATGCTTACTGGTGATTATAAAATTCCTGACAAAGAAGTCAGATCTTTTACTAATCAGGAAAAGCAAGAATATCAACTAAACTATAAGGTACGCAATACTTTACTATGTTCAATGAATAGAAATATATATAGCCAAATTTCTTCTTGTGAAGCAGCTAACTGTATATGGAAGAAGTTAGAAGTCACACACTTTGGAACTTCCAAGGTGATTGAGACTAGAAGAGCTATGCTTAGAGCTGAATATCATGGCTTCAACTTTCCTTATGGAGAACCTATCTGTAAAGTTCAACAGAGATTTATGACTATCGTCAACAGTCTACAATCTATGGGAGAGAAAGTTTTAGATGATGAAGATCTTGTGGACAAGATAATTGATATTATGCCCAATGAGTGGGAATCCAAGAGAACAGCTATAGATGAGAACAGGAAGGTAACTCAAATTACTCTTGATGAGCTTTTTGGAACTCTTCTACAACATGAAACTAGAATGAAGAGAGATGCTGACAACATCAAGAAGAATAATGGAAATGGTACTGTTGCTTTTACTATAACTTCAAATCAGATGAAAGCTAAGACTCCTGAGAGAGTAACCAGATCTAAGTCTAAGAAAGTTATTTTCCAATCCGAATCAAGTGAGTGTGAAGTCTCAGAAAATGAATTAGCCAATCTTTCTCGAAGGATGAACAAGATAGCTGGACAAAGAAATTTTCAATCTAAGTATAAGAAAAAGGAAAGAAAAGATAAGAAATATGGAGAAGTTACTTGTTATGAATGTAAAAGAGCTAGACATATTAGACCAGATTGCCCTATGCTCAAAAAGAAAGAAAGGAAGGAAATACATTCAGACAGGAACAGGAAGAAGTATTATAAAGCTAAAGCTAAGAAAGTTCTGAAAGCTAATGATACCTGGAGTGCCAGTGGTGGTGACTCTTCAGATGAATCTTCTGATTATGAATCTTCAGGATAGAAGAATCTTGGTCTTATAGCCAGATTACCTATTGATAATTATTGTCTTATGGCTAAGGTACGAAATGCTGAATCATTGACCAATGTTTCTTTAAATTCTAATGATAGTAAGTATTATAACTCTTCTGATGAAGAATCATATTCTGATGAGGAAAATACTTTACCTACTTATGAAGAAGTCTCTAGGTTTTCTGAACTTCTTGAGATTGAGAATTCTAAACTCAATAAAAAACTTGAAAAGGCAAACTCTAGGAATTCTATTCTTACAAAAGAGATATCAGATCTTTCTAAAGATCTTGATAAGAAAAATGCTGATTTTGAAAATATTTCAAAAAATCTTGAGGAAGTAAGTTCTGAGAAGAACAAACTTTCTAAAGAATTAGAAAAATTAATTTCTAAGAAAAATGTTTTCGAACCTAACTCTAGTTCAAAAACTAATGATTTTGAGGATAAAAACTTGGTTGTAAAACTCAAGTCCAAAATTTTTTCCTTAAAGAAATGTTTATCAAACTTTACCCATGGTAAAGAAAATTTTGATAAGATGTATTCCCAAATACGACCTTTAAGAAATAAATCCGGATTTGGTTACACCCATGAAAAACCTATTTTCAGTAACAATTATTTTGTTCCTAAAAGTGCCCCATTTTGTACCAAGTGTCAATGTGGTGGTCACTGGGCAAAGAATTGTTCCTTAAACAAAACCCAATCTCTAGGATTTCACAAAGCTTACTTTTCTAAGAAAATATGGATACCTAAAATTTTATTGTCTGGAAATCTCGGATCCAAACAAGTTTGGATTCCGAAAGTCTAATTTTCTTCTTGATTTCAGGATAATAAAGAAAGTACCAGCAACAATACATGGTACATGGATAGTGTATGTTCCCAGCACATGACTGGTAACAAAATCTTTTTTGAAAATATTATCAAAATGAAAGGAGGAAAGGTAACTTTCGGAGACAATGCTAAGGGAGAGATTGTTGGTATTGGTAATAGTGTTTTTCTTGGTAAAACCTTGATTTCAAATGTTCTTTTTGTTAAAGGTCTTAAGCACAACCTCATTAGCATACGTCAGTTATGTGATGAAGGTTACCTTGTGAATTTTAGGAATGATAAGTGTTTAGTTCACAATTCCAAGGAAGAATTTATTCTCTCAGCCAATAGGCAAGAGAATGTCTACACTTTGAACCTAGAAGACCTCAGGAATCAAGATTTACCTTGCTTAAGTGCAATGGAAGATCATTCCTGGTTATGGCATAGAAGATTATGACATTGTAATATTAGAAACCTATGTAAACTCTCTAAGAAGAAACTAGTTAAGGATCTACCGGAGCTTAGATTTGATTCTTCTAAAGTTTGTGATCCTTGTCAATATGGAAAGAAACATAAATCTAGTTTTAAATCAATTGGTGAAGTCTCAACAACCAAGGCATTACAGTTAGTGCACATGGATCTTTTTGGTTCAACACAAACTGGAAGTATTGGAGGCAAATACTATGTGTTTGTTCTAGTTGATGATTACACCAGATTTACTTGGGTCTATTTTCTAGCAAAGAAATCTGAAGCTTTTTCCTATTTCAAAAATTTTAGAGCTCAAGTTAAAAATGAGAAAAACCTTCCATTGAAAACTATTCATAGTGATCATAGAGGAGAATTTCAAAATTCTGATTTTGAAACTTTTTGTAGTAAAAAAGGTATTACTCACAATTTTTCAGCACCTAGAACTCCTCAACAGAATGGTGTAGTTGAAAGAAGAAATAGAATTCTTCAAGAGATAACTAGAACCATGTTGAGTGAATATTCTATTGCTAGACATTTCTGGGCTGAAGCTGTAAGTACTGCTTGCTATACTATAAATCGAGTTTTGATTAGACCTTTTCTTAATAAAACTCCTTATGAGTTATGGAATGGTAGAAAACCAAGACTTTCCTACTTCAAGGTTTTTGGTTGAAAAGTATTCATTTTGAATACTAAAGATAACTTACATAAATTCGCACCAAAATCTGATGAAGGAATTTTCTTAGGTTATTCCACAACTTCTAAGGCTTATAGATTTTTTAATAAAAATACCTGCACTGTTGAGGAAACAGTACATGTAAAATTTGATGAGTCAGATCCTTTTGTTTTTAAACCATCTCAACTTATATCTTCGGATGTGTTTTCAAAAACTGATTATCAACCTTTGATAGAAGAACCTTCTGATAAGGATAATGTTCTAGAAGATACTTCTAAAACATTTACCCCAGAAGACTTTCTACCCTATGTTGATGAACAGGTTTTACAAAACCCAAATCAGGTGTTTCTTAAGAATCATCCCAGTGATAGTATCATTGGTGATGTAAATAAACCTATAAGGAATAGAAGTTCCTTAATAAATGAAGTGGAACATCTAGCATTCCTTTCCCAATTAGAACCTAAAAGCACTGATGAAGCTTTAAGTGATGATGATTGGATCAAAGCAATGCAAGATGAATTAAATGAATTCGAAAGGAATAAAGTCTGGACCTTGGTTGAAAGACCTAAGGAAACTTCTATTATTGGAGTAAAATGGGTTTTCAAAAATAAATGTGATGAAAATGGAGTCATTGTTAGAAATAAAGCTAGACTTTTTGCTAAAGGCTATAATCAACAAGAAGGAATAGACTATGAAGAAACCTATGCTCCAGTAGCTAGACTTGAATCTATCCGTATTCTACTTGCCTTTGCAGCATTCTTTAATTTCAAACTTTTCCAAATGGATGTGAAATTTTCTTTTCTTAACGGTTATGTTCAAGAGGAAGTTTTTGTTGAACAACCTCCTGGATTTGAAGATACAAAACATCCTGATCATGTTTTTAGACTTACCAAAGCTTTGTATGGCCTTAAACAAGCCCCACGAGCATGGTATGATAGACTCACTGGATTTTTTCTTCAAAATAACTATGTTAAGGGAAATGCAGATCCAACCCTTTTTATAAATAAAGATAAGAAAAATGTTTTGATTGTTCAAATTTATGTTGATGACATTATATTTGGTTCAACTCAGCAATCTTTGACTGACTCTTTTGCTAGTCTAATGAAATCTGAGTTTGAAATGAGTATGATGGGTGAGTTAACATTTTTCCTTGGTTTTCAAATTTCTCAAAAACCAGAAGGAACCTACATATCTCAACATAAGTATATTAAAGATATTCTTAAAAAGTATGGTTATGACAACACTAAGAGTATAAGTACTCCCATTGGTACCTCAAACTCTTTAGATCTTGACGAAGCTGGGAAACCAGTAGATCAAACATCTTTTAGAGGTATGATTGGAAGTCTACTTTACTTAATAGCTAGTCGACCAGACTTAATGTTTTCAGTATGCTTATGTGCAAGATATCAATCCAATCCTAAGGAATCTCACTTAAAGGCAGTAAAAATAATTTTTCGCTACCTTAAGGGAACCATGGATCTAGGATTATTTTATACTTCTGGAAATGATTTTGTTCTAAAAAGATTTTCTCATGCTGACTTTGGTGAATGTAGAATGGATAGAAAAAGTACATCCGGAACTTGTCATTTCTTAGGAGATTCTTTAGTTTCTTGGTCCTGCAAGAAGCAACATTCTGTAGCACTTTCCACTGCTGAAGCTGAATATGTAGCAGCTGGAAGTTGTTGTGCTCAAGTGTTGTGGATGCAACACACACTCACAGACTATGGCTTGAGTTTTACTAAAACTCAAATTTTGTTTGATAACACAAGTGCCATTGCCCTCAGTAAGAACCCTGCACATCACTCCCGTGCAAAACACATAGATATTAGGCATCACTTTCTTAGGGATCACACACTTAAAGGAGATATTATTCTTCAGTTTATCAGAACGCAAGATCAACTTGCTGATATTTTCACAAAATCTTTGCCTTCTGATAGATTTGAATATATTAAACAGAAGTTAGGAATGATAACCGTAAGGTAATCTTTCTTAATTAACTTTCTATTGAAAAAGTCTCCTTACAGTAATAAACTCCTTTTCATAGGGGGAGTACATTTGTTTGTTGGTTTAACAAAAAAAAATTTCATAGTTTGTTTTCAAACTTTTCGGAAAGAAGATTTCCGGAATGGAACTTCTGGAACTAAAATTTTCCAAAATGGACATTCTCGTACAGAATACTTCTGGAATGGAAGTGTTCGTATTGAAAATTTCCGGAATGGAAAATTACGTACTAGTAGTTTCATAACCAGATTTTTGTACCGTTTTTTTTTGTAATGTGTTTTTCGTACTAACTTTTTCATACTAAATTTTTTGTACCGATTTTTTTTACCTATAATGTGTTTTTCGTAGTGACTTTTTCATACTGAGTTTTTCGTAGTGAGATTGTGTTCCATAGTAAACTTTTGAGAACTTTGTCTTTTCATAATAAAGTTCTTTTTCGTAATCATTTTTTTTATATATTATCCATTACGAATAATCCTCCTCAGCCAATCCGAAAGGTATGATTTCCTTACTCAAGTTTTCGTAGTCATACTTTACTTGATGGCATTTTCTTGTATTATGTTTTCGGATTATAGTTTTCTTAATTCTTTGTCTTAATAAAAACCTCAAAAAGATCGGATTCAAGTTTTCAAACCGTCAGATCTGATCTCAGCTCATTCTAACCGTTAGATCAACTATGGAAGGTGAACCGTCATTTCATTGCCTATATAAAGGGGACCCAAATACTCATCCCACGTCGATCTCAAGCTCTCGCGTCCCGAATCTCTACCTCTCTGTTTTAAGGCTGTTCCGAACTACAGTTGTCTCCGTTCCGAACTTCTCAGAGGATTACAGATTCGAATGTCTGTGAAGTTAGCGTCTCAAGAAATGTCTTCCACCAAGCCTATTTCTCAGTGGTTAGTTTACAGAGAAAGGTTAGTCCATCCGGATTTCTTCAACAACTATGACTCTCTTATCTCAAAGAACATTAAGTTGAATGGCTGGGAAGATGTTGCTGTATCCAAACCAGGGACTCAAGATGATGTTTTTACAGAGTTACTTATTGAGTTCTATGAAACTGTTTCTTTCTTCCAGGAAGATAATAGAGAAAAGTTTTCTTTCAAGTCGTATGGAAAGACCTATAAACTCTCTTATACCAAGGCTGCAATCTTGGTAGGGCTGTCCTATGAAGGAGAAGCTGAATTTATTTCTCATGTATTTCCAGACTCTAAGGGTAGCTTCGACAAGGAAAAAGCATTAGGAACTCTTGGACTAGATGATGACAAGGCTCCGAAGATTGCCAGTTTATCTACAAACTTCCAGATTCTAGAGTTGTGGGTGCAAGGACTTATCGTACCGAGAAAAGGCGATAAATACAGCTTGAAGAAGAGTGAGATCTATATTTTAGATTTCCTGATAAATCTAAGGAAGTTTAACTTCATGAGGCACATTCTTATAACCATTGAGAACCTTAAGAAATGAAATCTCAGATCTTAAATCGTAATGTACCCAGCAATATTATCAAAGTTGATAGTCCGGTGCCTTGAATCTTTCAAGGAAGCTTGCAGATCTAAGCCAAGGGTTTGTAGAATTTTGTTGGTTAGTGATGACACCCTTAAGAGGATGGATGTGGCTTTCAACAAGGAGATTGGTGAGTTCGTTGATTTGCCTAATCAAGAAGAAACGGTTTTGAAGGCTGCTGAACCGGAATCATCCAAACCAGTGAAGAAAAGAAAGTTAAAGGAAGTTGCAGCTGAAGTCGAAGATCCTAAGTCTAAGGAAGTTCAAACCGCTCCTCCCAAACCAAAGAAGAAGAAGACCTATCCTGATGAGGTAGTTACAAAGTGGAGAGCTGATAAAGAGAAAAGGAAAGTAGGGGATCCGCAGTTCGGATTGGACCCTGCGGAAGCTAAGGCATTAAAGGAGAGAACTGCTGATGAACTTGAAAAACAAGCAAAGGAAAAGAAGCTTAAGAAGAAGATGTCAGAAGCCGAGGCAGTCCAAGCGTTGTTAAAGTTTAATGAGATGGTATCCGGAAGCATCCCAGTTCCGAGATCTTTCTCACTGGAATCTCTACCTGAGACTCCAGGAAGAAACCTTGATTTTCCGGAAGAGACTACAGCTGAGCATGTTGAGCAAATTGAGCAGATTCAGCAAGTGGGAGAGGAAGAAGAAGTTGTTGAAGGAAGTGGTGAAATAGGAGATCTTTTGAAACAAGTGGATGATTATAAAGGATCACCTTCGGAACATCTATCACTCTGAACTTCAGAGGCTGAATCCTCTAAGTTAGTAACTCCAGAGAAGGATAAGAATGAGGAAGATGTTGTTCAGAAAGTTGTTGATGAGATTGTTCAAGTATCTACTGGGGAGCAGAAAACTCCTGATCAGGAATCAATTCCGAAGAAAGACAAGGGAAAGAAACTCCTTGTTGAAACTCCGAAATCAGTGGCTAGCAAGAAAAGAGAATATGGTGATTCGTCTAAAAGGAAGTTGGAGCTTATTGAGGAAGAAAACTCTCCTAGCAAGATTTCAGATTCGGATTCATCCTCGTTGGGGCATGATTTTGTTGTCCAGTCTTTAAAGAAGTTGGTGGGATCCATTCCGACATTATCTAGTATTGATTCAAGATTCCAGATGCTCCAACATGCGTTGAATCAGAAAACTGACTCTGTATCTATGATTATGGACAAGTGCGTTGATATTGAAGCTCAGTTCAAAACCTTCTTTGTTGGTTACGAAGCTCATAGAAGATCTTGCAAGAGAATGAAAAACTGGTCGAAGAAGACTGTGGAAGAAATGAGGTTGTTCGATGAGTTTCAAGAAAATGTTAAAGATGCTTTTGAAACCGAGGACAAGAAGATAAATGAGTTAACTGCATCCTTTGAAGAGAAGTTGACAGAAGAGAAGAACTTCCGGATTCAAGAAGTGAGAGATCTGAATGGGAAGCTGAATTCCGTTTCTCAAAACTGGAAGTTTGAAAGGGATCATCAGATTGATTTTGAAGAAAGGATGAAGGCTCAGGAAGAAAAGATCAAAGCTCAGGAAGAAAAGCTGAAATCCCAGGAAGAAAAAATTGAAGCTCAATCCGCAAGAATAGTTGTCGTAGAGAAGCAAGCTGAAGAAGATCATAAAGACCTGAAGAAGATCAAGACTATTCTAAAGGGGCTCATGTCAAAGGAAACAGATCCGAAATAACCAAATCTGATCTTTTTGTTGTATTTCTTTGTTTCTGAGATTTCAAATTTAATGAAAGTTGTGCTTGTCGTTTCTTTTGTTGTCATTACTAATATTTCAGGTACTTTGTTATTTTTTTTCCATTCCCTCCAATTCTTTTTGAAAATCACAAAGGGGGAGAAGGAAAAGATCCTTAAGAAAAAGGAGAACTCTAATAAGAGTTTATTAAAGGGGGAGAAGAAAAGGATCCTTAAGAAAAATAAAAACTCTAAATAAGAGTTTGTTTTAGGGGGAGATTTTTCATTAAAGAAGACCTTCTTATTTATCACTCTGGAAATATGAATACGATCCTTAGAGTTTCAAAGCCTAAGGGGGAGTTAGTCGTATTCATCAATATCCTTAAAGCAAAGGGAGATAAGCCTTAATGTTTTTCTTTCTTCTTAGAATTTCTTTTTCGTAAGGATGTTTGTGCTTTCCAAAAAGGGGGAGATTGTTGAGTCAATAAGGTTTTCCTTATGACTTTTCCATTCCTTCTTGTTTTGAAAATCACAAACACCCTATCTTTAAGAAAATTGCTTTTATAAGGAAAATTACTTTCTTAAGGAAAATCGCTTTTATAAGGAAAATTTCTTTCTTAAGGAAAATCGCTTTTATAAGAAAAATTATCCTTATCATATTTTCATCCATATTTTTCTTAAGTATGAGATTCGGATTCATTTTCTCGGAATTGTTGAAACTTTGATATAAAGCATTCTGTTTTAGGATTCGGATTCTGGATAAGAACTATAAGGAAGTTTCATTCCAAATTCCGGATATAAACTCTGATTAAGTTCTATTCCAGATTCAGGATATGAATTCTGAAGAAGAATTCTCATTATGAATTCTAATGAAGAATTCTCATTACGAATTCTAATGAAGAAATCTCATTCCTAATTCTCATTACGAATCCTGATGATGAATTCTCATTACAAATCCTGATGATTAATTCTCATTACGATTTCATGATGACGAATTCCTATTCCGAATTATCATTCCAAATTCACCTATTAAACAGAATTTGAGTATCTTTGTTTTATACACTCTGATTTAATTCAGACTTCGAAAAATATCTTTGATAGACTCAGAACTTCTATATTACTTACATTTCTATATTTTGTCTACTCTTATTATTTTCATTACACTCCGAACCTTTACTCCGAAGCGTTCATTCCGAACATTTGAGTCAGAATTAAAACGATGTCATACATTCTGTTACACTTGTTTTGTTATAAAACGATGTCGTATGTTTTGTTATAAACTAACCGTTGTCTAAGTGACACATGTACAGGTCCCTCCGATCTTTAAGGAAAATATGACCGTTGGAGAAAGATCTGACCTTACCTATAAATAGGAGCTCATTTGAAAGAGCTCATGATTGATGCAACTGATGACAGATGAACAACTTGGTTTTGTGCATACATGTTGTTGAAGTGATTTCTAGAGAGAGAGGCTCTTATTAACTCTCAAAGCTTCGTGCGACTCCAAATGTTGGTGATTACATTCGAGGGCTTCCGGGGATAGGAAGACAGAGGTGCCGACTACCTTAAAGTTCGAGGGCTTTCTTGCTGAGGAAGACAGAGGTTTCCAATTACCTTGAAGTTGAGGGCTTGCGGGGATAGCAAGACAGAGACTCCGATCTTCGTATCGAGGGCTTACCCTGGTGTGGGTAAGACATACTTGCTTGAAAGTATAAATCAAGGGACCTTTATCCAAGGTTGTTGGATACCCTTCTCTTTGGGTTAAAAGATTTATATCTTGTTACTTGTAGTTTTACTACTTGTTTATATTCCGCTGCATTTTGTATCTTAAGGAAAGTATAACTTTCTTATACTTCCTTACTTACTCTGATTCATTTAGATTCTATACGCTTTAAGGTAGAATCTCACATTGTAACCTTTTGTTAAGTTTCAATTTCCGGAACCTAATTTCTGGAACCTACTTTCGGAATTTCTTTCCTAGTTTGCATTCGGTGTTTAGAGGTGTTGTGAATCTACTTAGTTTAACTTTGTTAAACTTGGCCCTTTCCTTCTCTTAAGGAAAACATAGTTATTCTTAACTAACTTTAAAGGTTCCAAAGGAATTTTTAAAGTATACAATTCACCCCCCCCCCCTCTTGTAAATTGAGCATCTACATCACTATTTCGATCCTACATTATGGTCCAATTTTCACCTTATAAGTAAAAATTACAACCCTTTAATATTAAAAAAATTATTACCATAGTTAAATTTAAAATTGTTTAACTAAGAATTAATCAAAATGATAAGGTATAAAATGAAAACAAAACTAGTATAAATTTGATTAGTTAATGGTATTATAACTATATCATACCTTATCTTTGAATAACTATCCATTTGGAGGCATTTTTCTTGAGAATGAATTTATTAAAATTTAATATTTAGAGAAATTTCAAAATTTCCCTCACCTCAATTATAAAAGGGAACATCCTCCCTCACTTATTTACACAAAATTAATCCATATATCTCAACAAAACTATATAAATTTATATTTTAAACTTATCTATAAACATCCTAGAGGTTTTTTTCTTCCCAAAATACCAATCCTAGAGTCCTTTAGGAGAGATCCAAAGGAGTCGTTTTAAAGAAGTGGTAATTGCCTTACCCGATCACTTTATTTTATACTCTTATTTACCTTTTATAAATATATGGTATTTATCATAAAATAATAACTTAATTATCCTAAATATTTTGAAATTTTATTATGAAATCACCATTATACACCCTCTTTCAGATTAAATGATAATTGAAAGTATCGCTCATGTGTACGCACGACCTACCATCTCCATAAACAATGTAATTCATTTTTCTATCTCTAGATTTTATGGATGACTCTAAATATGTATATAATGAATATATATTATATTTAAATCATGATTAATATTATTGATATTATGGAACCAAGATAAATTTACGTGGACTGGAACAACTGAGTTGAAATACTCCTGATAAATGAAACAATTAACACCCAAAAACGATGATTTTAACAAGGATCTATTGATAAAAGGGGGTGTTGAAATGTTATAAATGGATTATATATGATATTATTATCATTAAAATTAATATGTTATATAATTATAATAAACTTAAATTTATTATATAGGATGTTGGAGTGCTTTTGAAACAAGACAAAATCGAGGTAAGGGTTTTATGTCACAATCTCATTATTTATCAGGATTGATTATGACAATGCCTATAATGATGAAATTTTATGATAAAACTCTAAATATACTCATGAATTTTCATACCATATAGTTATTTCTTAAAAATACACAATTTCCTTTCATTTTCCTCTCCTTATGTACTCAAGAGACTAAAATTATGTTTTTAATAAAAATCCACTTCATTTCTCTCTTCAGTCAAAAAACATTTTTATTCCATATCCATGTTTTCTAAAAATGTTTTAATTAAGGTTTTTACTACTCTCATATTATTTTTAAAGTCATTTTTACCCATTTTTTAATTTTTACAGAATAGTTTGAAATGAATTTTCTTATCATTTTCCAAACGAGACACTTTGTGACTTTTCGGAAAAAAGTATGGAAGAAATTTTTTTTAACTTATACGGAATGAATGGATTTTCCCACCATCATGCCTAATTTTTTATTTGAATATTACTTTAAAAGTTTACATTTTTATTTTTAAATAAATTTTTTTCCTTTATATTTGTTCAGTTTTTTAAATAAATTATTTAAAAATGGAAAGGTCGTTTTCCTCAATAATGATTTAATGATATTTTAATGGTATTTCTATTCATAAAAGACAACAAAACTCAATTTCACTTATGCTTTATTGGGGATAAGATCCAATTATACAATTATTATTATTTCTCTAGATGGTTTATGAATATGGTGACACGATATTTATGAAACTCGTTTATTTTCCAAGGGTTATATTGTGATAAAATGATGAAATTTGTATGAAACTCATTTATTTTCCATGGGTTATGCTATGATGAAATGTTTAAGAAACCCATTTTTCATGTGATTTGATATAATTAATGTTTTATGATCTTTTGGAATACATATGTATGATTTTAAAAATGTGATGGATGAGACTTATATCTCCCTCTAATGAATTGGGTAAAGATTGATATCTCAAGAGATAAATAATACTGGAATGGAGAGTGAACCCAATTCAATAAGGGGTTCTATCCACAATGATAGTCTCAATATTTAACCTTGATTTCTATGATGGTTTGAGGAGTGAACTCATTCCACTGTGATAGCCTCAACAATGAGCCTTGAATACTAAGTAAATGGTTTTCTATGATTATGTGTATGCCACAATTGTTAGAGTTTGTTTCTTAGAACCAACTGTTTGTACTTTAATTACATGGATATTTAATTTATTTAAATATAAAACATCTTATTATATATTTTTCATTGTTCTTCATGACTATGATTTAATAATTCTCTAGAGTATTTGTTTCATTGATAAGGTCATGGAAGTTCCCCACCATAATGATAATCCTGAAATGCTATAAAAATATTCTCTAATATAGTTCTATGGTTGGATGAAATAATATAATGGGGTACATAGTATATATATTTTCAGGTGTGAGTACTCATAAGCAGATGAGACTTCCTCTCATGAAGTTCGAACTTGGTAATCTCCAAGATGGGAGATTATGAGAACAGACCTGCTAGTAGTAATTCTGCATGTTTTGGTTTCATCAGATATCTCTATCTGTGTGCATGTTTAATGATTCTTAAACTTTAAGATTATATTAATACGTGTCACAACTCACACCCTTTGATTTACAGAAAAAAATTGTCATGAACACATTTGGCAGGAAGTAGGGTACATTGGGTGCATCATGAGTGGTGTGTTATTAATGGATAAGTTGAGGAAGGATTTTTCCCTTCCATTTATGGAAGTTGATATCTCATCTCTTTAATTGAAATTGAATCGTTGCGCAAAATTCCATGGTCATGGTGTAACGATGAGTTTATTTCAGGTTGTCGAAGAACAACGTATCTAGCATAAGGTTTTATAAAACTATCATGAAACCAGCTTGATGAGATATTAAGACAAAGGGATTATATTACACAGTGAGCATTCGTATGTGGATGTTGTTTCTGCGATTTTAAGTTCTTTCTCTTAGTTTTCTTGACTCATTACAAGATAGTAATCTTAGATTTCAGGCAAACCCACCTAATGCCAATGAGAAAGAATCCTAGAGGGTCACACACTAAGTGTTTCTGGTGGTCTCAGTTAAATTCTATTTGAATTTAATTAATGGGGTAAATATTATTCTTATGATAGTGGAATAATTTTATTCAAGTTAAAATGATTTTATAATTTAAATAAATATTTATTCACTGGTTTGTGGGTAAAATATATTTATTTATTTTATTTAACATTTAATAAATATTTATTTACTAGTTTGTAAATAAAATATTTATTTAAGAGAATAATTTATTTATTTATTTATTTGGGTGGTCAATAAATGGAAGTGGAGTTCTAGCAGACCATGGCTGGTACGGTAGTAAAATAATTATTTGCAATATGGTAAATAATTATTTAACTACTTGGCATAAATTAAAATAATAATAACGCTGCTATTATTTTGTGACGTGGAATTTTATTTATTCATTTTTTCACAAGTTGGAAAACCATAAATAATTATGAAATATTATTATTAAAATCATGGGTTTTATCTAAGGTAATAAATGTATTTAATTGCTGTTACACAATTAAATATTGTAACCAAAGCCCCATGTTGATAAATAAACATGTACGTCTATTGTTCCATGTACCAAAATTCTTGCCTAGTGAATTGATAATTATTGAGCTAAACAATTTCTATCTCAAATCCTCTTCCCACCCCTCTCAAGAATGAGAGACATTCTTCAAGACTAAAGAACAAGCGATCAAAAATGACAGATATAATACACTCGCTTCGCCGCACTAGCACCTAGAGAATGAGTGGAGTCGATCGGAGGCCATCGGAGCATGTGTAGATCACTACTAGATGGAATCTCGTTTGGATCCTTGCAAGCACAATGAGACAATTCGGAAGGGTCATTATGGATGATCAACATCATCAACGAAGAAAATACCGAATATCCTGGTATTCTTTTCTTTATGAAATTAATTAAATTAATTATAAACATGATGTGAAAGATCCTATCTAAAGGTTTCGAGCCTATTACTTCTTTATCTAAATCTTTAATTCTATTCTGTGGAGACTGGATTTCATCATCGTATTGATCTCGGAATAATCATTGATCATGGTAAAAATTAAAGTTGGGTGCCAGCCCAACCACGCTTCTACTACACCTAGAACCTTGAAGTGGTATCAAAGGGTTTACATCGTAGTTTATAATTATTTAAATATTTCATTCATGATTTACACATTTAATAATTTAGTTGTTTCAATTCAACTTAATCGTTCTCCAAATCTGAATCTCAAGATATGTTCCTCCTCTTTCGTTTCTCGTTCACCTTACAGAAGTGATCTTTTCTTTTAATTTTGATTAAAATAAAATAGAGGATCTCATTCGGAGGTGCCAAAGGTTCATGTCCGTATAACACCAGAATACACGATGTGTAGTTAGATTCACACATTGTGTATCATAGTTCAATTCATCAGGATTGTTCCACCAAACCAAGTCATGTCATTAGATTTTTTTCTATGTCTTAAAGACACCTTGTGTTGACCAGGAATAGGTGACACGCGATTTCCGGATTACATGTCGTGTGGCCCACTGGACATGGTGTGTATTCTATTCGGGTTAGGGTTGGACCGTGTACCCCATACACTGCTTTCCCAACTGGAGACTGTGTAACACGGATACTACACGGTGTGTGGCCCACTAGACACACCGTATACTCTAAAGATTTCTGAAGTACACTCACATGTCGTATCCTCGGGTGTGTACTTTGGATGGATGGTGAAAATAGTACACACCGTGTAGTTAGAACTACATGTCGTGTAATCATCAAAATTATGCAGATTTATTAAAAAATTATTATTATATTATGCTAACCCTTGAGACGTATACCATGGTGTGGGTGTAAATCTAAGGCACAACATCTGATAGGTGTTTTTTATATATGTGTGTGTGTTTAATTTAACATCTATGTAATGTTCATTTCTCCTCATTGGGAAGTTATGAACAGGAATTCACCGGGTTTCCTCCAAGGTACAAGTTATGTACAAAGATAATTTTAAATGAATTTATTTGTTTAAAATTATGATGGATGATAATCTCAAGGAAATTTAGAAAAGGGTTTAAGATAAAAGAATTGATTAATTAAAGATTATAATTAATTGATTCGAGCATGATTTATCTTAAATAATAAATATTAATGAATTTAATAGTAGTTTTATTAAATACATAACTTGTTGCATGTATGTGGGTGATCATGAGATAAACCAACACCTTTGTATGTGATTGGTTTCTTTTTAATTTATTTATTAAATTAATTGTTGGCCTACGATCAATCTCTCCTCATTAATATATAGGGATTGTGTGACCATGGTTTATTTTATGTAAACCCCCCTATTTATCCCTTAGCTGCGTGTGAGTTAAAAAAAGCATATGTAATGGATGGAACTCCCAATCTAGAGGAGGCGGTTCAAACAGGAGCCAAGACGAAACCAATCCCATGAGATACAGAGGTGGACAGGTGGAAAGTTGTAAACATAAACCCAAAAGTTTCAAGGTTTTTCTCCCCTAAGTCAGGGTTAGTTTATTAACTGATAGATAAACTAACCATTAGAAAATATCATGATCATTCCCATTTCTTTATTTTATTTCTGTCAGTTGCATGTTTTATCATTATGGATGTGTTTTTACGATCACATAATTAATGAATTAAACAAGCATGCGAGATGGAACTAAAATAAACCTGGATTATGTGTAAATATTATCAATACATGGTTAATCACTTAAGTAAGTTCCACTTAATATTAACAAGAATGTGATAATGATAATAACCAATTCATGCATAAGAGATAAAAATACCTCAAATAAAATATTAAGTCATACCAAGCCTTATGTTACTTGATTAAGAGAAAAAATCAATAAAACTATGTGTTTGACCAACCCTTGTTGGGACAATTACTTTTATATAGGAAGACCTTAAGAAAGGCTTCAGGTTGACTTAACCATATTACATCAAGAGGAGTATCCCTTTCTATACTTGGTGTAATATTGGAGGCAAGAGTTGAAGAAATCCAAAGTTAGGATTTCAGGAATGGGGAGTCCACTCAAGAGATCAAGGATCTGGAAGCCCGCAATTGGCAAAGACCTGCCTACCTAAATACCTTCAAATAGCTTGAACAACCCTTGTTGGGGTTATGCGAAGGGTAATATGTATCCTTGCCACAATAATTTCATGGAAACTGGACATTTCATGTTCAATGGTGAGGGACATTGGTACTTGATAAAATAGTGGGAGACTTAATAAAATTAATTTATTATTTCTCATAAAATGTAATCAATAAAGTACTAATGATCTGCTCTTTTAATCGTAGAATAAAATTAAAAACTCTTCAACCAAACTATCCCTATGATCAATTCTGGAAAAAGACAACATCCTCATCAACAGTAACTTCCAAGAATAGTTTAGACACCTTCAGGTTATTCTACGCCATGGACAGAAGTCTTACGTGATGGAGTCAGCATTACCTGATCCACCTACCCAAGAGGCGAGTGACAAAGAGTTCTTAGTTTATGAGAAACATATGAACGATGTGATCTACATTCAATTTTTGATGCTATCATCAATGTCTAGTGAGCTCATGAAGTCTCGTGAAAACATGGATTCTTATAGCATGCTCGAGAACCTCTGTGGTTTTTACCAGGAGAGAGAAAGAAAAGAATAGTTTTAGATATCCAAGTCACTCTTTCAGAGTAAGCTTGGATATTGTTCCCCATATGGGCCTCACATAGTCATGCTCATTGGCTACATTGAGTGCTTGAAGGTTCTAGGGTTTAAACTCCCCAAAGAACTAGGTACCAATCTCATTCTTGCATCACTTCCTCATAGATTCCCCATCTTTGTTGTTAATTTCAAAATGAACAACATTGAGAAGTCTCTATCTAATCTTCTTATCCTCATTCACCAAGTGGACAAAGATATGAAGCACGAAAAGCCTTATGCACTTATGGTGAATAAGAGGAAAGGGGAGGCCAAAAGTTTTAAGCCCAAAGATTCTTCATTCCCTTCCAAGAAAAGGAAGATCAAAGGGGAGGAAAGGGAAAAAGAATTTGTTTGTTTTGCATGTGGAAAAAAGGGCCACTGGAAGAAGAACTGCACCCAGCCTATGAAGAAAGGGTAAGCTTCAGGTGCGTTTTTTATCGAATGTAATCTATCTGTTTCTACAAATTGGGTATTATATACAGCTTGTGGTGCTCACATATGTATCCAAATACAGGAACCAAGTAGATTCAGGAAGATTGACTGAGGGTAGGTAGATCTACGATCAGCCAACGGAGCCGGAATCATTATTGTAGATGTCAGGGACTACCACCTCACATTGCCAATTGGGATCATCTTGGTGTTAAAGGGTTTTTATTGTGTGTCATCTGCTACTAAAAACATTATTTATGTATCCATATTAGATACATATGGATTTAATTTTAAGTTTGTATATGAATGTTGCTTCTTTTACCATGATAGAATTTTTTTGGTAGGGAACATTTATACAATGATCTTTACATGTTTGATTACACAAACCAAGTAATGGAAATCGATAACAAAGATACTTCACATGACTCATACCACACCCAACTTTGGAATCAACGGCTAGGTCATGTAAATGAGAAACGCTTGAAAAAGTTTCATCAAGATGGATATTTAGATTCTTTCGAACTAAAACCACTTGGCGTATGTCATGCATGTTTACAAGGAAAAATTACCAAATCCCCATTTATTGGGAAAGGTGAAAGGGCTAAAGAGCTTCTTGAATTGGTTCATACCGATGTGTGTGGACCATTTCCAATTGAAGCAAGAGGAGGTACCCATACTTCATAACTTTTACTAATGATTTTAGTAGATATGGATATATCTACTTAATGAGGTATAAGTCAGATTATTCTGATAAATTCAAAGAATACAAGAATGAAGTTGAGAACCAGCTTGGTTAGAATATTAAGAAACTCCACTCAGACCAAGGTGGAGAATATCTTAATCAACACTTCATTTATTACTTATGGGAGTTTGGGATCCTATCCCAACTCACTCCTCCTTACCCGCCCCAATGGAATGGTGTGAAAAAAAGGAGGAACTGCACCTTGTTGGACATGGTGAGATCAATGATGAGTCATGTGAGTCTTCCATTATCCTTTTGAGGATATGCGTTATAAATAGTGATGCACATACTAAAACAAGTTCCAACTAAATTGATAAATGGTATTTAATATGATTTTTGGAGTGGAAATAAAGCCATATTATCATATTTACATGTGTGGAGAAACGATGTGTTTGTTATGGCCTCTTCAGGTAAAAAACTTGCACCCCAAGGAAAAAATTGTACCTTTATAGGATATCCCAAGGAAACAAGGGGTATTAACTATACAACCCCTCAAACAAAAGGGTTATAGTGGAAATACACGCCATATTCCTTGAGAGGGATCACATCGCCAAAAGAGATAGTGAGAGTCATATAGACTTCGATGAAGTCGAGGCTCAAGGTACACTAGAGTTGGTACATGAACAGATTCCACAAAGCCCTGTGGAAGAAAGAACTGTTCTAGAGACACAAGAACTTTGTAGGAGTATAAGAGAGGTTAAAGAACCAGAATGGTACAGTTTTCTAGTTAATGAGGATAGAGACTCATTATTAGTTGATAATAATGATCCTCTAACCTACAAGGAATTAGTTAATTGGAATAGATGTTTCCAAGTGGAAAGAAGCCATGAATTCTGAAATGGATTCCATGTACCAAAACCAAGTCTGGATTTTAGTAGATCCTCCAGTTGATGTAAAGCCTGTTGGTTACAAATGGGTGTTCAAGATGAATCTGGACATGGAAGTATAATTCAATACCTATAATGCATGACTAGTTTCAAAAGGGTTCAAGTAGCATCAAGGCATTGACTATAATGAAACCTTTTCACCAGTTTCAATGCTAAAATCCATTATAATACTATTGTCCATTACCACTTACCATGACTATGAGATTTGGAAAATGGATGTCAAAACAGCCTTCCTTAATGGAAACCTTCAGGAAGATGTCTACATGACACAACTTGAAGGTTTTATGACTCCAAAAGATGTTAATAAGGTATGCAAGTTGAAGAAATCCATTTATGGATTAAATCAAGCATCCAAGTCATAGAACATTCATTTTGATGAATCCATAATGGAATTTGTTTTTATCAAGAACGAATGTGATCCTCATGTCTACAAACTGTTTAGTGGGAGTGCAGTCATTTTCCTAATAGTATATGTTGATGAAATATTACTTATTGGACACGAGATACTATTCTTACAGTCTGTTAAGTCATGGTTGAATCAATTATTCTCCATGAATGACTTGGGAAAGGAATCATATATTCTTGGGATCAATATTTATCATGATAGATCCAAGAGATTATTGGTCCTAAGTCAAAGTACATACATTGATAAGATACAGAAGAGATTCAGTATGGAAAAATCCAAGAGGGGATTATTTCCAGTGTAACATGGCATTCATCTTTATAAGAAAATGTTTCCTCAGACACATAAAGAAATAATGATAATGGAAAGGTATCTATATGCATCAGTGATTGGGTTGGTCATGTATTCCATGATATGTACTACACTGGATGTTTCCTATGCATTGAGTCCAGTAGGCATATATCAAGTTGACCCAGGTGACCACCATTCGATGGAAGTCAAGACTATCTTAAAGTATTTGAGGCATACTAAGGATTTGTTCCTAGTTTATGGAGGAGATGAGTAACTAGTCATCATAGGATATGCATATACTATTTTACATACTGATCAATATTACATGAAGTTGGAAATGGGATACATCTTCACTGTGAATGGAGGTGTAGTGAGCTGGAAGATCTCAAAGCAGAGTGTGGTCACAGAGTCTGAGTATATCACATATTTTTAGGTATATAAAGAAGTAGTTTGGATGTGAAGCTCCATCCAAGATCTGGATGTAATACCTATCAGTAAATATCCCATCACACTATTCTGTGATAATACAGCAGTGGTGGATCTCTCAAAAGAGCCAAGGTCACATCAGTGGATGAAGCGCATACTTCAGAAGTATCATCTCTTGAGGTATTTTTCTCAGAGAGGTGAAGTTGTAGTGAGCAGTATTTCCACGAAATACAACATAGAAGACCCCTTGACTAAAGTCTTAACTCAGTAAAAACATGATCATCATGTGAGGTCTAGCAGATTGAAAGTCGTAGGTAGTTGGTTCTAGTCCAAGTTGAAGTTTGTTAGAGTTTTTGTTCTAGAACCAACTTTTTGTACTTTGATTACATGTATATTTAATGTATTTAAATATCAAATATCTTATTACATATTTTTCATTGTTCTGAATGACTATGCTGTAATAATGTCCTAGAGTATTTGTTTCATTGATAAGGTCATGGTAGTTCCCCTCCATGATGAGAACCATGAAATACTATAAAAATATTCTTAAATATAGTTCTGCGGTTGGATGAAATACTATAATGGGACACATAGTATACAAACCATCAGGTGTGATTACTCATAATTAGATGATACTTCCTCTAATGAAGTTCATACTTGGTAATCTTGAAGATGGGAGATTATGAGAACAGACCTGCTAGTAGGAATTCTGCATGTTTTGGTGTCATTAGATATTCCTATCTGCTAGTGAGTGTAATGATCCTTAGAATTTAAGATTAAAATTAATACATGTCATGACTCTCTCACTTTGATTTACTAACAAAAACCATCACACAAACATTTGGTGGGAAGTAGGGTATGTTGGGTGAATCATGAGTGGCATGTTATTAGTGGATAATTCAAGGAAGGATTTATCCCTTAAATTTATGGAATTTGATATCTTAACCCTTTGATTGATATAGAACCGTCAAGAAAAATTTCATGGCCATGGTGTAAAGACGAGTTTATTTCAGGTAGTCAAAGAAAGACATATCAAGTAGAAAGGTTGATGTCACTATAATGAAACTAACTTAATGAGATATTAAGACAAAGGGGTTATATTACATAGTGAGCATTCGTATGTGGATGTCTTTGTTATGATTTTAGGTTCTTTCTATTGGGTTCCTTGACCCGTTGCTAGATAGTACTCTTGAACTTTAGGCAAACTCGCCTAATTCCAATGAGAAATAATCCTAGAGGGTCACACACTATGTGTTTCTAGTGGTCTCAGTTAAATTATATTTGAATTTAATTAATGGAATAAATATTATTCTCATGACAGTGGAATAATTTTATTCAAGTTAAAATGATTTCATAAATTAAATAAATATTTATTCACCAGATTGTGGGTAAATTTTATTTATTTATTTTATTGAACATTTAATAAATATTTATTTACTAGTTTTTAAATAAAATATTTATTTAAGAGACTAAATTTTTTATTTATCTATCCAGGTGGTCAATAAATGGAAGTGAAGTTTGAGTGGAACAAGGCTAGTCCAGTAGTAAAATAATTATTTAACTAGTTGGAAAAAATTAAAATAATAATAACGCTATTATTATTTTGTGATGTGGAATTTTATTTATTCCGTTTTTCATAAGTTGGTGCACCATAAATAATGACACGATATTATTATTAAAATCATGGGTTTTGTCTAAGTTTATGAATGTATTTAATTGTTTTTACACAATTAAATTCTGTAACTGGAGCTTCATGTTGATAAATAGACACATACGTCTATTGTGCCATGTACCTAACTGCACGCCCGGTGAATTGAGAATTGATGAGCTAAAAAATTTATCTCTTGAATCCTCTTCCTTTCCATCTCAATAACAAGAGATCTTCTTCAATACTAAAGAACAAGTGATCAAGAAAAACTGACTCAAGACACTCACTTCTCCGTGCTAGTACCCGAAGAATGATTGGTGTCGATCGGAGGCCATCAGAGCACGTGTGGATCACTGCTAGAGGGATTCTCATTTGGATCCTCACAAGTTCAACAAAAAAATCTTGAAGGGTCATTATGAATTATCAATATCATCAATTAAGAAAATACTAAATATCCAGGTATTCTTTTCTTTATGAAATTAATTAAATTAATTATAAACTTCATGTGCATGATCCTATCTAAAGTTTTCGGGCCTCTTCCTTCTTTATCTAAATCTTTGATTCTATTCAGTGGAGACTGGAGTTCATCATCATATTGATCCCAAAATAATCATTGATCGTGGTAAAAATTAAATTTGGGTTCCAGCCCAACCGCGCTTCCGCTATGCCCAGAACCTTCAAGTGGTATCAGAGTGGTTACATCATACTTTATAATTATTTAAATAATTTTTTGATGATTTATAGTTTAATAATTTAGTTTCTCAATTCAAGGTTAATCTTTCTTGTAATCTAGATTTTGAGATTTGTTCTGCCTCTTTTCGTTTCTCATAGATTTCATAGAAACAAATGATTTTTTAATTAAAATTAAAATGTATAACTCATCAAGAGGCACCGATAATTCTTCCCAAGTGACATGAATTAAAACCAGTTTGAATTCTGTTACTAAGGAAATTATTTTATATGATTATTTTTATGCAAAAATTACATGTCTTATACTAATGTTATGCTCTCATAGACCATGTTATTTTATTCCATAATGATTCATGTCTTATAAACTATCAAGATTTATTCCATGACTCAAGATTATGATCTATGATATGCAGGGTATGGTTTTCAAATGTTAAGCTCATATTCTCATAACATTTTCCTCAAGTTATGCTTATATGATCATTGATATCTCCCTTTTTTTCCTCTATGAGCATCATAGATCACCCTTTATCATGTTTCCTTTACCATGATATGAAGAAAGGTTTTATGTATTATATGTCTAAGAATGGTGGTGGTTATGAAGATCTAAGTGGGAGATAATGTCAAACTATTATGAACTGGTTATTTATGTCTCTAAGTTTCTAAAGATACTAAAAATAAATTATTTTGGTGGGGATAAAAATGTTATGTAATATATATTCATATATTAGATGCAATATATATATATATATAAATTATGGATCTCTATAGTTGGTATCAAAGAAAAGGTTTAGTTAACCATTGGAAACTAGGATAAGAAATATTTATTAAGAAAGCTAGGGATAAGTCTAAGACTGGGATAAAATCATAAAGTTTTGGTAATGATCATGAATGGCCTAGTTAAATCCAGGGTGTTATAGAATATGGTGTCGTGATTTAGATATATTGTAAATAATTTTTCATGATTATGTGGTTTCCACCATGATTATTGTTGCTCGCACTATGTTTTTTGGATTCAGTTAATGGATGAAACCTGAAGTAATCGTATTAATTTTGAATGCACTAAAAAATAAAATTATATTAATCCTAAGAAACCAAATTTTATGGTATATGGAATGAAAAATCTTATTTTTATGATCACAAAACTTTATCAAGCTATGAATCCCACTGTGATTCCAAACAAGAAAAGTATATAATGAAGTTCTGTTGAGTCCTTCATGAGGAAATGTCTACCTTATTTTAGTGGTTCCACTGATCCACTATTCATTGAGTAATAGATCAGTACCATTTAAAATATATTTTCCATTCATCAGTTTTTGGAACATGAGAAAGTTATTCTGGATATGTATCATTTAGAAGGAGAATAAGATCAGTGGTGGACTCTTATTAAGAACATGAGAGAATAATAAGAAACTGAATCTATGGAGTGGGATGAATTTAAAAACTTATTTTTCAATAATAACTTTCCTGGTATTATTTTTATGAAGATGAAGAAATAATTACTTGAGTTAAAGAAGAAGGATGATGAATATGTTAGTACTTATGAGGAAAATTTCACAATTATTGTGAGGTACACTTATGGTATTATCATCCAACCTGAAAGTAAGTTTGATCGATTATTTAGTGTCTTAAAACAAAGTCTCTAAAGGTAATTATCCACAAGGGACTTCAGTAGCTATGAAAAACTCATTTTATGTGCTATTAAGGTGGAAATCAATATTGGAGTTACCATCAATCTCATGGTTTTTACAAGAAGAGAAAAATAGAATTCAAAGGCAACTCTAAAAACCATATAGAAGAGAAGATGGGTATTACTTTATTCTCAAAGTGTGGAAGGTAATATGGGGGAAACTATCTTAAGGGAACTAATAAATGTTTCAAGTGTGGAAAGAAAGTCCATCAGGAAATCAAATTATGAAGTGGTGGAAATAAGTTAGCTAATGAAATGGATAGAGATAAATGTCCAAAGAATGCACCACCCACACTCCGGTGTTTTAAATGAAAGAAGTATAAGAATTATGCTAACCAGTGCCCAAATATGAAGATTATTGATAATGGTTGACTTAAAAAATCTCCTAAACCCATATACAAAGGTAAATCTCATATGATCACTATTTTGGATGAGGGGTATGATAAAAACATGGTGAAAGGTTCACTTACCATCCATTATAGAACTTCTAATGTCTTATTTGATTCTAGATCTACCCACTCTATAATATCTAAATAATTTTATAAGGGTATCACAGTACCACCTCAAAAATTAGATGTTGAGTTAGTATTAAAAACCCCTAATGGTATGATGATCACATCCCAAGTCTATAATTCTTCTCTGGTTGAAGTTTGTGGGAATTTGTTTCCTAAAAATCTTGTCATTATTACTTTATTTTAATTCAATGTTATTTTGGGAATGTATTGGATTTATTTACATAAATCCCACATTAATTTTTGAGGAAGTGAAGTTACGTTTGATATTTGAAACCAAACTTTGATCACTTATTAGTGTGATGAAAAAAATAAAATTCTAATGGAAATTACATCCATCGTATGGGTCATGAATCCTATTCAAAAGTTTCTTTTATCTCATATGGTTGAGGAGAAACTCAACATCAAATATATTCTCATTATATGGGAGTTTATTGGTGTATTTCCAGAATATTTTTTTATTCTTCCACCAAATCATGAAGTTGTGTTTTCAATAGAACTCATACCTGGTGCTACACTTATTTCCAAGACTCCATATAGAATAGTCCTGATTGAGTTGTAAGAATTTAAGAAGAAACTCCGAGAGAATCATGAAAATGGATTAATTCAGCCAAGTGAATCACCTTGGGGTGCACTTGTTCTCTTTTTCAAGAAACAATATGTAATAATGAGACTCTACATTGATTCTTTTAAACTTAACAAGACCATTATCAAGAACTAGTATCCTCTACCTTGTATTGATGACTTGTTTGATCAACTGTGTGGATCTCAATAATTTTATAACATTTTTATTTGTTATGAATATCATCAATTGATGGTTTAGAAGAATAATATACCCAAGATAGTATTTAATAAAAGTTATGGACACTATGAATTTATATTGATCGGGCTGTAGTAGTACATCATTATGTATTTTTTCATCACACTCCCCAAAGCATATAAAGGAAATAATGCTATTTGGGTTTTAGTCGATTTCTCTATGAAGTCATCATACTTAATTTCTATTATATAATATTTATCTCTTGATAAAATTAATAGGTTATGAATTAAGGAATTGTTAATATTTTCTGGTGTACTACTATCAATTGTATTTGATCGGGATCCGAGGTTTACCTCAAAGTTCTGAAGAATTCTTCAGCAACTTCTGGATATCGAGTTAAGTTTTAGTACTACTTATTATCCACGGATAAATGGTTAGTCTAAGAGGACCATTAAAACTCTATAAGATGTGTTGAGATCTTGATCTATAGATTTCAAAGGTGGTTGGGATCAACACCTTCCTTTGGTGTAATTTTATTACATCAATAGCTTTCACTCCAACATTCAAAGGGCTCTTTATGAAGCCCTCTATGATAGGAAATATAGATTTCCAACATGTTGGAATGAAGTTGGAGAAAGAAAACTATTGGGACCCGATCTAGATGAGGAAATGGTAGATAAGGTTGGAGTCATTCAACATCAAATAAGAGTATATCAGAGTCAACAAAAAATTTATGTTGACAATAATCAAAAATATCTAGAGTTTGAAATTAGTAATAAGGTATTATTATTAATATATCTCTGGAATAGGGTGATGAGGTTTGGAATGAAGGGAAATCTATTCCCTAGGTATACCAATCATTTTGAAATTCTTTATTGTATTGGGATGATATCTTATCTATTGTCATCTCCACTGAATCTCTCTTAAGTTCATGATGTGTTCCATGTATTTCTTTTGAGGAAGTAAATACTTGATCCTCCAAATGTATTGAAATCAGAGGTAGTACCACTCAAAAAATATCTTTATTATGAATAAAAATCAGTAGATATTCTGTATCATAGAGACAAAGTGCTACAAAACAAGACCACTCACTTGGTCAAATTTTTGTGTAAAAATCACCAATTTGAGGAAGCTATATGAGAACCTATGGATGTGATGAGGAAAAAGAATACTTATATGGTTTCATTAGAGTGTTGAAATTAAAGGGTGAAATTAATTTTAATGGGGAAATAATTTAACACCCAATATTTTTATGAAACATTTCTCTTTAAATAATTTTATTTCTTTAATAGCTTGTGTTACATATAATGAAAAGTTTAGATGAACCACGTGACATTATTAAAATATTATGTGTCTGTTATCACCTAGCCATTAGATTGTTGGGTTTGAATAGTAATAACTAAATTATGAAAAATATATGGTCTAAAAATTTATAAAATGGATTCATTGGTTGTGAAATTATTATAATTAAAAACAAAAAATATTTGAAAATAAAAGTGATGTTTTTTCCTAAAAAATTGTTTTTATGCACACAATGCATTTTTATATTAATAAATTAAATTAATACCTATTGGTGAAATATTTTAATGAAATTTATATATTATTTACTTAATAAAAAAATTTATACATTCAATAAATATTTTTCTAGTCATAGGATAAGAATAAATCCATTTTTATTCTTTAAAATGTATTTTTTTCAAAAAAACATTTTTTTGTCTCATTTTGCGCACTTAATTAAAAATTAATTTCTTCCATTTATAGTTATTGAATTATAAAAAATGAATTACATATTTTTAATAAATATATTCAAATTTTGTAAATATTTTCTTTTTATTTTTTTGTCAATATGAATAGTAACTGTGGTACAATTTATCACCTCAGTAAAAAGTAAATCGGGTTAATCAAGGTTAAAACTAAGTGATAAGGATTTTTTTTCATCCTAATTCTTATTAGATGAATTTAATTTTACCCTTATCACCTTATTCTTGAAATTTATTAGTTTAATGGACAATTTTCCATGAAAATTATTTATAAATTATTTAAATCAAATAAAGTTACAAAATGTCATTCTCTTAGTTTTAAATATCCTTTATGTGTGCACATAAGGAAAAAATATTTATGAAATAATATTAATATAAATTTTGTGAATAATAAAATTATATTCATTATGGTGATTTATTTTTAATTTTTAGGTATTATATAATTAACTTAAATGCTTACACAACACCAAAACAATATTTATTCAATTAATGAAAAAAATGATTTTTGAAAACAATAAAAGTGTCATAATTTGTGTAATTTATAATGTTAAAAGAATTATATAGGAAAATATGACATATTATTGTTGTTTTAAAACATTATATTTTAATTCAAACTTTTTATCTATTTCTTTTATTTCAACTTAAATGAATAGTGTTAAAATTGAAAATAATGATATTTTATCAAAATAATATTTTATTAAATTATTTTAAAATCATAAAAATATTTAAAAAATAAATTTGGATATTATATTTTCTAAAATTTCATAAATTTCATATTTATGGGACAATTTTCACCTTTTAAGTAAAAATTACAACACTTTAATATTGAAAAAGTTGTTGTCGTAGCTAAAATTAAAATTGGTTAACTGAGGGTTAATCAAAATGATGAGGTTTAAAATGATGCCAAAATTTATCTAAATTATATTGGTTTATGGTATTACAACCATATAATACCTTATATTCAAATACATGGACATTTGGATGCATTTTTCTTGATAATTAATTTATTATAATTTAATCTTTTGATAAATTCCAAAAGTGCCCCTCATCTAAATTATAAAAGGACACCTCCTCCATCATTTATTTACACCACATTAAGAATTATAGATCCACCTAACTATAAAAATTTCTCTTCTACACTTCCCTATCCACATCCTAAAAGTCTTTCTCTTCCTAAAATACAAACCTTATATTCCTTTAAAGGAGATCTAAAGGAGTCGTTTCCAAGAAGAGGTAATTGCCTTACACAATCACTTTCTTTTATACTCTTCTTTACCTCATATAAATATATGGTGTTTATCATAAAATAATAACTTCAATATCCTAAATATGTTGTAATTTTATTATGAAAAAACCATTATAAATCCTCTTTCCCATCAAATGAGAATTGAAAGTATCGCTCATGCGTATGAACGACCTATCATCTCCCTAAATGATGTAATTAATTTTTGTATATATAAAATTTATGGATGAATATAAATATGTATATAATGAGTATATATGTTATTTATATCATGATTAATATTTTTTAGATGATTCAACCAAGATAAATGTACAAGTACTGGAACTACTAAACTGAAATACTAATGATAAATGGAACCGTTAACACCCAGAAATAACATTTTTAATAAGGAATTATTGATAAAAGGGGGTGTTGAAATGTTATAAAGGGATAATATATGATATTATAAGTACTAAAATGACTCTATTATAGAATTAGAATATATGTAAATTTATTATACATGAGTTTAGAGTGATTTTGAAACAAAGCAAACTCAAGGTAAGGGTTTTATGTCACAATCCCATTGTTTATCAGAATTGATTATAACTATGCCTATGATGATGAAATATTATGATCAAACTCTAAAGATACTCGTGAATTTTATTCTCCTCTATTTATTTCTTAAAAATACATGTTTTACTTTATTTTTCCTCACCTTATGTACTCAAGAGACCAAAAATATTTTTTTAAGGAAAGATGAATCCATTTCTCTCTTTGGTCAAAAAACCTTATTCTTCCATATCCATGTTTTATAAAACTGTGTTAAAGAAGGTTTTTACTATTATACTACGATTTTTTAAATCCATTTTTAACCATTTTTTACTTATTATAAAATGTTTTGAAAGGGATATTCTGTTCATTTTCCAAATGAGGTACTTTGTGACTTTTCTGACAAAAGTATGGAAGAAAAGTTTTTTTAACTTATATGGCATGAATGTATTTTCCCACCTTCATAACTAGTTTTTGATTTTAAGATTACTTTAAAATTTTATAGGGTTATTTTTAATTTTTTTCCTTTATATTTTTGTAGTTTTTTAAATAAATTATTTCAAAAGAGAAATGTTATTTTCCTCAATAATGTTCTAATGGTCTTTTAATGTTATTTTTATTCATCAACTACAACAACCCTTGATTTCAATTATGATTTACTAGGTATATTATCCAAGTATACCATACTTATTCTTTATATGGATGTTTTATGAATATGATGACATAATTTTTATAAAGCCCATTTATTTTCCATGGGTTATTTTGTGATGAAATAATGAAATGTTTATGAAACCCATTTATTTTACAGGGTTATGCTGTGATCAAATGTTTATAAAACCCATTTATTTTCATGGGTTTTTATATGATGAATAATTTATGATCTTATGGCATACATCTGTATGATTTTTATTATGTGATGGGTGGGACCTATATCTCCCTCTAATGAATTGGGTAAAGATTGATATTTCATGAGATAAATAGGACTAGAATAGAGAGTGAACCTATTTCAATAACGGAATATGTTCACTATGATAGTATTTGGAGTGACCTTTGACTACTATAATGGTTTGGGAAGTGAACCCATTCTACTATGATTACCTTATAAATGATACTTGAATATTAAGGAAATGATTTTCTATGCTTATGTGTATGCTAAAATTCTATATCCTATGCCAATGTTATGCTATCATGGATCATGTTCTTTGATTACATTATTATTCATGTCTTATAAACTATCAATATTTATGTTATTAATCAAGATTATGATCTTTGATATTTAGGGTATGGTTTTCAAATGTTAATCTCATGTTCTCATACCCTTATTCTCATGTTATTCTTATATGATATTTGATATCTACCTTCTTTACCCTTAATGAGTATTAGAGCTCACCCTTTCTTATGATTCCTTTCCCAGGTTATGAATAAAGGTTTTATGTATGATATATCTAAGAAGGGTGATAGTTATGAAGATATAAGTTGGTGATGATATATAACTATTATGAACCAATTGTTTATGTTTCAAAGTTTCCAAAGATAATAAACCAAAATGAGTATGGTGAGGATCAAAATGTTATGTAATGAATATTTATCTATTAGATTTAATATCTATGTATGAAGAGTATGGGTCTTTATATGTGTATTAAAGATCTTATATCTCTCTTGTATCACCTTCTCCTGATAAAGATCTAGAAGCTGTGATATGATTCTATATGCATTAATATCCTCACATTGCTTTAGAAGCTCACTAGACATTGAGGATAACATGAAACATTATACAACCATTGTTTCATCCAAATGTTTTAGGTAGATAGATTTTTTTTCCTCACTAGAATCTTCATAAAGAAACTTCATAAGTGGGGTTTATGGAATGTATAATTTCCATTCTTTACATAGCATAACGCGTAAGCACATATACCATTCTTGGAAATCTAGGTTGGTTTCCTTCTATAGTATAGCTCATAGTGATATTTATGAAGTCATGTGGTTTTCCATTTCTATAAATTAAGAGCACATAATTATTACTTCCATGATTACCAAATCATATTAATAAATTTAAATTAAATTAATCTCCTAGTATTTTTTTGAAACCTAATATCCTTCACTGTTAGTTTTAGAATAACCTATTGCATATATATTCTAGTGGAAAGGGCCTATATTCCCCTTCTCATAACCCATTTGTGGTATTGAAAAGTTAATTAAAGTATTTTATCTAGGAATAACTCACCAACTACATTAACTCACAATTCCTTGATTTTTTGAGTGGACAACCCAATCCCAAAATCTTGGATGAATATTTCCTCAACTCTTGCCTCTCAGTTACTTCAAGTCCTACTTGGGTAGTCAACCCTTGATTTGAACCAAGTTATGTTAACCTAAAACATAAATCTAATAGTTTCTTGATAATTAAAAGCATCCTAACTTGGTTCGGTCAAGCACTTTAAACTATGGGTTTAACTATAACTTTAGTAATGAAAGGCTATATCGACATAATATTTGGGGGGGATTTTTATCCTTATGCATAAAACCCAGTTTTATTTTATCACATTCCTTGTTAATATTAAGCATATCATAATTAAGTAATTAACCATGTATTATAAAATTTATGCATATTCTGGTTTTATTTTATTCCATATTGCATGCTTGTTAATTCATTTATTAAGTGATCATGTGGCTACTAAAAACATAAATAATTAGTCATGAAACTAATAGAAATAAAATATAAGTGTAATGATCTTGAGATTCTATAATGGTAAGTTTCTCTATTATATAATAAATTAACCATTGATCCTAGAGGAAAACACCTTGAACCATATATTGGTTTGGGTTGCATCATTCTACCTTGGCTCATAAGTATTGACTCAATTGGTTTTTCCTCACCTCCAAGACTCAGGCCACCACCACTCACCTAGGAGATCTATCATTACATAATATTTTACTCACTCATATGTGAGGGGATCTAATGGATTGGATAAGGGGGGTTTACATAAAATAAACCATGGGCACACAAGCACTTACATTATAAGGAGGAGGAAATGACACACAT
Organism: Viscum album; assembly: GCA_963277665.1. Classification (NCBI taxonomy): domain Eukaryota; kingdom Viridiplantae; phylum Streptophyta; class Magnoliopsida; order Santalales; family Viscaceae; genus Viscum; species Viscum album. Next base: position 28,756,024 of record OY728128.1, on the reverse strand, counting down.
GCCATCATTTTAATTTAAATACAGTGATAAATTAAAAGGAATCTAATCACATACACAAGTTTGGTCTAATATCATGATCATCCACATAACATGCAATGAACATGCATTTTCAATCTATTTATCAATTAATTTAATTTTTTCTTTAATTAATATAAAAAGATATAAATTAATCTAATTAATTCAATTTATATTAATTCAATCCAAGCATCCTTACATTACCATCATCCATAATTTTAAATAAATTAACTAAATTAATTTTATTTAAAATCAGCAAAGTACACAAGTGTACTTTGAGGCAACGACATGTACTCATCCAAAATACCTAGCATGATCCTTATGCTTGTGTATTCACTTGGAATAAAACATACTTGTGTGGTATGTGATTATATAGTGTGTACTATCAAATAAATAACACACATAAAACATTTTAATTATACTGCATATGATGCTCTCGATGTGTGATTTGTACACTATAAAAAAGGACCATACACAACTTATAGATTTGGAATTTAACATGGAAATTAATTTAAAATATAATCAATGATACTATGAAAGGGCATGTACTTTCGAACAAATGACACATGGAACACATATGACTAGGTTTAATTATATAATTCACTCTTCTCTCTATGTTAAATTGAGAACATAGGATGAATCATACTACACAGTGTGTAATATCTGTTGCTTGTGTCCATGACACATGCCTAGGTATTGGGTGTGTCACCAATCACGAACTTGTATGGGGTACACAGTTTGTATCCATATTACACAATGTGTGTCCTTGAAGTTACATGGTTTTCCAGTCCTCATTTTTTATATTATATAAAAGACACATTTGGACTCTTGTGTTCTTCTTCATTAAGACACGGAGACCACACGTTGTGTACACATGCTACATGTTTTGTGGTTTTTCAAACTATATGCTAGAATGTCCAGATATATGTGCTAATATTCTTTTATCAGATCACTAATATGATTTTATTATAATGATCTGATATCAACATGATATACATTAAGATACATGGGTACATGACATGTATATGACGGGATTCATGTGATCAATTAATGATGATTTATAATGGAAGATAACCCAAAACACAAGAGATCTATCTTCAAGAAATCAACAAGTTAATATTATCACAAAAATAAAGTACCTGAAAAAACATGAGTTGTGGTAGATTTCAAATTTATTCTTCAATGGAGTGTTTTGAGGGATATTATGAGGATAAGTGAATGAAAAGACCCTACCTTCGAGGTAATACACTGACCAATGGACCCATGATCATATCATGAGGATAACTGAAATCTGAAGGGGTTCTAGCACCTTATTAAATGAGATAAATTAAATATTTAGAGGAAGAGAGTTTATCAGAGGCTCATACACATCCCACATGCAATAGGAGGGGATCTAATTATTTTTCATAGTTTAATCCTGATTATACCACTTCATAATGCATCATATTAGTTTCATATTATTAGGTATAATTCATTGAACATTTTTGATGAATTAATACAAATCCTTTAATCCATTTATAATGGATTGTAACTGATGAACAAACCATTCAGAAGAAATGAATAATATATACATATTATATATATAATATATTCATGCATCGCATGCATGAAAATACATGCATCATATGCATATATTAAATGTGCACTATATATAATATCATATTATATATATATATATATTATTCATCATATTCATGTGTGTATGCATCATATACATGTGTACATGCATCATATTCATGTGTACATGCATCATATTCATGTGTACATGCATCATATGCATGTGTACATGCATCATATGCATGTGTACATGCATCATATGCATGTGTACATGAATCACATGCATGTGTACATGCATCTCATTCATGTATATTTCAATGCACATACAGTAATCTCCCACTTTCACTAAAATATCATAAAGACTTTATGAAAAAACTTCAAAACTCTTTATGAATCCATCCAAACTCTTTTGGATATGATTTTTCATTAAACTCACTTAATTTTTAACAAACACTTTATCCAAAATTTTATCCTTCTACAAGGGCCTAACTGTGTGACCCTATGGTCCTTATCAGTGTTGACAACAACTATAAAATCCATATTTCATAGATGTAATCAAAGAGTGGCCTCTCATAATGTATCAGTGCTACTCAAGCTACTAAGGGGTCTATTGTGATCTCTATCAAACGTGCTCATATCTCAATACAAACATTCCCACCACAAGATGTATCATATACATCATATGAGTACCTATACAATCCATTTCCCATGAAATTGATCAACCACTAGACATAGAACATGTCAATCTTGTATTGGCCTCTCATAATTTCTTGATTCACCAAAAAAGACTGACCAGGTCAAGGAATACATCATATGTCATTTATTTATCTGATAAGTACATCACATGTCACTTATCCAAGTAGTCGAGCACATCATATGTGAAACAACTAAGAATAGCCATGAATTTTCTCAATCTAATTCAATAAAAGGACATATGTCTTTAACTTATCATAAAAGTTGAAAAATATCATATCAGTTACACTCTAACTAATGGCATGATCAACAACATACCCAACCACCCCCATATTAGATGATTCAACATATAGACTTGTGTAAGTAGGGTATCAAAATATGATGGTTCTCATTCTAGTTATCTCACCAACTTCAGGTAAAAATGATTGATAATAAGAATACACCCCTAAGTATATCAATGACCATATGACATTGCATGAGATATACTTTATCGAATCAATCCAAGTAATAAGTCTCTACTTATTACCACATGAATTTATTCTTTGTATCTCATATACCACTCTTTACAATGATTAAATTATTCTATTCATGTTTACCTTATCATATCATTATAACCCATAATACTCTATAATGATCATTAGTTAGGGGAAAATCAAAGTCATACTTTGAGTGGATATTATCATTCAACTGTTCGTGTAAAATAAAATTACAGCACACATGAATAAATGTAAATTAGATATTTCCTTTATTATAATAACATGATACATTTTATACCATTAAAACCAATGTCTCATGTGTCTAACACCTAGATATTCTATATTACCCTCATGTTGTTACTACTATAATGGTTTCATCATTAGATCTTCTATATTCTATCATGTAACCACACAATCGATCTTTACAATGTCCCTCTCAATAATATCCCATTTGAGATGGTATTTTCAAATTATGTGTTTGGTACTTTGATGAGACTAGGGTTCATTAGCCTGAGAAACAACACCATTGTTGTTATAATACAACTCAATTGCTCCATCAATGTTAGGAACCACTCCAAGTTCAGAAATGAACTTATTGATCCAAATTGCTTCCTTCACAGTATCTGATGTAGCAATGTATTCTGCCTCTTTTTTTGAGTCCACCAGGGTGTTTTGTTTAGAACATTACAAATAATTACTCCACTTTTTAGGTAAAACATGAATCTAGATTGATATTCCATATCATATTTCTCAAATTAGAAACTAGAATTTATATAACCCTTTACACAAAGTTCATCCTCTCCTACAAAGACTAAGAACATATCTATAATCCTTATCAAGTACTTAATGATTTTATTCATATCAATCTAGTGAATCTCACCAAGATTGGATTGGTATCTACTTATTATGATCAAATCATATGATACATCAAGTCGAGTACATAACATTACATACATGATAGATCCAATGGATAACATATAAGGAATCTTATCCATCCTTTTCTAATACTTTAAAAGGATACTAAATGTTCCTAATATTTATGCCATGAAACACTGGTAAATACCCATTCCTGGAGTTCTCCATGTTAAAAAACTTTAAAAATTTACCAATATATGTGTTCTGAATCAGTCTAAGTAACCTCTTAGATCTATCTCTATAGATTGTCATACTGATTATGTAAGTTTCTTCACCTATGTCTTTCATTGAGAAACATTTACCAAACCATATCTTCAGAGAGTGAAGTATAAGGATGTCATTTAAAATAAGTAGTATGTCATATATATACAATATTATAAATGATACTATACTCCCACTAATCTGGTTGTATACACAGGAATCATCCATGTTCTTGATGTAACCAAACTCTGATTGTATCATCAAATCAGATATTCCAACTCTGAGAAGTGTGTTTTAGTCCATAAATAGACCATTGAAACTTTCAAACCTTGGCATTATCATTTGGAACTTTAAAACCCTCTGGTTTTATCATATAAATTTCCTTGGATAAATTCCCATTAAGGAATCCAGTTTTGATATCCATTTGATATATCTCATAATCATAATGAACTGATATGGATAGAAAAATACGAATGGACTTTATCATCACAACAGGTGAAAAGGTCTCTTCATAGTCAATTAAATGAAATTATTTGTAACCCTTTACAACTAGGAATGATTTATAGGTAGACACTCTACTATGCATGCCATTTTTATTGTAAAAAACCCACTTACACCCTATGGGTATCGCCCCTTCAGGTGCATCCACTAAGTTACACACTTGGTTAGTGTACATGGAGTACATATTCCACAATCCATATTTTTATTTTCAAATGAAACTTTTAAATGGTAAGTGTGAACCAAAACAACTCCAAACTTTACAAATTCAACCACTTCATGATCCACCCACTATAAATCCAAATTTCAAAGGACCGCGATAAAATTTCCAAAACTCAAAATTAAAACTGATCAAATACCACCATACTCGGACCATGAGCCAACCCGCATCCCATTATCACCATCGATCGAACACTACCAACCACTACCATCTTCAACATTGAAGTCAAACACATCCACCTCATGGAGAAACAATCCATCATCACTGTCTTTATCCTGATGTTTCCTTCTCAAAATCACATCCCAAAGAGCCTTGAACTCCTTTGAGCAGCTCCACCTCGGAGAGAGAAGAGGAATTATGGATCCATAGTAGAGAATAGAATGGGTGATTCTAGGCCATAAAAATAACAAGAAATCCTAGAACTATTAATGTAGAAGAAATACAACACCTTCACCACCATAACATTCAACCTAGAAACAATAATTGTGCTAAAGGATACGATGCACCACCATTTTTTATGACCGTTGTACTTCTAATAGGACCACACGAACATCACACTCTGATGCGCCATTCGCATCAGCCCAAACCAAAGTACACCGGTTCCATCTAAGACACCACCAGAACCCACCCCACTGCAGAAAAAAATCCATAACCAGCGATCTTTCTGAGAAACACGCACCAAAGCCTTCACACCGACGACCCACACCCACAGCAAACAACCAGCAGCAAATCGGACCAAACCCATCGCAAAAACACAAAAACATCCAAAAATACAGAAATCTGCATCAAAGAATGGAACCAAATATGGAATTAAATTGGTGATTAAACCCTATGTAAAATGGGAATAAAAAGGTACTAAAGAGGAAATGGGATAAGAAACCTAGAATAAGGAGATGCTTGGATATCCATGGCCACTAGACTACGAATCCCAAAATCTCCTTGAATCAAACGCTCACAGTCTGACCTAGAAGGGAGTAGCTGACTTCAATTTCAGAGCATGGAAGAGGTATATGGGGAAGATTCAGTGCACCATTAACCACTCACCATCGAAGAAGCACTACTGAAGCCACAGACACCAAACAAGATATATTCACCCGATAGAATGAGTTTGAGGAGAAACCAATGATGTAAATGATGCATAAGCAAGGGAATGGAAGGAAAAAGAAGTAGGTTCTGAGAGGTGTCACCCCATTGTGAGAGGAAGAAACCCTAGGGGAGGAAAAAACTACTCAGGGGAGCCAACCAGGCGAGAACAGAGCCATTGAGTACATCTTAGATTCTATGTATTTTAACTATTTCTCTGAATCAGAACTCATAATAGACTCTTAGTAAGAAGTAGTTTAATCTCCAATGAACATTACTTCATCTTCATTATTCATAATAAATCCATATCTCTTGGGTTATTGATGAATCCTACCATACCTTTGAGGTTCTTGTGTAACTTGATTTGGTTCTTCTTCTACAACTCTTTGTGAAACTGGTAAAACCTCTATCTTAGGAAACTTCTTATTTGTTGGTTTCTAATTTCTCTAAGTTTAAATTTTATCCCAAGAACACATCAACTCATATGTTTCTTCTAACAAAAAGAGAATGTTGGGACCCAAATAGATTCTATTCGGCAAGGTAGTAGAAATAATATCCCATATTTTCTTTGGGATAAACAAAAAATAAGAACTTATATAATTTGGGTCAAGCTTATTAGAATACAAACATTTTATGAGTTCTTCACAACCCCAAATTTTTATAAAATTTATTTTGGGATGTTTCATAGTACATATCTCATATGGTGTCTTTATGACTACTTTATATGGAATTTGATTTTGTAGGAATACAGTAGTTTCTAGATCATAACCCCAAAATGAGATAGGAAGGTCACATAGACTCATCATTGATCAAACCATGTCTAATAATTCATGATTCCTCTTTTTAGATACACCATTCCATTTTGGTATTCTAGGGGTAGTAAGTTTTGAAATAATTCCACAACCTATTAGATGAGCTATAAATTCCTAGATCAGGAATTCACAACCTTGATCCAATCAGAGGACTTTAATACTTTTTCCCATATTATTTTGTACATCATTCTAAAACTATTTGAACTTTTCAAAATTTCTATACACATGTTTCATCATAAACACATACCCATACTGACTAAAGGCGTTAGTAAAAGTAACAAATTACCTAAAACCACTATTTTTTTATGTACTCATTAGCCTACATGCATCACTATGTATGAGATCCAATAGTTCACTATCCCTTTCACCAATTATCCCAAAAGGTGACTTTGTTATTTTTTCCAATAAATAAGATTCACATGTATAAAATAATTCATAATATAATGAGTTCAACAATCTATATCTATGGATTCTTTTAATGTGTTTCTTGTTTCTATGTCCAAGGAAACAATGCCAAAGGTAGGTGGGACTACAATCAACCTTGAACTTCTTATTCTAAATTTTGTAAACAATATTATCCATATCCAAAATATATAAACCATTCATTATATTCCCAATTCCATAAAACATTTCATTCTTATATATAGAATCACTCTTATTCTTAATAATGAATGAAAATCCCATCTTATCCAAACAAGATACAAAAATCAAATTCATGTTTTTAGTAGGAACATAATAAAAACTTTTCAATTCTAGGATCAATACACTTGGTAAAATAAGATCATAAGTGTCAATCTATAATGAAATAACTCTTTATCAATTACCAATATAAATATCTACTTAACCTTTCATCAATTCCCTCATATCTTTGAGTGTGTGTGTTTATCAACACAAATGTGTGATGCACACATGGTATTTAATACCCATGATTCAAAGTTAGAGAAATTGATTTCTATAACATTCACATTTGGGTACTCTGAAAGTTTTTCATTGAGAACACTTATCAATAATAGATACCAATATTTAAATATTTTATAGGTCATTTCTATTAATGATCTTGATATGATTATTTTAAGATCTCATCTTTTTCTAGGTACGTCCCACTTTGAGTTTTGTGTTAAACCTCTTTTTGTTGGGTTTTCCTTTGTCCTTGAACCTTGGTGGTTGAGTATCATTCGAATATGGAGAGAATTTTCTAGGGAAAATGACCTAAAGTTCGTGGATGTATGTTTGTTTAAATTGGTGGAGTCTAGGTATAAAAATGTTAAATGGTATTATGAGGGTTTTTCGTGAGTTTATAAGGCTTCAGAGATTGTTCGGGTGATTTTATAAAAGCTAGGTTGAAATCTATCTTCAAGTAATTTAAACACTGTGTAAATAGGTTACACAACATGTAACCACCATTGGGTAGATGTTGTGAAATGAATATAGGTCTTGAACTGGTTCATGTAATGAACTGGATTACATTCCATGAATCTACATTACACATTGTGAAATGTTCAAGTAGGGTTAAATTCACTAAGGAGACATGAATTTTGGTGTATTATTAAATTGAGAATTACACAATGTGTAACGCATTTACATGCCCTATATTTCTCATCCCAAATGGATAAAAGGACATGATGCACTGATTTTTTCATTCCTATTGTGCATAGACCTCCTCTCTCAATCCCTAGGTGATATCCAGGTGATTTTAGATTGTCTTCCTCCAATTCAGACATCTCATTCAAGCAATCGATCTCGAGTGAGTTGTTTTGCTTAGTTTTTTTGTCATATCTTCTATTTCTATCTATTATAGTAGTGTAAAATTTTTACCACCATGTAATCGGGTGTTGATCTTGATCTTGTTTGATTTGGGTTCCTTCTGGTGATCTTTTGAACCTTCTTTATTTTTAGTGTTACCTGTTGGAAACATTGCATTGATCACCGATTAAAAGTAGGTGGTCTAAACCTAAACCTATGGTTTGTTTAAATTTTTAAGTATGTGAAATATTAAAATTGTGCAGAAACAACATGCACATTAATTAAATGAATGATGACTAATGATAAATCATGGTTTGGATTATTCCTTTGATCCCTTTGGATTCAATCGTATTATGACCTATCTTATGGATACCCATTGGGTGAGTGGACCCTGGATAAATAATGAATTGGGTAATGGTTTAAAGTTTGGTTAGAATGAAATGAGTTTATAGGTGATTTCATGATTTAGAATAACTAGGGTACTGGATTACTATTTATTTAAATGATTAGATATCTTCTGATATTAAATGAATGTGCAATTGAGAGACAAATAGTAATTTTCATAATTAACTATTGAGGCTTGTGATATGATATGGTGATATCATTATTATTGTGACTTGTGTTTTGGATCATTCTATAATGATTATATAGTAGGTTTGACGTAGTTTCATGATGTAATGATTATATAGAGGGTTGGGATAATTTCACACTGAAATAATTATACATAAGGCTTTGATCAAAGTCTGAAATGCTTATATAGAGGGCTATGCCTGGATGATGAGATGATTATATGTAGTTCTATTCTTGGAAAATGAAATTATTATACAGAGGTCTCTTCCTAGATTGTGATTATGCCATAGTATGTGGATTATGGCTGGCATGGTTTTGCTACATGCTCATAGATATTCGGGCATAATGTCGAAGCAGGTTGATTGTTATATTGTATTAATTGTTTAATTAATACACTTATTATTGCTTTATTACATGCACTTATTATCCAACTGGTTTTGTTTAGAAATGGTGGTGTCTACTTATTGAGTTTTACTTGAACCCTATTTGGGATGTCATTTGGTACCTGAGTAGATTACATGGATGCAGGTTTGTACAAGGGAAAGGGACCTTGTTTTTTATCGATGAGTGCTGGATGGGTTGGATCTTGGAGGCAAGTCCGACATGGGGTTCAAGACTGTTTTCTTTTGACTTTACTATTTCATCGTGTTCTTTTATTATATTACTTTCAGTTTGACATTAGATACCATCCTCTTGACATGATATGATTATTGATTATTTGGTTTACTTGTTTTTCCCTTTCCTTTATAATTGTATGATTTATTATTTCCACTATTTCCATTACTCTAAATATTATTATTTCTGATAGGTTGTGATTATGTACCAGGGGGTATAGTCTCCCCACTATATTTTCCCCACCCCCACTACTAGTCGATAGTCTTTTGTATTCAGAGAGACACCCTTGAGGTCCAGTAACCAACCTGATTTGGCCACATGAGAGAGTACCGAGTCGGGGGATGTTACAAAGTAGTATCAGAGGTGTAGGTTATTCTTTTCTATGAATTTATTATTTGGTAAATGTAGAAAGGAGTCTAGGATGTGTTGGGACTTGGTAATGATCTTGTTCATGGGAGTAGATAACCCATGTATGAGGGAAAATTCAAGTACCCTAAGATGGGGTTGTTTTCATGATATTCATTATTATGGTTGATATTATTTCACCTTGGTTGATTCACATGTTGTGTGATGTTATTATTTCTAGAAATTTATATTATTGGCTTGGTATGGAACGAGATGAGTATTCATGCATCATGATAGGCACATATTGATATATCTTGACATGCAATGTTCGTGATAGGTACATATTTATTGCTTGTGATATATTTTCCTACATGAACTGTGAAATGATATACCTGTTATATTTGATAAATAAAATGAAAGGAAATATTTTTTTGTGATAAAACACTTGTAATCCATATTTAGAGATTCCTTGAGTCAGTGGTTCTTTTTTTGTCACTTTTTTATTTAACCTTGTTCTAGCCAGTGTTTTAAGGAGTGTTTTTGTATTGTAGAGAAAATGTCTCCTCATAATCTTCAAGTTGAGTGTTAGGAGAGTGGGAACCAACACGCTTTTAACGCAGCTAAACCATATATTTTTATAGATCCTAAGGATCATATGGATTTTTAGCTTTACAAAAACTTCCTAAGATTCATGCGATCTGTTGAAAGGGTGATTTTTCACATTGTGCCTTCAATGTCTGAGATGATGATAGAGTTTCAACTGTAGCATCTGCCTATGTTTACAGGGGAGGGTGGCCCCTAGGTAGTAGATTTTTGGATCGAGTAAGACCAAAATATATTCATGTATCTTGAGACACCTACATATAGGATGGTGAATATTGATGTGTATATTCTTTATGGACCTACCAAGAATTGGTGGGATATTATAGAGAAAGATGGGTAGAAACAGGAGTTATCTTGGAAGTACTTACATGTGAATTTTCTAATCCATTTCTATCCAAAGACGTTAAGGGATGAGAAGTATCATGAGTTCATGCATCTGATATAGGAGGGAATGTTAGTGATGAACTATGTTGGAATTTTCACTGACTTGAAAAAATTTGTACCATCTTTAATCGCTGATAAGATATCCAAGGTGAGACATTTTCATGAAAAGATTCGTTACAAGATCAGGTCATAGGTGAACATTTTTTTCTGAGTATCTTTTCAGATTTAATGAATCGAGAACTCATCATGAAAGGGAATTTGATAGAGTCCCTGATAAGTGGCCATGTTATTTTAGTAGGGTGAACTATGAGCTCATCTTCTAGTGCCAAGAAGCACCACTATAATAGTTTTCGCCAAGTCAACAATGGGAAGAGTAGTCAAAGAAGTGGGAATCCATCTCAGAACCATGTTTAATTGTAGTGATATTAGTGTGGAAAGTCAGGCCAAAATCAGCCTTAGTGTTCATACCCCATGTGGGAGTGTCATTATTGCAGTCGGCTAGGTCATCTTCAGAAGTTTTATTGAAACTTCTCATAGCAAAGTAGTGGCAGGAGATCAGGACAGGTTCTAGAGTTTAGAAATGACTCAGCTACCAATCATCATACATGTATCTATAGTTCCACAGGATTTTCAGGTCGAGGAAAGGGATTTGGTACCCTAGTGTAGGAGTAGAAGTACTAGGTAGAGGGAATAGTGCAAGGGAGTTATACCGGAGCCTAGGGTAGAGGGGAAACTCATATGCATTATATGCAGACTACTTCAACTAGTGTGGATACAAGACCTTATACCATCATAGGTATGATTATTATGTCATCAACCCTTTCTTGTGTTTTATTTGATATGGGAGAATTGAATTCCTTTTTATCCACTCTTTTTGCAAATAGTTTGGGCTTTGTTGTGGAAAGATTGTATGGTGTATTGACCATCGACACTATTGGTTCTGGGTGCAAAGGAAGTGTGAAATGGTGGGATATATCTTAAATTTATTTTTAAAAAAAATCCTAAAACCAAGAGTAAGGATCTTGAACATAAAATTTATAATTAATTTATTTAATATTTAAATAAATAAATACTTGGGCCTGGGAACTTTCTTCATTGGTGAATGTTGATTGTTTGAAAAGACCCTTTCATATTACCTTTGTTGTGTTGTGAGTATCCAATGATAAAATCCCTCTAGTAGTGATCCACATGTACTCCTATGATCTACGATCAACACCACTTGATCTTTAGGTGCTAGGGCAGCGAGTCGAATGTCTTGATTTTTTTGTTCTTAATTGTTTGTTCTTCGGTATTGAAGAAATATTTCTTTCACTTCTCATTATTAAGAGAGAGAGAGAATTCTTTGTGCGCAACAATTCTCTATTCTCAATTTTTGGATGCTCTACACAATAAATATAGATTTCTATTTATAGAGTTAAGATTTAAGTTAAAGTATTATTTAATTGCATGCTAGACATTAAATAACATTTATTACCTTTAATAAAACCCATGTCAAATATTATTATTATTATTATTATTATTATTATTATTTGGCATCTTCCAAATTTTGCATTAACAAATATTATTTAACCAACTTGTTAATTAATATTTGTCATCGGACATGGTCTTGGTCTATTCGAACTCCTCTAGAATTTATTGAACACCTGAATAAAAAAATTATTCATAAATAAATATTTCATTCACATACCGGTGAATAAATATTTATTAAATATTAAATAAAATAAATAAATATATTTTTATTTACATGTCAGTGAATAAATATTTAATTAATTTATATGATCAATATAACTTGAATAAAATTATTTATTGTACTTGAGAATAACATTTATTCCATTAATTAAATTCAAATATAATTTAATCAAGATCAACAGAAACACTTAGTGTGTAACGCTCTAGTATTCTTTCTCGTTAGCATTAGGCGGGCTTGCCAAAAGTAAAAGATTAATATCTACCAATGTGTTAAGGAACCTAAGAGAAATAACTTAATGTTGCAACATCGACAATCATATATGAATACTTATTGTGTAATATAATCCTTTTTTTATAATATCTCATCAAGAAGGTCGCACGATGGTGTCATCAACCTATTTACTCTATATGTCTTTCTTTGACTATCTAAAATAAACACATCATTACACTATGGCCCTAGAATTTAATGTAATGATTCTATTCTAATAAAAGGGTCAAGATATTAGTATCAATAAATATGTAAGGTAAAAATACTTCCTTAACTTATCCATTAATGACATGTCAATTGTGAAGCACCTAATTCACCCTACTTCCTACCAACATATTATGTGATGGTTTTGATCAGTAAATCTAAGTGAACAAGTCATGGAATACATTCCTCCTCCAATGGCCCGAAGGCCTTCATTTTTTATTGATTTTGATAATACACCTTTCAAGGGGTGAGGTGGAACCCTTACAAGGCACGTAGGTGTAAGTATTACATGGCCCGTAGGCCTTAGAGGAATTCATTACCCGTAGGATTCAACTATTACATACAACCCAGACTAACTACTTGGAACTGCTCCTCCCCAACATCTTCATCGTCAAATCAGCTCTCCACCTTCACATGGTTGTTTGGCTAGGTTTTCCCGTGCATGCACAGGCTTGTCCCGATGGCAGGTGTCATACCCTCTCATTCTTGCAATCCGTTTAGCTTCTGCTATGGTGAAATCTCCTTGCTCCTCCTCCTTCTGAAGCTTGTTCCTTGTATGTTGCCTAGTTTGCATCTGCACTTAAGGTGGCTCGAAGGCCTTGAGGTGGCCCAAAGTCCTTAAAGGACTCAGGGAACAAATCGGTGGCCTGAAGGCCCAAACGGGGGCATATTCCTGGCTGCTACAGTACCAAACAGTGCTGCTACAGTTCCCGCTATAGTACCTGCTACAGTTCTTCTACAGTTCCTTCTATTGTCCTGCTACAGTTCCTGCTACAGTACCCCCCGGAAATTATCCCCCACCTGGATTTGATCATGGTTCTCTTGAATGCACTTAAGGAGTCCTCACCAACTGGGCTGAGGCTCATGTGCTCATGGAATAAATTAATGATAATATTAATATCTAAAGACCATTTCATATGTTCATAGATAAGAATATATGATGACACCAAAACATCCAGAATTCTTACTAGAAATTCTATTCTCATGATCTCCTATCTTAGAGATTACCAAGTGAAAACTTCATGGGAAGAAACCTCATCTGCTTACGAGCACTTGAACCTGATGGTATAAATACTATGTGTCCCATCATAGTATGTTATCAAAACACAAAACTATATTAAGAATATTGTCATAGCACTTCTAGGTTCTCATCATAGTGAGGAACTGTTATGAATTTATCAATGTGACAAATACACTAGGATATTATTACATTAAATTCATATAGAAATAATAAACAATATGTAATAATATGTTAAATTAGTATTCAATACATTGAATATATATGTAATCAAAGTACAATAAGTTGGTCCTAGGACACCAACTCTAACAAACTCTCACTTGGACTAGAATCAACTACCTATGATTTTTAGTCCACTAGACCTTGCATGATAATCATATTTCTACTAAGTCAAGGATTTAATCAAGGGGTTTTCCACATTGTCTTCCATGGAAAGAATTATTACTAAAACCTCACATATTTGAAAAAAAATCCCTCCATAGATGATACTTCTGAAGTATGTACTTCATCCGTTGATGTAACCTTGGTTCTTTTGCGAGATCCACCGCTGCATTATTATCACAATAGAGTGTGTTATGATCTTTACTACATGATATTACATCAAACACTTGGATGAAGTTACACATCCATACTACTTCTTTAGCTATCTCAGAATCCACAATATACTCAGACGCTACTGTATAATCTATGACTACATCCTTCTTTGAGGTTTTCGGTCTCACAGCACATCCACTCAAAGTGAATATGTATCTCGTTTGTGACTTCATGTCATCTTGATCAATTTGAAAAAATTTATATGTATATCCTCTGATGACTAGTTCCTAATCTCCTCTATAAAATAGGAACATATCCTTAGTATGGCTCAGATTCCTAAGGATAGTTGTGAATTCCATCTAATGGTGGTCACCTAGATCATCTTGACATCTTCCTATCGCACTTAATGTGTAGACAACATCTAGCCTAGTACATAGCATAATATACATGATTGGAACAATCTTTGATGTGTATGGTATCCTTTCCATTATATTTCTTTCCTCATGTGTTTAAGGACACATTTTCCTAAAAAGATAAATTCCATGTGATGCTAGAAATAGTCCCCTCTTGGATTTTTCAATATTGAATATCATCAGTGTCTTGTCAATGTATATACTTTGAATTAGGCTGAGAAACCTCTTGGATCTATCACGATGGATCTTGATCCCAAGAATATATACTACCACACCCAATTACTTCATAGAGAAGTATTTGTTCAACCATGCCTTAAAATATAGTAAGACCGGTATTTCATTTCCTATGAGTAGTATGTCATCAATATATACTATTAAAAAAATGATTACACTCCCACTAAACCGTTTGTAGACACAAGGCCTGCACTCATTCTTTATAAAACCAAATTCTGTTATGGATTCATCAAAATAAATGTTCTATGACTGGGATTATTTATTTAGTCCATAAATGGTTTTTTACAATTTTAATATCTTATTAGAATCCTTTGGAGTCACAAACCCTTCGGGATGTGTCATATAGACATCTTCCTGAAGGTTCCTATTAAGGAAGGCTATTTTGACATCTATTTTACAAATCTCATAGTCATGGTAAGATATAATGGAAAGTATAATTATAATGGATTTAATCATTACAAATAGTGAAAAGGTTTCATTGTATTTAATGTCTTGATGTTGTTTAAACCCTTTTATAACTAGTCATTCCTTATAGGTGCTAACTTGTCCTTCCATGTTCAGTTTCTTCTTGAATACTCATTTTCAACCAATAGGATTTACATATACTGGGGGGTCTACCATAATTAAGAATTGGTTTTGGTATATGGAATCCATTTGATAATTCATGTCTTCCTTCCACTTGATAACTAATTTTCCACTTATTTCTTCCTTATAGGTTATAGGATCATTATTATAAACTAATAGTGAGTCACCATCCTCAGTGACTATAAAACAATAATGTTCTAGTTCTCTAACCTCTCTTGTACTCCTATATAGTACTTAGTCTCTGGAATAGTTTCATCTTCCACGGGGCTTTGTGAAATCTGTTCTTGTACCAACTCTTGTGTACCTTGATCCTTGACTTCATCAAAGTCTATCTCGCTCCCACTATCTATTTTAGAGATATGCCCCCTATTAAGGAATATGTAATGTCTTAACACTATAAACATTTTTTATAAGGATTCTTATAGGTAATATCCCCTTGATTCCTTAGGGTATCCTATAAAGGTAAACTTTGTGCCTTGGGTAAAAGTTTGTTACCTGAATAGGCCTTGACAAATGCTTCATATCCCCACACATGTAAATTCGATAACATGGTTTTTCTTCAACTCTAAAATTCATATGGAATACCATTTATCAGTTTAGTTGGTACTTGGTTTAGTATATGTGTTGTTGTTTATAAATCATATCCCCAAAAGGATAATGTAATACTCACACGACTCATAATTTATCTCACCATTAAAACAAGGTATGATTCCTCCGTTTGCTTACACTATTCCACTAAGGTGTGTAAGGAGAAGTGAGTTGGGATTGGATCCCAAAATCTCATAAGTAATCAATGAAGTCTTGATTAAGATATTTTATACCATGATATGAGTAGATTTTCTTAACCTTCTTAACAATATGGTTCTCAACTTCATTCTTTTATTGCTTGAATTTATCAAAAGAATAATACTTATGCCTCATTAAGTAGACATATCTATATCTACTAAAATCATTAGTAAAAGTTATTTAGTATGAGTACCCAACCCTTGATTCAATAGTAAATAGTCTGCATGCATCAGTGTGAACTAATTCAAGAAGCTCTTTAGCCTTTTCACTTTTCCTACTAAATGGGGCTTGGTCATTTTACCATGTAAACATGCATGATATACACCAAGTGGTTTTAGTTCAAAATAATCTAAATATCCATATTGATGTAATTAAGTAAAGCACTTTTCGTTTACATGACCTAGCTGGTGTTGTCCAAGTTGGATGTGGTATGAGTCATATGAAGTAACATTGTTATCGATTATCATTACTCGGTTTATGTAATCCAACAAATAAAGACTGTTATTTAAATTTTCCTTACCATAAAAAATTTTATATTTATAAAAGAAGAAACATTTATTCCTAAATTTGAAAATAAATTCATCTGTATTAAGTCTAGATATAGAAATAATTTTTTTGGTAACAGATGATATATAATAACAACCTTTCAAAACCAAGATCATTCTGGTTGGCAATGTGAGTTGGTAGTCCCCAATAGCTACAACAGTAAATTTAGCTTCATTAGATGCTCGTAGATCTACCTCCCCTCAGTCAATCTTTCTGAATATACTTGGCTCCTATATTTGAATACATATGTGAGAACCATGAACTGTATCTAATACCCAATTTGTAGACAAAAATAAATTACACCTGATAATAAACACACCTGAAGCTTCCCCTTTCTTCTTTGTATGGGTGAAATTTTTATTCTAGTGGACCTTATTTCCACATGCTAAATATACAACATCATATTCCCTTGATTTCCCCTTGATCTTCCTCTTCTTAGAAGGGTATGAAGAATATTTGGTCTTAAATTTATTTTCCTTCCATTTTCATTTGTTCACCATAAGGATGGAGGTGGAGACTTCTCAAGGTTGTTCGTATTAAAATTCACAAAAAATATGGAGAAGCTCTGAGGGAGTGATGATAGAATGAGATTGGTGTCTAGTTCTTCAGGGAGTTTAAACCCTAAAACCTCTAGGTGATCAATGTATTCGATGATCTTGACTATATAAGGCCCATCTGAGGCACCCTATCTAAAAATTTTCTGAAAGAGCACCTTGAAAATATCAAACTATTCCTGTATAGCTCTCTCGTGATAAAGACAATGGAGGTTATCAAGCATGTTATAAACATCCATGTTTTCGTGAGACTTCATGAGTTCACTAAACATTGATGAAAGCGTCAAACATTGAACATCGACCGCATCACTCACATGTTTTTCATAAACAAGGAACTTTTCATCACTCACCTCTTTAGCAAGTAGATTAGTCATTGAGGATTCTAGCACATAATATGTCTTTTCATGGTGTAAAACAACCCGAAGGTGTCTAAACCACTCCCAGAAGTTACTAACTATTAGGAGCATGTATTTATCCAATATTGATCATAGGGATAATGTGGATGAAGATATTTTCATTTTATTCTACAATTAAAATATCAAATTATTATTACTTTTTCTTAATTACAAATTATGTGAGAAATAATAAATTAATTGATTTTATTAAATCTCCCACTATTTTATAAAGTCCCAATATCCCTCATTATTGAACTTGGAATGTCTAGTTACTTTAAAATTATAGTGTCAAGGATCCATATGCCCCTTCTTATAACCTCAACAGGGGTTAGTCAACCTACTTGAAGTTATTTAGGTAGGAAAATCTTTTCCAACTGTGGGATTGCAGCTCCTTGATCTATTGAGTGGATTCCACAATCTTGAAATCCTAACTTGGATTTTCTCAACACTTACCTATAAATTACACCAAGTCTAGAAATTGATAATCCTCATGATATAAAATGGATAATTCATCCCAAAACCTTCATAATAAATTCCCTTATAAAAGTATGTGTCCCAACAAGGTTTGGTCAAACACTTAGTTCTATTGAGTTTTATTCCTAATCAAGTAATAGAAGGCTCAGTCTAGCTTAATATTAGGTTGAGTTATTTAATTAATTATGCATAAATTTTATCTTTTTTTATCTTTTACATGTCTTGTTAATAATAATTGGATGTTACTTAATTAATTAACCATGATGGATAAAACATTTCTGCATAATTCATTTATTTAATTTATTATACATAATTTGTTTATTTAATTTATTATGCATAAATTTTATCTTGTTTTATCCTTTACACATCTTGTTAATATTAATTGTATGTTAATTAATTAACCATGTTGGATAACCCATTTATACATAATACATTTATTTAAATTCCATCTTTGCATATTAATTCATTTATTTATGTGATAGTGACCTTACATACCTAAAATAAATAATTTTACTAATAGAAATAAATAAATAATTAAATGATTTCTTCATGAGATTTATCTAACAGTTTATTTAATGAGTGGATATTAAATCAATCTATGAACTAGGGGAAATAACTCTTTTTAAATTATTTTCATGAGTTACATTATTCCACATGTCCGCCTATGTATCACCTGAGTTGGCATTATAATGGTTCTATCTTGAAATTCCCCCATGCACCTTGGGATACTCCATTAATTACATGTATTTATGACTCACACATGGGTTAGGGGAAACAAATTATTAGTTAAAGGGGGGTTACATAAATATCCTTGTACATGTAGGTCCTACATAATAATAGAGGGATGGATGATATGCATGCCATTATATTTAATTTAATAACAAATAATTGAAAACTCAATAAATAAATAAAATTAAAATATACAATGCATACAAGGGTCTTGGTCAAGCTCATGAATGGTCATACATACAATGAATCCACAAAAGTAACTAGCTTGCATTTATTCATTTATTTGTTCTTTATTATTTAAGATGAATGCACTTACATTAATTAATTAATTAATTAATTAATTAATTCTCTTTCATCTTAATGATCATCCAAACTTAATTGGAGATAACCCTCATTTATTTTATTCATGTAAAATAAACAGTAGAACCAATAATGACATATTAATTTCAATAAATTAATTTATAATTTAATATTATTTAAAACCATTATTGAATTTTCAAATATACATTGGTGTGTTAATCAATAAAATAAGGTTTTAATGATTCAGTTTTCAATTTAATGTAATTTTTAATTATTTAATTTAATGGGAGACTACACAATGTTCACAATACAACTACATTTTGTGTACCTTGGTTGTCGTGTATCTGAGTCACACACTTGGGGCTTCAGTGTTGTAACTCAGTCTAACTACCCGGTGTTTACATGCTAGCTACACACCATATATCCACTTGTCGTGTGCCAGATTGTCCTAGTCAACATGTAGTGTGCAATAAGTGCACCACGTGTAATTTATTGTCTGACAGATACAGGTACAATGTGCATTGGTATACAACATATGATTTGACTACATGTCATGTTACCCAGTTTTATCAGCCAAAGATTTGGAACTTCCCAATGGCATCTCTAGTCATTGTTCATCAGTTCTTAGACATTTAAGAAAATGAAACATTGAATGAACATAATTAATATGTAGATAATATGTTAATTCAAATCGGATTAAAGAATGAATAACATGAAATGAAAATATAACCACAATTTTTCATAGATCAACAATAAAATAAATAATTATAAATTTAAATGTTTCCACTCTCATGCAATTTGTTGGTTTCAGGCACAGAAAAAGCATACAATGGTGGGAGATATATTAAAATTTCTTTTAATAATCATTGCTCAAAACCAAGAGTGATGATCTTGCACAACAAATTTATAATTAATTTATTTAATATTTAAATAAATAAATACCTAGGATTAGGTACTTTTTTCATTGGTGAATGTTGATTGTCCAAAAAGACCCTTTCAGATTACCTTCATTGCGTTGTGAGGATCCAAGCATAGAATCCTTCTAGCAGTGATCCACATGTGTTTCTATGATCTCTAAGCAACAACACATGATCTTTGGGTGCTTGCATGGTTATTCAAATGTCTTGTGTTGTTCGTTCCTGATTTATCATTATTCGGTCTTGAAGAAATCTCTCTTGTGCTTCTCATTCTTGAGAGGGAGAGAAAAGGAGTCCAAAGAGAATTTTTTGTGTGAAACAATTCTCTATTCTCAATTTTTGGATTCTCTACACAATAGACATAACCGTCTATTTATAGAGTTAGTATTTAGGTTAAAATATCATTTAATTTTATTTCGACCATTAAATAACATTTATTACCTTTAATAAACCTCATACCACATAATAATATTGCTATTATTTTGTGGTGCATGTCAACTTACACGATAACAAATTTTATTCAGCCGACTTGTTAATTAATATTTTTCATCGTACACAATATTGGTATTTTCAAACTCCTATTTCATTTATTGAATACCCAAATAAAAAATTTATTCATAAATAAATATTTTATTCACATACCGACGAGTAAAAATTTATTAAATATTCAATAAAATAAATATATATATTTTTATTCACATTTTGGAGAATAAATATTTATTTAATTTATATGATCAATATAAATTGAATAAAATTATTTATCAAACTTTAGAATAGTATTTATTCCATTAATTATACTCAAATAGAATTTAATTGAGGTCAATGGAAACACTTAGTGTGTGACCCTCTAGGACTCATTCTCTTTGGCATTGGTCGGGCTTGCCTAAAGTCCAAGATTAATATCTAGTAATGAGTCAAGGCACCCAAGAGAAAGAAATTAATGTTGTAATGTCAAAAACCATATATGAATGCTCATTGTGTAATATAATCATTTTATCACAATATCTCATCAATTAAGTTGTATGATTTTTTATCAACCAATTTACCTAATACATCTTTCTTTGACTATCTAAAATAAACACATCATTAAACTATGGCCATGGAATTTAATGTGACGTTTTTATTCTAATAAAAGTTCCAAGATATCAGATTCTAGAAAGATGGTAGGGACAAATCCTTCCTTGAATTATCCATTAATGTCATTTCAATCATGATGTGCCCAATGTACCCTACTTACCACCAACATATGGCATACCAGTTTTGGTCAATAAATCTAAGTGCATGAGTCATGACATACATTAATGATAATATTAAAGTCTAAGAACCATTACACATGCTCATAGATAGAAATATTTGAGGTCACTGAAACATGTGAAATTCCTACTAGCAGGTCTATTCTCATAATCTCCAATATTAGTGATTACTAAGTGCGAACTTCATGAGAAGAAGCCTCATCCACTTATAAGAACTCACACATGATTGTATAAATATTATGTGTCCTGTAATAGTACGTTATCCAACCACATAACTATATTAAGAATATTTTCATAGCACTTCAATTTTCTCATCATAGTGGGGAACTGCTATGACTTTATCAATCTAACAAATACTATAGGACATTATTACATTAAATCCATGCAGAAACAATGAACAATATATAATAATATGTTAAATTAATATTCAATACATTGAATATACATGTAATCAATGTAAAATCAGTTGGTCATAGGACACCAACTCTAATAGACACATTATTGGGAGTGCATTCAGAGGATATCAAATTTTGTAAGGCATGTTCTCTAAAAATTGGTGGTTGCCATTTCTTTTGGAAACTTTTTGTGTTGAAAATGATAGGTTTAGATTTGATTATTGATATGTATTGGATAGTTCTATAACAAGATCATATCAACTATCATTGGAGGATAGTTTCCTTTCTATCTAAAGAAGGATGTTGTCATACCCACCTGGGTGAGTGGGATTTTCAGGCTGGTCATTCAGGACCAATTCAGTAAAGATTGGATTATATCATGGCTCATATAGATAGCTTTATTCTGGATGATGGAGGGATACAGCAAGATACTTTTCCTCTAGTGGTAGATCATTTTCATGATGTATTTTTTAATGAGTTTTATGGATTACTTATCAAGCAAGATATCAATTTCATGATTGATTTGGTGTCAGTAGTAGATCCAATTTCTATCCTGGATTACAAGATAACACCAGTAGAGATTCGGGAGTTGAAATTCTAGTTGTAAGTTCTATAATCTAAAAGTTTCATATTTCCTAGTATATCTCCATGGAGTTATCTAATTCTCTTCACCAAGAAATCTTACGGGAATTTTCATTTATGTGTGGATTATCAGAGATTAAACCTGATGACAGTAAAGAACCGGTATCCCCTTCAACACATTGATGATCTCTTTGATAAGATGAGAGGTGTTAATATATTCTATAAGATCAATTTAAGATTAGGATATAACCAGTTGAGAGTGAGACCATTGGACATACCTCATACTACTTTTAGGAGTAGTTATGGCTTGTATGAGTTCTTAGTGATTTCATTTGGTTTAAAAAACACATCGGTGGTATTCATGGCTTTGATGAATTAGATCCTTCAACCTTTTATAGACCAGTTTGTGGTGGTTTTTGTCGATGAAATCTTAGTGTAATTCTAGTTAGCAGACTATCATTCCCAAAATCTTGACATCATCTTTAGTACATTGAAAGAGCACCAGATTTATGCCAAGATAACCAAATGTGATTTTTGGATTGATAAGGTGAACTTCTTAGGCCATGTTATCTTAGAGGCAGGAGTGTTAATGGACCCATAAAAGGTTTCAGTTGTGGTATCTTGGGAACGACCCAATAATTTCTTCAATATTTTATTTTTTTTTGTTTTTATTAGGTTATTATCAATGTTTTATCCAGGAATTCTCTTGTCTGGTAGCATCGATATCTGGGCTAACCAAGAAAGTGGTGAAGTTTGTTTGGTCATATGCTTATGAGAGATCATTTTAGGAGCTTAAATGAAGGATGACCTCATCACCTATCCTCACTTTTCCTTTTTCGGGTAAAGAATATATTGTGTACTATGACACATTCAGAGTTAGACTCGGAGTAGTTCTGATGTAGGGGGTTGAGTGGTTTCTTATGGATCTAGACAACTAAGACCGCATGAAAATAATTATCCTACTCATAATATGTAGTTAGCTATGGTGGTACATGTCCTGAGATTTTTGAGACATTATATTTTGGGTGAGATGTTTTTTTGTACACAAACCACAAGATCCTCAAGTACATCTTTTCTCAGTGGGACCTAAACCTTTAGAAGAGGAGGTGGGTCAAGTATCTACATTATTTTGACTTCTAGTTTCCTTATACACTGGGTAAGGGTAATTTAATTACTAATTCCTTAAGTTTTAAGACATATAAATAGGTATTTAAGGAGTCTTTAGATGAGTGGTGGATGATGGAACTCTTTGCAGACATGCATCTTGATGATCAAGATTCCTAGGGATGAGTATATCTGACTTTGACATTGGTTATAACCATGATTCTTGGATGGATTAAAATAGAGTAGTTATCTGATCTTGAAGGCTTAGTTATAAGAGAAATATTATATGGTGGGGAGCCGCCATCAGGATGGTCTTTTGGTAGCGGCAATTCTCTTATTTTTTGTGGTTAAGTATGGGTTCCTATGGGATCACATGAAGAGATAATGAGAGAGTTTCATTCTTCTACATGGGTTGTACATTCTGGTTTCACAGAGATGTATCATGATCTCCATAGATAGTAAGAAGGAGGTAGCAGGATTTTTGGATAGATGTTTATCCTGTCAACAAGTGAAATCTGAGCATTAGAGACTTGCTAGAATATTGTAGCCTCAGCCCATTCCTGAGAGGAAATGGGATGATGTCACTATGGATTTTGTGATATGATTATCTAGGAAAACTTATAATAATGATATGGTATGGGTGATCATATATCAACTAATGAAGGTATCCCACTTCTTACCTATTAGGGATACCATCACTGTTGATGATCTAGGTAGTCTTTATGTGTGTGAGATAGTTCAATTGCATGGTGTTCTAAGGAGTATCATTTAATATAGAGATCCTCATTTTACATATTGGTTATAGATGGGTCTTAAAAAGGATCTAGGATCATATGTTCTTTTAATAACAACCTATCATCCTCATACTAACAGTCAATCTGAGTGAACCATTCAGATTCTAGAGGATATGTTACGAGCATATGTTTTGGATTTCAGTGATTCATGGAAGCATCATTTGGTACTCATGGAGTTTGCGTATAATAATAGATTCCAGGAATCGACCCAATTTCACCTTTTAAGGCTTTTTATGGAAGGTTGTTTCATTATCCTCTTTGTTGGTTGGATTAAGGAGAGTCTACAATTGCTAGACCTAGTATTTTGTAGGAGACAACTTAGCAATTTCAATTGATCAGGAGGCAGTTTGTGACCGCATAGAGAAGGTGGAAATCTTATGTTGACCGTCAAATACAATATATGGAGTTTAAGGTTGGTCATCGTGTTTTACTTTAGGTGTTACCTAGGTTGGGGAAATTTTATATTAGGAAATAAGGGAAGTTAACACGTAGGTTTTTTGGGAAATTTGAGATAGTGTAAAGGGTCAGTCCAGTGGCATACCGATTATCCCTTCCATAGCACTATAGTGTCATGAATGACGTGTTTCATGTGTCGCAACTTAAAGGATATTATCCTAACCCTTCTCATGTGGTATAAATTGAATACGTCAAGCTTAGTGTAGATACATACTTTGAGGAGCATCTAATATGGATTGTGGATCGTACTAAGAAGTATTTTCAAGGGACGACCATACCTCTAGTTTGAGTTCAATGGAAACATAGGCATGTTCAGGAGGAGACCTGGGAGAGGGAATATGATATTTGAGCAAGTGGACAGACTTATTCACTGATACCCCACAGTAATTCTTAGATAAACTCATGGATAATCTATTATATGGTGGGGATTTTTTAATATCCCATATTTTTTCAGGTATGTCCCTCTTTGATTTTTTGTTAAACCTCTTTTTTTGGGGTTTTCCTTTTTCCTTGAACCTTGGTGATCGAGTCTCATTCAAATATGGAGAGAATTTTTGGGGGGAAATGAACTAAATTTCAGGGATATATATTTGTTTGAATTGATTTAGTCTAGGTATAAATGTGTTAAATGGAATTATAAGGGTTTTCCATGAGTTTAGAAGGCTTCAAAGGTGGTTTGAGTGCTTTTATAGAAGTTGGTATGAAATATGTATGTAGGGAATTTACCAATCATGTGAATGGGTTACACAACATGTAAATACTATTGGGAATATGTCGTGAAATAAATATAGTTTGTGAACTAGTTCATGATATGAACCATATCAATTATTGTGAATCTATATTATACATCTTGTAATGTTATATCATGGTTAAATTCAATGAGGTGATGTGAATTTCATTGTATTCTTAAATTGATAATTACACACTATGTATTTCTTGGACCCAGCAGCTAAAAGGCCATGATGCACTAATTTTTTCATTCCAATTTTGAATATCCCTCCTCTATTAAATCCTAGGTTATTTTTAGGTGATTTTGGAGCACCGTCCTCCAATATGGATGTCCCTTTCAAGAAATCAATCTTAGGTGAACTATTTTTCTTTCCTCAATTCTATTTCTCTTCATTATAGTAGTGTAAACTTTTGAATGCCATGGAATCTGGTGTTGATCTTGATCTTGTTTGATCTAGGTTCCTTCTTGTGAACTTCTGTACCTTCGTTCTTATTGGAATTACCCATCATTGTATTAATCACCAGTTAAAAGTATGTGGTCTAAACCTAACCCTTTGGTCTATTAAAATTATTAAGTATGTGCAATATTGTGATTTCACTGACACAATCAGTGCATTAATTAAATGAATTATGACTATTGATAAATCATAGTTTGGATTATTCCTTAGATTCATTTGGAATCATTAGCATTGCGTTCTGGCTTATGGCTACCCATTGGGTGAGCGGACCCAAGATAAATAATAAATTGGCTAATGTTTTAAAGTGTGGTTAGCATGACACTATTTTTCAGGTGATTTATTGATATAGAATCACTAGGTAAATGGAAAACTATTTATTGAAATTACTGGAGGTATTTTGATATAAAATGAAGCTTAAATTGGGAGACAAATAGTAATTTTCATAATTAACCATTGAGGATTATGGTATGATATGGTGATATCCTTATTGTTATGACTTGTGTTGTGACTCGTGTTATAATTCTTATATAGTGGGATTGGCCTAGTTTCCTATTGTAATGCTTATATAGTGGGCTTGACCCAGTTTCATGTTGCAATGCTTATATAGCGGGCGTATCCTGGTTTCAAGATGAAATTCTTATACATAGGGCTATTCCTAAATGATGAAATTATTATATAGAGGGATTTTCCTAGATACTGGAATGATTATATATAGGGTTATGTCCAAAGGATGAAATGCCTATATAGAGGGCTTTTCCTAGATGCTAAAATGATTATATATAGAGATATGCCTCAAGGATGAAATTCTTATATATATGGATCTTCCTAGATTGTGATTATGCCATGTTTTGTGGCTTAGGGTTATCATGGTTGTGCTATATGATCAAAGATATTACAATATGGTGTCGAAATAGGTTCATTATTATATTTTATTAATTGTTTAATTAATATACATGTTATCTCTTTATTGCATGCACTTATTATTAGAATAGTTTTGTTTAGACATGGTGGTTTTGACCTACTGAGTTTTACTCACACCCTATTTGGGCCGCCTTTTGGTACCTGGTCTCACCCAAATTTACCCAAGTTATAAGGGTTAAGAGTCCACTTGTAGTGAAACTTGGGTTATCGAATCCTTAGAGACCTAAGAAGAACCTATAGATGCACAGTATAAAGAGATGGATCTTTGGCTATTAAGTGGAAAAATTAGGTTTGTTTTATGATGGTTTAAATGAACACTAAGAGACCTAATTTAATTCAAGTTATGAGAAGGATTTATCCTAGTTTATTACAAGGGATGGATTGGGTGAAATTTCTTTTTCAACTATTTCAATTTCTTATATTTGAGATGGGTTCATTTAAGAAGATCAAACAACATCATCAATTACTATTTTAATACCTAAAAACCCTGATACTAATTACCTATACACTTATAGGATAAAATATTTGAGAACCCCAAGGTAAAGGTTCATATTATCACTTGAATTGTGTGGCCTTAAATTTAGCAAGGATGAAGGAGTTTAAAGATCATCAAACAAAATTCTCAATTAAAAGAAGTGATTAGACATTAATTTAGTGAGAAATAACATCCAATCCATCCTATTTATACTCCCTTGGATCAACCCATAAGTGGGTTAACCTTCCATTGATGTTATGGTTTCAATGGAAGCAGGAAGTAGACTCGTGAGGGAGGAATTGAAGAAGGACTAAACAAAAGTGAAATAACGATCACTCCACTATTGTGTAAAGAATTTCACAGGTTTTGGTGTGAAAAATTTCACACCATGAGACAATGGTATCAACATGACATGAAAAATACCAGAAAATCAGAATAAGAATAAGTTTTATAAAGAAACTAAGGTGAATTAGAACAACTTACATGTGAAATCACAAACATGACAATACAAAATGACAACATAACATTACACTTGAAAAAAAAGGCCTCCTCAACTCCTTTACTACCACTTCCTTCAATACAAAAATTTGAAGCCTTGGGTTGAACTCCCAATAGCACAAAGCATCCCACTTGATTATTGTAGGCCTATGGTGGTGGAAAGTAAGGGAGAGTGGACTTCCTCACCCTTGACCCGAAGTGGAATCCAGCTTACATCCACCAAACAAAGGTGCTAAAATGACCTTCTAGATGGACGAATTTGAGTGGGACATAGAAGAAGAAAATGTATCCCCATATGTATTATAATATCCTGTAAAATTTCATACCAAATAGATTTTTTTTGTGATATATGATCGAAATGGTGGGATGTTTTTCTAGGATGCAGTATCTAGCCCAGAATTTCATCTTCAACTTGGGATGCCTAAAACTTTTAAAACATACGAATTAGCTCTTGTACCTATTTTATTAAATGTTCCCATAGATTTACTATATCTTTAGTTCAATTTTAAGAATTATTTGTCTTGGATCTTGGCCTCTACAATAGTTTTATTGGGTTGTTGTCCAGTTCACTTTGCCCATAATGTTGTTAGTTCAAGGCCCACTTTGGTGGTCTTTCAATGTGAATCTTCAAGTACTCAAAAATTATGAATTATTCCCAATATAATGAGAAACTAGAAAATTAAATATTAAAATAAAATCAAGATCATTGGGTATTTTATATGGTGTTAAAAAATATACTATGTAATAGTGAATTTTAAGGACTTACAACCATAATGTGAAATGATGTTCAAAGTGTAAAATGCACTAAAATAGTGTTTATAAATAATGAAGCACATGAATATTATATATATTAAAAATGAATATTATCCTCATTCAGTGGCTAATCACACCCCCCCAACTTGAGTTTTTCTAGTCCCGAAGAAAATATATCTCAAAAATATGAAATTTGAATTCCCTTTTATATAAACATTTTGATACACAATGATCACCAAAAACCCTTATACCAAACAATTTTGAAACCAATAAAAATATTTTAATACAAGATATTTTCATAAGAATATACCAATACCAATCTAATTTCTTTTTTCAAATTCATTTCCATATTTCATCCAATATCAATTAAGCATGATGATGTATTGTGTATCACAATAGACATGGGGGTTCATCTTTATTCAAGGGGGAAATTATGGAAGTGCTAGGTGGAATCATATTTCAATATTAATATAAGTATTAAATTATATATATATATATATATATATATATTCAATTTTTCCATGGTACTTGAAATTGCACTCAATAGAGTCATCCCATGTAGCGAGACTTTGCTGATGACTCCCAATCTCAATGACCTTAGGGAACCAAGTGAATCCCACATACTTGGGAATCATCTTGAGTTAACTCAGTCAAAAACCAAGTCAAATTACCACAAATAGAGATAAAATTACTAACTATGGGCCATAAAAATATGAATTCATGATCCTTAAGTGCCTAAATCCACGCATTTGGTCATTTCATTAGTCTACGCACAAAATTATTGTTTTTTTTATTTGTTTTTTTTATTGAATGATAATATTAAAACTAAAATGATGACCAAAAATATGATATTTATTTGGGTAACCCCATGAACTCAAACTAATACCCCACTATCCAAAGGATGTGCTTTGTGAATTTTTTTTATTTGGATGAAAATATAAACAATGAAATATCACATTAGACAGCCACACTTTCCAAAATCTATGCTCATGAAATTATACATGGATTAAAATTAGAATCAGGTCATGCTGAATTATTTTATATTCAGTTTCAGATTTTTCAATTTGTATTATCATGTTAAAAGTTAAAGGAATTTTTCCTTCTATTTACGCACATTTTTTATTTTACAAGGATTTTTTTTCTTTCTTTTCACCAACCAATTTAGAATAACATTGTCCCCAGTGTTTAAAGAAAATAAAACTTAGAAGGGGTAGAGGAGAGGAGTTAAAATAGGACATTGAAAATGAGAATCATGTAATGAAGTAACCTGGTGTTTGAAGTTGACGTTCATGCTGCTCCAATTTAATCCTTTGATATCCATGTCACTCGTAGAGTTCCATAGTGGAACAAGGAAAAACAAACAAAAAAACAAAAAAAACAATATATATAAGTAAAATATAAGTATATATACAGAAATTATAGAATAAGGAAGCCCTATAAGTCATAAGTTAGTGGAAAGAATGTTCCTATATCTCCCTTCGATCCTAGGTTTGATTCCCCGTGGCTTCGCCGGTTGTGATGGGGTTTTCCCCACGACCTACGATGTGTCCTTTTATTTTTTAAAATTATTATTATTATTATTTATTTGTATTTTAACCTATAAACACATAAAAATAAAATAAAATAAACTAATAATACATTTTCTTCTTTTTAAATTTTTGGGAAAGGTATTACTCAGGGATCACACCACGTGACACAGATGAATACGGCACTCCCCTTTCATACCCATCAATACTCATAATAGAAGAACATGTCAATAGTATAAGGTACTATCATATTTAAAGTTAAATAATTAAGTAATTCTTTTAAATATAAAAATGATTCATTAATACTATTTGAAAAATAAAGATGATTCATAATGATTGGAAATATGAAAACCACAGGTTGCTTCCCATGCAGTGCTTTTGTTTAACGTCACTAGCTCAATTTAAACACTTAATTGTTTAAGTATTTTCCTCATCTATGGTTGGTTCACACAAGTCACTACAACATTATTATCCTTTAGTGGTGATTTTTTAGTAGCATTTTAATAAACCGCTGGTAATTTTTTTAAAATAAATTATCAGTAGTTTTTAATAAAACGTCGTGAAGCGTGGTTTTTTTTTTACATCAATGACACTCCCACCCCCCCCCCCAACTCCACCAACACCCTTGACCCCCCCCCAACCCCCATGACCCCCAAAAACCCTAGGACCCCGGTGACCTGTGCGGACCCCGAAGCCCTAACCATGCCTCGCTGCCCCTCACTACGCCTCACCACCCATCACGACCCTTGTGACCCCTCGAATCCCTAGGATCCCATGACCCTAGAAACCCCTGCGACCCCAGTGACCCCCTAAATCCCTCGATGCAGTAAAACTATATCATTAGTTTGGGTTATCTATATCATTAGTTTCATTAGTCTTGTTAGTGTAATTTAAGTCATCAACATAATTAGTTTCATTGATGTTATAGGATTAATTATGGTTGTTAGTGTCACCCATGTAGTTTATGCATTAAATTTCATTAGGTAAAACTATATTTTTATCTTGGTTACTATCCTCTATATCATCAATTTACTCAGTGTCCTGAATGTCACCTGTGTCATCATTGTTATTGGGTTCATAAGTGATGGAGATGTAATTGGACTCTTCTATCTCATCAATATCATCAGTGTCTCTAGTATCATTGGGTTCATTAGTTTTTCTAGAATTTATGGTTTCATTAAAGTCATCAATATCATTGATTTCATCAATGTTGTCACATTCATTATCAAATTTGGTTGCGTTGATGTGCTCATGGTAATAAGTGTCATCATTGTGATATGTGTCCTCAATTTCTTTAGATTCATTGGTTTCATATGTTTTATTTGTTTCAAGAGTTTATTCGGTATGGTTCATTTCATAGGTGTCACTAATGTTGTTTGTCTCATAGATGTATTCAATTTCATTAGCATAATTGAAATTATTTATGTCATAATTTCCATTAATATGGTCCATGTCATCAATTTCATTAGTATGATTAATGTATTTAGTGTCATTGTGGTTATTAGTTTTTTCATCAACATTATTTTTTCCTTAGTTCTTCAGTTAATTGGGGTCTTAATCATCAAATTTTTTTACTACAACACCAAAATCATTGCAATTTTTTTTGTTCTTGGAATCATCAACATTGTTAGTTTTGTTTTTCATAACCATGTAATACATGTCATCCATTTAATTGGTGTTATCTATCTCTTTGATTTCATCCAATGCGTCCATGTTTTTAGTGTAATTTTCATCATATATACTCTTGGTTTCAGTAATGTCATTGGTTTCTTCTATGTATTTTTTATCATTAGTGTGATCGATAACTCATACAATATTATTATCATTATTGAAATGTATTTCATCCATATATTCATTAAATTTTCTTTTATAGGGGATATTTTTTTCATCATCTTCTCAGGTGTCATCATAGATCCCGAGCATTAGTGTTTATTTACTTCCTTTTAATTAAATTATTAATTTTTTTATTTGTACCACTTTTACATGTACATTATTATAGTTTGGTTATATTTAGGGATATGATTAGCGGTGGACTATTTAATTATAGTCACACATTTCTTAGGATACCATGTAACTTGGTTCCCAAGTTGATGCTACTTGATTGTAGGCTTGGGTTTGGGCAAGGATCAATGCTTGATGATTGGATTACTAGGAAAAATCATGGGAGTTTGGGACTAAGATTGAACTTGGGACCATCTTCAAGGTTTTTTCTAGTTTTTTCTTTTGGAATTTTGGTTTTTAATGTATATGATCTACTACTAATGTATTCATTTCATAACATGTAGTATATGGTTCATTTTTTATAGCATGGTTTTTTTATTATCTCTCTATTATTTTATGGATCTTTTTAATTTGCATGTTTTGATTTTCTAGTGGGTCGGTTCATTATTTTCCATATGTATTTATATAGGAAAACCTTATTTAACATATTTATATATTTTTTCAACTAGTATATATAAATCTCTTTCCCTATTTAGTAATTGTTTTGTGTTTTAATTTTTTTTAATATTGTGTAGGTGCATTGTGATATATATGGATAAAAGTTGGATCACATTATTGAGGAACACACCTCAGTATGCTAAGGGTTTGGAGGAGTTTTTAGATTTTGAAATTTCCAATCGATCTGTTGAAGGGATAATAATATTTCCATGTCCTAAATGTAAATTTAGAAGATGGTTTAAGAGAGATGAAGTTTATGAACATTTAATATTGAAGAAATCCCTTGCTCAATATTTGTGTTGGATTTGGCATAGAGAATTGAACATTATAGAAAGGTTGAATGCTAATGTAAATCCACAGAATGAGCTCCCAAATTTGTTGACAATGGAAAATGAAATGAAAAACCTTATAAATGATGCATTAGACATTGAAAGACCCCACCATCATCATAAAAATATATCAGAATAACCATATGAGGGTAATACAAATAGCAATGTGACAAGTGATGTTTTTAAGACTGTAGGAAAACCAGATCAAGATTATAACATATCGTTGGATCCTACTCTTGATTCTATGGAGACTAATGTAAAAGAAAAATTCACTAAGGAAAAAACATTTCAAGGTTTAGTTTACGATGTAAATCAAAAGTTTTTTAGTAGATGTTTGAAATATTCAAAACTTTCTTTTCTGCTAAAGTTGTACCATATCAAATGTCTATGTGGAATTACAAATAAAGAAATTTCCATGATATTGGAATTTTTGCATGATTCATTTCCTAAATCAAACATCCCCAAGTCTTTTTATGATATGAAAAAAGTTGTGAACAGGCTTGGTCTGAATTATACGAAAAAAAAAGTGTGTCCCAATGATTGTATGCTTTATTGGCGAGAGGATTCAAGTAGACAGGATTGCAAAAAATGTTCTTCTTCTAGATGGCAGTCAATGGGTGCTATTGGAAGTCTGAATCAACATACTACCATGAAGAAGAAGAAAAGTAACACACCTATAAAGGTTTTTCATTACTTTCCTTTAAATCCTTGATTCCAAAGATTATTCAGGTCATTAAAAACTGTTGAACACATGAATTGGCATTCTATAGATAATAACAATGATGGTTTAATGCGACATCCATGACATTCACAATTGTGGAAGACATTTTATTCATAAATATAGATTTCTTAGCTAATCCTAGGAATGTTTGATTGGGATTTTCTGTCGATGGATTCAACCCATTTGGGACTTTGAGTACCAGTTATAAAATTTGGCCAGTTGTTTTGATCCTTTACAATCTGCCTCTGTGGATGTGTATGAAACAAATGTATGTTATCATTTAAATGATTATTCTTGGAAAACAATTCCTGAAAATGATATTGATGTATACTTTCATCCTTTAATTGAATAATTACAATAGTTATGGAGCAACAGTGTTGAGGCATATGATCCTTCTTCTAAAACAATCTTCAAAATGCGTGTTGCTTTAATGTGAACCATTAGTGACTTCCCTAGACTTGGGAATTTATCTGGTTGGAAAACTTACATGGGTTTGGCTTATCTTATTTGTAAATTTTATTTTGAACCCAAATAGATACCTTAGAGTAGAAAATAGTTCTTCTTGTGCCATTGAATATTTCTCGATGCATCTCATAGATTTTGGATGAACAAATCAAAATTTAATAGTTTCATTGATCGTAGACCACCTAAAAAGTTGTTAACTGGTTTTGAAATATTGGAACAATATGGAAATGTTGCAACAGAATTTGGGAAGGATCTTCATTTGAATGATAGTGGGAAATGATTTTGAAGTGCATCGTCAAGTGAAATTGGAATGCAACAATGAAATAAAAAAAAGTATATTCTTTAAACTTTCATATTGGGAATTTAATTTGTTGCGACATAATCTTGATGTGATGCATATTGAGAAGAAGATCTATGAAAATTTGATCTTCACATTTCTTAATGAGCATGTAAATTCAAAGGATCGTCTCAATGCTTGTAAAGACTTATAAGTAATGAACATAAAACATGATCTCTGGCCAGATGAGAATGAAAAGTATGCTCTGACAATTTTTTCAATGAAAAATAGGGATAAAGATGCATTCCTACAAATTTTAAAGCATGTGAAGGTATCTGATGGGTATTCAAGTAACATCTTGAGTTGTGTTGACTTAAAGAATCATAGGTTACATGTATTGAAAAGTCACGATTCACATATTTTGTTATAGTAATTACTACCATTGGCATTGCGTACATTATTACCTAAAAAATTTACTACTATTGTACTCCAATTATGCACATTTTTCAGAAAAATATGTGAGAAATTTCTACATCCATTTGATATTGACAACCTTCAGGAGTGGTTTTTATTGAAACTTTGTGCAATGGAGATGATATTTCCTCTATCATTTTTTACTGTCATGATACATTTAACTGTGCATTTGGTTGAGGAAGCTAAATTAGGAGGCCCCGTACATTATCGATGGATGTATCCAATTGAGAGGTACTTTATTTATATGGTTTTCAGTTAAGTAAACAATTCTTGGAACTTAATTAAATTCATAATTAGGTTTTTTATTTTATTTCACAGATATCTAGGGAATTTGAAATCATACGTGAGAAATAAAGCTCAATCAGAAGGCTCTATTTCTGAAGGCTATTTGGAAGAGGAGTGTCTTACCTTTTTTCTAGATACTTAAATGATATTGAGACAAGATTTAATCGAGTTAGACATGTTGATGACACATCGAATCAATATCAAATACATGGGAAATAAAAAATATTTCCTGCTATTGGTCGATCAGTTGGGAGGACCTCAAATGTTACACTGACAGAAATGGAATTATTATAGGCATATAGATATGTGCTGATGAATAGTGAAATTACATATTTATTTATTGAAGAGATGAGGATACAAACAAAGAGATGAATGAGAGTCCAAACACAAAATGAGAAATATATAATGAAAGTTGTTAATAAAGAGCTTGTATAATATTTTTCACAATGTGTAAGTTCATAAATATTATAATAAATATGGATATTAGGTTGACACATATATTTTGAAAATATAATAATTTATATTTTTTTAGATCATGAATACTGATACTCAAGCAGAGTTGTCAGAATATTTGAAGTTTCTTGCTCTAGGTCCTATCAAAAAAGTTAGAAAGTTTGACGCTTACAATGTGAATGGATTTAGATTTTGTACAGTCGATCGAGAAGAGGGTTTGAAAACATAGAATAGTGGTATATTTACATTTTCTTAAGTGGGATACTATAGAAAGATGACTAATATTATTGAATTAAACTACTAAGGGAATTTTTCATTTGTTTTATTCAAATGAAATTGGGTCGATATTATCAAAGGTGTTAAAATAGATTCCTTTCAATTTACTTATGTGAACTTCTCTCGCTTGATGGATGTTGGTGATTGTGAACAGCATTATCCATATATTTTTTCATCATAATCAAAAACGGTATATTATATGAATGATGTTGTGGATGAAGGGTGGAGTGTAGTTTCTCATGTAAAATAAAGAGATTTGTATGATATGGGTAATGAAGTGGAAGATTTGACCTCTGACACTGAATCTCATCAATAGCAAGAAACAGACTTTTTTTCCATCGTGATATTAAAAATATTAGTCTATAAAGGATGGATGAATTGGATGAAGTAATGGAGTAGGAAAATGGTATGATTTAAGGGGAAAATGATTGTCTTTATAGTTATGTATACATTTAGCAACCACTTATTTCATTTTTTCAGTCATTCATTATCATTGTTATATATATTTTGTTTGTTAGTATTGTGTATCTGTTATCATTTTTAATTTTTTTTCTGCATAATTTTTTTGAAATATATGTTCTAAACTTAATTTTATTTGATTAAATGATAGTAATACCAAGGAGAAAGCACTATATTGTTTCATTGACCACTGCGGTAGATGATGATCCATCTGTATCCCTCCTTATGGCATTTGAGCCACCATCCACTTTCCCTATACATCATCTCCCCCTACACCATCTCCCAATGTACCATCTCTCACACCCTCTGGGAGCATCCCTTCAACAGCTCAGTCATTGCCTCCCCCTTTAGGAGCCTTAGCAGTGAGGGAGTGATGCACCACTTCTACTTCTTCGTAAGGATACTGAAGGGTGACAGTTATAGGTACAAATTTTAATATGAATAAATTTATTGCACTTTTTTTATACTAATTGTTTGTTCATTAAATATGGAAACAATTCAAGTATGGAGAAAAAATATAAAAAGTTCATATGTATGAAATCTGACCAAAGAGAAGATACTTATCCCATTTGATTCATATGGGCTCCCTACAGATGACAACATAGGATTACTTGGCCAGATTATAGGCCAGCTGGATGCAGAGCTGTTTCCACTTCCTATTTCGCATGATGATTGGAGATATATGCCTTTAACTTTTAAAAATGAATTTTTTGATTCCCAAATAAAGGTAATTTTAATACATTATGGTGTAATTGAATGTCATGCAATTAAATTATAATATTTTCAAAATGAATTTTTGTGTATAGATGTTTTTCCACTTTACGGTTGTTGATGTGCTAGCACGAAAGTAGACATTGAAAAATCTAGATAAGAAATAGAAAGGATTTAAATGGATATTGTGGAGTTATTTCAATGATACTTCGTTGACCTCCCAATAGATGTATGACAAGCTACCTGATGGGGTACCCAAAGAGAAATGGAAAGTTTTTGTTGACAAACATCGTGATGAGAAGAAGATGATATTTAAATATATATTATTATATTAATCTCATTTTACATTTATAAATGTATATGAAGAGGAGATGACATTTAATACATTACTATTAAATTTTATTTTATTTATTTCAGAATCTTTCAAGGAATAATGCATCAAGCTGAGCTAAGCAAGTTATCCCTCACACTGTGGGGTCAAAGAGTTTTTCTAGAATCCGATCAACTCTGGTAATATTTTTATTAGTTTAAATATTTATAAGAAAATATTATCTTTTTAATGTATTAAATTGTTGATTGATCTTTGTTTAATGCAGTCACAGAGTTTGGGGCACCAAGAATACTGAATAGAAGTGTGGTTGAATGTTCACAAAAAATCTGATAGAAGTTTTGTTAATGAGTCTGCCAAAGAAGTTGGGGTATGAACTCATTTTTCATTATAATAACTTATTATCAGTTTTTAATATGTTAATATATATTGCTCCTAATATGAATGATATTTTATTTATAGGTAAAAATTAAAGAACTATGGGATTCCAATCCTGCGCAGTCCTACTCAGTCTCCCAGGATGACCCACTTGCTAAAGTCCTTGGGAAGGAGCATCCTGGTAGAGTGCGTGGGATGGGTTTGAGACCCATACAATATGAGGTCTTTGGCATGCCACTGGGGATTGTAGCTACATATAATCCTAGTTTTAGTCATCACATACCCCGAGATACTCATAGAGAGATTATTTCTCTACGAAACACAGTTCAAGAATAGGGGGCTCAAATATCCACTTTTCAGAATGAATTGATTGATTTATATCAGAAGATGATTGGATCTACCCCTGGTGGTATTTCATCGACTGGTGGTGAGTAGGTAAATCAAAAAAAATCAAAATTATTTAGTTTTCAAACATTTATTGGTTTTAAGTTTAAATATAAATATACAACAGTATTTAATTTTCAATATAATGTTCTTACAGGTGGTAGTAGGAAGTAGAGATGGAGGTGGAGAGTGCGACGAGTTGTGTTCATCATCGGAAAATGATTAGTTGTATTCTTGATATGTTGGAAAAATATGGTAACAGTCGGTTTGTATATGTATCATGTGTGGAACAGAGTTTCCACCAAACATTTTCATGACCTAACATTTTCTTGATTTCTCATGTTTCCTTTTATGTATTATGAACCCAGTCTTCCAAAGATGCTAGGAATTTATGATCCTTATGTTGTATTAATGGATATTTATATTTATGAATCATATAATAATGGTGTCACTATATTTATGAAACATTAGTATCCATTAATATCCATATAACATTTAATGTATTATATGGATATTAATGGATATTAATGGATACTTATGTTGTATTAATGGATATTAATGGATATTTATATTAAGTAATTTCTCATGTTTCCTTTTATCTTCCAAAGACACTATAAATTGTGTCACTATGATTTCTATTGGGACTTCCATGCGGCAACTTGTGAATTTGTTGTTTAATTTGTTGAACATAGTTCATTAGGATTAGTATCGCTTGTTTATTAAATTGGCCATGTTAAGGAACATGAACCTCAAATTTGAACCACACATAACGGTGTAATCCTTGAATGACTTAATATAATTAGTTTTTTTCAAATAAAATCCCCTTTTAAGTTTATTGTTTTCTAAACTATCAAAGTGAAGTTCAAATAAATTGTGGGAGGACATGACAACCCCCTATGTATGACTTAGTGACCAAACCCTCTTTTATGTGGTTAGGGCCTAAGACTTATTGAGCAAACTATATGTTATCTTAAGGAATGAATTATAGAATGTCCTACCACATATATTTTTATTTATGGTGTTAACTACCATGGGTATTCCACATGGACCTATTACTTTTATTCAATTCTCAGAAACCTTTAATTATGGAATGTACTACCTAATTAATTAAATGAAATGGTATGAGTTATGGATTGATTACTATATGTCCTTTATGAATTTATAATTGAAATGGGTTATGGGTGTGAACCTCATTAAATATACTTGATTTATAATATGGAATGTCTCTACACATGGCATCATTAGTATTTAAAACTTAAATAAAATCAATGTATTAGTTACACCTTGAAAGACACTTGTTTTCATCTTTATGGAATACTAAGGATGGGATCATAGGTTGTTGATACTTTGTATGACAGGGGCGACACATATTATATCATGGATGATCACACTGTTCAGGTTACCTAGCTTCATATAAGTAACACTGGTTCCTAAGTGGGGATACATGGATGGGCTCAGTGGAAACATTATTACACCATGTAGTGAGTGATACTCAAACAAGTTTGTGTGGATTTGAAAGTGATTTTTCCTATGAAAATGTTGGTTTCCTTGTAGTCTTTTGGATTTAGTATGTATGTGGATGTGAAATTGGAATGGTTTTTATTTCATGGAACTGGTACTGGGGCTGTAGAATCAGCTGTGTTTTTTTTTAAATCTAGCTTTAGTGGCGGTTTAAACCGCTGCTAAGTAAATGGATAATATTTAGCAAAGGTTAAAAATGCTGCTATAATTTGATATTTTACTATTAGTGGCGGTAAAAACCACCACTAAATACAATAATTTAGATGTGTTTTTAACCACCCCTACATAGTTTTCATCTTCTGTTATCATTTCGTGGTAGTTATCTTGGTTTTAGCGGCGGTTTTCCTGGAGAAAATGAAATTATTTTTAGCGGCGGTTTAAACCGCCACAAAAAAACTCATTTTCCATCAGTAAAAATACCCCTAAAACTAAAAAAAATCACCATTAAATGAATTCACTATGACGGTTACCATAAATTTCCACTAAATTGAAGAAACTTCTGCGTATTGTATGTCGACACACAATTTAGCAGCGGTTTTTTGAAACCACCACAGCAGCATATTGTGGTGGTTTAAACTGTCGCTATGTGGTGATTTTACTATAGTGAGTATTTATCAACTTCATATTTTTGGAATGTTTCAATGAATGGTTTGACTCTATGACCATTAACTTTAAATTTTTGACCATTGGTGGGATCTTGAATTTCAACATCCCTGTGGGGGTACACCTTATGCACTATGTATGGACCTGACCATCTGGATCTCAACTTTCCCAGGTGTAAATAAAGTTTAGAACTATAAAAAAGAATATTTTTACCCGGTATAATGTGTTTGTTTTTATAATTTTGAGATTAGTATGCTTGTACTTTATCTTTATTGATCCTTGAATTTTCATAAGCCTCTATCCTAAGTTCCTAAAGTTCATTGAGATCTAATTTCATTTTTTTCATCCAATGAGAGGTCATAATTCATTTTCTTAATTTCTAAAAAAGGCCTTATGTTCAATATCCACTAGAAAATGGAATTCTTTACCATAAAACAACCTATATGGGTAAATTCCTAAAATGGTTTTAAATGTGGTTCGATAGGCCCAAACAGCATCTAAGAGTTTGATCGACTAATCTTTCCTAGATGGATTAACAATTTTCTCAAGAATTTGTTTGATTTTTCAATTTTCTAGCTCAGCTTTTCCATTGGTATATGGATGTTAAATAGTGGACACTTTGTGATAAATTCCATAATTTTCAATGATTGATGATAATGGATGACTGCAAAAATGAGTTCCACAATCACTAATGATAGCCCAAGGAATTATAAATCTAGAGAGGATGTTTTCCTTGAGAAATCTAATCACAGTTTGATGATCATTGGATTATTTAGGAATGGTATCAACCCATTTGGAGACATAATCGATAGCTAAAATAATGTAAAGATATCCCCTAGAGTTTGGTAAAGTACCCATGAAATCGATTCCCCAGCAGTCAAAGATTTCAATCACTAAGATGGGAGTGAGTAGAATTTGATTCCTTTTTTGTGATGGACCCTAATTTTTGACACCTAGGACATCTTTTAAAAAATGTGTAGGAGTCCCTTGAGAGGGTGGGACAGAAGATACCACACTAAATAACCTTATAAGAAGTCTTCTTAGAATAAAAGTGACCTCCACATGCCTCACTATGACAGAATTTAAGGATAGAGTCTTGTTCAGATTTTGGGACACACCTTCTAATGACTTAGTCAGGGCAGAACTTATAGAGGTATGGATCTTCAAACCCATAGTGCCTAACATCATAAATCAATTTCCTTCTATCTTGATTCCCTAAGAATTTTGGAATGACTATTGTAACTAATAATTTGGTTATGTCTGCATACCAAGGGCAGTCACTCACAGAGTATAGGTGTTCATTAAGGAATGAATCAGACAAATAAAGGTGAGATAATTTGTTATTAAATTCTATCCTAGAAATATGATCAACTAAAACATTTTCAAAACCCTTTTTTTCCTTGATTGTGAGGTCAAATTCTTGTAATATAAAGACCCACCTAATTAGTCTAGCCTTAGAATCTTATTTCTAGAAGAGATATTTCAATGCATAATGGTTAGTGAACACAGTGATGGGGGATCCTAAGAGGTGGGACCTAAAATTTTCTAAGAAAAATACAACAACAAGTAACTCCTTCTCATTGGTGATGTAGTTTATTTGGTAATCATTTAAGTATTTTATTTCATAAGAAAATTCATAAGGAGTTTTATCACAATATTGTCCTAACACATCTTCTAAAGAAAAGTAACTAGAATCACTCATGATTTCTAATGGAAGGTTCCAATTTGAGGATTTAATGATGGGAGGAGAGGTGAGAGATGATTTGAGGGTTGAGAATGAACCCTCACAATTTTCTATCCAAACAAATGGAGCATCCTTTACTATAAGACCACAAAGGGGATGAGAAATTGAACTAAAGTTCCAAATGAATCTTCTATAGAAACCATCATGTCCTAAGAAATACCTCACTTCCTTGATAGTTTTGGGTGATGGAAGGTGACGAATGATGTCAACCTTGGCTTTATCGACTTCAATCCCCCTACCTGAGACTAGATGACCAAGGACTAGTCCCTATTTAACCATGAAATGGAATTTTTCCTATTTTAAGACCATATTCTTTTCTTCACATCTTGAAAAAACTCTCTCCACATCCCTCATACATCCCTCAAATGTATCACCAAACACAGAGAAGTCATCCATGAAGACCTCTAGAAAATCCCCTACCACGTCTGAGAAGATTCCCATCATGCACCACTGGAAGGTTCCAGGGGCATTGCATAACCTAAAGTTTATGTGTTTGAAGGAAAAGATGTCGAATGGATAGGTGAATATAGTATTCCCTTGACCCTCTAGGGAGACCTCAATCTGATTATACCTTGAGTACCCATCTAAGAAATAGTAGAAGCCATGACCTTCCACTCTCTCAAGGACTTGGTTAATGAATGGTAAGGGGAAATAGTCCTTATTAGTAAATGAGTTTAGATTCTTATAGTCGATGCAAAATATCCAACTACTACTCACCCTATTTGGAAGAATCTCTCCATCCTTATTGGTTATCACTATGATTCTAGCCTTCTTTGGAACCACTTGGATTGGGCTGACCCACTCACTCTCATCTATGGGATAGATGATAGCAAATTTTAATAATTTTATAAGTTCCTTTCTCACAACTTACATGATATTAGTATTGATTCACCACTAATGTTGACATCATGGCTTTTAATTAAATTTTAAAACAATCCTATGAGTCCCGATAAGTGGGATAATCCGAGGAATATCAGACATGGTCCATACAATGTCTTTATTGTGTCTCCTAAGGATATCTAAAAGCATCCTCTCATGATCATCTTGAAGAGAAGAAGAAATTACAATAGGATGTGTTTCATTTTCTCCTAGGAATGCATACTTAAGTGTAGTAGGAAGTTCTATCAATTCAAGATCAAGTTGGTTCAAAATTTCAGTAGAATTTTGGGACATTGGCTCAAGATCAATTTATTTTTTTAGAGTTTCAGATAGGATTGATTTCTCATGTGTAGAAGTTTCAGCTACTAAATTGTTTTTATCAGCATTATGGAAGGGAGTTGGAGTGGTCTCCATGAATGTGGTTTCCTAAAATATTTCACTAATTTTTGGTCTTAAGATTTCATCATAGGAGCAATATGAAAGTGATTCTAGACAAGGAGATAAACTTCCTTCATGTGAACAAAGGAAATTAATCTCGTCCTAACTTAAGCATTCCTCAAATATTCCTTGATGTTCTATAGATTAATTATCAAATATTCTTATCATGTTTACTTCATTTATATCCTCATCATCCCCTATTTTTGAGCTTTCATTATATATTCTCAAGTATAGAATCATGTTTCCAAAGGTGATGGCCATGTTCCCATTTCAG
The DNA here is from genome assembly GCA_963277665.1 of Viscum album. Lineage (NCBI taxonomy): Eukaryota > Viridiplantae > Streptophyta > Magnoliopsida > Santalales > Viscaceae > Viscum > Viscum album. The sequence goes on along the minus strand of OY728128.1, from coordinate 28,712,266 downwards.
ACTCAGATAACAGAGTTGATTGTTGCAAGGAAGGGATGTCCAAGGATTATTGGGGTTTGTTCCTTATTACCTAATTTTGGATTGTTTTCAAGGACAATGAAGTCATCAGGGTGAATGAAGTTTTAAAATTTTACTAGAATATACTTTAAAATCCCCTTTAGAACCCTATTTCTACAATCAGCAAGTTGAAGTGTGACAGATGTGGGTTGGATCTCTTCCAGGACTAACTATAAGTACATAGCATAGGGAATGATATTGAAAATAGCACCTGGGTCACACAAGTCTTTGAAAACTTTGTTCTCTCCTAGTTCAACATTGATGTAAGGTCATCCTAGGTTTTTCGTCTTTGGTTGAAGGGTTCCTTGGATTTTTGTGCTAACATTTTCTGCCATAAGGACTTGGTTCTTATGTGATAATTTCCTTTTAAATGTGCAGAGGTCCTTTAGGTATTTTGAGTATTCATGAATGGTTTGAATAGCATCGAGGAGTGGAATGTTCAACTTGACTTTTGAGAATATTTCCCTCAATTTTTCACTCAATTCAAGCTTGGTTTCCCCCTCATACATTGAGGAAATGGTGCAAGTTTTGGGATTTTTTGTTGAAGAGTTGTTTCTTTAACATTGTTATCAGTTTTTTCAGTTTGATCGTGTGGTTCATTTTAATTTTCATTAGACTTTGAATCTTCATATGGTTTCTGAATTATTTATTCAGGTTTCTCAATTGATTTCACACTTCATAAAACTGCCATATCCTTTAGTTATTCATGATTTATTTGACTGCAAGTTGACTCTCCCTATAATGTTTGTTGTGTAATGGACTATGTAGGCATGGGTACTATTCTAGTTTTGATGGTTTGAAGTTATTTTTTAAGGTAAGATACTTCTGAGTTCATTTTCTCCATTTTTTATAAAACTGTTCAATGATTGGAAGAGGTACGGATTGGGAGGGGGCTTGTGTTGGTTAGTTTATACCAGGAGGATACTTTGTTTGTTGGATGGGTTAATAGATGGGTTTTTGTTATTTTATAGAAGGATGTTGGTATTGGACTGGTTGTGATTAGAATTGGTTATGGTTTTGAAAATTTTGTGTAGGGTAGGGGTTTGGTCCTTGTGGTTGGCTAGGTTGTTGGATATCTTTCCAGCGGAATCCTGGGTGGTCATTATACCTTGGGTTGAATGTGTTTTAGTATTAGAACTTTTAGAAGTTTAGGGAATTTACTTCAAAAGGTTTTACTCCTAGAATAAAATACTTGATGTATGGAATGGTTGGGAAATTGTCTATTTTTTGGTCATGTTTGTCACAAATTGTGAAAACAAGGTCTATAGTTTTAATTTCATGGATTTTTTTAAGGTCTACCTATTCAACCTTCCTAGTGAGTGTTTTGATTTTAGCCATAAGGATCTCCTCTTCTATAATTGTATGCATTCCAGTAGTTATTTGTGTATTTTCAGAATAAGGTGATGTTCCCCAGGTTTGGTTTTGTTTAGTAAGACTTTCTAGATACTAGTAAGCATCAATTGGGGATTTGTTTTTAAAGGTCCCATTACACATCATGTTAATGAATTGTTTGTTCCTCAGGCCCAACCCTTAATAAAAAAATATCACTTGTTTGGGAATAGAAAAACCAAGGTTTGGAACCATTTTTAGGGTGTCTTTGAACCTCTCCCATGTTTCATAGAATGACTCACCCTATTTTTCCAAAAAGTTTTGGATGCTCTTTTTAATTGAAATTTATTTGTGGTGGTGAAAGTATTTTTTGTATAATTATCTTTTTAATTGGTCCCAAGAGTTAATGGATGGTGGTATCAAAATTTTTATCCAATTTTTAGCTTGATAATTTAAAGAAAAAGGAAATATCCTCATCTTAGCTGATTCTAGTTGATGTGAGGGACACATGGTTTCTACAATTTCATTGAACTCTTTAACGTGAAGGTAGGGAATATCGAACTCCATTCCATGGAATGTGAGTAGGTGGTTTAAGAAATTGGGTTTAAAGATTTAGTTTAAATATCCTAGGTAATTGTGTCTAATTTACAAGGGTACATTGGTACTGGAAGGTATGAGTTAGTCATTCATGGTTTGATCGACTACATTCCCCAAGTTTGGGGCTGCCTCATTTGGATTTCCATTTTGGTTCCCATCGGGGTTTATGAGTTGGTTTCTATGAAAACCCTCCATTTAAATGGGATCAATTTTTGACTCTAGAGTATTTGGGATATTAGGATCTAATGGAAATAGTTCATTTGGTTTACTTGACTCACCAATCCCAGGACTTTCCACCCTAACTAATCTGTTTGAGTTATCACGGGTGTAGGCGGACATGCGCCAAAAGGAAAAAAAGTGAAAAGGAAAAAAATAAGAGAATTTGGGTGAGATTAGAAGAATGAGGGTGAGGAAATAAGTTTTTTGGTCTAAGGAACTTACTTGGTCCCCATAAACAGTGCAAAAATTTGGTCTCTCCCAAATTTACCCAAGTTCTAAGGGTTAAGTGGTTTCTTGTAGTGTATCTTGGGTTATTGAATCCTCAGATACCTAAGAAGAACCTATAAACACACAATCTAAAGAGATGGATTTTTGGATATGAAGTGGACAACTTGTATTTTTTTAAGATGCTTTAAATTGAAACTAATATACCTAATTGAATTAAAGTTATAAGAAGGGTTGATCCTAGGTTATTATATGGGATGGATTGGGTGAAATTTCTTTTTCAACTATTTTAATTTCTTATATTTGAGATGGGTTCATTTAAGAAGATCAAACAACATAATCACTTACTGGTTTAATACCAAAACACCCTAATAATAATCACTTATACACTTGGAGGATCAATGTTTTGAGCACCCCAAGGTAAAGGTTTGTATTATCACTTGAAGTGTGTGGCCTTAAATTCAACAAGGAAATAAGGAGTTTAAAGATCGTCAAACAAAATTCTCAATTAAAATAAGTGATTAGACATTAATGGAGTGAGAAATAACATCCAATCTATCCCATTGATACTCCCTTGGATAAAACCATAATTTTTGTATCCCTCCATTTATGCTATGGTTTCAATGAAAGTGGGAAGTAGACTCATGAGGGGGTAATTGAAGAAGGAATAAACAAAAGTGAAATAATGATCACTCAACCGTTGTGTGAAAAAATTCACAGGTTTTAGTGTGAAAATTTTCACACCATGAGACAAAGGTATCAACATGACATGAAAAAAACCATAAAATGAGAATAATAATAATTTCTATAAAGAAAATAAGGTGAATTAGAACAACTTATATGTAAAAGCACAAACATCACAATACAAAATGGCAGCATAACATTACACTTGAAAATAAAACAAGGCCTCCTCAACTACTTCACTACCACTGAATCAAATAGAAATTTTTTAAGCCTTATGTAGAACTCCCAATAGAAAAAATCATCCCACTTGAGTATGGTAGGCCCAGGGTGGTGGAAAGTAAGGGAGAGTGGACTTCTTCACCCTTGACTTGAAGTGGCATCCAACTTGCATCCACCGAACATAGGTGCCGAAATAGCCTTCTAGATGGACGAATTTGAGTGGACCATAGAAGAAGAAAATGGATAACCTGATTTCTCCTAACATAGTGTAAAATATCATCCCAAATAGAAGTTTTTTTCGAGATATGATCTAAATAGTGGGATGTTTTTCTGGACCGCAAAATCTGACCTAGAATTCCATCTTCAACTTAGGCCACCTATAAATCCATTAAAACATCTGAATTATCTCTTTTAACTATTTTATTAAATGTTACCCTTGATTTACTCTATCTTTAGTTCAATTTTTAGAATTATTGGGTTTGTATATTGGCCTCTATAGTGGCTTTATTGGGATATTGTCCAATTCACTTCACCCAGAATGTTGTTAGTTCAAAGCCCACTTCGGTGGTCTTCCAATGTGAATATTCATGTACTCCAAAAATATGAATCATTACCAATGTAATTATAAACCTGAAAAATAAATATGAAAATAAAATCAAGATCATTTGGTATTTTATATGGTGTTCAAAAATGTACCATGTAATAGTGAATTTTAAGGACTTACAATAATAATGTGAAATGATGTTCAAAGTGTAAAATGCACTAAAATGGTGTTTATGAATAATTAATCATATAAATATTATATATTAACAATGAATATTACCTTCATTCAGTGGATAATAAGTGCCTGAGTAGATTACATGGATGCGGGTTTGGAAAAGGGCAAGGGAACTTATTGTTGATTAATGAGTGCTGAATGGGTTAGAGCTTGGGAGAAGAACTGACATGGGGTTCAGGACTGAAGTCTTTTGATAACATTGTGTCAAATTTTTATTTAGTTGTATTAATTTTAGTTTGACATTGGATACCATAAATCCTAACATTACATGATTCTTGATTATTTGTTTTACTTGGTTTATCCCTTTTTCAGTTGTATGATATATTGTTTCTACTATTTTTATCACTATGATGATTGTTATTTCTGATGGGTTATGATTCTCTACCAGGGGGTATAGTCTCCCCACTATATTATCCACACCCATGAAACTATTCATCATCCTCTGGTGTATGGAAATATGTGCTTGAGTTTAAGTAACCAACCTGATTTGGCCATGCAATGGAGTTTTGGATCAAGGGATGTTACAATTAGTATGAAGTATTCCATAATCTACAAAAAAGACTTATCAATAGGTGAGTATCATGTGTTATATATTTTTATTAAGGGATTTAAATTAAAGTGACCAAACCAAAAATTATAACCCTATACATCATATCCATTTAGTGGTTCAAGATACATATTTCACTAAGCAATGAGTTTTCTTTAACATTCATCTCACTACTTAGTTATTTTGGTATTGAATAATCCCAATCACAATAGTTATGACTCTTTGATTGTTGAGTGGATAACCACTTATCCAAATCCATTATATAGATTCATTCAACTCTATTCCTTCGGTATCCCAATTTTTAGATATTACCATCTACTATAGCCCAAAGAAAATTCAAAAAACAAGCCAACTAAGGACAATCCAGAGGTACTCAACTTTGGCATGAAAATACCTGAAAAGATAATCCAAAGTCACTTATTATTTTCTTTCCTTACAAAAAATAATCCAGGGGCACCTGAATTTAGCACAAAACTACCTGGTTGGATGATCGAGGTCTTGATAAGAATCACTTTGGAAAGAATCTCACACTTAGTATTTAAGGGGTTTTTAGTCTCATCAATTTAATATATATCATATGAATATAAAATTCATAATTATCACATCATATATAATCATTATATTTTCATGTCTTATTTCCTTTTGTGTATGCATTATTTTAACAATTTAGTTTTCTAAATCCCCATTACAACCACAAAATTAATGTGTTCATACCACATTAATATGTAACTCTTTATACAGCCCACAATTTTTTTTAATCACCCAAAAATAAAAGTCAATTATATTCATAAATATCCAAATTTATCATATACATAAGGTACATGAATGATTCTTGTAAAGGCATAAAGTTATATGATATTGAAAAAATCCACGTGAATAATCCCAAAGTGAGAGATAACCAACCCCATTCACTTTCCTAGCTAAGGCGAGCCTCTAGGAAAGTAGGTGGCCTAACCCCAAGTCCCTCTACCTAAGTAAACTTTACTCAAAAGATAATTCAATTCATGAAAACTCTAACACCTAATATATACAAACTATGACCAACAACTATTCTAATTCTCATAACTAAAAATAAAAATTGAGGTCAAGGTAGATGAAAACTAAATTTTATGATATCAAACCTGGAATGGTATGAAATACTCTATCCTATAATCAATTTATCATATAAATGGGCATACATAATATTCGTATTTCAAAAATAATTTACTAAACATGAATATCAATGAAATTTAACAAATAAAAAAAATATTTATTTTTCAAAACATGAGATATTTATGAACTATGCATAAATAAATGATAATTATAAACATTTTATAATTTAGAAATAATATAAACATTTTATATTCATTTCAATATTAACCCCTTCATATTTTATATTAAATGGAATTTATATGATGCTTAAGGAATTATAAACATTTTACAATTTAATATCTATTTTATAAACATTTTATATTATCTAAATATCATATATTTTTTAATTTATAAACACTTTATGAATAACCTCTTATAATTTATAAATAAATATTTTATTTCTAGATCATAAGGCATACTATTTAATTTGTTAAAAGCTATTTTAAAATATTAACCTTTAATATTTGGGAATAATGTTTCATGAAAATTTATTTAATTAATTATAAACAAATTATAATTTATTTATTTATTTATAAAATAATTATAAATTAAAATATTCCAAAATACTTTTTATGATGATTTGTAAATATTTTATAAACCATAAAAACCATTTAATATTAAAAAAAAATTAAATATAGTTTCTGTTTAAAATTATGTTGAATCCCTGCTCTATATAAGGACATCCTCCCTTTACACTTATGTGGGACATTTAGAAGCCTCTGCATAAAGGTAAGTAACTTTATACCTTTAAGAAGCTTATATTTTACGTATTGTGCAAAGGTAATACGAAGATTAATTTTACACAGCTCACTCTATGTAAGGGTATAGAGGATATTGCCCTTATGTGAATGCTTCACGTAAGGGTAGTTCTTGATTTACCTTTACGTGACATTGTTGTTTAAGGATACTAAATTTACACAACCCATTTCCATAGAGTTAATAAAGAGGTTACCCTTACACAAACCTTATGCATAAGTGTGTGACCTTTGCATAACTAAATTGTGTAAGGGTAAATCAAATTCACCTTTATGCATCTCACATAAGGGTCTGTAATCCTCCTCTGGTTTTACAGAAATGCTTTTTTTTATTTTTCATTCAAAAAAACAATGATAAAAACTCATTTAATTATTGAATAAAATACCTCTTATACAACTGATGGGATTCATATGATCATCTAATGATCATTTTTAGCAAATGAGAACCCAAAAATAGGATATCTATCTTTAAGAAATCAACATCTTAATATTATCACAAAAATAGAGTACTTGGAAAACATGAGTTGTAGTAGCATCCATCTTAATTCTTCAGTGGAGTGTGCTTGAGGGAGATCATGGGGAGTAATAAAAGAATACACCCTACATTTAAGGTGATACGCAAGCTAATGGTTCCATGATCGTATCGTGAGGATACCCAAAATATGAAGGGGTTCTAGTTCCTTCTCAAATGAGATAAATGGATTTTCAGGAGGGATAGAGTTTATCAAAGTCTTGTACACATTGTACACAAAACAGGAGAGGATCTTATCCTTTTTCATAGTTAATGCCTGAGGCTCCTACTTCATAATTCATCATATGTGTTTTTGTATATCGGTAATAATTCATTGAAAATTTTCAGTGAATTAATGAAAATCCTTTAATCCATTTATAATGGATTATAACTAATGAATAAACCATTTGGGAGAAATAAATAATATATATATATATATATTATTCATGTATCACATGCATGAAAAATATATGCATCATATGCATGTATTAAATGTACACTATATATAATATCATATTATATATATATATAGATTTCATGCATCATATTAATGTGTAAATTAATCTCATGCATTTATATTTTAGTGCACATCCAATGGTATATTGTGATACATGTCATGTATGCTTATGTTGTCCGAACAAAACCTTTGGCATTTTTAGGTGGCATTTTCAGATATCTCTTCATTTTAAATTAACTTTTTATTGGTTATTTTAGAAGAAACAAAGAAAGGGAAGATAAAATTATGTTCATATTCCAATAATAGATATATTTGAAGTAAAAGAAATTAAAAATTCATATGAATCAATAAACTATTAGTAAATAATTATAAACTAACCATGTGAGTGCTCTGATACTACTTATAGGTTCTTGGAATAGCAGAAGCACCTATCTGGAATAGACAACTCAACTTTTTAGTCTTGATTTATGAATAATATGATATTTTCATAATGAATTATTCCATGAACAATGTAATTCATAGATTAATTGACTTGATTAAATGTCAAAACTAGAAGAGGAGGATCATCACATATAATTTATAATTAATTTATAAGCAGATATAGAATTACTTGAACTTGTAATTCTTTCTTCATTAATAATATATTTGACTCAATATCATTGTACCATCATTATGTTACAATATCCAAGTGTATAATCCCTCTATATATGATTCAAACATGCACCATAATCTCTTAACATCATCGTAGAATCGTCGAGTGTTAGAACATTCAATCCTGATCGCTTGCATCATTCATGGTTGATCGCAATAAAATTCTCTTTGAGGGAAAATAATTTGTGGTGTTCTCTTGATGTATTGAGAGAGTAGGAGGAGAGATCACACTCTATATATCTATAACTCTCTATAGGTCTTGATAAAACTTCTCTCTATATTTTGTGCACAATAAATCAGTTTATGTAAAGTTGTATAATTAGATATTTATTATGGTGTGTTTAGGGTTAGCAATTCGCACATATGACCTTCCAAATTCTATAATTATTAGTTGACCCCATATATTATAATAATAATAAAAATATTATTATTATTCACTTGACATGTGAATATATTAAGAATATATAAATAAATATCATTTACATCAGCATTTACCAAACCTTGAATACTGACTATTTATTTAACAAATAAATATCATTGCATTATTCATCGATAAATATAATGAATATTATATTTGTTAAACTTTTAAAATAAATATTTATTACTATTATTTAACTTATTATTTTGAATAAATTGTGATTGAATCTTGATGATCAACCAAACCTGAATAAATATCAAACCACAAAGTTTTAATAATATTTATTCTTACTTATTAAATTCAATATTTAATTTAACTAGGATCATGGATACACTTATTGTGTGACCCTTTAGGCCTCTTTCTCAGTGAAAATAGTTTAGGACTCATATAGAAATAAGTCTATGCCTCAACAATATACAACCTCATATAAATTATTACTATGTAATATAATCTCTTTATCATGATATCTCTAATAAAGTAGGTTGCATATTGGTGTCATCAACCCATGTGTTTAATGTATCATTATTTTAATTTCAAAAAATGAATTTTCACACTAGACACCATGGTAATGGATTTATCCCGGAAGTTTCATTCTCATAAAATGGCATGATATGTCAACTTTCATCAATAGACAAAAGGGATAAATCCTTTCTTGCATTATCCATTAATGTAATATCTCATGACACACCCAACATATCCTACTTTGTAGTGAGAATATGTCATCACGGTTTTCATCAATACATAAAAGTATGAAACTTATGAAATTAATTAATGATAATATTAAAGTATAGGGACCAATACACATTTCCATAGATAGTAACATCCAATAAAACATAAAATATGGATTTCCTATTGGCGGGTTTGTTTTCATAACCTCCCTTCTTGAAGATTAATAAGGAAGAGGACTATGATAAGGTGTCTCAATGTCTTATGAGCCTTATACCCCTAATATATTGTATCATATGTGTCCCTTCAGAAAATATCATCTAGATATAGAAAATTTATTCAAGAATACTATCGTATCACCTCCAGGTTCTCATCATAGAAAGGAACTTCTATAACCTTTCAGTGTGACATATATTCTTAGGGAATTATCACATCCTATGTCATGCAGAGGAATAATAATGTTGTGATAAGAAGCTTAATTATTATTCAAGACAATGAATACATGTAGTCATCAAGTACTTAGAAGTTGGTTCTAGGGAACCAAATTCAACATGGGTAATGTGTGGGTAAACCTATGAATAATGAGTAAAGTTAGGGGTTTTCACATGAACTGAGGTCACAAAAAGGAGCATTGGGGGTGAGCACACAACATTGGGTAATGTGGATAAATGCGGAGGTTTATTGCATGAAATTTGGGGAATGTGTGCTCTAATCGTTCATGTGAGGTGGTCGTGTTGTGTTTGGGTGCACATATCTTGAAGTGGTAACTATTTAATTCAAGTCCTGGATCTCGATCTGGGAAAATTACAGTGAGATTACTATAGGGGGATCCAAAATTTTGAATTGTATTCTCCATTTTTTCAACTTATTTTCACTTTGATTTTCTCTTTTTCCTATTTTTTCTATGAAGTTAGTCAGGATCTACTGGCTAATAGGTATGATGATGTGGTGGATTCGAAAGGATGGTGGGCATGACTGGAATTGGTATAATCTAGGATGAGCATTGTGTCATGATGAGAAGTAGTGTAAATAGTGGGGAGATGAATTGTAAAATTCCACAAGGGTTGGAATCGTAAGGGGATATCGCATGATGGAATTTAGAATAAGGATACAGTAAAAAAAATTGATAGTGGAAAATAAGGAACTACCTCACCCTAATACCAAATGATATAGAACAACATGATAGGAATGAGTCTTTATATGGGGAGGTTTAGGATAACATGGGCAGAACACCCACAAATGGAGATAAAACTCTATAAATCTTGATTAATATGAAAAAAATCTCTTTAAAAATAATAATATATGACCTATTTATAATCTAAAACCCTAAAAAAATAAAAGATCAATTTACCCTTAAAATATCCTAATTTAGAAGGAAAAATATTAAATAAAAGAATTAAATAAATTGAAGGTCATGTGGGTGTTTTGCTAGATGCTTCATTAGGGGGATAAAGTTAATGTTGCATCAGATTACCTTAGTCATAAAACAATTCATCTTGTTGTGTTTTTTAAACTTTTGGTAAATATTTTAAATGGGGGACCTCCCCTCTTTGTTGACCACTCAACCTCATCCCTAGCAGCCCCCTCTCCCTCTTATTTTCCCCTCTCCCACTGCACTATTTTGGCTCCCAAAAGTATGTATCTTGGAGGATTGACATGTCATATAAAGAAGGATATTATTAGAAAGGATAAACTAATATCTAGGTTCCTCGTAATTATTTCTATCACTTAACCACTATTTTTTCATAACCCTCATTTTAAGTATTGTTTGTATGAATTCTCGATTTCAATAAAAGGTGGATCAAGCTACGATATAAGATAAGTTAACTCCTATAGGCTAAAGGTAGGTGGTTCCTTTTATATTTCACCATATGTCACATGTTTTTAAGTGAAATATTTTTTGAATACATATGTTGATCCAACGAGTTTTTTTACTTATTTTTATTCTTATAAAAATAATCATTTGTTTTACTAATAAAGTTACTTTGAGTGGATTTCAAATTTATATTTTTAATTGAATAAATTATTTTCCCTATAATTTTGGAAGATTCTGTTCAGTTTTGGTCTTCATATTTGGGTGTGAGAATATTCAACTAATTATTCTAGTCATTCAAAAGAAGTCTAGAATCACTATTCAGAAAGAGTGGTTGAACTTAACATTGGTGTACAACCCCACATTTGGAACCCCACATTTGTGCTAAATGTTATGTTTTGGAACCTCACTTTTATAAGGAATTTATCATCTAGGTACCTCTTATTTGATATATTCCTAACATAAGTGAACCCCACATTGGTGATATACCTCACGTTAAGAATCAAATGTTGGTGTTGAGCTCCACATTATGGAACTCTATGTTTGAAATCAACTATATTCCAGCTACCATACTTTTGCAATCAACCTTATGCAGAATGATAACCATGTTGATTTGGTTATATATGGGATTTAAAATTTGAATTATTTTGATATTTCTACTAATATTTCACTGAATTAAATCTCTCAGTAAACTGTTTCAAAGATAATTTTAGAATATCTACAAAAACAGATTATTTTGTTTCGATTTATAAGGGAATTTATGATTTTCTATAGCTTTTAAATTTCAAATTTAAAAGTACATCGGGTGTTTTAAAGTCATGATTTATATGGATACTTTTTTGGATATATTTTACCTGAATTAATTAGGGATTCATATTTATTATTTTTTCAATAGTTACATATACATGATCTGATACTTGATATTCTAAATCTCTTTCTCTAAAAATAAAATCATAATTTTCATGATTATAATAGATATTTTTCTATCCATTACTACTATGTATTCATATAAAGATTTTAATTCTATATTTTGTTCTTGTAATAATATCATTTAATTTTTTATGAATATGTGATATATTTTCTTTAGTTTGTTGAATTTTTTAGGACTACACTTTGGAGTCTTAAATGTTCTATCTTCTATTGTGTGTTTTTCCTACTACTATAAGAAAGTGTATTTAGATAGTACCATTATATTTTAATATTCTATAAAGTCATTCAAATTTTATTCTTGCAGACTACACTTTGGATACATGCTTATTTTCCTTTGAATATTTTTTCATCTAGTAGCTATAATATCTACATCTGAATGTTTCTATAGAGAATTTTTTTTAACCAAATTCAATATTTTATATGTTACTAAACACTCGGTTGTTGAGTGTTTCAAGGATTATTGTTATTCCTATATAAAGGACTTTTAAAAATTTTTGTAACAAGTTATAGTTGTTTTCACTCAAATATCTAGATCCCTTAGAAAATAATATACTCGTGAAAATCGCTAAATTTGTAGAGATAGTGTTGGTGAAGTGGTCTAGGAAATCTTTGTGACTCGGACCACTATAAGAATTATTGTGATTTTTTATTTTACACTACATATTATAATCAAAGAAAACATGACATATTTTCTTGAAAGGTTCATAAGTGTTTGTTTTCAAAATTTTCAAGTGTTTTGAAAGGGAACAATTCACTCCCCTCTCCCTCTTGTGTCTCTGCCATTATTTCAGGATAAAAATTGGTGTCAGAGAAGTGCTCTATTGAAATTTTTTTCTCTAAAAAACTTTATTTAAAGATATAGATAAAGATTAATATTGATGAATAGTCTTAAATAAAAAAAATTATGATTAGAGATCCATATTTTAATGGTGAAAATTATGCATTCTAAAAGTCTTGCGTGATTATATATTTGAAAAATATTGGTTTGAATGTTTATCTAAAATATTTAAAGCCTTATAAAATCCTTAAAGATAATCCAAAAAAATGGGATGCAACTAAAGAAGCTTATTATGATCTTAATTGAAAATCCATGAATTCAATTATTTGTGGACTTGGACCAAATGAGTTCAATAATGTCTCTCAGTGATCAACTGCTTTTAAAATATGTAAATAATCAATGTTACATGTTAAGGAACCAATAATGTAAGATAATTGAGATACAATATTTCTAAATTGAAATTTAATACCTTTTGAATTTATCAAGGTGAAATTATCACTCAGATGAATGGAATATTGTCTAATATAGTCAATGGTGTTACTACTCTTGAAATAACTATGCCTGAACCTGGTCAATATTTAAAAGTTATAAGAGTTTTACCCTCTATATGGAATATAATTTTGGATGAAATTATATAATCAACACTAGTTAAAGATTTTAATATGAAAGAATTAATTTTACCCTTGATGATATATGAATTTGAGATGCTAGTAGGAGTTGAGGATCATAAAATCATCAAGAAGGGAAATATTTCCTTAAAAGTTTCTATACCTAAAGGATAAAAGAATTGAAAGGATGATGATATATTCATTAATGATGAGTCAAGTTGTTCAAATTCAAGTGACAAATTTTCTAAGTTGGATAGAATATTAAATAATCATTATAAGATAAAGAAATTTTCCAATGAACTATTCAATGACTATAAGAAAAGTAATCATAGAGTGAAGTAAATTAGATTCTATGAATGAAAACAACAAGGAAATATCAAACCTTATTTTCCATAGATCAATGAATGAATAAAAAATGAAAATATAGAGAAGAATCTTCAAATTAAAACTAAATATCAACATAAAGATAAGAAAGTCATAAAGGATACCTGGATTGTGTCTAAAGATTCAAGCAATTCTTCTGGTTCTGAATCTAAAACAGAACAATCAAATCAAAAATAAAACATATGATTTATAGGTTAGGAAGATGAGGTAAAATCATATTATTCCTCTATTTCTAATACTGGATATGAAAACTTCTTATATGAAAAAATAGTTTAATATTGTTCCATGTTAGAAGAGAAATATGAAACCTTGAAGAAAAGAAAAAAATATATCAAAAATATTCATAATGTTGTATTAATTGAGAAGGATGCCATGATAAAAAAACTTTTATAATTTAAATAAAATTAAATAGATCTGACTCAAGTTTTATTAAGTATGATAGTAAAATTAAAGAGTTACTTGCTAAAGTAGAATCCATAAAATGTGATGCTTGTATTTTTACCAAGGAGGAGGATTATTTAAATCAAATCATTAGAAATAATAAACATAAGAATGAAAAATATGGAATTGGAAACAATTTCAGGAAATCTAAACTATATAAAATTATTTTGTTCTCATTTCAAAGAATCATAACATGCCTAAAGTTACTCGTTCTTATTATGGAATTAAAGGTAGCTATGCTAATGATTACAAATTAAGGGATCCTCAAATAAGTAGTGTTAAGAAAGAATATATTTCTAAAGATTTATCTAGAGTTTCATATAGAGTTTATGGTGAAGTTAAAAAGATATGGCTACCCATATCCTTATTTTCTGACACTACAGGACCCAAAAGCATTTGGGTACCAAAACAAATTTTTACTTGATATTTTTATAGGTGAAAATTCATAGGGATAGAAATGATATATGGTATATAGACGGTGGTTTTTCAAGACATATGAGTGGATATTTTTTAAATTTGCATTCAATATCTAAAGTTGATGGAGTTTTGGTTACCTTTAGTGATAATGTTAAAGGAAATATCATTATAGTTGGGTCAATTGAAGATCCAAATTTTATTTTGATCGACAAAGTTCTCTATGTTCAGGTGTTGAAACACAATCTAATAATTATTTCTCAACTTTGTGATGGTGGTTTTACTATTTATTTCTCAAAGGATGTATGTTATGTTTTTAAAAATAAACTGCTTAAGTTTTGATTACCTAGAATAGAAAATTTTTATACTTTAGACCTTAGTGTAGGTTCCGAGTGCAGATAAAGCACCTATTTTGAATGGAAAAGTCATCTTTTTAGTCTTAATTTATGAATAATATGAGCTATTAATAATTAATGATGACATGAACAATAGAATTAGTATATTACTTGACTTGATTAAACCCTAAAACCATAAGAGGAGGATCATCACATATAATTTATAATTAATTTATAAGCATATCTATAATTACCTAAACTTGTAATTATTTCTTCATTGATGATCTGGTTGACTTGATCTCATCATACTTTTGTTGTGTTGTGGGATCCAAGTGCATAATCCATATAGTGGTTATCTTCACATGCACCATAATCATTGAATCTCGTCATAGAATCATAGGATGTTAGCATGATCAATCCTGATCACTTGCATTGTTTTTTATTGATCATGGTAGAATTCTATTTGAGGAAAAATAATTTTTGGTGTTATCCCAATGGATTGAGAGATAAGGAGGAGAGAGAACACTCTATATCTCCATAACTCTCTATAGGGATTTATATATCTTCTCTCTATCTATTTTTTACAATAAGTGTGTTTATGGAGAGTGATATAATTGGATATTTATTATGGAAACTTTAGGGTTAACAATTTGTAAATAGGACCCTTTCCAGTTATATATTTCTTAGTTAACCCCATATCCAATGATAATGTTAAAAATATTATTATTATTTACTTGACATGTGCATAAATTAATAATATATAAATAAATATCATTTACATTATTTCCAACCGGACTATTAACCTTGATTTTCTTATCCTCCTCGAAATTTAACAAACCTTGAAAAATGAATATTTATTTAACAAATAAATATCACTAAATTATTTTTTGATAAATATAAACAATATTATATTATCCAAACCCTATAAATAAATATTTATTATTATTATTTAACTTGCTTATTCTTTCGAAGAACTTGTGATTAAATCTTAACAATCAACCAAACTTGAATAATCATTAAATCACAAAGCAGAAATAATATTTATTCAAACTTGTTAAATTAAACATTGAATTTAATTGATATTCTAGATACAATTAGTGTGTGTCCATTTAGGCCCCTTTATCAGTGTCATTAGGAAGAACAACCTAAATTCCAAGGTTAGAATCTAGCAACATGCAAATTCACCCATAGAGAAAGAAGTTAATGTTGCAACGATATAAAACCCCCTGCGAACACTCACTGTATAATATAATACATTTATCATGATATCTCTAATCAAGAAAATTACATACAGGTGTCATCAACCTATGTTCTCGATGTTTATTTCTTTGACATTCTAGAAATGAACATACCCATAAAACACCATGGCCATGGATTTATCCAGGCAGTTCCATTCACATTACAAGGCTTAAGATGTCAACTTCTGTCAATGGATGAAAGGGATAAATCCTTTCTCTCATTATCCATTAATGAAATATCACTCGTGATGCACCCAACATATCCTATTTTTTCACGAGAATATGTTATCACGGTTTTCCTCAATACATCATAGTACATGAATTATGGTATCCATTAATGATAATCTTAAAATAAAAGGATCAATACACACATCTTTAGATATGAACATCCAATAATGAATAAAATGTGTATTTCCTACTGGTGAGTCTTATTCTCATAATCTTATCCTATGAAAATTACCAAGGGCGCACACCATGAGAGGGTGTCTCAAATTCTTATGAGTATACACCCTTGATAGCCTATATCATTTATGTCCCATCAAATGATATCATAAAACTATAGAATATTTATTCAAGAATTCTATCATGGCACCTCTAGGTTATCATCATAGCAGAGAACTGCTATGAGATTTCAGTAAAACATATATTCTTAAAACATAATCACAAGTTATTTCATATAGAGGAATAATTGTGATGTGATAATAAACATCATTAATATTTAATAAAATGAATACATGTAATCATTAATTACTTAGAAGTTGGTTTCAGGGCACTAAATCTAACACTTAGTTCCTTATGTGAACAAAATGTGAACTCTTTTAATGCTGAAGTAAGTGAATCCTAAATATGGAACAAAATCCTTGGTCACTATAATATATTTTCCCTATCAAAGTTATCTAAGAAAAATTTGGTTTCTGGTCTACATTATCTCAAATTTTATGAGAAAATATTCTTTTATTCATGTTAAATAGGAAAGTAGCACAAGTTATTTTTCAAATCAATCAATAAGGTTACTACATAAAAACCTTTAAAACTTATCCACTTGGATTTTTTTGGACCTTCTAGAGTTCCAAGCTTGGATAGAAGATTATTTATTTTTTTATTAGTTGATGATTTTTCAATATTTACATGGTTTTTCTTTTTGAAATTAAAAAGTGTTTCTTTTACGGTTTTTATGAGTTTTTTATAAGCTAGTTCAAAATAAAAAATATGATAAAATAATTTCATTGAGAAGTGATCATAGAGGATAATTTGAGAATAAATAATTTAATACTTTTTTCTCAAATATAGGTATTAAACATACCTTTTTTCTCTAATTACACCTAAAAAAATAAAAAATTTGAAAGAATAAATTTAATTTTTTATGAAACAGATAGAAATATGTTAAATGAGTATAATTTACTAACTTATTTTTGAGAATAAGTGATTAATACAACATGCCACATTATGAATATATTTTTAATTATAACTTTTCTTAATAATACACCTTATGAGTTGTGGAATAATACAAAACCTAAAGTTTGTCACTTCAAAGTTTTCGGATGCAAGGTGTATATCATGAATACTAAAGAAAACCTCAGTAAGTTTGATTTGAAGAAGGAATATTTCTTGGGTATTATTTTTCTTCTAAATCTTATAGGATGTTGAATAAAAATCAAGGATAGTTAAGGAATCATTTCATGTGAAGTTTTATGAGAGTAATCCATTCGATCAAAATAGAACAAAAATAGATAAAGCTATTAATTCTTTAAGTAACTCGAGACTTGATTCTTCTAATGTTAACTGTGGAAGTAAATTAGATCATGATCATGATCAATCTATATTTTAAAAGAATGAAACTAAGGGTCCTAGAAGTGTATTACCTATAAAACTTAGGGCCTTTAAGAACCATCCTTTAGATTGTATTATAGGAGACCTAAATGAAAGTGTTAAAACTATGAGTAATGTTGAAAATTTAATCGAGTTCTCTATTTTTATATCCCAATTTGAACCTAAGTTTGTATAAGAATCCTTGAATGATGATATTTGGGTAATGACTATGAAAGGGGATCTAAATTAGTTTAAAAGAAATAATGTTTTGGATTTAGTTGAAAATACTTAAGACTGTCTAGTAATCAGAATAAGTGGTTCTTTAGAAATAAGCTAGATTATCGATTGTAATTACTAGGAATAAAGTTAGACACATTGCTAATGATTACAATCAAGCGGAAGGTATAGATTATAAGGAGACCTTTTCCCCTATTTATAGGCTTGAAGTCATTAATATACTTTTAACCTATGCATCTTATATGAATTTTAAATTATACTATATGGATGTAAAATTTTATTTTCTAAATAGATATTTAATGGAGGAAGTTTATGTTGAACAACCCCAAATATTTAAAAATAATTATTTTCCAAATTCTATTTATAAACCCACTAAATCTATTTATGGTCATATATAAGCACCAAGGGATTGGTATAAAAGAATGAGATATTTTCTTTTAGAAAATTGTTTTTCTATAGGTCTGGTTAATCCCACTATTTTAAATAAAACCTCTTATTTTGATATTTTATTAGTTAAAATCTATGTATATGATGTTATTTTTGGTTATACTAATTAAAAAATTTGTAATGAGTTTTCAAAACTTATGAAAAAGAAGTTTGAAATGGGTATAATGAGAGAATTAAATTTCTTTCTTGTATTTCAAATATTTCAAAAATATTCTGGAAATGTTTTGAATCAAAGTAAATATATTATTTATTTGTTGAAAAAGTTTATACTTGAAAATAGTAATCCATATACAACTTTTATGTGTAAAAAGATAAAACTAGGTTTGGATGAAGCTGATAAGACAATTGACAATAAGTTTTATAGAGTTATGATTAGTAGTTTGTTATATATCATTGCTAGTAGACTAGATATTATGTTTGATATTTTCTTATGTATAATATTTTAGTCAAATCCAAAAGAGTCTCATTTGGAAGCTATTAAAATAATTTTATGATATTTAAAAGTAATTGTTTCTTTATAATCACTCTATCCAAAAACATATTTCTTTGATTTAATATCATATTTAGATATTGATTTTGGATGTTGTATATTAGATAAAAAGAGTACCTTGGGAACCTATCACTTTTTAGTAAAGTCTTTGGATTCATGTTCAAGTAAGAAGAAACATTCAGTTTCATTGTTAGCTATTGGGAATAAATATATATCTACTTTCAGTCAATGTGCATAGGTTTTTTAGATGAAACACGCTCTTTTAGAATTTAGACTTAATTTTGATCATGTTCATATTCTATGTGATAATACTGTAGATATAAATATTTCTAAAAATTTGGTGATCCATTGTATAATCAAGAACATTAATATGCAGCATAATTTTCTAAGAGTTCGTGTTCAAATGGTGATATTTATTTAGAATTTTTTAATATTGAATATCATCTTGCTGATATTTTTATCAAACCTCTTCCCACTTCTCAATTTGATTTTATTAATGGGTAATTATATTTGTTTGATTTTAAGTGAGGATTATCTATATTTTGTTAATATTTTATATGTGAATAGTTTATTTTACTTCATTTTTTTAATTTTTTAATTTATTTTAATGTATTATTCAGGTTTTTTTTAAATTTTCTAACTTAGATTTAGTTTTGTACTATTTTTAATTTTTAAAGTTTTCTTTTCATGTTTAGAATTTTTAATCAGTAAACTGAGATTTCATATTGAGAAACCCAAATGTCACCTAAAATCACTATAAATTTCATTCATCTTCCCTAACCTTCAAACCCCCATCTCTTCAAATCCTTGATCTTCTTTTCTCTTTATTCCTTGAACCCTAAAACTTTAACTATTTTTTGAAATGGTGTAGACAAAAAAAAATGATGAATCTAGTCCCAATAGAATAAAGAGGTGAAAATTTTCAAGTTCTAACTATAATGTATTGCAAGGAATGGTTTTAGATTTTTAATGTATATTAGAAACCAATATCCTATAAAATAAAACATTATATCTTAAAGGTTTGGAGTTTATTTTATATAGATGAGATTCAGAACATTTTTTCTAAAGATAAGTCAGGGAGTTATTTGAAAATGTTCAATTTAGTTTTGGAAAAAGTGAAGATGTAATTTATTCAAAAGTAGAAGATAGGGAATTTTCAATATCATATGTAGAGATAGACTAGATCGTCCATTTCCCTCATGAAGGGAATTTTAGTTTTAGTTTGAGGTCGATTGGTGATGTGGTTCATAAGTCATAATACATCATGTTTTTTCTCTTTATAACTTCTCAAAAAAGGAAGATAATGGAAAAGTATCTTGAATTTGATCAAAAGGTTCATGTTAAGTTTATTCAAACTGGTTCAACACCTAGGATTTTTGAATTAGATAATATTCTCTTTCTATATGTTTACATTATATTTCTTATTTTAAGAAATATAAAGTTGAATTTATGTTATTATATGTTTATATGCATGAGTAATTGTAGTCAAAAGGACTCAAGTATAACCTTATATATATGTGGGTGGATTATGTGTCTTGTTCTATAAAAGAGAGGACAAATTTCAGATATAATGATAGATAAAAGATTCTAGCACAACATCTTATCAGTTGAAACTCTAAGAAAATTTTTCTTTTCTATATCATTTTCAAAGGAAAGATTATGCCAGTAAGAGATGAAGTAGAAGATGCCTTTTATGTTGGTTATGAGGAGGATTAAAGAAGGATTAAATCTACTAGAACTTATGGAATTAATATAGAGGAAATTGGTGAATCTAGAATTAAAGTTGGTGTTATAGTTTTTGGTCTTGGGCCTTGAGTGGTTGGATCTGAAGTTTGAGGTGCTAGTTTAGAAGACTTTTTTGTCAGTGATAAAAATTTCCATTTACGTAAAATAATGAATCTAGTCATGGATGAAAATATAGTTTCAATAATTGAAGTAGATATTCAGTTCTCAAGTGTGTATCAGGAATCATCAGTTATAACAGAAGGTGGAGCTTTGTTAATTCAGAGACTTTGGAGAAGAGATCAACCAGAACCATCTGAGTAGTTAGTTGAGTCTATTGTAAGATAAGTTGGGAATATAGATCAGGTTTAAGAGAAAAGAGTTGAAAATATTTCTCATGTTGAGGAGAAAAATTTTGAATATACTGGTCATTATTCAAATAGGTATAGAATAGATGAAGATCATTCTACTAGGAATGTAAGTATTCCAATCAACACATTTACCAAATTGATTGAGAATCAATCAGTTTCTTTGGTTGAGAAATCTTTGGAAAATATTTATGAATAAGTTTTTGAGAGTATATAAGTAATTGAGGAGTTATTTTCACCCTTTATTAAAGGTTTAAATGTTCAATCACTTCAGTTGGTGGAAGTAAGGGAACCCTCGATAAGGTAGGAGGAGGTTCCCTCAAATTCTATAAAAGAATCAAGTTTTGAGTAAACTTTTTCGACTGGTATATTTTCCATGTTAAATTTTTCAAAGGATGAAGTTATTAATTTGAAATAAAAACTTGAGAGTTCTAGAAAATATTTTGAGGAGTTAATAAGTTTTTCTATTTCAAAAGTAGATCATCAGTCTCTTCAGACTCGGTTTCAAATTTTAAAAGAGAATTCAATTTTCAAAAGGGATTTTGATGCTTTGAAGAGAGATGTCATGGATTGGTTTGGGAAGTTGAAAGGTGATATGATATCTAAATCAAATTTTACTTATATGGGAAAGTTTTTGGTGTCTTGGTCTAAATCTGTTAACGTTATTAGTTCAAGTTAGGTAAGATCTTCTACCACTTATATAATAGTTCATGGATGTGATTTATAAAAATTGTACCTTTTATCATCCAATATCAGTGCCTTGGGTTCTAAATTTTAAGATTTATTATGTGATAGTATCCTCATACACATTATTCTAAACAATCATAAAAAGATAATTTCCAACTTAGCTTCTACAGAACCTAATTTAAGAGATCTTCTCAACAAGATTGGGAGTGAGATGGATAAATTTGTTCAGCCTTCTGAGACAATTTGGACCTCTTTTAAAGTGAATTTGGTTGAAACATAAAGTTCAATTGAGACTCTCAACATCTTCTCAAGGGATGGGATGTAACATTAAATAATAATTTCAAGAATTTAATGCTAGAGCTTCAGGCAGTTCATCAGACTCTTCATGATTCTCTAACCTCTGCCTCATTTTTTTAGAGTAATTTGAGAACACTGCCAATCCTAAAACTTTTCTTGAGTTGATTTCTCATTATACAAAATAATTATTTATAACATTGTATTCTTTTAACTTTTTCAGTTATCTGAGTTTATATTAATCAGTTCTTTCTTTTCTACACCTGACCATTTTAGAGTTCACTTATCTTTGTCTTGAATAATCTGTTAGGTTTCATAGGATCCTAATAATAGTTAGAATAGAAAAAGTAGATAGAAACTTTTTCTTAGGATCTCCCATGTATAATATATGAAACTTGTGATAAAACTATAAATGAAGAAAACTATAAAACTAAGCATACCTTTCACCGAATATCCATATAAAACTTTGATCTTCGTTTTCGTATGCATTTTATAAAGATATCATGAGTGGAAGGCATAAGTATCCCACCTCTTCGGTGTATCCATAGGACAACTAAATCACATGTTGTACATGTTGGACTCTTAATACTTCATTATGTGCTAGAATATCATGATTCAAATAGGGTAATATAAAGATAACTTTGAGTCAAGGAGTATCGTCCATGTATGAAACAATCACACACACCATACTACCATTTCATGATAATATTTTTATAAGTCGCAAGGAAAATACTCAGGATATATAATTTACTTATTAATTAAAGATCATGTATAAATTCCAAGGCCAGTTTATGCATCATATTTATTTACTCCTTGTATGTTTTATATAAATATGAAACAATGTCATTTAATGATAGCTTTAAATGAGTTAAACTATTAAAATATTAACACACTTAATATTCAGATATTCATTTGATCAAAGGTGGAAGCTTGAATGAAAAATTATGCCATCTTGATATCCCATGCATATGATATAGACATGCATCACATACAATCTATAGCTTTAGGGAATATCTCCTTCAATCTCCCACTTGTACTAAAGAATAATAGACTTTGTGTCATTTAACTTTATATTGTATTGTATACAATAACTTATTAAACCATATCCAAAAATCCTTTTGGATATCTTCCAAAACACTTTCAAAAATATATCATTAACTTAACCTTGTATCATATCATATGCAATACCTTGTGAATACCCATCAAAAACACTTTTGGATTAAATCTAAAACACTTTTTAGAGTAGATATTTGAGTCAAACTCAATTCCCATTCATTCAACCACAAAGTGTGACCCCACGGTTCTTTATAGCATTGAAAAGAAATATCAATATCTATATCCATATAAGTAGGCAAAGAGAATACTCTAACAAAGAATCAATAATACTCTAGCTATAAATGGGTTTGACATGATGTCCATCAAACAAATGTATCTCTATACTTGTGTCTACCATTCTAGATCATATGTAAATGTGCATTCTCATATTTTCCCTTTTTCCATGACATAGAGTAACCCAGGACACAGAGCATGTCATTACCATATAGCTAAATCATATGTTATCGACTCTATGAGTATATACTGAACTGATTGATGAATACATCACATTTCATTCATCCTTTTGGATAATCACATCAGATTTACCTTATCTGAATAGATGTATATAATATTCAGGTGTGTTCACACACTCCAATGGTATATCTCAATTGAGGGCCTAGATGGTATACTCGTCATATGAGAGGACAAATCTCATATTGGTTAAGCTTCAACCAATGACGTTATCAACAACACACCCAACCACTCACTAATTATCTAAGTTCATATGTTGACTTCTGTAAGTAAGGTATCAAAGTATAAAGGTTCCCATTCAAGGTATCTCACCAACCTTAAGTATTGTGGACTCAAATATGATCCATGCACCCCTATTATACCAAATATATTTGTGTATGATGCTTCATGTGGTATACTAGGTAGGTTATCTAGTGCACACAAAGAATCATATATTTTTTTGTGCCTCGTGAGAATATTTTGTATCTCTATACAATAATATTACTCATTCTAACCATAAAATTTCATTATAACCAATAATATTCCATGATGAACATTGGTTATGGATAAACTCAAAGTCATACTTTGTGAGGTTAACTATCATTACATTTCATAATATATATATACATTTATTTATCCAATGTGAAAGAATATTAAAATAGAGTTTTCCTTTAACATGGTACATTTTAATATTCTTAAACTCTTTAGTAATATTAATATGATACATTTAATATCCTTAAACATTTTTAAGAACACCTAACAAAATCAACATAAGCACTAGTTTTTCATATCATATATGATAAATTTCCAAATCAACCTTATGTTTACTACAATTTATGGGTTTTGTTAACTCATTACATCATATGTAATCCACATCACATCTCTATGTAACCATTCCACATATCTATGTGACCATATACCAAAACCCTCCCACTAAACTCTTTAGTGAGAAGCATCTATGAAGTAATCCAATTTGAAGAATAGTGAGACTTGGGAATCACATTCCTAATTGTTCAACCTTTTGAACATATTCAAACTTATTAACTTCACAATATCAAATGTTATGATGTAAAATTATGTTGTCTACTAAGAACTCTTTCTATGTTCACCATCATCATCTTTGGAACCTTGTTCCATCAAAATTTTCCCTTGAAATAATGTAACTAAGTACAATAATGTTTACCAATCCTTATAAACTATTTTAGGATAAAGTTACAATCAATTTTTTATGGTAATTAATCTAACTCGTTACATTTCTCTTTACTGTTATACTATAAGCCCTTTTAGGATAAATTGATAACTCTGTGTTATGGTAACTAATATAGCTCTTTAAATTTTTCTTTATCACCATACCCTAAACTCTTTTAGGATATCAAGTGTAATTCACTTTTCATTTTGACTAGTACAATACTTCAAGAAATAGTGTCTTTCATTTTCATGATAACTAAATGTAACTATTTACATTTCTCTTTATCATCGCATATCCTAAAATATTTTAGGATAAGTGAAAAACACCATATCTTAAACTGGTATAATAGTGATATCCACTTTATAAATGGTAACTAAATACAACACTTTATATTTTTCTTTATCAACACATATCCTAAACATTTTAGGATATAAAGTATAAAAAACTATAACTTGAGATTGGTTTTATCCTTTATTTGTTAATTTTGATCTTCTTTGAGTCTAAAAATACTCCAACTAGACTCTTAGATGCTATATTTTTTCATAATATTTTTCTAAGAAACACAAACCCATTTGTGTTAGGAAATAACATTTATTTCCTTTTAGTAGGAATATTTAAAAAATAAATTATTGTTTCCATATAATATATTGTATTCTATACGTTTAAAAATCATTTGAAAATAATACTTTATTAAAATATCCCACAGATGGGTGGTGCGAACACATTCCAACATATTTTAACAAATATTTGGATAAACACTTTTATCCTGGATAAACAATTTAATCCAAATATTCTTCTCAAAACATGTTATAGAAACCTAATGAATCATAAACCATGTGTATTCAATAAATCATCTCATGTTGGTCATAACAACCCTTTATTATCAAACAAATTCACTTATCATATAAGAGAAATGAGATTAAGATACACATATTTTGCTTATATTCATATAATCTTGACACTATCCTTTACATTTAGATAGAGCAACTCTTTGCTTTATGAATGTAAACTAAAAGCTCAAACAATTCTTTCTTTGATTTTGAACTCATGTATGTTTACAATACTTTTTAAAATACAATCAATATCACATACCTTTCAAGATTGAAGAATTAAATTCTATAACATCTATACCTAACATAGACATTCCATGGTGTTTCACAAACTCATTTGGGTATATCTTGGATAATCCAATCATATTGAATTATTACTCTTCCTTATTAACAATCCTAGGTTTTAATTACCTTGATTGGCTTCTTGATGAAACATTATTTAACTTTTCAACCAATTTTTCTTCTTCTGGTCAAAAATTTTACCTACTTTTACTACCTATATAGTACCAAAAACTAAACATCATATGTCCAGTTCATATATTCTCAAAACTTTTTGGAATATTGAGTAAACTTTTCTTTGAATTTAATCATATTGTCATAACATCTCTATAAATTTCAATAGAATAAATCCCTAACCAAAAAAAACATTTTTAATCTCCCTTAAAGCATGTTATAAAATTTAACAAAACATAACTATGTGTGTAAAAAATACTACATCACATTTCATTAAACAATAATTGTTTTCATGCTCTTCCCAAGAGAAAAATGAGATAATACATATCTTATGACAAGTTCATCCAAGCTTGATGCATCCAAGTTATCAATGTAGCAACTTCTTTTCTCCATTACTTGAAAGCAACCTTCGTGCTCTAATTATTTCTCATCTTTTAACCTTATTTATATTTAAAATACTTTTCAAACCATACAGTTTCTATCATATATCTATTAGAATAATATAATTGAATTTCTATAACCATTAAAGCTTTACAGAAACCTTTAATCTTATCAATTCATTTAGCATATTCAATCATATTGAATATCATTTTATTTACCTAATAATATTGATTGGAGACAAATATTCATTTGTTTATTTAGAATATAATTCCTTTAAAACTTTAAATTAATTACTCTATTATTCCATGAGAATCTAGATTCAATTGTTGAATAGTTTCAACATTTGGTTACTGAGGAAGGAATTTTCTAAAACATGGAATTATACTTAAGAAATTTTCTTAAATCATCAATATTACGTAAGAATTTTTATTAAGTTACTAGTATTAGGAGTAACTTACATTAATCTTCTCCTTACAAGGATTAATTATGAAGTATAGCTTGATTATGATGATGATATTTATCTACAACAAAATATTTTATCAGATAAGTATCATGTATTATTAATCATTTAATAAGGACTCTTATTAAATGGGATCCCACTAAATTGATGAACCCTTTTGTGAATCATATCTATTAGTTTTCCAAGATCCTTATTTCACTAAGCAATGAGTCTGGTTTGGAATTTCTATCACTATATAGTTTTTTAAGTATTTTATCATTCCAATCATATCATATATGGCTCTTAGATAGTTTAGTGAACAACCCTTTTTCCAATCCATCATATGGATAAACTCAACTATATTACTTTGGTAACCTAATCCTATTAGGGTTTCTCAACTAGTATAACTCTAAAAAAGTGTCAAGATCAAGCTAACAAAGGAAAATCTAGGGTTACCCAACTTTTTCATGACCTACCCAAGGATGATTGAGTGTCACCTATCCTTTCCTACCATACAAAAGATAATCTAGGGGCACCCATATTTGGAATGACCTGCCCAGTTGGATGATCAAGGTCTTGATAAACATCATTTTGGAAGGAATCTAACACTTAATATTTGAAGGATATTTTAATCACACCATATTATCTCATGTTATTCCCTTTTATGTATGCATTCTTCTAGTAATTTAGTTTGGAATCTTATTCCCTCTGCTAAATCCATATGTACAAACCATATTTATGTGTGACTCTTTACACAACCCTCAAGTTTATGTTACTAACCCAAAAATAGAAGTCTAACATATTTATATATGTCCAATTGAATCATAAGCATAAGGTACATTAATACTTCATGTAAACACATAAATCTATCCTCACAAGTAATCCTGAAGTGACAAATAGCCAACCCCATTCACCATCCATGAGAAACCATAAACCTCTAGGTAGGTAGGTAGTCTTATCCCAAGTCCATCTACTCAGGGATACTTTACTCAAGTGAGAATCAAATTCATCATAACTCTAACACCTAATATGTACAAACTATATTCAATAAATAAATTAAATCTAATTACTTCAATTATAAATCGGAGTCAAGGTAGATGAAAAAATAAATTCATTATTGATTAAATCCTAGAATGTAATGTAAGGATCTATCCTATAGGAATTTTAACATTTTAAACTAAATCATACATAGTATTCAAATTTCTTAAACAATTTACTAAACATGTATATAATAGGGAATAACTATTTAAATAAATGAAAAATTCAGATATTTGAACATTAAATAAACATTTAAGAAAAATTCATAAATAAAAGCTAATTATAAAAGATTTTATAATTTTTAGCTTTAAAATTATGGACATTTTATAATTAAACATTATAACATGAACAATTTCATATTTATCTTTATATGGAATTTCAACTCTAAATATATGATATCATATGAATTATAAACCATTTATAATAAAATTTCTATTATGTAAACATTTTACACAATATAAATATCATATACTTATTTATTATTTAAACTTTTATCAAATCAATCATCAAAACATATTTGGTGTGGCTTAAATAATATCCAAATAAGGACTCGTTAATTTGAACAATTCAAATTAATTAATTATGAACACTTCATAATTTAAATATAAACCATTTATATTTTGGTATTATTTCATAATTTATAACTCTTTATAAATTATTTATTATGATTTATAAATAAACACTTTTATGTCTATATCATAGTAATTGTCATATAATTTGTTAAAAGGTATTTAAAATATTAACCTTTAATATTTGAGAATAAAATGTTTCAAAAACATTTAATTAGTTTAATTATTGAAAAAATATGATTAATTAATTTATAAACCTTTTATAAATTAAAATATTCCAAAATACTTTTTATAATGATTAATAAACATTTTATAAACCATTAAAATCATTAAAGAAATTAAAATTGATCTTTAAAATCTTTATTGTTTACCCTTATGTAGGAACTACATTCTATGTAAGGGTAACTTCCTTCTAACCTTATACATACCACTATGTGTAAGAGTAAGGTGATTCTAGAGCCGATGCGTAAAGGTATACACACTCTAAACTTACACAAACCCTCACGTAGCCAACTCACATAAGGGTATAATCCTTTTACCCTTACATAGATAATCCATGTAAGGGTAGAAAGGCCCCAACCCTTACATGGTCCCACTTGTGTAAGGGTAAGGAGGAAATAACCCTTACACAGTACCTCATGTAAGGGTAATACCTTTATGTATCACCCTTAGGCAATTTCTCATGTAAGGGTAAGGCACTTGATTACCTTTACATAGTACCCTTATGCAGTGCCTCATGTAAGGGTAAAGTTATAGTGACCCTTACGTAACACCTTTTTGTAAGCTCCCAAATATAGGTAAAATAATAGAAACCTTTACAGAACTATTTTCATAAGGGTAAGCCTCAAGATTCCTCACTCATGTAAGGTTAATGTCTGGTTACCTTTAAAAATCCCAGTTATATAAGGGTAAACTCGATTTTCCATATTTTCATAAAACCTAAAAATCGTAGCTATGTTTTGTGATTCTTCTTCATTTCAATGCTAGATTTCATAAATCTAAATCATGGGTTTACTTTGATATCACAATTACGTTTCTTATGAGTCTAACAATAATTATTAAACATGGTATAAAAAATATATATACCTTATTTAAGGATCTCTCATGAATGATATATGAAACTTGTGATAAAACCTAAAGTGAATAACACTATAAAATTGAGCATACATTTAACCAAATAGACATATAAACCTTTGATATTTGTCATTATATGAATTTTATAAATATCACATGAGTGGAAAATAAAAACACTCCATATCCATAGTGTATCCATGATCCAACATAATCACCTTTTGTGCATGAAAGACTCCATATCCTTCATAATGTGCTAGAATCTCATGATGAAAATAAGGTAAAATAAATATAAATTTGGGTCAAGGAGTATCAGTTAGGTATAAAACAATAACACACACTATACTACCGTCACATGATAGTATTTATATAATCCATAAGTAAAATCCTCATGTTGTATCATTTACACATGCGTTAAAACTAATGTATAAATGTCAAGGTTGGTTCATGAATCACATGCATTTACTCCCTATCTGTTTTATATAAATATGAAATGGTTTTAATTAATGATAGATTTAAATGAGTTTAAATATTCAAATATTAACACACTTAATATTTGACTATTCATTTGATCGAAGTTAGCATCTTGCATGAAATCTTATTTCATGCATGCATCTCAATATCCCATGCACATGATATAGCCATGCATCACATATAGACTATGTCTTTAGGTTTTATCTCCTTTATAACCTTCACATACATTTCTATGAAACATTAATAGTATTTTTATTCCATTTAATGTTTTATTTTTTATCTCATGAAAAGGGAGAGAAATTTGGTAAAACAAAAAATCAAAAAAAACACATAAAATGACCATGTCTATTAATATAATATTTGTTTGAAAATTAAAAACTTATGAATTCTTGTGTTTTTATGAGTTTTGTGACCATAAAATAGGGGTTATTTTTTGGTATATGTATGTTGATCCAACAAGACATTTCATTGATACTACTAACAAAGTTACTTTGATTGGTTTCAGGTTTATATTTTTAATTAAATAAATTATTTTTTCCCTAGAATTGTGGAAGATTTTGTTCAATTTTAGTCATTATATTTGGGTGTGAGAATATTCTATCAAGTATTCTAGTCATTTAAGATAAGTTTAGAATCAGTGTTCATAAAGAGTAGTTGGACTTAACATTGGTGTCCAACCCCACATTTGGAACCCCACGTTTGTGCTAAATGGTATGTTTTGGAACCTTAATTTTTTAAGGAATCTAACATTTGGGTACCTAACATTGGATATATACCTAACATAAGTTAACTACACATTGTTGATATATCTCATGTTAATAATTGAACATTGGTGTTGAACTCCACATTCTAGAACTCTACATTTGAAATCAACCATATGCTAGATGCCATACTTTTTCAGTCAACCTCACATAAAATTATGCACACATTGATCTAGTCATATGTGAGATTTAAAATTTTAATTATTCTAAGATTCTTGATATGATTTCACTAGAGTAAATCTCTCAATAAACCAATTTAAAGACCGTTTCATAATATTTACAAAAATAGATTATTTTGTTTTGATTTATAAGGGAAGTTATCATTTTCCATAGCTTTTAAATTTAAAATTTAAAGGTTCATTAATAATTTTGAAGTCATGATTTATCTAGATATTTTTTCAGATTAGTTTGACCTAAATTAATTTGGTTTTCTTATTTATTCTTTTTTAATAGCTACATTTTCATGATCTGATGCTTGATGTTCTGAATCTATTACTCTAAAGATGACATTAGAATTTTTATGAGTAGAGTAGATATTTTTCTATCTTCTTATACTGTGAATCCATCCAAATCTTTCAGTTCACCATTTTTTTCTTGTAAAAATAACACCTACTATTATACAAATATGTGATATATCCACTATAGTTTGTTGAATTTTTCATGACTACACTTTTTAGACTTACAGGTTCTATTTGTTTCTTTGAATATATTTTAATTTATCAGCTGAAATATCTACATATGAATGCTTCTATAGAGAATTTCTCCAACCAAATTCAATCTTCTCTATGTTACTAAACACTTAGGTGTTGAGTGTTTCAAGGACTGGTGTTAGTCCTATATAAAGTCTTTGTAAAAGATATTATAATAAGTTACAGTTTCTTTAACTCAATTGTTGATATCCATTTGAAAGGTATCTGCTAGTGAAAATCACAAAGCCCATGGAGAGAGTGTTGGTGAAGTGGACTAGGGTATCTTTATGCCCCAAACCACTATAAATGTTTTTGTGGTTTTTTATTTTATGATGCTTATTTTGATTAAATAAAAGATGATATATTTTCTTTAAAAGTTCTATAGGTTTTTTTTCAAAATTTTCAAGTGTTTTAAAAGGATAAACCCCCCCCCCCCCCTCGTGTCATCGTCATTATTTCAAGACAAAAACATGTATGTGCATGCCTTAGGTTATGAGTTAGAGATTTCTAGAAAATGGTTTGGTGAGTCTCAGAGAGTGTGGAGGGCTAGGGAAGAGCCTCCTTGGTGTGATTTTTGTATTCTGTGCATGATTTAGTGGTTTCAGAACAGTCGGGAGACTATTCCTCTAAGGGGCGTGACCTCTAGTTGGGTTCAACTGGGTCTATTGTGGTTTAGATTCATGTAATTGATTACAAATGGATTAGATTGAGAACATATGATAGGGTTTATGGTCTTCTGTGTGTTGTGATCCTTGGGTAAAGGTTTCAATGAGTGGAAGACCAAGGGTTTTGTGTGAGTAAGGTGTCAAGTGTGCCTTATGAACCTCTAAAACCCTTATTAGGGGTTAAGTGTTGGTGATGTGGTTCTTTTTGCAACTAGATATTATAAACGTACACATATATAGACTTTTATTATCATTAACTAAAAGCACTGATAAACGTACACTTTATCAGCACTAAAAAATCATTCATAAATGGAACCTTGTATAATTTAACTTATATATATATTAAATGTCATTTACATACCAAAAATTATATATATTTATATAAATACAATATATATATATTATAAAATATATGATATAAGAGATTATACATCTACCCCCGTGGAATGTATGCAACAAAAAAACGCTTCCCATGACTTGAACCAGTGCCAGCCAACACCCCCAGCCTATATATATATATTTATTTATTTATTTATTTATTTATTTAAATATGATTTATATAATAATAAGCTTGTATATTTATATAAATATTATTTATAAATATCTTATAATAATAAAAATATTATCAATTATTTTCATAATTTTGTATATAAAATTTATCAAATTTATAATAATTAATAAAAATGTTTAATAATATGTTTATATATATTAAAAAGTTTATATGTAAATATAATATATTAAAATATTTTTAAGTAATTTTATAAATATATAAATATTTATTTATATATTTATTTGTATTTATAATATATGTAAATATATATATATATATATAATTTATATATAAATATTTATATATTATTAAATATGATTTATATAATAGAAAATATATATACTTTTTTTATTTTTTTTATTTATTTATAATTATATATAGTTATAATTACACACACACATGTGTGTGTGTATTAAAATATAATGATGTGGTCTATATAATTAAATATGTAAATAAATATATAAATACATTAAGTAGAGTCCATATTTAAATTTATATATTTATATTCATATTAATTATTTAAAATATACACATATATTTGTATGTATGTGTATTCATGTGTATGTATATGTGGATATATGTGTCTGTTTTTGTGTGTGTGTGTGTGTGTGTATCTATGTATGCATATGTTTGTGTATGTATGTATGTGTATGTATGTATGTGTATGTGTATATATGTGTATGTATGTGTATGTATGTGTATGTATGTGTTGTATGTATATGTATATGTTGTGTATGTGTATGTGTATGTTTATGTGCATGTATATATATGTATATGTGTTGTTTATGTGTATGTTTTATGTGTATACATGCATGTATTTGTCATTGTGTATGTATGTGCATGTATGTGTACGTACATGTGTGTGTGTGTGTGAATGTGGATGTATATGTGTATATTTATGTGGGCATATGTATGTGTATGTTTCTATAGTATGTGTATGTATTCATATGTATGTGCATGTACATGTATGTTATTATATTTTTGTGTATGTGTCTATACGTGCATGTATGCGTGTATATGCATGTATATGTATGTATGTGTGTGTGTGTGTGTGTATTTATATTTCTATATAGGTGTATGTGTGTATGTGTATATATATATAATGTGCATGTCTATGTATATGTATATCAACTCAAATACTTACCAAGCCTACACTTCATTTGTTTATTTTTTTGGGATGGGATTGGAGTTTGGAGATCAGAACGGGCAAGGGGCTTGGGACTGGGTTTCTTTTGGAGTCTTCATTTTGTATTTTTTTCTTTTATTTTCTAATTTTATGACTTTTATTATGACGTTTAGTTTGGAATATAGTATGGCTTGACATGGTTTATTATTATTACTCATCATGTTGGTTTTTATATTTCATTTATTGAGTTATATGTCATGATTTATATTTTTCTATTATGATTTCTACTCTATTCCATAGGGTATAGTCTCCCCACTATATTCCTTACACCCTCACTACTAGTTGGCTACCTCTGGTGTACATAGAAGCATGCTTGAGGTCATGTAACCATCTGAATCAATCATGTCAAGGAGAACCAGGTCGGGGATGTTATAAAGTGGTCTGAGAGCCCAGGAATTTTTTATTTCTTTATTATTTTGGGAAGGTAAATGGGAGATTAGGATATTCCAAGGCTTGGTAATGAGCTTGTGCATGAGAGTTTCTAACCCATATACATGGGGGAAACCCAAGTTCTCTAGGAAGGGATTGTTTTTCTTCATATTCACTTGTTATATTTGTGATAATATTTCACCTTGGGTGACTCACTATTTTTTTATGTTGCTATTTTATGTGATTTTACTCCTAGGTTAGTATGGCATAAGGTGAAAATGTATTCATCATGGTAGGAATGTAGGATAATATTTTTACATGCATTGTTCATTCTAGGGATATTTTTACCACATATGACATATATGAATTTCTAAATTGTAAAAATTAATTCCTTAACATATCTGATAAAGAAAGGGATAAATGGAACTATTATAACATGCCAATTCACTTGTTAATTCAAGATTGTAATAACATGATGACTATGGTTTTTGGTTATTGTCTTAAACTTCTGATCTTAATCATTTTGTGTATCCTATGATATGAGGACTGTGTTGGCCTTTGTAGAGAAAATGTCTCTATGTTGTCTTCGGATTGAGCATCAGTAAAGTGGTAATTAGAAAACCCCTCACACAGTTGATCCGAAACATCCTATGGATTCAAGGAACTATATAGACAATAAACTTTGTGAAAGCTTCCTATGAGTCATGAAATATATGGAGAGGGAGACTACTCACACTATGTATTCAATATCCAGTCTGACCAGAGAGTTTTAGGTACATCATCCACCCACATTAACTAGGGAGGGAGGACCCTAGATAGTTTGGTTCTATATAGATATTATCCAGATAATATTCAAACACCTTGAGATAACCAAAAACAGGAGGGTGAATCTTGCTTCATATATATTGTGAGGAGCATCCAAGCACTGATGGGACATCCTATAGAAATTAAAATATTAATAGGAGGTAACCTGGAAATAATTTGAGATGAAGTGCCTGAGTCACTTTTATCCACATACGTTAAGGGATGAGAGGGCCTAGTATTTTATGTACCTAAAGTAGGGGAGCATGAAAGTGATGGAATACGTTGGGAATTTTACTAACTTGTAGTGTTTTTTCCCATCTTTGTTAGCTGATGAGATTGTCAGGGTGAATCACCTCTAGGATAGGATTTGTTATGAGATCAATTCATGGGTGAATGTTTTTAACCAGAGAAACTTCACTAACATGATGAATCCGACTCTAATAACGGAAAGGAAACTAAAGGATCCTTTGAGTGGTGGGTAGGCAGTCTCAACTAGATAATCAGGGAGCTCTTATTTAGGCAGTAAGAAGAACTGCTATGATAGTTACCACTAGGGAATTAGTGGGAAGATCAGTCAGGGTAGTGGATAGTCTCCATAGGACCAGGGTCAGGGTCTGTTCTTTTAGTTTGGCAGGGATAACCATAAGCTCATCAAGTGTCCATACCCTGTAATAGAGTACCGAGAATGTGGTAGGATGGGCCATCTATAGAGGTTTTTTAGGATCACTCGATAGTTGAGCAGTAGTGTAGGATCAGGGCAGGCACTAGAGTCTAGGAATAACTTAGCTTTCCCATATAGTTAGTTAGTTGGATTTCCACTGGGCACTAATATCAGGGTATGGGATATGGTACCCCAATGTATTAGTGACAGTATCATCTAGAGGTAGAATCATTGGTGAGTCAATGAAAGAACCATTTCATTCATACTTATTTGGATATAAAATTCATTTTTTTAGTACTTTAATTCATTAATCTCACTATTATGTGATTTTTTTCATTATTTTATGGTAGGATAAAACAAATTATTTTTGAAAATGAGAAACATGGATCAATATTTTCATCATAATAATACTTTCCATGATGCATGATGACTATGGGATGTTTACAAGACTCATAACTAAAGTATTAAAAAAACATAGTTAAAACCACTTTAAAATCATCATTCGCATCATGAATGACCTATTCAAGATGTGGGAATTGGAAAAAATCATTATGTGAAGACAAAATGTGAAAAAAAATAACTTTTAGGATGATATCAACAATTCATGGTGTGACACAATATGTCACACCATGAAAGCCATGGGCTAAACCTAGAAATAACTAGTTTTGACATAATTAAAGCACATATCATTCTTTGAAGCCTCAAGAACACTTGGGATTGAATTTGAAGATTTTATAAATACATTTATGGATGAATTAAATCCATACCAAGTTTGATTGATGCCTACAAATTCAGGTCCATTGGAGGATTCAGGGATCATCACTCAATAATAGGAGGTGGTGGATGAGTAAACATTGTTGTTGTTTTTTATTTTCTTCTTTATTTTATTTTATTTTAATTATCAAAATGCATTATTTCTCCTTAATCTTTTCATTTACCATTAAAATGAAGGGGTAAAATATTCAAATGGTCAAAGAAGGGGGTACTAGAACAAATTTTAATGTTTGAGTATCTGTTCTTAATTTTATAAAACCCCTTCTTTCTTCTACAATCTGGTTTCAATTCTATATTTATAGTATTTAATATCAAATTTGATTGTATTAGGTTTATATTATATTAATAATTATTTACCTATTTGATGATACAATATCTCCCTCTACCTAATTGTGGTCTATATATGATGGAACAGGTTATAGTTAGGTGTCAAAGCACTCAGAAATTGTCAGCACATGTGTGAAGTTATAGTTATAACTATGGGTTATTTGAGAAAAATAATACCCAATTAGGTATTTTCCTAATTAATAAAGAGGACCTGGTGTAACACTCAAACAAAAAGGAAAGTGTGTAGAGCTATTTAAGATTTCAATTAGGTATATTCTCACCATCACCATTCGTCCAAGGGGGGAGAGAAAGTGATTGTGGAATCTCTCTCTTACTTTCCTAATAGAAACAAAAGATTGGTAAAATTGGAAACTATAATAGAATTACAATAAGTCTATTCAAGCATGACTCGATCACTATTCTCATAAATTATTTTAAATCATCAAATTTTAAATTTATTTCCAAATTCAAATTTATCAAATCAAATCAAAACCATTTTCTTGAAACAACTAAAAAATGACAAACTATTTCATGTGCACTCCTCTTTAGGAGACTGAAGGTGCCGATATGCATAGAGGAAGCTGGTGATATGAGGATTTGAAATTTTTCATCACTATAGAGATGAAACTTCATCGACTCAGGTTATCTAAGCCCTAGTATAGGTCTGAGGATCTCATGTGAATTTTTCAAAGCACAAAAATTAAATGAACAGGTACCTGGTTCAGATCAAAGACGCATTCATTTTTCATACGTCACTGAAGATCATTACTTGAAGGATCCAAGATTGAAACCCTATATATCATTCGCACATGATTCAATAATACACATGGATTTCAATAGTTGAATTCCATGTGATGGCACGGAGCTCCAACTAGTCCTTTGATGCCACGACAATCACCATGATCATGTCCCTTTGAACTGTGAAGAAGATTGAAGATCGGAAGCTTGTCCAGGAGATTTATATCTCTTGCATGCAGGAAAGAAGATATATGATCTCTCAAAA
Source organism: Viscum album (assembly GCA_963277665.1). NCBI lineage: Eukaryota > Viridiplantae > Streptophyta > Magnoliopsida > Santalales > Viscaceae > Viscum > Viscum album. The sequence goes on along the minus strand of OY728128.1, from coordinate 28,674,249 downwards.
TCATGGGTGTGAATAGTTCCCATGAAAAGAGTCCTCTTTTGCTTATATAGTGAAAGGTAATTACCAAGAAAGGGTTCCCTAACCCCCGTATAAATAACGTCAGCTAAATTAGCAATAAACAACATGTTATGGTGAACTAACTACATCATAGTTTCATTTATATTTTTATCGCATACTTGTAATACATTAACTCGACTCATAATTCCCATAATATTAAATGAACCTTGAATATTAAAATAATATTCACTTGTATAATATTTTTCCATGTATTTACTTAAATGATTGTAAATAATTTTAATAAATAAATTTAACCCAATTATTATATACTCAAATAATAATGAATTTATTTATTCTTCAGTGATCATTAATACTTGGAAAACACTCAGAACCCATGGTGGAACCCACTATGTCCTATACACCTATTCACCGTAATAGGGAAGACTCTTGAATATTCTATTGTGTGTGACCCTCTAGGCCCTTATCTTGATAGTAGTGAATATTATTCATAGACCCATAGTGTAATATAACAACCTATCAAGGAAACTAAATAGATAAGTAATTATCATAGCAATGAAAACCATCCTATGAACATGCACTGTGTAATAAAATCTATTTGTATTATGATATCACATAAAGTAGGATGCACAACTTGTATCATCATCCATTATTTATTTATTATTTGATGACCTTACTAGACATATTTACCTTCAATTACCATGGAAATAGATTTAATTAAGGTACTACCATCCTGATCAACTAGGCCTGATATATCACTTCCTCAACTCAGAAGTGAAAAATTCTATCTTGAATATTCAACCAATGTCATACCACCAAATACACACCCAACACAACCTACCTCACCTGAATTTAATGTCCTAGTTTTTTCCTTTCATCAAAGTACATGATAAATTGGAACACATTGATAATGATCTCAAGTCAGGATACCAATACAAATGTTCAAAGATAGGAATAATCAATGACACTTGAAACACATGGTGTTACTATTGGCGGGTTTGTCCACATGATCTCATTTACTATAGATCACCAAGTAAAAACTTCATGATAATATGTCTCAATGTTTATGAACCCCTAGAACTTGATAGTCAAACATCAACGATGTCCAGTCAATAAGATATATCTAGACCATATGATGTATTATTTAAGATTAATTTCATAGTATCTAGAGGTTCTCATTATAGCCTAGGAACTGATAAAACCTTTTGATATGATAATTAATATATAGAAATTACTATAAATATAGTGGAAACATAAGTATCAACACTATTTTGGTAAGTAAAACACATGTATATATCAAACTTTATACATGTAGTAGTAATCAAAGTATATACATAAGTTGGGTCTAGGGTACCCACTGTAAACATAGACTGCCTAGGTTACTACTATATTATAATTAGGTAAATATTTTTTTTGTGCACCCCAAAATAAGGTATGAATAAAAATTGGAATTTTTTCTAAGGTAGTGCCACAAACACTAACTTTATAACATTTAATGACGCACAGTTCAAGTAATAAACTAATAGAATTTGATCTGGAAATTAAAATAATGATAACCCAATTAAGGAACGGTAACCTATAAATATACATTGAATATATAACCCTTTTATATTAAATTTAAACTCTCTATTTACATTTTGAACCTGAAAATATGGCTGTAAATCCCAACCAAACCCTTAGAGATCTCTATGCACAACAATTCAATAACCAATAAAATCAATTGGTTGTTCCTAAATTACAAAATGATTTTGAATTGAGAATTAATGTGATTCAAGTGCCACCAAAATTTCATGGTCTTACATGAGAATATAAAAATATACATATCTAAGAGTTCATCTATGTCTACTCCGGATTCAAGTCCCGAGGTGTCACAAAAGATCATGTCAAGTGGAAGGCATTCCCTTTTTCACTTGAGGTCTACAAAGTAATGGTTCTACAACTTAAAACCTAGAGAACTAAATGACTGGTAATACCTCAAACAATGCTTTATACAAATATTTTTTCCCAACTCCAGAAGTAAAACAATCCATAAAGTGATTTATACCTTTTGATAATCAACCAGAGAGACTCTCTATGAATACTGAGAATGATTCAAGAATATCTATGCAAGTTTCATTCATAAATATATGGAGAAACATCACTTAAATATATTATTATATCAAGGTATACTCTATAATGATGGACACATTCTTGATTCCTCATCAGTAAAAGATTTGATAGAAAATTTACCAGTGGAATCTAGGGGATTGATTGAAAAGATTTATCAAAACTCACAAAATTTTGAAACAAAATGTACGGGCATAAGAGGGATTCATGAGATTAGAACTTATAATTCATAATATTTACTTGAAACCAAAGTTGATGAACTAAATAGTTTAGTGTAACATTTTTTGTGAACCAAGTGAGAGAACAATGGCCCCCACCTTAGGTATGTGATTTATGTTCTTCACCCAATCATTTTATTGACTATTGTGCTGAAGTGAAGGGGGTAGAAAGTTTTGTGTTATCCTTTCAACCAAGTAAATTATAGAAAAATCAACCATGAAAAGATAAACCATAGGCCCAAATAGAATTTAGAAACCAACAAAATCAAGTGATATATTTCTATCTAAACCAATATCCAAATAAACCTATTTACCAACAATAATACTATAACCCACCACCATTTCAACAACCTTTAAAACTACCATACCAAAAACAACCTTATCAACCACCCCCTTTATAAAAAAAAGTATTATGAGTATACTTCAACAAGTTATCAGAAATTTGAAGTGAAATAACTATGGTCCAAGGTTTTGGCACTATAAGATAAGATGCATAAGATGGAAAACCAAGTTGAAAGTCTTATGGACATACTAATATAAGGAAACTAATAGCCCAAATACTCACAAATCCCAATGAGAGTGTAAGAATGATTACTAAAAAATGTGGAAAGGATATTTATCCTCCCAAACCAAAGAAAATACAACCTTAACTTGAAGAAATAAAGGTTGAAAACTCAGAAAAACATTATTAAGAACAACCCATCCATCCAAGAGAAGAGGATTAGAAGAAAGATGAAGTAAGTAAATGGTAAATAAAGGAAATACATGGGAAAATGATGAAAAAGAAACAAAGGGAAAATAAGGAAATTCCAACACCATTCCTTTCTCAGTTTACTCATTCAAATAATATGTAAGAGAATAAAATTAAATAATAAATTCAAGAGACCTTACAAAAAGTAAAAATCAACATCCTGATCCTATAATCCATCCACAAAATACTAAAGTATAAAAAAAATCAAGGAACTATGCACCAAAAGGAGGAGACTTGATGGGAATAGAAGAATAATCTTAGGAAGAAGCGTCACATCTCTTATCACACCACTAATACCATAAAAATGTCATGAACTAGGGATATTATCTATTCCATGCACTATTAGTTCTTTAAATTTTTATCATAATTTATGTGATCTTAGTGCTTTGATAAATTTTATGTCTCCCTTTGTGTTCTTGTCTTTTTACATAGAAGAATTAAAGCCCACAAGAGTAGTGTTCCAACTAGAAAATAGATCTGTAGTTTTCTCAATAGGAGTATAGAAAGATGCCTTTATAAAATTATTCTTAGTTGACTTTTATTTGATGAACATGGAAGAAGATAGGAGTTCATCACACTCACCCATCATTTTTCAGAGATATTTCTTAAATACATCCAAGAAAATCATCAATATGCATGAATGAACCCTTACAATGGAGCTTGTAGATATAATGGTACACTTTTATATTTTTGACTCTATAAAGCATCCATCAAGCAATCATTCACTTTACACACCCTCCCATGAATAAGGTATATAACATGTTGAAGATTTGGGTATGCTCTATGAATTCTTAGCTATATGAGATCACTTTTTGATTGAAGGTACCATTACCCAAAAATATGAATATTCTAATCTCAAGTTATAAGAAGATGTAATAGCTGATTTATTTAATGATTTATTAGATGGTGAAGATTCTAAAATGAGGTAGATTCAATATTTAGAAGTATGGAACCTAAATTCAATATCATCCCTTGAACAACCCACAAGTCTAGAGTTAAAACCACTTCCCTATGATTTAAAGGATATCTTCCTTATCAAAGGAGAGAGATTACTAGTGATCATTACTAATAACCTATCTAGTTTCCAATAACAAACTCTGATTGGCCTAAAAAATCATTTGATCCATAGGATGGAGCTTAGAAGATATACCTATAATCAACCACAAGGTCTAATCTCATAGAATTTGTTTAGAAGATGATTTGCAACCAGTTATACAGTTCTAGAGAAGACTTATTCCCACCTTCAAGGAAGTACTAAAAAATATAAAAAATAATAGTTGATATCATTTACCCAATCTCTTATTCATGGTGGTTAATCCCGATCCATGTAGTCCCAAAGAAAACTGATCCGAACATTTTCAAGAATGAACATAATGAACTAATTCCCGTGTGAGTTAAAAACAATTAGGGAGTGTGAATATATTACAGAAAGATGAATCAAGTCACTCAAAAAAAACATTTTTCCATCATGTTCATTGATCAAATTTTAGAAATGTTGGTAGGAAAAACTCATTATTTCTTATTAGATGTATTTTAAGGATACTTTTAGATACCTATTTTTCCATGAGACTAATAGAATATGGTCATCACTTGTACTTTTGGCTCCTTTTCCTAAAAGATGATTTCATTTGAGTTGTGAAACTCCTAAGGTACCTTTGAAAGGTTAATGGGGAGTATATTATCATTTCATATTGGGGACTACATGGAGGTATTTCTCAATGAATTTACTATATTCGGTAATTATTTTGATCGTTGCTTAGGGAATTTGGAAAAAGTTTTGAAAACATGAATTAAAAAGAATCTTGTTTTAAATTATGAAAAATTTCATTTCATGGTTGAGAAATGAATAGTGTTAGGGAACATTATTTCAAAAAAAATCATTGAGGTAGATAAATGAAAGGTTGAATTAATAAATTCATTGTCATATCCAATTTTTTTAAAACATATTAGATCCTTTTTGGGATATGTAAGATTCTATAGAAGATTTATTAAAAAATAGTAATATTTCTCTCCCTATCTCAAGATTAATTTTAGAATAATTTGAATTTTATTTTAATAAGTATTGTAAGGAATTATTATATGAGATGAAGCAAAGGTTGATTACGCCACTAATAATGAAACCACCCAACTGGGACCATCCATTGGAGATGATTTTTGATGCATCAAACCAAGTTGTGCGAGAAGCTCACTCTCAAAGGATTTAAGGGAAAAAACTCATAGATTATGCCTCAAGAATATTGGATGCTAATAAAATCAACTAAATAACCATCAAAAAGTATTTCCTTGAAAAAAATCACTAGATAAATTTAGATCTTATCTGCTTATAACTAAAGTTGTTGTATTTACTTATCATACATCTCTTGGGTACTTAATAAAAAAATTTGATGTCAAACCAAGGTTTTTAAGATAGATTCTGGTCTTATAGGAGTTCAAATTAGAAATAAAGTACAATAAGGTAACTGAAAATTAGGTGGTCAATCATCTTAGTAGACTACCCAACACTATGAAAGAAAAAACTCCAGATCTGAACCAACTAAATGACCTTATATCGGGAGAATAAATGTTCATTATAGAAGGTTAAGTACCATGGTATGTCGACATAGTAAATTGTTTGGTCACGTATCTAGTACCATTTCATATTAACTCTCATCAAAAGAACAAACTCAAATATGACTCTAGATTCTTTATTTCGGAAGATCCATTCCAGTGGAAAATTTTCAGTGACCAAATCATAAGAAGATGCTTGTCAGCAAGTGAAGTAGAATCAGTTTTTGAATTCTTTCACACATTAGCATGTGGAGGAAACTTTATAATTCAAATAAAAGTAATAAAATTATTATAATCTAGAATTTATTGGATCACTTTATTTAGATATGTACATGAATTTTTTAAGAAATGTAAAAAAAATCTGGTTTTCCATAAATATCTCAAAAAGACAAGAAATGCCTTAAAATCCCTTTATCTTTTGATAAATATTTTAAAGTATGGGGAATATTTTTCATGGTACCATTTAAAATTTCATTTAGGAAGTATTATATCATGTTTTATGTAGATTATATTTCAAAATGAGTGGAAGAAAAAGTCACCAGGATAGATGATTCTAAAATTGTTTGTGATTTTGTCATGGTTAACATATTCTGTAGGTTTTGAGTATCTAAAGCCATCATAAGTGACTAAGGGACTCATTTTTCCTATCGTAAAATGGATACACTACTAAAAAATTATTGGTTTTAACATAAAATATCAACACCATAGAATCCACAAATGAATGGCTAGGAAAAATTTTCCAACATAGAAATTAAAGGAATTCTGGAAAATATGGTAAAACCCAATAGAAAGGATTGGAGTTGAAGGTTGGAAGATAACTTATAGACTTATAGTAATGCCTACAAGACACTTATTAGAATGATACCCTATAGATTAGTTTAAGGTAAAAGATTCCACCTCCCTGTGGAATTAGAACATAAAGCCTACTAGGTGGTAAGAGAGATGAATCTTGACCTTGAAAAATATAGAAAAGAGATGAGATTGAAGCCACAAGAGATAGAGGAAATTAGGAGATAAGATTTTTAAAATTCAAAGACTTAAAAATAAATAATTGGGATTTCCCATGACAAGATAATTCAACTAAGAACCTTCAACCCTGTAGATTAAGTGTTTTCATACAATTCTAGACTTAAACTAATTCCAAGTAAACTTCATTCCATATAGGAAGGACCTTTTACTACTATTCATGTATACCCTTTTGGTGTTGTGAAAATTAAAAAGTAAGGAGGAGAAAATAAATTCACTGTAAATGGGCACAGGTTGAATACATACCATGGGAACTTACCTTAAGAACCATTAGAAGAGATTACACTCCTTCGACCTGATTATCAATGAAGACCCACTAGGTTGTTAATTTCTTTAACATTTGATTGAATGTGTAAATTCCATTTAAAACCTTATTACTTGAATAATAAACTTGAATGAATTATGTAAACTATATAAATTAAGTGTGGGGGTATTTTAGTCTAGGATTTCTTTTAAATTTTTCATTTTGGTTCGATCTAATAACATTAACCAAAAGCACTTCTGGAAGGAAACCTGAGTTTTTTTCCTTAGTTCACTATTCCCCTCATACCCTTTTAAGTATAATTTAATAGTCCTAAACTTTCACTTGTTTATATTATTATTTTAAGGTCCATAAACATGGTATAAAGAATAAGGAGGTGATATTGAAGAAATTATACACTATTCAAACTATGAAAAGGGAGTTCATACTATGAAAATGGAATTCACGTCGTGAAATTTTGAAAAACAGAAATTATACAAACAAGACCAGGGAAACCTCAATTGAAGAACCATGGGAAGGGTATTATGAGTTTAAATTCCTTATTTATTTTTATATCCTATATTTTATCATTCAAATTTTGTTTTTTTCTTTAAAAAAAGAAATTGCATTCCCCACTTTAAACTCTTGTACTCTAATATCTATCTAAGAAACATAAGTTACTTTGGATAATCATTATTCCTTGTTTTAAATTTCACTATTTTCATGATTAGATGAGTGAAATGGAAAATGAATAAGAAAATTTTATCACAAAGGGATGAATTTTGAAAATCGTGATTTTTGGAGATGAGTTGGTTTTTATAAATAAAATTCTTCCTAGATTTTTCATGTTTTGAATTTTTGAAGTTGATATTGATTGGTTTATTGTTTTTTTTCTTTTACATTATTAAATTTCCCAAATCTTATGTTCTCATTATTGAGAGTATTTCTAAACCAGAACTTATCATTCTTTCTATTGTATATTTCTCGAGAGACTCGGGCATGTCTTTCTTCTAGAACTTTCTCAGTATCTTATCAAATATATGATTGAACAGAATCACTTTTAATATGATTGATACATTTTATTTCTTAGACCTATATCCTTGGAACCATATTGAAATTGAATCCTATTATTTCCCATATAATCTATGAATGAACATGATAGGAAAATATCCAAATTTCAAGCCTATTATATCCTTTCTCACCCTACTCTTAGAATGTTGCATGATATTCAAAAGACTAAGTGTGGGGGAGTTGGTTTTCCATGGTAGATAGGGATGTAATTCATTGAGGAGATTTTGTTGGGATATTTCATGTGTTTTTATGGGAGTATATGTTATCATTCATTATACTTTATTATTTACCTCTATTTCTAAAAAAGATAAAAAAAATTAAAAAAATGGGTTGTTTCTAGAGAGGATAAAAAATAACCATTTTTAGACTGATGATCATAGGATCATATGGGGTTAGGCGGTGGATCTGAGATTTTTATTAAGAATTGTAACATCTCGTTACCCACTTTTAGGTAATTCTCTTATCTTTACTTGTTTCCCTATTAAATTGGGTGCGTCTTGGGACTCCCAAGGATGGAGATAATTTGTTAGGGGAAATGAACTAAAGTTCAGGGATGTATGTTTATTTAAATTAATGGAGTCTGAGTAAAAAAGTGAAATGGATTAATGGGGTTCTCCTTGAGTTTAGAGAACACGTGAGGTGTTTTTTTATTTTTCACTATTAAATGTTCTTTTTTTAGTCTACATGAGAAATACACACCATATAAAGGGAGTACATGATGTGTAAATTTATATAGGGAAGATTTCATGAACCTGGTACATGACATGAAGGGAGTACACACTATGTAAGGTTTAAGTGTTGTGTAATATTAAAAATCAGGTTTTCAATAAAAAAGGAAATGGTTTTACCAACGTATCTAGACAATGAGGATTACATAGAATATAAAGGGTTTACATGTTGTGTAAATGTCGTAGATAGGGATTTTAGGGAACTGTATAGATGATTCTCTATTCATTCTTCCACAAGCTCATTTTATCTCAACCTAGGAGCCTCCTAAGTGATTTTCGGGACCTTTTCTCCATCTGGATCGCTTCATTAAATGATTAATCACCATTTAGTCTAGGTTAAGCCTCTCTAGATGATTAATCCTTTATGCTTATTCATTGTATTTGATCATGGTATAACCACTGAGGTGAATCATTAGATCCATTGATTTTTTGTGGTGATTCTTCTTGATTCTCTCTAGATCTATTGTGTGAACTTTTTCTGAGGGTCATTTCCATGTTGGTCGTGGTGTGGTAGGTGTGTTTTGTTGAGGTATGTGTTGTTTCCTCTTCTTTTCTAACACTTTTGTTTAATTGAATCAATTATGAGATGTGTGGATTGGTTCTAGGGACTCTTTTGTTGTTGTTTGTTCTTCCTGATTGGTGAATTCCTGTATAGGCATCTGTGAAAAGAGTTTTCAGGTAGTTGGTTCCATCTCTAGCCTGTGTTGGTGAACTACATTGCTTTTTTTATTTAATAAATTGTTTTATAAATGAAATGGAATGATTGACTGATTGGATTTGTGTGTGTGAAAATGGGTTTTTATAAAAGATGGTTTTCCCCTGGTTTTGGTAAATGAAAAAGGGTTTCAAAGAATTGTGAAATGGTTTTCAAATCATGTTTTGATGAAGTGATTTTAAAAATATAGCACATTGGAATCCTTGAGTACTTAGTTAGAAAGTGTGGTAATAGGCCTCTTCTACTGTCGAAGAGTTTTCTCATGGGGCTTTCCTCATATCCCTAGGCATGTTGTTCTAGGGACTTGTGAGACCTATTGGGGTTCACTTTATGGGGTGTTCTCCTACTCTCTAGATTAGATGCATATGTCTAGTGGATTGATGTGTATGTGATGTTCTATGTTAGGTATGATTGTCCTAGCTATCCTGACCTAGTGTGATCTTTGGTGTGATGTTATATGTGCTTTGGCTTGTACTGTTTTAGTAGTACTTCCATGAATTTATATGATATGTGATACCTTATTTTCTTTGATTTGATATATTTATTTTGATATATGTATATTAAATTATTTGAAACTAATTTACCTTCATTATTGGTAAATGTGTAAAAAGGATAAATTAAATTATTTTTTTCAAGATTTTGATATAAAAACTATTAAAATGTTAACATGCCTTGTTTTCCTTAAATTTGATCATTCTTGGATTATTATACATAGAATTGTTATGGAACACCTTGGTGAGATCCTACTGATCTTGTTAGCTTACACCCTATGCAACCCTTTAGCGATGCATAGATCTAGTTATGTCTTTCGATGTAGGGAAAGGAAATGTGTCACAGTGAGTCGGTGAGGTTTTCTATCATCTGGGTTTTGGGTAGTTTTTTGTGAGATAGTGGGATTTTTCCCACACTATCACATAGAGCTTTTGGAGTAGTTTGATTTTTTTCTTCTATTACAATTGTAATTGTCTCTTGGATATTGTTTGCTTCCTTTTTTAGTTTTATCTCTTTTTTTTCTTATATATTATGAAATATATTTATATGTCTTCCATTTTTTATCTATATTGGGTGTAAATATTCCATGTTATTGCTTCAGGTTGGGAAAAATCATTCCCTTGGGTTGTTTTTTGATGCATGTGTGCTAGTCTTAAGCCTGTGAGGATCGTGAAATCCCTTTGGGTATGTGGCGGATTTAGTCATATTATAGTATTGAGAGGGTATCTAGGTTAGTTTATTAAAAAAATGGTATCAAATCCCCAGGTTTTGGGGTTTTTATTTAAGATTCCATGTCTTGGGATGTTTGATAGACTAGAGATAGGATTTTCAAGACTTCAAAGGTAGGTTACGGTGAGTTCCTGGTTAGATCTTACTATGAAAAGACACAAGTTACCATGGGATATTGGGATTTGTGCCTCTTGTTTTGTGTTTTGATTCTAATATCAGTATTTTTTATGGGTTTTATGGTTGGAACTGATATTATTCTATGTCTAATCATTTCTTTTGTTTCGGTTTGTAGCAGTATGCCTATGATACGTGTTCAATGAGTTCCATAGGAGGGTGACACTAATGTACCTAAATGTAATCTTCCCCTCGATCATAATTTTATCAAGGATATCATGTATATATTTCATGTTATTGACCAGAATGTATTGCAAGTTCAGAACATGGTTGTGGAGGTACAGTCAGGAGTTGCTATAGAAAGGGATCGATTGTGTGAGTTCTTGCATGAAAATCCACCATCCTTTAGAGGTACGAATGAACCTAAAGAGGCAGAGGAATGGTTGGAAAAGATAAATCAGATTTTAAACTTCTTGGATACACCTAATAGTATCAATGTGAAGTGTGTGGTGTTCAAACATGAGGATCCCAATAGGCATTAGTCAGGTTCCATGGTACAGATGGATAGGCATGTGGGATTGAACTGGAAGGGTTTCAATACTCTCTTCTTCTGGTAGTTTTTTACATATTGAATTATAATGGAAAATTATATGGAGTTCCTCTATTTTGAGTAAGGATAGTGTTCAGTGTTGGTGTACACCAATCAATTTTCTGAGCTGGTTCATTTTGCACCATAGGTTGTAAATAATGAGCGGATGAAAAGTCAGAAGTACCTACAGGGTTTGTGACTAGATATCAGATCATAAGTATTTATGCTTAATTTTTTGGCCTATGTGGAGATATTATATATTTCTATTATGGATGAGATGAATATAGAAGGAAAGGTTGGATATTATGTCTCTTCACTTCCACCTAGTGGGAGTTTCGGTGTCATTCTAGGGAAGAAGATAAATTGGAAATATCATCATAGGTGTGGTGGAGGTGGTTCTCAGAAAAAGGCATCTTCAGCACCTCTAGATGCAGCTAGAAGTGTGCCTCTAACTTACTATTAGTGTGGCAAGGTCAGGAACCCCCGGTGTTCTTTTCCTTCACCTACGAATATGTGTAATAGTTTTTGATGTTATAGTCATTTGTAGCGTTTCTATCAGTCTATGTATACACCTCGATATTTTCAGGTATTATTAGCTCCAAAGGCTACTACGGTGCAGTCATATGCTTCAAAGACTACAAGGATCCAACCACATGCCTCAGGAGTGAAGCACCTTCACACAATAGAATATTTTTCAGTGAATTAAAACATGGGTTCAGCGATAGTGAGAGGTTCCATATTTATTTCATCTTCAGTAGCATTTGATTTATTTGATACTAGTGATTCCCACTCATTTATATCTACCTATTTTTTTGATATGATTAAACTTCCAATAGTGTAGAGACCCAAAGCTTGACGTACATGGACATTACATTACTTTTTCGGAATACTTAATACATAACAAAAACAGACACACAAGGACCATAATAGTTTAGTGTCTTTGGAAACTTGGAACGTAATCTTATAATCGTGGTGAAAGATCTTCAACATCTCCCATAAAGATCTTACACTTTTTGTTTCCTTACCTAAAACCTTTCTTTTAATCCTGGGGGAAAATAAAACATAAAAAGGGTGAGCTCAAATGCTCAGTAAGGGTAATCATGGATAAAATAAAACATACCATATACATTTGAACTTAAAAATATGAACTTAATGTTTAAACATCAAAATCTTGAGCAACGACATAAAACATGGAAGTACATAAGTCATAGATCATAATGGAACATAAATCATGATAATATAGCATGGGAATAAAACATGTAATTGTGGAAACCATTAAGCACATGTTATTATTTCCATAGTAGCCAAGGAATTGCTTCCAAGACCATCTTAGTGGACAAAGTCCCTTTCTGAATCGAGTTCACTCCTCATTCCAATCCTGTATTACTGAACCGGTTTAACTTGTCATTCCAGCCATGTCTATCTCATGAGATATAAATCTTTACCCAATGCATTGTAGGGAGATATAGGTCTCACCCATCTCATAATGAAATCATTCTTACTTGTTCCACAAAATAAACATACATCATTCATAATAACCCAAAAAATAAAATGGGTTTCATAAACATCATCCCATCATCACATAATCCATATAAAAGAAATGGATATCATTTAATAATAATAAAATTGAAACCATGTAAATCATAGAGACTTTATACTTGAAACATACACATATGAAATAATTTCATCTTAGATGTGAATTGGTTTTGATAAAACACTTGAAATGAATTCTTGAGGAAAATATCATTTCTTCTTCAAATTCAATTTCTTTTCACAAAACGTCATGAAATTTTAAAAGAAAAATATTTTGTTTAAAATAGTCATGAAATATTTTGGAGGAAGCTTTATGAAAATAAGTCTTTATAAAATCGTAAAAATCTGTTTGTGCCGAATAACTTAAAAAAACATTCTTCTCATACTTTTGCTGGAAAAGTCAAATATTACCTCGTAAAAGAAAGATTCCATACATACCATGTAGTAAAAGTAAAAAATGGGTAAAAGTAAATTTAAACATACATGAAAACATTTTTAGAAAACATGGTCTTGGATGATAAAGATAACCCCAGTAAATACTTACGAATAAACAACCTCGGATAAAAATGAGATTGATAAATTATCCCTTACCTTAGGTCCGATATGCTTCGTACGTATCCAAACCTCCTGTATAATGATTTAAATAATGTCATTGAATTATTAAAGAATCATATTCATTGTTATTATATCATATATGGTTCACTTATCACTTTATATTACCTGTTATTTTGTAAATTCATGTTAAAGTAGCGTTTTGGGTAAAATTGTTTCATTTGTCGTTCGTGTTTTTAACTTGTAATTATTCATATGATTACTTAGATCATGATTACTTAAATCTAGAATTTAAAACATGATTTATATATAATATATATTCAGAATATACATATATATAATATATCACTAAATGGAAAGAAATACACCGTTCATGGAGACGGTAGGCCGTACATACGCATGAACGTTGTTTTCATTTCCTTATTGAATTGAATGGAATTAAGTAGATGACATAAATATATATATACATAAATCCAGTAGTATTATTATATCATATATTTCATGATTACTTATTATATATACTTTATAATCATTCTTGAATGGTTAACATGGAGAGTGAATCTCATCGCGTCGTGGAGACGGTAGTCCGTATGTACGCACGAGCGATGATATCATTCCCATGATCGTGGAATTGTATTAAAGTGTATGTATAATATTAAAGAATAAATATCACTTTAAAATAATCATATATATTCATTACTTTCACCATTATACCCATCCAAGTAAGGTGGTTGTGGAAAATAGATTACACCACGGCGTGGAGACGGTATTCTGTACGTACGCACGCGCGGTAATTTCATTTTCCGTAGGATGGATAGATGGTGAAATATGGTTGTTTCATACCTATAATAACATATCATTATATTAGTGATACTTATTTTATTACTTCATAATGAAACAACTAAAGAAGAAGGAGTGTAAGAAGAAACAAATTTGAAAGAATCGGTAACGGACATTACCTCTTCTATGAAGCGCCTCTTTGAGACCGCCTCTTAGGGCACTAAAATTGGTCTTTGAAGAATACCAAGACCTCTAGGATGTTTCTATTGAAGTGGAGAAGAGAATTTTTTATGGGTTTTCCGAGATTTAAGGCACAAAGTGGTGTGAGGAAGAGAGGGAGGAGATTCCCTTTTATAAGGGGGGGAGGGGCACCTTTTGAAATCTTAAAAATATTAATTTATAATAAATCTAACCCCACTTAAAACCCTCCAAAAATGACTCATATTCGAATATTAGATGAGATAGGGTTGTAATATAATCAAACAATAAAATTTAGTCATGTTAGGAATTTATTTTAAACATTATCAACTTGATTTATCCTTATTTAATCAATTTAATTTAATTTGTGGTAATAACATTCTAAATTTTAAATTATAACAAATAATTATTTATTTGTTGTGAATTGTCCATAATTGGATACTTTATATCATTTTAGACCATATAAATTTAAATTTATAATTTTTAAATATTTTTGTGATTTTTAAACAATTTTATAATATGTTATTTTTATAAAATAACAATAGTGTCAATTTTGACACTATTCATTTATTTGAATTTAAATAAAATATATACAGAATATATGTTCGAAATAAAAGCTTTAATAGATTCATAAAAGGTCATATGTATCTATAAAATTATTTGATCACATTAAATAGTTCATATAATATTTATTTTATTATTTTTAAAACCATTTATTTGGTTTATCTCTTAATAAAATAATTACTACAACATTTTTGTATAATTGTTTAATATACTTATTTGTTGTATAAAAATTAAAAATAAGATCCTATGATGAAGATAAATCTATCAAATTTAACAATAATACTTTTACTTGAATTTATCATCTTAAAATCACAATATTTAAATTGTTATATTTATTAAATTATGAAGGTGACAACTTTGGAATCATTTAAAATAAAATAATATAAGTGTCATAATAGCTTTTATAAGGCTCCAAATGGTAAAATATTAGACCCTTGGATGATTATGGTTTAAATTTACATGACCAATAAGTTTTAGTCAGGGTTTTGTGCCTTTTATGGTCACTATTAGTTTAATAAAAACTATATTCTTGATTTTTCACTAGATAAACAATTTTTGCATCACTATTGTGTCACAATTAATGATAATTATTTAATCCCTAAAAATTATAAATAAATTAATATAATGTAGATAATTTTATTAGATTTCTGTATACTATTCATGTTTGAAGTTTCATTAAGTTTATCACTAAATTAAAATTAATATACTTATAAGATTTAAGAAAGTGACATGTTGTCACTTTCTTTGGTTTTAATAATAATTAAATTATTTTCATGGAAAAAAGTCCATTAAATGAATATAATCCGACCCTTAGGTGATATGGGTCGACTTTTAGTCATAAAATAGGATTTTTCCAAGTGTTAGGGTAATTTTATAATCTTATTTTTACCCTTAATTACCTGATTTACCTTTAACTGTAGTAAATAAAAAAATTACCGTAGTTACTATTCACAATATCAAAAAAATAAAAGTAACCTATTAACATAATTTGGACCCACTGAATCCAAATATGGAATCCATTTTTTCAAATTCAATACACATAAGTTGTATAAATTAAATTAAAATTAATCCCATTGTCGAATGAAAACGGGTTTTTTTTTAAAACATTGCAAAAGATTGAATTGATTTAACCTATGAATTCAATGTAAAATCAATTCTAATAAAATACATTATATTAAATGGTAAAAATATATTCTATTTATACTTTAAAACCATTCAATATTATAATTTAACCATATAAATTATTACGATGAAAAAATATGTTTTTAATTAAAATATAGCGTGTTTTTACTATTCATTAAAATATGAAAGTTATCAGAATAATATGAAAAATTTATCCAAAGTAAATTTTTATATCCTGATTCCAAAGAATAATTTTATTTTGTCAAATTGAACTTATAAACATGTCAAAAACTAGATTTAAAGTGGGTGCACCATCAAAAGGCGGCAAAACTGCATTTTTTGAAAAATACTTATTTTACCCGAAAATTTTATTTTGTTCTCATACATTGTTCTAGAAAATATGTAAGATTAATAATAATGTTATAAAATTCAAAATTTATTTAATACTATTCATAATGGATAGTTCATAATAATATTATAACCATATATCATTGTTTAGTGAAACTCGATATTGCGTACAACACACGCTATCGAAGAAGGTCATGATTGCGTGTAATGCAAGCCAAGTTAGGGTTGAGTGTAGTGCAAGACTCCATTGTTGTTGCGTATAACAGAATCCAACCATATTTTTTGTATACATTGAATATATATATATATATACACTAAATGTTGTGTAGAATAACTTCTATCAAACGAACTTGAAATTGTGTGTAACACGAGCCAAGAATAGTGTTGTGTATACTGCAAGCTAATACGGTGTTGCATATAATACAAGATAAACTTGGTGTGGTGTATAATAGAAGACATCAATGAAATTAAAAAAATATTTTTCATAAAATCTCGGGGTGTTACATTCTACCCCCCTTAAAATGAATTTCTCCCTCGAAATTCGTCGGGGTTATACATGGTTTTCTACTTGAAAGTTTCTATAATTGAAACCCACATCAAAAAATGAAATACCAAAACTTAACTTTAAAAACTAAAGTATGAAATGTAAAGGTTACCCAAATAAACTAATCATTGGGTTTCCATATAGGAGAACATAGGTGAAAATATGGATATGGAAGAGAAATCTAACCATCATGTTCTAATAGAGAGTGGTAGAGAACATGGCTATGAAAAAGCCAACAATCACAAAGCCATAGATTTGAGATGATCTAAGGTACCATCTGATTCATCGGATATAAGAGCACTAGGACAACATTTTTGGTTTTCAATATCATTTCCCTAAAGATGAAAATTTTTAATTAGCAGAAATACTTGCTTGATTTTGGTACAATCTCACTGTTGTTCGTGCTTTGAACAATTTCCACTTCATCTCTTAAAGAAATGAAGTTGAATTTGTTATTCGTGAAATGATAACAGATCATGTGATAGAATGATGGGTCATTCCATCTGTTTCAAACAAAAGGTTAGAAAAAGTTATCAAATATACATAAGTCCATCTATGGTGTGGTTAATCATATACGATTCCAAAAATGAACTTATACTTCATATATCATACTGCTTTATAAAATAAAACTAGTATCTACTAACCAGGGACTTCCTGTAGGCTAGTGGTATGCGATAAAGGCCAATCGCACTTTAGTTGTGGGTTCGATTCCCACAGCCTTGTCCGACGCAATGGGCTATCGCCCGTCCTTCAGGTTGTCCTTTTTCTAAAACTACATTACTATAACATCCCATCAATAATATCGAAAAAAGTTCTATCCTTAAACAATACTAACTTATGTCCAATATAATCCATTCCAATCTTTAGGCTTATCTAAAATACTTCGGTCCAAGCTCATAGTATAAAGAAAACGATTAATTGAAATGTCATAAACCAAGCATGTGAATACGATCATTTATCCCCCATATATCTTTTCGGTCACATTCCAATCATGTGAATACCTTAATCATGTATTCTCTTGAAAAATGAATACCCATTGAATCTTAGTGAAAACATGAGTGATGTCAAAAGTTAACTCTTTACACATACCAAAACCCCAAAATTCTATATACTCAAACCATGATATAACTATTTCCTTATATCAGTCATGAGCTCATGAATACTGTCAAACATTTCATTTTCTCCTTATCCCTTCATTATGCGCATATCATCTTTTTTCCAAAAATATCTCAATCACTTTACATGGTTACTGGTACCATAAAATTATTGAAAACCACAATAGACCAATACATAAATATTCCAATATTCCACGATACTATATACAACATTATTTTGGAATCCCATTACATAAACACTTAATAATTCCACCACATCGTTGTCATATTCAACATCGCCAATAGTGATCGCATGTGACTTCCCTTTATCCTTTGCCTTAAGAGGTTGCTCAAGTTGATCATCATTAACCCGTGGATTAGGGCATTTATTAGCATAATGCCCCATTTCCTTGCACTTGAAGCATTGAAGTATTGGTGGTGTGTTCTCTGTAGTCTTTTCTTTATTCACATCATTAGAAACCCTTTTTCCATTACTTTGACACTCAGCTGCTCGATGACCTTCTTTTCCACACTTAAAATATTTTCTAGTCCCTTTAAGACAATCTCCACCATGCTTCTTTCCACACTTTGAGCATAAGGAAACATTCCTCTTCTTTTCACCATTACTCTGAGATTTATCCTTGAACTCCATCTTTCGTTTCTTGTCAAAACCATGAGATGGATAAGTAACACCAACTTCCATTTCTAACTTTATAGCACAACGCACAATTTCTTCATAGCTACTGAAGTCTCTTATAGCTAATTCCCTTTGAAGATTTGGTTTTAAGCCACTAAAGAATCGGTCAACTTTACTTTTAGGTTGGATGATAAAGCAAGATGCATACCTTGCAAGCCTTGTAAAATTCGCTTCGTATACACCAATAGATTCATCATCCTTTTTCTTTAGTTCAAGAAACTCCTTCTCCATCTTTGTTCAAATAATACGAGGGAAGTACTTATTGAAAAATAAGTTCTTGAACTCGTCCCATTCCATGGACTAAATTTTATCTCTTGGCCTCATATTCTTGATAAGATTCCACCATTGATCAGCTTCACCTTCCAAACGATATACTGCTAAGATGACTTTATCATGTTAAGAACATTGAAGAACTGAAAATATCTTTTCAGTGGTATGGATCCATTGTTCAGCAACAAGTGGATCAGAAGACCCACTGAAAGAAGGTGGACGTTGCCTCATGAAGGACTCAATAGAATATTGTTCCCTTCTCTGCTCATTTGGAAGTCCAGAATGATTCATAGCTTGTGTAAGTATAGAAATAAGATTTTTCACTCCATCTCCCATAACATTTGTTTTTTCAGGAGGACAATCATTGCATTTTCCATTGCATTGATCAATGTGGTTCCTTCGGGTTCCAGCCATCGTCTAAAACCCAAAAATAATAGTGTGAGAGGCAAAAATCATGCTACGGAAAACAACATAATAAAGGGGGAGTACCTTCAATATCTAACATCTTAGGTTTAATTCTAAGATCATTACCGTAATTCTAGGACTATAACCTATACTTATACTTAACCTTAGGGACATCCCTAGACATACCTTAGAAATATCTCTAGGGATCTCACTAATGTTCACACATCCTAGTTTCCAAAGGTTGACTAAACCTTTCCTCTGATACCAACTGTAGAGACCCAAAGCATGACGTACATGGACATTACATTACTTTTGCGGAATACTTAATACATAAAAAAAACAAACACACAAGGACCGTAATAGTTTAGTGTCTTTGGAAACTTGGAACGTAATCTTCTAATCGTGGTGAAAGATCTTCAACATCTCCCTTAAAGATCTTCCCCCTTTTTGTTTCCTTACCTAAAACCTTTCTTTTAATCCTAGGGGAAAATAAAACATAAAAAGGGTGATCTCAAATGCTCAGTAAGGGTAAGCATGGATAAAATAAAACATACCATATACATTTGAACTTAAAAACATGAACTTAATGTTTAAACATCAAAATCTTGAGAAACGACATAAAACATGGAAGTACATAAGGCATAGATCATAATGGAACATAAATCATGATAATATAGCATGGGAATAAAACATGTAATTGTGTAAACCATTAAGCACATGTTATGATTTCCATATTAGCCAAGGCATTGCTGCCAATACCATCTTAGTGGACAAAGTCCCTTTCTGAATCGAGTTCACTCCTCGTTCCAGTCCTGTATTACTGAACCGGTTTAACTTGTCATTCCATCCATGTATATCTCGTGAGATATAAATCTTTACCCAATTAATTGGAGGGATATATAGGTCTCACCCATCTCATAATGAAATCATTCTTACTTGTGCCACAAAATAAACATACATCATTCATAATAACCCAACAAATAAAATGGGTTTCATAAACATCATCCCATCATCACATAATCCATATAAAAGAAATAGATATCATTTCATAATAATAAAAGTGAAACCATGTAAATCATAGATAATTTATACTTAAAACATACACATATGAAATAATGTCATCTTAGATGGAAAATGGTTTTGATAAAACACTTGAAATGAATTCTTGAGGAAAATATCATTTCTTCTTCAAAATCAATTTCTTTTCACAAAACGTCATGAAATTTTAAAAGAAAAAGATTTTGTTTAAAATAGTCATGAAATCTTTTGGAGGAATCTTTATGAAAATAAGGCTTTATAAAACTGTAAAAATCTGTTCATGCCGAATAAATAAAAAAACATTCTTCTCGTACTTTTGCCGGAAAAGTCAAATATTACCTCGTAAAAGAAAGATTTCATACATACCATGTAGTAAAAGTCAAAAATGGGTAAAAAGAACTTTAAAAATACATGAAAACATTTTTAGAAAACATGGGCTTGGATGATAAAGATAACCCCAGTAAATACTTACAAATAAACAACCTCAGATAAAAATGAGATTGATAAATTATCCCTTACCTTAGGTCCGATATGATTCATATGTATCCAAACCTCATGTATAATGATTTAAATAATGTCATTGACTTATTACATAATCATATTAATTGTTATTATATCATATATGGTTCACTTATGACTTTATATTACCCTTTCTTTTGTAAATTCATGTTAAAGTTTCGTTTTGGGTAAAATCGTTTCATTTGTCGTTCGTGTTTTTAACTTGTAATTATTCATATGATTACTTAGATCATGATTAATTACATCTAGAATGTAAAACATGATTTATATATAATATATATTCATAATATACATATATATAATAGATCGATAAATGGAAAGAAATACACCGTTCATGGAGACGGTAGGTCATACGTACGCATGAACGTTGTTTTCGTTTCCTTTTTGAATTGAATGGAATTAAGTAGATGACATAAATATATATATACATAAATAAAGTATTATTATTATGTCATATATTTCATGATTACTTATTATATATACTTTATAATCATTCTTGAATGGTTAACATGGAGAGTGAATCTCATCGCGTCGTGGAGACGGTAGTCCGTACGTACGCACGAGCGATGATATCATTCTCATGATCATGGAATTGTATTAAAGCGTATGTATAATATTACAGAATAAATATCACTTTACAATAATCATATATATTTATTACTTTCACATTATACCCATCCAAGTAAGGTGGTGGTGGAAAATATATTACACCATGGCGTGGAGACGGTATTCCGTACGTACGCACATGCGGTGATTTCGTTTTCCGTAGGATGGATAGATGGTGAAATATGGTTGTTTCATACCTATAATAACATATCAGTATATGAGTGATACTGATGTTATTACTTCATAATTAAACAACTAAAGAAGAAGGAGTGGAATAAGAAACAAAGTTGAAAGAATCGGTAACGGACATTACCTCTTCTTTGAAGCGCCTCTTTGAGACCTCCTCTTAGGGCACTAAAATTGGTCTTTGAAGAAGACCAGGACCTCTAGGATGTTTCTAAGGAAGTTGAGAAGAGAATTTGGCAGGGGTTGGCTGAGCTTTAAGGCTCAAAGTGGTGTGAGGAAGAGAGGGAGGAGATTCCCTTTTATAAGGGAGGAGAGGGGCACCTTTGGAAATCTCAAAAATATTAATTTATAATAAATCTAACCCCACTTAAAAACCTCCAAAAATGACTCATATTAGAATATTAGATGATATAGGGTTGTAATCTCATCAACAAATAAAATTTAGGTATGTTAGGAATTTATTTTAAACATTATCAACTTGATTTATCCTTATTTAATCAATTTAATTTTATTTGTGGTAATAACATTCTAAATTTTAAATTATAAAAATAATTACTTATTTGTTGTGAATTGTCCATAATTGGATACTTTATATAATTTTAGACCACAAAAATTTAAATTTATAATTTTTAAATATTTTTGTGATTTTTAAAAAAATTTATAATATGTTATTTTTATAAAATAACAATAGTGTCAATTTTGACACTATTCATTTATTTGAATTTAAATAAAATATATACAGAAGATATGTTCCAAATAAAATCTTTAATAGATTCATAAAATTTCATATGTATATATAAAATTAGTGGATCACATTAAATAGTTCATATAATATTTATTTTATTATTTTTAAAACCATTTATTTGGTTTATCTCTTAATAAAATAATTACTACATCATTTTTGTATAATTATTTAATATACTTATGTGTTTCATAAAAATTAAAAATAAAATCCTATTATGAAGATAAATCTATTACATTTTACAATAATACTTTTACTCGAATTTATCATCTTAAAATCACAATATTTAAATTGTTATATTTATTAAATTATGAAAGTGACAACTTTGGCATCATTTAAAATAAAATAATATAAGTGTCATAATCACTTTTATAAGGCTCCAAATGGTAAAATATTCGACCCTTGGATGATTATGATTTAAATGTACATGACCAATAAGTTTTGGTCAGGTTTTTGTGCCTTTTATGGTCACTATTAGTTTAATAAAAACTATATTCTTGATTTTTCACTAGATAAACAATTTTTGCATCATTATTGTGTCACAATTAATGATAATTATTTAATCCCTAAAATTTATAAATAAATTAATATGATGTAGATAATTTTATTATCTTTCTGGAGACTATTCATGTAAAGACCCGTAAATTTCAAGGAAATTTTTTTCTTAATTTTCTTTGGAATTTTACAAGAACGCAGTTTCTGACGGCACCTGATTCCGAGGCCTGGTGTGCCCGGAATCAATTTCCGAAGTTTGGCTCGGGTACGTTCAGTGAACGGACGAGCGGGTTTTTCTAACTTTTGAACCGGTGCCCGGAATCGAATTCTGAGGGCCCCGATGAAATCGCAGCGCCGGTATTCGCTTAGAAATGCCTCTTCCGGAGTTGCGTTTGCTCGGGTGTGGTTTTTAATTTTCGGGCT
Organism: Viscum album; assembly: GCA_963277665.1. NCBI lineage: Eukaryota > Viridiplantae > Streptophyta > Magnoliopsida > Santalales > Viscaceae > Viscum > Viscum album. The sequence goes on along the minus strand of OY728128.1, from coordinate 28,650,791 downwards.
TAAAGTTAAGAAATAAAATAATTTTGCGACAACTTTATTTTATTTCGCTTAAGCCACTTGGAATCCACTTGAAGCTACTTAAAGGCGGCTTGAACTGAGTTGAACTGGATAGGATGCTATCCAGAAATATCCTACCCCTTGGTAGGATATTTGTGAGGTGGGGCCCGCACGAGCCCCGCCGTTTCTTTCCGCTAAGAAACGCACCCGTGAAAACCCGTCTTAATGAAAGTCAACTAACGCGTTTCTTAAAATCTTAACAGACCATTTAATTGTGCTGTTTCTTTCGTAAATTAAATGAGCTGTTTCTTTCGTTGAACTAATTCTACGAATTAATGGTTCGTTTCTTATCTTTTGAAATTCAAATGTTTAGTTGTGTAAATAAAATAAGGCTTAAGCTTATTTTATTTTGGGTTGAAACTTGTGGCGTGGAGAGGATTTGGAGGAAAGCGTTCTTCTTCAGCGAAGAACGCGAAGAACGCGAAGAACGCCAAACCTGCGGAGATCGACGATGCGAAGCCTTGTACCGCGACGCCAACGGATCTCCCTTCGCGATGCTTCTTCCGCGACGATCCAACCCCGCAACAGCCTTCGATCGACAACAACCAAGGTAGGGGGTTGTGCTTCTTTTTATTTTCTTTTTGGATTTCAACAACAACATGGATTTAATTATTATTAATTAAATCCGTATGTTCTTGGTCCTCGGAGATCGTCGACGCGACGCCCTTCCGCGGTGTGACGATCACCTCCTTCCGCGACAGTCAATTCCGCGATGACCTCGCATCCGACAGCGACGGCGAGGTAGGGATTTTATAATTTTGGAATACCCCTCTTTGTTATTCCCGTGAACATTCTTTAAAAATTAAAGAACCGGAATCAAAGAAACAATTTTATTTTATTAAAATTGTTGGTTCATGTGTTGAACATTCTATTATTTCTCTCGTTGTTTTTATCTAACGCGGAGGGTGCGGGTCAAACGAACACGGCCCGGCAACCCTCCGTCGTTCTTCGTGTTTTGCGGATTTGGCGGGCGACGACGGAACGTGCCGCAACGGGTGTTTGATGATCCCGCAGTAAAGAACGGAACCCAGGAGGAACAACGGCGCAGACGGGAAGGAAAACGGACCACCGGAGCGACTCCGGCGGCCCGTGGAAGCCGGTGGTGGCGCGGGTCGCCGGCGCGGCGGCGCCGGCGGCTGGAGGCGGCGGCACCCCGCGGGTGTCCAGCGCGACACCCCGCGGGTGCCGCGGGAGTGTCACGCGGGGCGGTGGCTTTCCCCCGCGTCGGCCGCTCAGCCGCTCGGCCGAGCCGAGCCAGACCGGCCCTGGCCGGGCCGGGCCGGGCCAACCGGGTCGGACCCGACCCGGTTCGGGCCAACCAGGGGGGGTCGGGCCAGGTCGGCCCGGGCCCGGACCCCCCGTCTTCGGACGACTTTCGTTCAAACGCCTGTAACTTGAGCTATGGGCCTCCAAACGACTCGCCGTCAGCGGCAACGCAATCTTTGGAGCGAGTCGGACGTTTTGGTTTATCGCACTCAAAGTTTCGGAATACTTTGGGTTCGGCCGGGTTGGTTCGTACACGAAACCAACCGGGCCCTCGGAGCGGAAACGCTCATATCTTGAGCTACGGACGTCCGATTGACGTACCATCAGCTTTGTTAGTTTCCTCTTAGTGAGACGGATCTTTTGGCTCACTCCGCCCAGGGTTTAGGCGCAGGTGGAGTACGGTCGGGTTGGTTTTGCCTTAAAAACCAACCGGGCCCCTGGGACAAAAAAGCCAATAACTCTCAGACCGGGCGTCCGATTGACGCGTCGTCTGTTGCGCTGAGTTCCTGTTGACGATACGGAACTTTTGGCATCCTTCGCCCGAGTTTTGGATACAGTTGGTAGTGGCCGGGTTGGATCGCACCCGAAATCCAACCGGGCCCCTGGAACGGAAAAGCTGATATCTTTCAGACAGGACGTCTGTTTGACGAACCGTCAGCGGCGTTGACGATCACGTTGAGAAACGGTCCCTATGAGTATACCCTATGAGAGCTCGGGGTACAGTTGAGATACGGCTGGGTTTGGTTCGCTCACGAAACCAACCGGGCCCCTGGGACGAAAAGGCTAACAACTCACAGACCGGGCGTCCGATCGACGCGCCGTCTGTTGCGTTGAGACCCCTGTGACGAGGCGGTCCTTTGAGTTACTTCTTCGTGGGACCTTGAGATAATTGGAGTATCGACTTGCAGCTCGTGGAGCGGACCCTCCCAGAGACGAGCGTGCGGAGTACGGAGACCGTGTAGCCGACTGAGACCTGACGACTGCTTGACCGACTCGACTTGGAGTGAGTCGACTAGCCCAGTGGACGGAGCACTACTTTGTTTGGGTGCAGACCCATGGCGGACGGAGCACTACCTGTGTGATAGTGCAGACCCGCGGTGTAAAGACCCGTAAAATTCAAGGGAAATTTTTTCTTAATTTTCTTTGGAATTTTACAAGAGCGCTGTTTCTGACAGCACCTGATTCCGAGGCCCGGTGTGCCCGGAATCAATTTTCCAAAGTTTGGCTCGGGTACGTTCAATGAACGAACGAGCGGGAATTTCTAACTTTTGATCCGGTGCTCGGAATTGAAATCTGAGGGCACCGATGAACTCGCAGCGCCGATATTCGCTTAAGGAGACCTTTTCCGAGGTTGCGTTTATTTCGGGATGAGAGTTAGTTTTTGGGAGTTTAGAATAAGTTAAATAAAAATTGTGGATTACAAATTTTTATTTAAACTTGTTAGTTAACTTCTCTCAAAGGAAGTTAGGGGTGGGACCCACACCCACTTAACCTCCCTTGATAGGATTAAGTGTGGTGGGGCCCACACGAACCCTAAACTTTTCATCTTCTCCCAAACTCCCTTAACCCCTCTTTAAATGACATGACAATTGTTATTTAATTTTGGAGTTATCCTTTTTTAATTTCAAACCTTCGAAATTAATTTGTTAAGTTTGTGAATAAAATAAGTCTCAATCTTATTTTATTTGGTTAGTTTTTGTTTAGACATCTTGAGAGCTTTTGAGAGCTTTTCCTTCTTCTTCAAGCTTTGACGAAGAACGCTCAAGCTTTGACGAAGAACGCTCAAGCTCCGACGAAGAACGCCGCTCCTCTCTTCTTCGTCTTACGTGTCAACGAGAGGGAACGCCGCTTCCTCCTCGGACTCCCTTCGTCGACATAAGAAGATTCGCCAACGACGTACCTCTTCGGACATACCTCTTCGTCATCAGATTTGATGAACGATTACCGTGACGCCCGACCTCCGCGACGTTGTCTTCCGCGGGACGTTGACAAATCTTCGAACCTATACCCAAGGTAGGGGTTGTTGTTATTGTTTATTTATTTATCCTTGTTCGTGGTTCTATCATGACTAACGTGAGGATTATAAATTTGTGTTATTGTTTAACGTGAGGGGGTCGGACCGCATGAACACGGCCGAACCCCCTCCAGCGTTCTTGTTGATTTATCTTGCGGGTGGAAACAAGGTGGCGTGGTGTCGTCGCACCACGCGGATAATCGTACGATTATATTGCGCGGCGTCGTCGCGCCGCGCCGTGGAAGAATCATCAAGAACGTGACGTCGTCGCGCCGCGTCAAGGGGAATCGAAGGCGCGGCGGAGGGGCGTGGTGTCGTCGCACCGCGCCGGACGACGAACACCGCGGCCGGTGTCGGGCCGCGGCGAGACGGGAAGACCGGCGGCAGCCGAGCCACTGGCGCCGGAGATCAAGAAGGGTCGCGGCCCTACGGCCGCGGCGGAGCAGCCAGGGGCGGCCGGCCTCGCCGGCCGCCGGAGTTCAGGTAAGCCGCGGCTATGGCCACGACGGAGAGGGGGAAGCCGGCCGCCGGTTCGATTAGAAGGCGGGACCCGCGGGTCCCGTGTGTTTATTAAAAACGGCCGGCAAAAGCCGATCGAGAACCGAAAAAGGGGGGGGGTTTCACCCCCCGCGTGCGGCGCATGCGCGGCACCCTGGCCGCGCCGCCACCGGCCGGGCCGGGTCCAGCGGACCGGGTCGGTCCGACCCGGTTCGGGTCGGATCCGGGTCGGGTCGACCCGGTTCGGGCCGACCCAGGGGGGGGGGGGGGGGGGGTCGGGCCAAGTTGGCCCGGACCCGGACCCCCCGTTATCGAGACAGTTTCGGTCTTTTGGCCATAACTTGAGCCACAGACCTCCGATTGACGAACCGTCTGCGGAAACGCGATCCTTGGATCGAGACGGTCGTTTCGGTATATCGCACTTAAAGTTTCGGAATACTTTGAGTTCGGCCGGGTTGGTTCGTACACGAAACCAACCGGGCCTTCGGAGCGGAAACACTCATATCTTGAGCTAAGGACGTCCGATTGACGTACCATCAGCTTTGTTGTGTTCCTCTTAGTGAGACGGATCTTTTGGCATACTCCGCCCGAGGTTTGGACGCAGGTGGAGTACGGTCGGGTTGGTTTTGCCTTAAAAACCAACCGGGCCCCGGGGACGAAAATGCCAATAACTCTCAGACCGGGCGTCCGATCGACGCGCCATCTGTTGCGTTGAGTTCCTGTTGATGTTACGGAACTTTTGGATACATCAACTCTGGACTTTGTGACAGTTGATGTATCAGCCTCTCGGCTCGTGGAGCGGATCCTCCTGTACGAGCTTGCTGTGTGCGGGAACCCTAGTGCTGGCTGCAACTGTGACTGCTACTACTACTGCTACTACTGCTGCTGTGACTGCGACGACGACATTACAGAGATCCTGTGTGGATTCGACGACGACAACTTCAGCACTCAGCGATCCTACGTGGATCAGTGCTACAGGTCCTGTGTGGGCCCGATCTTGTGTGGGTCTGATCCTGTGTGGGTCTTTGCGCTCAACGGTCCTGTGTGAACCAGCGCCTACAGGTCCTACGTGGGCCCGATCCTGTGTGGGTCTTTTGCGGGGGTTAGTTACCTATCGATCCTTCGTGGGTCCGACGACTTAGATGGATCAGAGATCATCTTTATCGTCCTTTGAAGATGTATACCTGTGTGAGCTGAATCCTGTTGCTTTCCTGTGTGGATTGTGTTGTGCTATCCCTTGTGGATTTCGTTTTGCTTTCCTGTGTGGAATACGTTTACTTTCCTGTGTGGACTGAGTTGTACTTGGGCTCGGAGGTTGGAGCGTATTTGAATTGATGACTTAGGTATATGTATGGGCATATACCTAAGCAGTGTCGGTTGTAACTTCGTGATTGCACCTTTCTTTGTGGTTTATCCTTTGTGGATTTTGGGAGACCTTCAGGGGTCTCGGGGTCCCTACTGAGTAGCTTATACTCACCCCTGCACAGGCTTTGCCCGCACTACGTTGTGTTGGTTGCAGATGACGGACATCGTTGATCTTAGCTGAGGCTTGCAGAGCAGGACGGTACCTGGAGGAGGACCACTGGGCGGGACGTGCTCGGAGCGGACGGCGGGACCCGTGGAGTAGTGGAGCTATCTGTACCCACCCTTCAGGTGGGATTTCCAGTGGACAGCTCGGTGTAGCGGCTTTTACTTTTCAGTTGTTGTTTTCCCTTTCGAGTTGTACTTTACTTTCAGTTTGGGTTTGTATACTGGCCCATTTACTTTTCCGCACTTTCAGTTGTACTCTGCTTTTGCTTAGTGTTTACTTTCCGCTTGCTTACTCTGTGGTGTTTGTTTACTTTACAAAGGCAATGCCTTCCCTTTTTACCGGGATTTACGCCTTGGTACTAGTCGCCAGCCCCTGGCCTATGGAAGGCGGGCTTGGGGTAGTCACAGCACGGACCCCGAGGGCGGGTCGTGACAAATTGGTATCAGAGGAGTTCGGTTCTACCGCGAACTCTGATCTTTTCTATGTGAAGCAATAATGTTTAGCGTATTGAGTGTGGTTATCAGTCCAGGGAGTCCAGTGTTGGTGCGGCGGCCGACGTATCCGTACACCAGGACCCTGACTTCTGATTTCCGACTTAATGCACGAAAACATTGATTGCGTGTGTGTTTCAAAGTTTTCTTTGTGATTACTTATATCAGCTCACCAGGTATACTGTTCTGACCGTGGCGCACCTGTTTCCTTTTCAGGATGGCCCCACGACGGCATCCAGCTAGGGTTCCGAGAGTCGAGCGTGACGACAGCCCACTGAGCGACAAGGCCTCGGTGCAGGGCCCTTTGTCAGTAGTGGCACCGGCGGTGGCTCTACCCGCCGAGCCCCCGATGCTTCCAGCACCAGCCGCTGACGATGCACGTCGCCTCAGCGCACTGCATGAGTTTCAACGCCAGCGACCACCCAGGTTTCGCGGGGAGACGGATCCCCAGGCAGCCGAGGACTGGCTGGAGGCAGTGGTACGTGTGTTTAGGCTAGTGAGGACACCAGCAGACCTCATGGTGATCCTCGCTGCGAGCCTACTACACGCAGCAGCAGGACGATGGTGGAGCTTGATGCTCCAGGTGCACGATGAGGCATCTCTACTTTGGACGGACTTTGAGAGCCTCTTCCGCTTGGAGTTCGTCCCAGCCACCCTTCGTGTGGTGCGTATCCAGGAGCTTCTTCAGCTGCGGCAGGGCAGCATGACGGTCGCTCAGTACTCGGCGAGATTTACTGATCTCTCGCGGTACTCGACCGACATGGTACGGGACCCATTCTTCCGGGCCCGGACCTTCGAGCAGGGTTTGAGACACGAGATCAGGGCATCGCTGATCTCCCTCAGCATACCGACTCAGACAGGAGTACTGGAGCGGGCCCTTCTGATCGAGAGCTTCCTTGCTGAGTCTACACCAGCGCAGCGACCCACCGCAGGGCGGCACGTGGCAGAGTCATCTGCAGCAGGCAGTCGACGGATGACTCAGGGGTCCAGACAGACCAGACCTTCGGGCAGACGACCTCAGGGCACTGGCTCAGCAGTGCAGGGCACACAGCGAGGAGCCAATCTTTCGAGAGGCAGACAGTGCTACTCGTGCGGCGGGCAGGGCCACATGGCTCGTGACTGCCCGACCCGCCGTGCCGAGGAGCAGTAGTCGGTTGAGGGACCACCGAGGCAGAGGCAGAGGGTCAACCGTGGAGGTCCGTAGGGAGGAGGCGGACGAGGCAGAGGAGCTGGCCGAGCAGCAGGTGGTGGGCGACGCTTTGAGGCTCTGCCACCACCACCACCAGGAGGCCCACCCCGACCACAGGGAGCTGGCGGGCAGAGACAGGCACAGCTCCAGGCAGCAGAGGCCTACGACCACGGCGCACCCGAGATGATTCGAGGTACTATATGTGTCTATTCCACCCTTGCTGTAGTTCTTATAGACACAGGAGCGAGTCACTCTTTCATAGCCGCTGCCCTTGTTCGGAGCTCGGAGATTCCGACAGAGCCGTTGGCTCGATCCTTACGGCTAGAGACTCCTACGGGAGCAGACTCGACGATTACGCACTGGTGCCGGCAGTGTGAGCTTACTCTAGTAGGCGAGAGCTTCGGCTGGGATCTTCTTGTAGCAGCGTCGAGGCCTTACGACGTCATCTTGGGCATGGATTGGCTATCTACGTTCCATGCGCAGATTGACTGTTTTAGGCGCAAGGTGCGATGTGTACGCACCGATGGGAGCAGGTTCACCTTCACCGGCGAGAAGGGAGCCTTAGAAGCACAGGATGGACTTCCGCAGAGGAGAGGATAGCCCATCACTCATCAGTTGGCTAGCCTCATCCTTGGAGCAGTTGACGTGCGGAGTCCTGGTTTTCCTGCAGTGGTCGATCAGTTTGCAGACGTTTTTCCCGACGACATTCCAGGGCTACCTCCTAGCAGAGAGGTAGACTTTTATATTGACTTGTACCCCGGGACAGCCCCGATATCCACTCCATCATATCGGATGGCCCCCGCCAAGCTTCGAGAGCTACGGGTACAGTTGGAGGACTTGCAGGGCAAGGGGTTCATCCGACCCAGTGTTTCACCCTGGGCTTCCCCGATTTTGTTCGCCAAGAAGGCGGACGGAAGCCTGCGGCTTTGTGTTGACTATCGTCGCCTGAACCAGGTGACAGTGAGGAACAAGTATCCGCTACCGAGGATTGATGACCTCTTTGATCAGCTCAAGGGAGCACGGTGGTTCTCGAAGATAGACCTCAGGTCAGGCTATCATCAGCTCAGAGTCAGAGACGAGGATGTGCAGAAGACAGCCTTCAGATGTCGGTATGGCCACTATGAGTTCTTGGTTATGCCTTTCGGTGTAACCAATGCTCCAGCAGTGTTCATGGCTCTCATGAACAGGATCTTTCAGCCATACCTCGATCGGTTTGTCGTGGTCTTCATCGACGACATTCTGATTTACTCTACGACTGAGGAGGAGCACGCCTATCACTTGCGAGTTGTACTAGACACACTCCGAGAGCACCAGCTTTATGGTAAGCTCTCTAAGTTCCAGTTCTGGATATGTGAGGTCCACTTCTTGGGACACGTTATCTCTGAGGCGGGAGTTGCAGTGGATCCGGCGAAGATTGAGGCTGTGTTAGCTTGGGAGCCACCCAGGAGCGTGACTGAGGTTCGGAGTTTCTTGGGACTAGCTGGATACTATCGGAGATTCGTGCCAGACTTCTCTAGAGTTTCGGCACCACTCACAGCTTTGACGAAGAAGGGGAAACCCTTCGTGTGGTCAGACAGATGTCAGCAGAGCTTCCAGGATCTGAGACAGAGATTGACTAGCGCACCTATCTTGAGGTTTCCTGAGGAGGGAGTAGGGTACGCAGTCTACTGCGATGCATCAGGGACCGGACTCGGATGTGTTCTGATGCAGGAGCGGGCAGTGATCGCCTATGGATCACGTCAGTTGAGGTCGCATGAGCAGAACTACGCTACCCATGACCTGGAGTTAGCAGCAGTGGTCTTCTCTCTGAAGACATGGCGACACTACCTGATGGGCGAGCGCTTTACAGTCTTTTCCGATCATCAGAGCCTCAGGTATATCTTCTCGCAGAAGGACCTGAACCTGAGACAACGGCGATGGCTCGAGTTCCTCCAGGACTATGACTTTGAGATAGTCTATACTCCTGGGAAGGGGAACGTAGTAGCCGATGCCCTTAGCAGGAGGACGGGCATTCAGCTACTTGAGGAGGCGACGGAGCAGCTAGCCTCTTTGCAGATATCCTTCGTGGATAGAGATGGAGCATCCTTCCTTCAGTCTCTCACAGTCACTCCTCCACTACTGCAACGAGTCAGGGAGGCATAGCGTGGGGACGCTGACTGTGAGACACGGCGTGCACAGATATCCTCGGGATAGGCACTTGATGGTTTCTCCCTTGGAGCAGAGCACGACATCCTTTTCAGAGGACGTACCATGGTACCAGTCGCTTTGTGAGAGGAAGTTCTGAGAGAGTTTCACACTTCTCCTTTGGCGGTACATCCTGGAGTGGAAAAGATGTACCAGGACCTCAGACGACAGCACTGGTGGTCGGGCATGAAGAAGGCAGTAGCAGAGTTCGTTTCTCGATGCCTCACCTGCCATCAGGTGAAGGCAGAGCATCAGGTACCAGCAGGCTTGGTACAGCCCTTGGAGGTTCCGGAGTGGAAGTGGAACGGAATATCTATGGACTTCGTGACTGGACTTCCACGCACTTCCAAAGGTCACGACTCCATTTGGGAGATTATTGACCGACTGACCAAGTCGGCACACTTCTTACCCATCAGAGAGCAGGGCTCAGTGGAGAGCTTGGGACGTATCTACGTTCAGAAGATTGTGCGACTCCACGGTGTGCCATCATCTATCGTCTCCGATCGAGATGCTCGATTTACTTCCCGGCTTTGGAAGGGGTTACAGGAGGCGTTCGGGATGCAGCTACGTCTAAGCACAGCCTTTCACCCATAGACGGATGGTCAGACGGAGAGGACCATTCAGACTCTCGAGGACATGCTCCGTGCATGTGTCCTCGACTTTGGTCGTAGCTGGGAGGACCACCTACCCTTGGTGGAGTTTGCGTACAACAATAGCTACCACTCCACCATCAGAATGGCACCGTACGAGGCGTTGTACGGCCGACCTTGTAGATCTCCTTTGTGCTGGACAGACCCTGGGGAGTCAGCACTTGTGGGACCGGAGATGGTCTAGGCCACGACAGAGAAGGTCCAGGTCATCCAGGAGCGGATGAGGACAGCTCAGAGCTGGCAGAAGTCATATGCTGACAGGAGGCGGAGGCCACTAGAGTTCGAGGATGGCGACCTCGTCTTCTTGCGGATCTCACCTCGACGTGGTATTCGGAGATTTGGCCGAGGCGGCAAGTTATCTCCGCGCTTCATCGGACCCTTCCAGGTCCTCAGCAGGGTTGGCGAGGTGGCTTATCGCCTGGCTCTGCCACCTCAGTTGCACCGGGTGCACGACGTCTTCCACGTATCCCAGCTAAGGAGATACGTGAACGACCCAACACACATCATTGACCATGGGGAGCTTGACGTTGACGATGGGGAGACTTTTATGGAGGTCCCGGTGGAGATAGAGGATCGACAGGAGCGGGTCCTACGTGGGCGATCGATTCCTCTTGTGCGCATCAGATGGCAGCACGGGAATCTCCAGGAGAGCACATGGGAGCGGGAGGCTCAGATGCGTGCTCAGTACCCTCATTTGTTTCCCTAGTTTTTGATGTATCTTTACGGGGACGTAAATCCCTGAGGTGGGAGTAATGTAAAGACCCGTAAAATTCAAGGGAAATTTTTTCTTAATTTTCTTTGGAATTTTACAAGAGCGCGGTTTTTGACGGCGCCTGATTTCGAGGCCCGGTGTGCCCGGAATCAATTTTCCGAAGTTTGGCTCGGGTACGTTCAGTGAACGAACGAGCGGGAATTTCTAAATTTTGATCCGGTGCTCGGAATTAAAATCTGAGGGCACCGATGAACTCGCAGTGCCGATATTCGCTTAAGGAGACCTTTTCCGAGGTTGCGTTTATTTCGGGATGAGAGTTAGTTTTTGGGAGTTTAGAATAAGTTAAATAAAAATTGTGGATTACAAATTTTTATTTAAACTTGTTAGTTAACTTCTCTCAAAGGAAGTTAGGGGTGGGACCCACACCCACTTAACCTCCCTTGAGAGGATTAAGTGTGGTGGGGCCCACACGAACCCTAAACTTTTCATCTTCTCCCAAACTCCCTTAACCCCTCTTTAAATGACATGACAATTGTTATTTAATTTTGGAGTTATCCTTTTTGAATTTCAAACCTTTGAAATTCATTTGTTAAGTTTGTGAATAAAATAAGTCTCAATCTTATTTTATTTGGTTAGTTTTTGTTTAGACATCTTGAGATCTTTTGAGAGCTTTTCCTTCTTCTTCAAGCTTTGACGAAGAACGCTCAAGCTTTGACGAAGAACGCTCAAGCTCCGACGAAGAACGCCGCTCCTCTCTTCTTCGTCTTCTGTGTCAACGAGAGGGAACGCCGCTTCCTCCTCGGACTCCCTTCGTCGACATAAGAAGATTCTCCAACGACGTACCTCTTCGGACGTACCTCTTCATCATCGGATTTGACGAACGATTACCGTGACGCCCGACCTCCGTGACGTTGTCTTCCGCGGGACGTTGACAAATCTTCGAACCTATACCCAAGGTAGGGGTTGTTGTTATTGTTTATTTATTTATCCTTGTTCGTGGTTCTAGCATGACTAACGTGAGGATTATAAATTTGTGTTATTGTTTAACGTGAGGGGGCCGGACCGCATGAACACGGCCGAACCCCCTCCATCGTTCTTGTTGATTTATCTTACGGGTGGAAACAAGGTGGCGTGGTGCCGTCGCACCACGCGGATAATCGTACGATTATATTGCGCGGCGCCGTCGCGCCACGCCGTGGAAGAATCATCAAGAACGCGACACCGTCGCGCCGCGTCAAGGGGAATCGAAGGCGCGGCGGAGGGGCGCGGTGCCGTCGCACCGTGCCGGATGACGAACACCGCGGCCGGTACCGGGCCGCGGCGAGACGGGAAGACCGGCGGCAGCCGAGCCGCCGGCGCCGGAGATCAAGAAGGGCCGCGGCCCTACGGCCGCGGCGGAGCAGCCAGGGGCGGCCGGCCTCGCCGGCCGCCGGAGTTCAGATGAGCCGCGGCTATGGCCGTGGCGGAGAGGGGGAAGGCGGCCGGCTGTGCCGGCCGCCGGTTCGGTTAGAAGGCGGGACCCGCGGGTCCCGTGTGTTTATTAAAAACGGCCGGCAAAAGCCGGCCGAGAACCGAAAAAGGGGGGGTTTCACCCCCCGAGTGCGGCGCATGCGCGACACCCTGGTCGCGCCGCCGCTGGCCGGGCCGCGCCGCCGCTGGCCGGGCCGCGCCGCCACCGGCCGTGCCGGGTCGGCTCGGACCCGGACCCCCCGTTTTCGAGACAGTTTCGGTCTTTTGGCCATAACTTAAGCCACAGACCTCCGATTGACGAACCTTCTACGGCAACGCGATCCTTGGATCGAGACGGTCGTTTCGGTATATCGCACTAAAAATTTCGGAATACTTTGAGTTCGGCCGGGTTGGTTCGTACACGAAACCAACCGGGCCTTCGGAGCGGAAACGCTCATATCTTGAGCTACGGACGTCCGATTGACGTACCGTAAGCTTTGTTGTGTTCCTCTTAGTGAGACGGATCTTTTGGCATACTCCGCCCGAGGTTTGGACGTAGGTGGAGTATGGTCGGGTTGGTTTTTCCTTAAAAACCAACCGGGCCCCGGGGACGAAAATGCCAATAACTCTCAGACCGGGCGTCCGATCGATGCGCCATCTGTTGCGTTGAGTTCCTGTTGATGTTACGGAACTTTTGGATACATCAACTCTGGACTTTGTGACAGTTGATGTATCAGCCTCTCGGCTCGTGGAGCGGATCCTCCTGTACGAGCTTGCTGTGTGCGGGAACCCTAGTGCTGGCTGCGACTGTGACTGCTACTACTACTGCTACTACTGCTACTGTGACTGCGACGACGACAGTACAGAAATCCTGTGTGGATTCGACGACGACGACTTCAGCACTCAGTGATCCTACGTGGATCAGTGCTACAGGTCCTGTGTGGGCCCGATCCTGTGTGGGTCCGATCCTGTGTGGGTCTTTGCGCTCAGCGGTCCTTTGTGAACCAACGCCTACAGGTCCTACGTGGGCCCGATCCTGTGTGGGACTTTTGCGGGGGTTAGTTACCTATCGATCCTTCGTGGGTCCGACGACTTAGATGGATCAGAGATCATCTTTATCGTCCTTTGAAGATGTATACCTGTGTGAGCTGAATCCTGTTGCTTTCATGTGTGGATTGTGTTGTGCTATCCTGTGTGGATTTCGTTTTGCTTTCCTGTGTGGAATACGTTTACTTTCCTGTGTGGACTGAGTTGTACTTGGGCTCGGAGGTTGGAGCGTATTTGAATTGATGACTTAGGTATATGTATGGGCATATACCTAAGCAGTGTCGGTTATTACTTCGTGATTGCACCTTTCTTTGTGGTTTATCCTTTGTGGATTTTGGGAGACCTTCAGGGGTCTCGGGGTCCCTACTGAGTAGCTTATACTCACCCCTGCACGGGCTTTTCCCGCACTACGTTATGTTGGTTGCAGACGACGGACATCGTTGATCTTAGCTGAGGCTTGCAGAGCAGGAAGGTACCTGGAGGAGGACCACTGGGCGGGACGTGCTCGGAGCGGACGGCGGGACCCGTGGAGCAGTGGAGCTATCTGTACCCACCCTTCAGGTGGGATTTCCAGTGGACAGCTCGGTGTAGCGGCTTTTACTTTTCTGTTGTTGTTTTCCCTTTCGAGTTGTACTTTACTTTCAGTTTGGGTTTGTATACTGGCCCATTTACTTTTCCGCACTTTCAGTTGTACTCTGCTTTTGCTTAGTGTTTACTTTCCGCTTGCTTACTCTGTGGTGTTTGTTTACTTTACAAAGGCAATTCCTTCCCTTTTTACCGGGATTTACGCCTTGGTGCTAGTCGCCAGCCCCTGGCCTATGGAAGGCGGGCTTGGGGTAGTCACGGCACGGACCCCGAGGGCGGGTCGTGACACGCGGTAATCGTCCGGAGAGTACCTCTGCAGGCTACTAGGGGGTGTGCACTACTGTGTTTGGGTGACATACCTCGGCGGGAAGCACTACTGTGTTTGGGTGGCTAACCCGCAGTACTCGACAGGAGGAGTACCTCAGCAGTCTTAGGTTAGTGAGCAGTACCTCGGAGTCGTGACAGGACCACTGTACACTCTAGAGACGGAGCTCTTCAGTAGTTACGGTTTCGATAATGAAAATCCTGGTTTGAGCTGAAACTTTTGACCTTTCTGTTTCCTCATGATTGAGATGGGTTACTTGATAACTTAGGTATATGTATGGGCATATACCTGGGTAGTGGTTATCCGTTGATCTCATGATCCTTGTGTTTCCTCGTGATTGAGATGGGTTACTTGATAACTTAGGTATATGTATGGGCATATACCTAAGTAGAGTTTATCTGTTGAGATCTTCTTGTGGTTATCCTTGTTGGATTTAGTGAGACCTTGAGGGTCTCGGGGTCCCTACTGAGTATCGTTATACTCACCCCTGCACGGGCTATGCCCGCACCTCGTTGTGTTGGTTACAGACGACAGGCAGTGCTGACGGAGGCCGAGTGTTCGAGGACTGGACGGTACCCGGAGGTGGACTACACGACAAGCCAGTGTCCGGAGGTGGACTTCACGGCGAGACGACACTCGGAGGAGGTTGACGGACGAGAGCACTGTGGAGGCTATCTGTACCTACCCTTCAGGTAGGATTCGTGGTGGACGATCCAGGAGCTGCGCCATCTGTACCTACCCTTCAGGTAGGATCCGAGGAGGACGACCCAGGAGCCGCTTCCGTCCCTCCAGCTATTGTCTTTTTCTGTTGTAATTTGTTCAGTTGTAGTTGTACTTTCTTTTGGGTTTGTATTCTGGCTCATTTACTTTTCAGCACTTCTTTTTGTACTTAGTGTTTTACTTCCGCTTGTACTCTGTGGGTGTTTGTTACTTTTATAAAGGCAATGCCTTCCCAGTTATCGGGATTTACGCCTTTGGTGCTAGTCGCCAGCCCCTGGCCTATGGAAGGCGGGCTTAGGGTAGTCACGGCATGGGCCCCGAGGACGGGTCGTGACAAATTGGTATCAGAGGTGGTTGGTTCTACCGCAGACTCTGATATTTCTTTCTGTGAAGCAATAGTGTTAAGGGTACCGAGTGTGGTTTTCAGTTCAGGGAGTCCAGTGTTGGTGCGGGCGGCCGATGTATCCATACACCAGGACCCTGGCAACTGATTTCCGACTTTGTGCACGAAAACACTGATTGCGTGTGTGTTTTCAAAGGTTTTCCCCCTTAAAACAGCTCAAACCAGGTCAGCTCACCAGGTATAATCGTTTGACCGTGTTACGTTGTTTCTTTCAGGATGCCTTTTCTCGGACGACCAGTTAGAGCCCAGAGGGATGTGCGTGCTGACAGCCTGTCGACTGACGAGGCTTCGGTACAGGGCCCTCTTGCAGTTGAGGCACCAGCGGTACTACCATACGTTGGGCCACCGATGCCACCAGCCCCAGCAGTAGGTGATGCCCGCTACTTGAGCGCACTGCATGAGTTCCAGCGCCAGAGGCCACCCAGGTTCGGGGGAGAGACGGACCCGCAGGCGGCTGAGGATTGGCTGGAGGCTGTGGTGGGAGTCTTCAGGCTAGTGGGGACGCCATCGGACTTCATGGTGACCTTTGCTGCCAGCCTTCTTCAGGTACCAGCAGGCAGGTGGTGGAGCCACTTGTTCCAGTTTTGCGATGGGATGGCTTTCACATGGGAAGACTTTGAGACCTTCTTCAGGGTGGAGTTTGTGCCAGTAGCTCTGCACCCCGAGCGTGTTCAGGAGCTGCTGCCTTTTCCGCGTGTTTTTCGATCAGAAGCTGAGTCATCTGTGGGCAGTAGACAGATGATGCAGAGGTCGAGGAGGACCAGACCAGCAGTTGGGCGATCTCGGGTTTTAGGACCGGTGGTGCGGGGCACCCGGGGTGGGGTCAGATCCAAGCGTGCCAGAATCAGACTGTGTTACTCGTGCGGTGGAAAGGGGCACCTGGCACGTGACTGTCCGACTCCTCGTACAGTTGATCCATAGGATTTTGAGGAGCCACCGAGGTAGAGGCAGCGACGAATGCTTGAGCAACAGTAGAGCAGTGGACAAGGAAGTAAAGCTCCTGGAGCAGGTGGACAGGAGCGGAACTAGTGGATATGTCTCTTGTACTTCTAGTTCCATGTTGATGTTGTTTTTTGTGTCTTTGTACCATGAGCTGCAATAAAATAAAGACACTTATCTTGTGATGTTTGCTTTCCTGTCCTCTTTTGTGATGTTACTAAGTGGTCTTGGTTAAGACTGTTGACTTGACCCTCACTTTCGAAATTCCTACTGGAGGAGACCCAGTGACCTCACACTGATGCCGACAGTGTGACTCGACCCTTGGAGGCGAGAGTGACAGTTGGATCTCTTAGTAGTTACGTCGAGGCCTTACGATGTCATCCATGGCATGAATGCATCCTTCATGCCAGGATTGACTGTATTAGGCAATGGGCGTGGTTCATCTAGAGAGGGGATGAGACCGGGTTTCTCTTTTCGGCAAAAGGGAAATTTTAGCAGCTCTTCCAGATCGTATGCAAAGGAGGTGCAGTTCATCCAGGAGCGGATGAAGACTGCACAGTGCAGTAAGAAACAAGGAACTGGTGCCAGTCTTAGAGACTCGGGCGTGATAAATGTTTCAATAAGAGGTAGCTTTAAATAGAGATGAGTCTGCGAAGCGGCAGACGTGGAGGCAAAGCTAGGAGAGCAGCATGAGGTGGTGTACATCTTAACATGCTACAACCACCCGCCTTAGTTATTCCCGCCAGGCTCAGGGAGCTGGAGGGCGGAGGAAGAGTGCGGCTGCATGTGGTCAAGGAGTGTGACCCAATGGCTCTAGAAATGATTCAAGGGACAGTCTATGTCCACTACTAGCTGCTGTAGTAACAGACGTCGATATGAATCATTCCTCGCTTCCACAAATCTTGTTCCAGACCTAGAGTTTCCGGTAAGCCATGGACTTGACCCTCACGTCTGGAGATACCTTGGGAGGAGACTCGATAATCACACTTACGCCGACGGTGTGGTCAGACCTTCGAGGTGAGATTTCTGGTTGGAATCTCTTGGTGGCAGCGTCGAGTCCTTACGATGTTAGTTTGAGTATGGAATGGGCAATAACTGTTCATACTCAAATTGACGGTTTTAGGCAAACGTTGGGATGGGTTTTCCTTGGTCGGCGGAAAAGGAAACCCCAGGCAGTGTAGGGTAACTCTTGCACAGGAGGGTGCGACCGATCACTCTTGAGTCAGTCAACCTTACCCTCATAGCAGCAGTCGTTTTGAGTTTCAGTTCCAGCAAGAATTGGAGACCTCTGGAGTTCGAGGATGACGATCACGTCCTTATACGGGTCTCACCTCGACGAGGGTTACGGAGATGTGGCCAAGGCGGCAAGTTATCTCCGAGGTTCAACGGACCTTTCTAGGTCCTCAGCTGGGTAGGCGGGATGGTTTACCACTTGTTCCATCCACCTCAGTTGCACTAGGTGCACTACATTTCCACGTATCTCAGCGGAGGAGATACGTGCACGACCCGACACAAATCTTTGACCATGGGGAGCTGGTCTTTGGTGATGAGGTGACTTTTACGGAGGTTCCTGTGGGGATCGAGGATTGACAGGAGCGGATCCTAGGAGGATGGTTGATTCCTCTTGTGCACTTTCTTTGACAGCGCGGGAACCTCCAGGTGAGCACATGAGAGCGGAAGGCTCAGATGCGTGCTCAGTACCGCTTTGTTTCCCTAAGTTTGTGTTGGAGCTTTACGGGGACGTAAAGCCCTGTGGTGGGAGTAATGTAAAGACCCGTAAATTTCAAGGAAATTTTTTTCTTAATTTTCTTTGGAATTTTACAAGAACGCAGTTTCTGACGGCACCTGATTCCGAGGCCCGGTGTGCCCGGAATCAATTTCCGAAGTTTGGCTCGGGTACGTTCAGTGAACGGACGAGCGGGTTTTTCTAACTTTTGAACCGGTTCCCGGAATCGAATTCTGAGGGCTCCGATGAAATTGCAGCGCCGGTATTCGCTTAGAAACGCCTCTTCCGGAGTTGCGTTTTCTCGGGTGTGGTTTTTAATTTTCGGGCTTAAAGTTAAGAAATAAAATAATTTTGCGACAACTTTATTTTATTTCGCTTAAGCCACTTGGAAGCCACTTGAAGCCACTTAAAGGCGGCTTGAACTGAGTTGAACTGGATAGGATGCTATCCAGAAATATCCTACCCCTTGGTAGGATATTTGTGAGGTGGGGCCCGCATGAGCCCCGCCGTTTCTTTCCGCTAAGAAACACACCCGTGAAAACCCGTCTTAATGAAAGTCAACTGACGCGTTTCTTAAAATCTTAACAGACCATTTAATTGGGCTGTTTCTTTCGTAAATTAAATGAGTTGTTTCTTTCGTTGAATTAATTCTACGAATTAATGGTTCGTTTCTTATCTTTTGAAATTCAAATGTTTAGTTGTGTAAATAAAATAAGGCTTAAGCTTATTTTATTTTGGGTTGAAACTTGTGGCGTGGAGAGGATTTGGAGGAAAGCGTTCTTCTTCGGCGAAGAACGCGAAGAACGCCAAACCTGCGGAGATCGGCGATGTGAAGCCTTGTACCGCGACGCCAACGGATCTCCCTTCGCGACGCTTCTTCCGCGACGATCCAACCCCGCGACAGCCTTCGATCGACAACAACCAAGGTAGGGGGTTGCGCTTCTTTTTATTTTCTTTTTGGATTTCAACAACAACATGGATTTAATTATTATTAATTAAATCCGTATGTTCTTGGTCCTCGGAGATCGTCAACGCGACGCCCTTCCGCGGTGTGACGATCACCTCCTTCCGCGATGGTCAATTCCGCGACGACCTCGCATCCGACAACGACGGCGAGGTAGGGATTTTATAATTTTGGAATACCCCTCTTTGTTATTCTCGTGAACATTCTTTAAAAATTAAAGAACCGGAATCAAAGAAACAATTTTATTTTATTAAAATTGTTGGTTCATGTGTTGAACATTCTATTATTTCTCCCGTTGTTTTTATCTAATGCGGAGGGTGCCGGTCAAACGAACACGGCCCGGAAACCCTCCGTCGTTCTTCGTGTTTTGCGGATTTGGCGGGCGACGACGGAACGTGCCGCAACGGGTGTTTGATGATCCCGCAGTAAAGAACGGAACCCGGGAGGAACAACGGCGCAGACGGGAAGGAAAACGGGCCACCGGAGCGACTCCGGCGGCCCGCGGAAGCCGGTGGTGGCGCGGGTCGCCGGCGCAGCGGCGCCGGTGGCCGGAGGCGGCGGCACCCCGCGGGTGTCCAGCGCGACACCCCGCGGGTGCCGCGGGTGTCCAGCGCGACACCCCGCCGGTGTCCAGCGCGACACCCCGCGGGTGCCGCGGGTGTCCAGCGTGACACCCCGCGGGTGCTGCGGGTGTCCAGTGCGACACCCCGCGGGTGCCGCGGGGTTGTCCTGCGGCACCCCGCGGGTGTCCAGCGCGACACCCCGCGGGTGCCGCGGGGTTGTCACGCGGCACCCCGCGGGTGTCTGGCCGACACCCCGCGGGTGCCGCGGGAGTGTCACGCGGGGCGGTGGCTTTCCCCTGCGTCGGCCGCTCAGCCACTCGGCTGAGCCGAGCCGGACCGGCCCTGGCCGGGCCGGGCCGGGCCAACCGGGTCGGACCCGACCCGGTTCGGGCCAACCAGGGGGGTCGGGCCGGGTCGGGCCGGGCCCGGACCCCCCGTCTTCGGACGACTTTCGTTCAAACGCCCGTAACTTGAGCTACGGGCCTCCAAACGACTCGCCGTCAGCGGCAACACAATCTTTGGAGCGAGTCGGACGTTTCGGTTTATCGCACTCAAAGTTTCGGAATACTTTGGGTTCGGCCGGGTTGGTTCGTACACGAAACCAACCGGGCCCTCGGAGCGGAAACGCTCATATCTTGAGCTACGGACGTCTGATTGACATACCGTCAGCTTTGTTAGTTTCCTCTTAGTGAGACGGATCTTTTGGCTCACTCCGCCCGGGGTTTGGGCGCAGGTGGAGTATGGTCGGGTTGGTTTTGCCTTAAAAACCAACCGGGCCCCTGGGACGAAAAAGCCAATAACTCTCAGACCGGGCGTCCGATTGACGCGCCGTCTGTTGCGCTGAGTTCCTGTTGACGATACGGAAGTTTTGGCATCCTTCACCCGAGTTTTGGATACAGTTGGTAGTGGCTGGGTTGGATCGCACCCGAAATCCAACCGGGCCCCTGGAACGGAAAAGCTGATATCTTTCAGACAGGATGTCCGTTTGACGAACCGTCAGCGGCGTTGAAGATCACGTTGAGAAACGGTCCCTATGAGTATACCCTATGAGAGCTCGGGGTACAGTTGAGATACGGCTGGGTTTGGTTCGCTCACGAAACCAACCGGGCCCCTGGGACGAAAAGGCTAACAACTCACAGACCGGGCGTCCGATCGACGCGTCGTCTGTTGCGTTGAGACCCCTGTGACGAGGCGGTCCTTTGAGTTACTTCTTCGTGGGACCTTGAGATACTTGGAGTATCGACTTGCAGCTCGTGGAGCGGACCCTCCCAGAGACGAGCGTGCTGAGTACGGAGACCGTGTAGCCGACTAAGACCTGACGACTGCTTGACCGACTCGACTTGGAGTGAGTCGACTAGCCCAGTGGACGGAGCACTACTTTGTTTGGGTGCAGACCCATGGCGGACGGAGCACTACCTGTGTGATAGTGCAGACCCGCGGTACTCGTCCGGAGAGTACCTCTGCAGGCTACTAGGGGGTGTGCACTACTGTGTTTGGGTGACATACCTCGGCGGGAAGCACTACTGTGTTTGGGTGGCTAGCCCGCGGTACTCGACAGGAGGAGTACCTCAGCAGTCTTAGGTTAGTGAGCAGTACCTCGGAGTCGTGACAGGACCACTGTACACTCTAGAGACGGAGCTCTTCAGTAGTTACAGTTTCGATAATGAAAATCCTGGTTTGAGCTGAAACTTTTGACCTTTGTGTTTCCTCATGATTGAGATGGGTTACTTGATAACTTAGGTATATGTATGGGCATATACCTGGGTAGTGGTTATCCGTTGATCTCATGATCCTTGTGTTTCCTCATGATTGAGATGGGTTACTTGATAAATTAGGTATATGTATGGGCATATACCTAAGTAGAGTTTATCTGTTGAGATCTTCTTGTGGTTATCCTTGTTGGATTTAGTGAGACCTTGAGGGTCTCGGGGTCCCTACTGAGTATCGTTATACTCACCCCTGCACGGGCTATGCCCGCACCTCGTTGTGTTGGTTGCAGACGACAGGAAGTGCTGACGGAGGCCGAGTGTTCGAGGACTGGACGGTACCCGGAGGTGGACTACACGACAAGTCAGTGTTTGGAGGTGGACTTCACGGCGAGACGACACTCGGAGGAGGTTGACGGACGATAGCACTATGGAGGCTATATGTACCTACCCTTCAGGTAGGATTCGTGGTGGACGATCCAGGAGCTGCGCCATCTGTACCTACCCTTCAGGTAGGATCCGAGGAGGACGACCCAAGAGCCGCTTCCGTCCCTCCAGCTGTTGTCTTTTTCTGTTGTACTTTGTTCAGTTGTAGTTGTACTTTCTTTTGGGTTTGTATTATGGCCCATTTACTTTTCAGCACTTCTTTTTGTACTTAGTTTTTTACTTCCGCTTGTACTCTGTGGTGTTTTGTTACTTTTATAAAGGCAATGCCTTCCCAGTTATCGGGATTTACGCCTTTGGTGCTAGTCGCTAGCCCCTGGCCTATGGAAGGCGGGCTTGGGGTAGTCACGGCACGGGCCCCGAGGACGGGTCGTGACAATTCATGTTTGAAGTTTCATGAAGTTTATCACTAAATTAAAATTAATATACTTATAAGATTTAAGAAAGTGACATGTTGTCAGTTTCTTTGGTTTTATTAATAATTAAATTATTTTCATGGAAAAAAGTCCATTAAATGAATATAATCTGACACTTAGGTGATATGGGTCGACTTTTAGTCATCCAATAGGATTTTTCCAAATGTTAGGGTAATTTTATAATCTTATTTTTACCCTTAATTACCCGATTTACCTTTAACTGTAGTAAATAAAAAAATTACCGTAGTTACTATTCACAATATCAAAAAAATAAAAGTAACCTATTAACATAATTTGGACACACTGAATCCAAATATTGAATCCACTTTTTCAAATTCAATACACATAAGTTTCATAAATTAAATTAAAATTAATCTCGTTGTCGAATGAAAATGAGTTTTTGTTTAAAACATTGCAAAAGATTGAATTGATTTAACCTACGAATTAAATGTAAAATCAATGCTAATGACATACATTATATTAAATGGTAAAAATATATTCTATTTATACTTTAAAACCATTCAATATTATAATTTAACCATATAAATTATTACGATGAAAAAAGATGTTTTTAATTAAAATATAGCGTATTTTTACTATTCATTAAAATATGAAAGTTATCAAAATAATATGAAAAATTTATCCAGAGTAAATTTTTATATCCTGATTCCAAATAAGAATTTTATTTTGTCAAATTTAACTTATAAACATGTCAAAAACTAGATTTAAAGTGGGTGCGCCATCAAAAGGCTGTAAAACTGCATTTTTTGAAAAATACTTATTTTACCCGAAAAAATTTATTTTGTTCTCATACCATGTTCTAGAAAATATGTAAGATGAATAATAATGTTATAAAATTCAAAATTTAGTTAATACTATTCATAGCGGCTAGTTCATAATAATATTATAACCATATATCATTGTTTAGTGAAACCCGATATTGCGTACAACACACGCTATTGAAGAAGGTCGCGATTGTGTGTAATGCAAGCCAAGTTAGGGTTGCGTGTAGTGAAAGACTCCATTGTTGTTGCGTATAACATAATCCAACCATATTTTATTTATAAATTTAATATATATATATATATATACACTCAATGTTGCGTAGAATAACTTCTATCAAACGAAATTGAAATTGTGTGAAACACGAGCCAAGAATAGTGTTGCGTATACTGCAAGCTAATACGGTGTTGCATATAGTACAAGCTAAAAATGGTGTGGTGTATAATAGAAGACATCAATGAAATTAAAAGAATATTTTTCATAAAATCTCAGGGTGTTACAAATAGGGATTATTTCCTTTGTTATGGAGCTAGTGACTCCTCTTAGGAAGAAGAAAGAGGATTCATTTTGGTGTCCTTATGCGCTATCGATAGCTGATGCAGAGTTAGTATGGGATTTCATTGTTCTTGATCTGGATCTATTTAACGTCATCATCGGGATGGATTGTCTTATTGCTCAGTGTGATGAGGTTGATTTTTATCATCGTCATGATTCGTTTCTTATGGATTATGGGAGATCATGGGTGTTTTAGGGAGAGTGGGATATAAGGTTTAGTCATGTAGGACCTTCCCACCCAAAGCTCAGGAGTTTTTTGTATGATGTTGTAGTTATTACTAATAATTTTTCTTCTATTTTTTATTTTCCTATTGTTTTTTAGGAAAATCCTAATGTTTTACCAGATGATTTCTCCAGGATTCCTCCAGAGATAGAGGTAGAGTTTATGATTGAACTGGTTCCAAGTATACATCCAATTTTGATACCTTATTATCATATGGCACCCATGGAGCTGAAAGAGCTCAAGATTCAATTGGATAATATAATGGTGAAGGGGTTTTTTTACCCTAGTATTTCACCTTAGGCGGTCATGGTTCTCTTTTATAACAAGGCAGGCGGTTCACTATAATTATGTGTGGACTATCAAAAGTTTAACCAGAAGAATAAGTATCATTTTCCTCATGTTAAAGATTTTTTTGATTGGTTAAAGGCGTAAATGTGGTCTTCAAAGATTGATCTTCATTTGGGTTATCATAAGATTAGAGTGTGAGATTTTGATATATTAGAGAAAACTTTTAGGAGTAGATATGGCCATTTTTAATATCTTGTGATGTCATTTGGTCTGATAAATGATCCTACAGTTTTTATGGATTTGATGAATCAGATATTCCATCAGTATCTCAACACTTTTTTAGTAGTGATCATGGATGATATTTTAGTTTATTCAAGATCTAAGCATGAACACCATTTGAATATATTTTTTAAAATCCTAAGGAGACACCATTTGTATTTAATTCTTTTGAAATTAAATTTTTTGATCCAATAAGTGAATTTATTAGGTCATGTTATTTCTGATCATGGATTTTTAGTTGATTCTTAGAAGGTAAAGGTTGTTTTTTCATGGTAAGAACCATGAAATGTCTTTGATATTTAGAGCTTCCTTGGTCTTTTTTGATACTATTGATGGTTCGTCAAGAATTTATAAAATTTGGCATCACCTTTGACTTCTCTTACCAAGAAACGAGTAAAATTCACATGGGATGAAAAGTGTCAGTCTTCTTTCGATGAGATAAAAAGAATTCTAAAATCAACTCCTATTTTGATCTTACCAGAGCCTGATAAGGGGTGTGTGGTTTTTTGTGATTATTTTGGCATTGGTTTGGGTTGTGTGATCATGTGTAATGATCATGTGGTAACTTAAAACTCTCTTCATCTTCGATCGCATGTGAATAATTTCCCACTCATGATTTATATCTTTCCATGGTTATGAATTCACTTAAATATTGGTTGATCTATCTTTCTGGGGAGAGATTCATAGTCTTTTCTAACCATAATAGTTTGAGCTATATCTTTTCTCAGAAAGACTTGAATCTTAGACAGAGGTTGTGGGAGGAATAACTTTAGAAATTTGACTTTGACATCACCTACACCTAGGGGAAGGGAAACATTATTGAAAACACTCTTAGTAGGAAGGTTTCATCCCAAGATATTTTGGAATCGAATGAAGAGTTGAACCTTATGGGGATTTTTTCTTAGTTGCATATGGATTCTCAGGAGGATGTCTTAGGTATGGTTATAATTAGTGTTTGGTTATCATCATCTCTCCTTGATTATATTCTGTAGATTCAATAGAAGGATGAAAATTTCATAGGAATTTGAGAAACCCTATATAGTGGGGAGACCATTTATGGTCGGTCTCTCTCTTCAGATGGTATTCTCATTTTTGGGGATTGGTTTTCCATCCCAACATATATGAAGATCTTGGTTTTGTTTTATTTTCATAATTATTTGTGGTTCATTCATCTAGGAACTAAAAATATGTATTATGACATGAGATAATGATTCTGGTGGTCGGCTATGAAGTGTGACATTGTTGATTATGTGTCCCACTATTACACATGCCAATAGATAAAGGTAGAGCATATAAAACCTTATGGTTTTCTCTAGCCTCTTTCGGTTCTGGTTTAGAAATGAGATAAGGTATCCATGGATTTTGTTGTTGGACTACCATAGACTCCCTAAGAGAGGTATACTATCTAGGTGGTGATTTATCAGTTGACAAATTCATCTCATTTTATTCCAATCAAAGACACTGTAAAATTTGAAGATCTGTTTAATATTCTTGTGTAGTAGATTATGAGGTTACATGGGGTTCCTTCTTCCATTGTTTCATATAGGGATCCTAGGTTTACTTAGAGGTTCTAGAGAAGTATTCAAGTGATAATGGGGACTCATATCAGACTGAGTACAAATTATCATCCACATACAGATGGTCAAACATAGCATGTTATTCAGATCTTGGGGGATATTCTCTGTGCTTATTTATTGGATTTTGATGGATCAGGGGATATCCATCTTGGATTGTTTGAGTTTTCTTATAAAAAAAATTATTATTCATCAATCAGAATGGATCCTTTTAAGTCTTTTATGGTCACTTGTGGAAATTGCTTCTTTTTGGGAAGGGGTGGGAAAATATTATTTGGTGGGACCAAGTTTGGTTCATGAGACATCTATGAGGATTCAGGATATAAGTTGGCGGCTTATTATAGCTCAGAGTTGACAGAAATATTATGCATATTAGCAGTATCATCCTTTGGATTTTACCTTAGGTGACTGGGTTTTCTTGAAAGTTTCTCCTTGGTTGGGTCACTATTGGCTTGTAAAACAAGGAAAGTTGTCTCTAAGATATGTCAGACCATTTGACGTCACTGAGCGGCTTGGGCAGTTTGCTTATCAGTTAGCATTTTCGATTAATTTTATGGGAATTCATGATGTTTTTCACATATCACATCTTAGGAAATACCATCTTGATCCCTCTCATGTTTTTATTTGGGAATATATTAAGTTAGAGCTATATTTTTTTTTGTTGATTAGCTAGTAGAGATCATTGACTCTCAAGTGAAAGTCTTACATGGGAATTCGATTTCATTGGTCTGGGTGTTATGGCTGCATGGATCAGATTCTCATGAGACTTAGGAGTGAAATTCATTGTTGAGGGAGTTGTGGACTCACCAATTTACCAGGCTTCATTCTTTCACATGACTTCTCAGTGATATAAAGTCTTATGGTGGGGAGTTTGTAACATCTTGTTACCCACTTTTAGGTAATTCCCTTTTCTTTACCTATTTTCCTCTTAAATTGGGTGTGTATTGGGAATTCCGATGATTGGGAATATTTATTGGGTAAAATGACCTAAAGTTTTAGGATATATGTTTATTTGAATTAATAGTGTCTAGGTATAAACATGTAATGGATTAACGGGGTTCTCCCCAAGTTCGGAGAATGCCTGAGGTGATTTTAGATTTTCTACTGTAAACTAATATTTTTTGTCTATAGGAGAAATACAAATTGTGTAAAGGGATTACATGATGTGTAAATTTATGTAGGGAATATTTTGTGAACCTGGTACATAGCGTGAAGGGAGTACATTCTGTGTAAGGTTTACATGTTGTGTAATGTTAAAAATTGGGTTTTTAATAAAAAGGTGGTGGGTTTTCCGATGTATTTGGACATCTAGGATTACATGACATGTAAAGGGTTTACATGATGTGTAAATGTCATGGAAATGGATTTTAGGTTGTTTCATGTCTGATCCTCAATTCATTCTTACACAGTATATTTTTCTCTCAACCTCTCTTAGGAAATTTTCAGGGCCTCTGCTCTATCCTAATTGCTTCATTCAGCGATTGATCACCATTTTTGTTGGGTTGTACCTCTCCAGGTGAGTAATCCCTTCTGATTCATCATTGCCTTTGATATCATTAGCACCGTTGCATTGCGTTATCGGATCCATTTATCTATAGTGAAGATTCTTCTTGATTTTATCTAGATCTGTTGTGTGATCTTATTCTGGGGATTGTTTCCTTGTTGGTTGTGGTGTGGAAGGCGTGTGTTCTTAGGGTTAGTGTTTTTTCCTCTTCTCCATTGACCCTTTTATTTAATTGAATCAATTCTAAGATGTGTGGATTAGTTCTATGGCCTCCTTTTTCATTGTGTGTTCTTCCTTATTGGTGGATTACATTTTAGGCATGTGTGACCCGAGTTTTGAGGTAGGTGGTTCTATCTTTAGCTTGTGTTGGTGAAGTTCATTAATCTGGTTATTTTAAAAATTGTTTTACAAATGAAATGGTATGATTGATTGATTGGATTTATGTGTTTGGAAATGGGTTTTTATAAAAAAGAGGTTTTCCCCTAATTTTGGTAAATGAAAATGGATTTTCAAATCATTGTGAAATAGAATTGTGAAATGGTTTTTAAATAATGGTTTAATAAAAATGGTTTGATGGATTGATTTGGAAAATAAAGCACATGATAAGCCTTTTGTACTTAGGTGGGAGGTTTAGTAATAGGCCTCATCCACTTTTGAGGGGTTTACTCATTGGTTATTCCTCTTCTCCTAAGGCCTGTTGTTCTAGGGACTTGTAATACCTATTGGGGGTTCAATTTTTGGGGTCTTCTTATGATCTATAGACTCAATAAATATATATAGTTGCTTGATTCATATGTAATTTTCTATTTTAGGTATGAGTATCGTAGATATCTTGAACTAGTGTGATCCTTGGCATGATGTTACCTATGCTTTATATTGTACTGTTTTCATTATACTATCATGGATTTTATATGATATGTGATACTTGATTTATGTTGATTTGATATATATTCTTTGATATATGTATATGAAATTCTTTTAAACTGATTTACCTACTTTATTTAGAAATTTTAGAAAGGGGGAAATTAACTTTTTCAACATGATTTTGGTATAAAAACTAATAACTTTTTTCATTCTTTTTTTGTTTTAAAGTTGAGAATGATTAGATTATTATACAAATACTTATTATGGAACACCTGGGTGAGATCATATTGATCCTGTTAGCTCACACCCTATGCAACACTTTGGCGGTGCATACACCTGGTTATGTCTTTCGATGCAGGTAAAGGCAAGGCGTTGTAGTGAGGTGATGATGTTTTCTATCAACTGGGTTTTGGGTAGTTAGTGTTGAGATGGTTAGAGTTTGACCATAGTTGTTGGAGTAGTTATTTGAGTTTTTTCATCCTTTTTTGTTAGACTTGTCTCTTGGAGATTATTTTCTGCCTTTTTTAATTTTATCGCTTCCATTTTTTCTTATCTATGATAGCATATATTTATACCTATTATGCTATTTCTATTTTTTATGTGTATATATGTCATGTTGTTGCTTCATTTTTAGATAAATCTTTCCCTGATGTTATTGTTCTATTCCTGGGTGCAAGTCTCTAGCTAGCAGAGATCGAGAATGCCCGTGGGGGTCGGGAATTCCCTTTAGGTATGTGGCAGATCGAGTTAGATTCTAGTATTGATAGGGTATATGGTTCAGTTTGTTTCAAGCACAATTTTCAAAAAAAAAATAGGGTGATTCATTCATTATTCGTACTTGTATCATGTTCTTACTTTGAGATTTGGGTAATGGGAAAATGACACATTCATCATTATAGGAGTATTTCATTGGTCTTATCTTTTGATATCATGCACTATGATTTAGAGTCAACCCTCATTTTTTAGCCTTACTTAATTCATTACCCAAATACCCTAAGCCTTAGAGACATTTTAACCTTAATTCAAAGTCCTCTTGATTAATTTTGATCATTATCTTTATGTGGTGGAGATTCTAGAAACCTTGAAAGCCTATGGTAAGTGGAATGTACTTGAGGTATGATCATAACTCAGTTACATTTATTATCTTAAGTGATGAGTGAAAATAATTTAATGTGAGATATATTTCAAGTGGAATTCACATTAATGATGAATTAAGAAATAAAAATTGAAGTAAGGAAGAGCATTTTTGTATCGAAATAGGGAAATAAAAAATGCATGATTGGATTTGTTTCTTTGAAGAGTGAGGAGTTGGATGAATTATTTTATACATAATTTGAAGGCTTATTTTCCATTGAAAACATTTATTTTCGTTTCACTTTAAATATAAATATTAGTATAATGAAATTCATTTATAATTTTATTGACATTACATGCTTGAGGAAAAGCAAGTTCTATGTGTGGTAGAATTGACAGAACCATTTCATGCATACTTATTTGGATATAAAATGAATTTTTTTAGTAATTTAATTTATTAATCTCATAGGTATTTGATTATTTTATTATTTTATGGTAAGATACAAAAATGTTTGAAAATGAAAAAATAGGATCAGTATTTCCATCATAATAATACATTCCATGATGGGGTGACTATGGGATGTTTACAAGACTCATAAGGGAAGAATCAAGCAAAAACAAAGTTAAAAGCACTATAAAATCATCATTCACATCGTAAATTCCCTATTCACAATGTGATAATTGATTAAAATCATTACATGAAGATATAATGTCAAAAAAATCACTCATAGAAGGATCTTGATAATTCACAATGTGATATTATATGTCACTCCATGAAAGGTGCTGACTAGACCTAGAATCATCTAGTTTTGACATAATTAAAGCATGGAACATGCTTTGAATCCCTGATCACCCTCTATATTGGCTCGGAATATTTTATTGACACATTTATGGATACATTAAATCCATCCCAAGCATGCTTGTGCCTATAAATTCAGATCTATTGGAGGATTTAGGGATCTTCACTAAACTAGGGGAAGTGTTGGGTGTAGAAACCTTGTTTTTTTTTATTTTATACTTTATTTTATTTTAGTTTAATTATATCCATGCCTCATTTCTCATGAATATTCTTGTTTACCCTTCACACTAAGGGATAAAATCTTTAAGTGATTGATGAAGGGGAGGTTGGACCAAATTGTAATGCTTTAGTTTTTGTTCTTAATTTTATAAAACCTTTTCTTTATTCTATAATACGGTTTAAATTATCTATTTATAGTTATTAATACCAAGTGTGATTATTTTATTTTTAGATTATATTAATAATTATTACCCCATTAAATGATCCAATATCTCCCTCCACCTAATTTTGGTCTATATATGATGGAATAGGCTATGGTTGGGTAGTGAAGTGTCTGACGATCGTTAGCACATGTGTGAAGTTATGGTTAGAACTATTGGTTATTAGGGAAAAACAATACCTAATATGGTATTTTTCAATTAATAAATAGGACCCACTATAATGATTTCACACATGAGAATAAGGGTAGACCAATCTAATATTTCAGTTAGAGATATTCTCACTGTCGCTATCTGGCCAAGAGGGAGAGAGGAAGAAATTGTGGAATATCTCTCTTACCAGCCTTGTAAAAAAATATTGGTAAAAATGGAAATTATGATAGCATTATAATAATTCTAGTCAAGCCCGAACTGATCACCCTTCTCATAAATTGTTTAAAATCATCAAATTTTAAATCACTTTCCAAATTCAAATTTCTCAAATCAAATCAAAACCATTTTCTTGAAACAACTAAAAAGTGACAAACTATTTCATGTGAACTCCTCTTTGGGAGACTACCTAGGTTAACACTATAAAATACTTAGGTAAATATTTTTTTTTCAATGCCCCATGATGGGGTGTGTGTCATTTAGACTGGAGCCTAGGGTAGAGGGGTGAGTTGTATGTTTGATATATAGTCTACTATAATCAGTCTAGATGTAGGACCTTCCACCATTAGATGTATGATTATTATGTCATATAACCTTTCATTTTCTTTATTTGATATATAATCATCACATTCCTTTATATCTACTCAATTTTATAATGGATTGGGTTTGGATATGGAAAAATCGGATGGGTTTTTTACCATCGACACGCTGTTATGGGTATGATCAGAGGATATCAGATGTTTTAAGGAGTGTTGTCTTGAAATTGGAGGTTGTTGTTTCCTTTAGGAGCCATTTATGAAAGAAATGGTTGGTTTCAATTTTATTCTAGGTATAGATTGGTTAGTTCTGTACTAGTCTCATATTGACTGTTATTAGAGGATATTTACCTTTCTATCTCCGTAAGGGGGTAGTTATATTCACCAGGGTGAATGGGATCTTCAGTCTAGTCATACAAAACCAATTCAGTGTAGATTAGATTGTATCCTAAATCAGATAGCCAAACTTGTTTTGGATGATAGGGAGTTATAGCAGAGTGATTTTCCTCCAGTACTTGACCACTTTCAGGATGTATTTCTTGAAGAGTTATCCAGATTACCACCCAATAAAGAGAATGAGTTCACTATAGAGTTAGTGTCAGGAGATGAACCAGATTCTATCCTACATTATAGGATGGAACCAATAGAGCTTTAGGTGTTGAAAGTTTAATTGTAAGGTTTGGAAGCTAAGTGATTCATACAACCTAGTACTTATCTGTGGGGTTCTCCAGTGCTTTTCTCCAAGAAGGCTGATGGGAATTTATGCTTACATGTGGATTATTGGGGACTAAACCAGGTGATGGTCAAGAAATGGTATCCCCTTTCATGTATCAAATATCTATTTGATTAGATAAGAGGTGCCAAAATTTTCTTCAATATTGACTTAAGGACATGGTACCATCAGGTAAGGGTGAGACCGTCTAATATTCCCTAGACCTCTTTTAGGATTAGGGATTGTTTTTATGAGTTCATGGTGATGTCATTTGGTCTGATTAATTCACCAACAGTATTAGTAGACTTGATGAATTGGATATTCCATCCATTTTTGGATCAATTTTTTGGTGGTTTTCATCAATGATATCTTGGTGTACTCCTAGTCTAAAGATGATCATTCCCAATATATTGACATTATCCTGAGTACACAGAGAAAGAATTATCCATAAGTCAAAATATCTAAATGTCACTTCTAAATAAACAAAGTGCACTTATTAGGTCATGTTATCTCAAATGTTGTAGTGTGGGTGGATTAGAGGAATGTTGAAACCATGGAATCATGGGAATGGATTAATAACATCTTTGAGATTTTGAACTTTCTAGGTCTGGTAGGTTATTACCAACATTTCATCTAGGACTTATCATATTTCACGGTGATAAAGGAGTGAATTTTTTTTGGATAGATGCTTGTGAGAAGTCTTTCCAGGACTTAAAGAGTAGGTTGACCTCAGCATTGATCCTTACCTTACTTAAGTCAGTTAAGTAATATACCATGTATTGTGACACACATGGAATCAAACTCAGAGTAGTTATGATGTAGGAGGATTGAGTGGTTTCTTATGGATCTATAAATTTAAGGTCGGATGAATGGAATTACCCCACTCGTGATTTGGATTTAGTTGCAGTGATACACACCCTAATATGTTAGTGACATTATCTATCAGTCGATATGTTTATGGTGTACACGGACTGCAAGAGCCTCAAGTACATATTTTCACAGTGGGACCTGAACCATCAGTAGAGGAGGTGGGTCAAGTATCTATAGTTTTTCAAATTTAAGGTTTCATACACTATAGGAAATTGAAACGTCATTGTCAGTGCCTTGAGTTGGAAGATGCGGGCAAAGGTAGTATAGGAATCTTGTGATGAGAGGCAGATGATGGAAAAAATTATTGATATGCATTTGGATGTTCAAGAGATCTAGAGTTTAGTGACTCTGACTTTGACATCTATTTTTCTCATGCTCCTAGACTGGGTCAAGATAAGTCGTTTATATGATCCATAGGTCTTAACTCTGAGGGACATATTATATGGTGGGGATCCACCATCAAGATGGTATTTTGTCAATGATGATGTTCTTATTATCCAAGGTCATATTTGGGTTCCTATAGGCTTCCAAGAGGATTTAATGAGGTGATTTCATGCTTCTAAATGGGTGGTACATCTCAGTTTGATGAATATGTATTGTGATCTCCATAGGAAATTCTGGTGGTTAGGGATAAAGAAGGAGATAAGAGACTTTGTAGAACAATTTTTTGACTATCAACAAGTGAAAGTTGAGCATCAGAGGCCTATTGGGTTACTGCGGCCTTCGCCCATTCTAGAATGGAAGTGGGATGATGTCACCATTGACTTTGTGACAAGATTACCTAAGAAACCTTATAAAAATGATATAGTATGGGTGACTATGGATCGACTGATGAATGTAGACCACTTCTTTCCTATCAGGGAGACCTTCACCATTGACAATCTAGGTAATCTATATGTACAAGAGATAGTTCAATTTCATGGTTTTTTTAGGAGTATCATTTCTAATTTAGATTTTTGTTTCATGTCATAGATTTGGTAGGGTCCTCAAAAGGCATTAGAATTGAAGGTTTTTTTGAGTACAGTCTACCATCCTCATACTGATAGATAATATAAGAGAAATATTCAGATTTTGGAGGATATATTGTATGTGTCTTTTATTTTTTGTAGTTATTGGGATCATTATCTATCACTCATGGAGTTAACTTATAATAACAGCTTCCATGTATTGATCCAAATAGATCCTTTAGGGGACTTTTATGGAAGGTCATGTCATTCACATATGTTTTGGTTAGAGACAGGTGAGTTAGAGCTCATTGGACCTAATCTCATGAAGAAGACATCTGAGAAGGTTTGTTTGATCAAAAAGTGATTGGTGAGCACATAGATTTAGTGGAAATCATATGATAACCATCAAATATGACCTCTAGAGTTCAAGGTTGGTCATCAAGTTTTTCTTAAAATGTCTCCTAGGCTGGGGAAACACTATATCTGAAAGTAAGGAAATATAGAACCCATGTTAATCAGGTCATTTTAGATAGTGGTGAGAATCAATTTAGTGGGGTATCAATTGTATTTTCCACAATGCTTCAGTACCATGAAAAATGTGTTCCATGTGTCATAGCTTTGGAGATATCCCTCAAACCCTTCTCATGTGATATATACTGATAATGTTGATATTGATGTTGATGTTTCATTTTAGGATCATCTAATGTGTATCATAGACTATAGTGATAAAAATATCTATGGGAAGATCATTCCTCTAGTGTGAGTGTAGTGGAAGAATGATAGAGTTAAAGAGGAGACCTGAGAGAGGGAGTCTAATATATAGGCACAGTGGCTCAAGTTGTTCACTGATACCCCACAGTGATGCTTGGGAGCACAGCTCGAGGATGAGATATTATATGGTGAGTAGGTTGTAATATCTCATAACTTTATAGGTTTTACCCTCTTTATTTTTTCATTGAACCTTTTTGAGATTTGATAAATTATGTTTACCTTGGAGAAAAAGCCCCATTCTTGGATTAAATAATTGATTAAAAGGTTTTTGGGGTCTTAGAAAAGCTGGAATACTAGAAAACAATAGTGGATAGAGGTGGTGTGAAGCTGAGGAGAGTTTTAGCACCACCGTCTAGTTAGTGTAGTCCATTATCTAGTCGATGGTTTGTCTAGTAACCTGGTAAGGCTACAAGATCCCATCAGCTAGCCAGTAAGACCCACCAGCTAGTCAGTGGGATATCCAAGTATGTAGGAGCTCTGGTGGATACCACTGGATAGTCGGTGGTGCCCACTAACTACCCATTGGTTTTGGGATGGGCTGAGATTAGGAGGTATAGAATCATACCCCCCCCCCCCACTAAACCCCCTTTTAATCACCTATTAACCTCTAATTCAACCCTAATTTAGGTTTTATGAATTATAAAGGTTCTACAAGGCTCTCAAGGATTCTCTAACACCTCCATTTGTATAGCAATCCCTTATTCGATATAGTGATCCAAAATCGGTAAGTATATCTTGTCATTGGTGAAATCCCCTTATTTCCTCCTTGGATACTCTTATTCTAGCCTTAATGAGGTGTATCAATCATTTTCCGTAGAGGATCATTGTGTTTCACATTGATTCAGAGCCCAATCTTGGTTTCTTTCTTATTCATTTCTTAATATTGGTGGTCTAGAACAACTCTATAAAGTCTGTTTTGTCTTTATAGTATGTTTAATAAGTGTGATCACACTAGCATACCATGCGCACAATCTAACATAATTGGTAACCTTTTGTTTTGATGAAATCATAAGCTTATACCTCCCACATATCTCATTGGTTCTGTTGGCATTGTGACCTAGACTTGCGGACACCTGATAGGTGTACCAACCGATAATCGTAGGTTATATATTGGAATGTGAGACCCTAGATCCCTTATTTTTATTTATAATTATTAATGGAATGGCTTAAAATGTGAATTGGTTATCATGTGAATTACTGTAATTGTCTTGATAATGAACTACATGGATTAAAAGAGGTAAATTGGAATGTAATTGGAATTGGTATAAAATCATGGTGAAATATGGATATGATGATATGTGTAATATTAATTGAGCTTAAATTATAATTTAAATGGAATTTGTTACAATTATTATGATAATTGGTGTTGACGCTCCTTTCCGTCACAGGGTCTAACGACTGAAAAAAGGGAAATACCTTAGTCCAAAGTGATTCATCCTTTGAAGAAACATCAAAAATCGAAAAAGGGATGAACAAGGAGAACATTGCCCATAGGTCGTGCAAGTTCCCTTATGTTCGCGCAAGTACACTTGCGTGCCGCCTAGTGGTCGTGCAAATCTACTTGCACGATGCCTTATGGTCGTGCAAGTGACTTGCGCAACCTAAGTGATAACCGCCCGGTAACCGCCCGGGGTCTTCTCCTGCCTATAAATAGACCCTGTGGGCCCCCCATTCGAGGGGATCTTTTTCCAGAAACTCGGATTGAAGCTCCCGACGCCCAAGTCTCTTCTCAAAGCTTCTGGAACACTTCTAAGGTAATTTCTTACCTAGAACGGAAGATCTAAAGAGAGGGAGGAAGGCCTAAGTGTTGAAACTCATCAACACTTGCGCGCCTGAGTGGCCAGCCCTTAAGGGAAGTGACCACACTTGTGCACCTCCTCATTCCTTCAATAGAATTTGCGCATCCCTTTTCTGGAAGAACCTTAAGAGGATTCTAAAGGGTTTAATAAAGAGTCGCTCAAGTATTTTAATGCTGGTTGAAAATCGCGCAAGTACCCCACATACCGCGCAGGTATACCTACGCGACCAATACTTGTGCGCCACCGCAATACCTGTGCGCCTTCCAAGACTTGCGCGCCCCTTCCTTTTTGGGTGTCTTTTCTGCCCATTTCACCCCTCTTAAGCCATTTCACCTTTCCTATTCAAGATTCAGTCTTCAAGATACTCTTCAAAGCCATTTATGGCATGATTTCTTGATTTGACTTCCTTATTTGAAAGGAATTCGGTGGAATATCTCTCAAAACCTAGTGATTTACACATCTTTATGTCACCAAAGATTGAGAGTTCATTCATTCAACCTCATACTTTAAGATGAGAGAATCCTTAACCTGGGTCTCCTTTTCAGGAATAATCCTCAGTTATAAGTCCTTTAATCTGGGCATCTTCCTCAGGAGTAAGTCCCAAATTCTTAAAGTTCCCAAATCTGGGCATCCTCCTCAGGAGTAAGCCCCAAACCTTAATTCCTTAACTTGGTCATCCTCCTCAGGAGTAAGCCCCAAGTCCTCTAATTTTGGGAATCCTTCTTAGGAGTAAGCCCCAATCTCAAATATGGGCATCCTTCTTAGGAGTAAGCCCCGAGTCCCTTAATTTGGGCATCCTTCTTAGGAATAAGCCCCAATCTCAAATATGGGCATCCTTTTCAGGAGTAAGCCCCAAGTCCCTTAATTTATCTTTAACCAGTCCTAATTTTCATTTGATCTGGGATTCCTTCTCAGGAGTAAAACCCAGTTATCAATCCTCTCCTAATTTGGGTTTCCTTTTCAGGAATAAGTCCCAAGTTAGAGTATTCAAATCTCCATAAAGCACATATACCTTTATGGACCTTGTTCCTGGATTTTCTCCCTAAAAGTAAATCCTAAACCTTCATCTATCTGGGCATTAATATATACATAATCCCCAAACCATTTCTTATGATTGCATCTTTCATGGAACAATTGTCTAATTTTTACCAATACCTCTTGTTTCTCACACCAAGCATGAATCACGTGAGCTTAGAGTGTAAAAGTAATTATGACATCCTTCTTTGAGCTATCAATCATAAACTTAATACTCTATTACTCGAACTACGTGGGTTCTGATTCCTTTTCCAAAACAAAGGATACGTAGGTAGCCCATTTATGGGTTCGATCCCAACTCTGAAATAATCTATGTCCTTCTGAATGACGATAAACTTCAAGTGCCCCACTGAGTGGCTTTAAAACCAGCCTGGTCATCATAATGACCAAGAGACTTTTATATAAATGTTTTGAAGGATACCATTGACCAAGAATCTCTAAATAGATACAGATGATTCTCTATTGATGAAGAACCTCGAATACATATAAAAGATTCTCTAAATTTCTTACATATTTAATCATTTATTGTTAAAACTAAAGGAAAGCTCATTTTATACTTGTTAATGTAATAAGGATTCACGAACATAACTTAAATCTATAAAGAGAGTCCCAGAGTAGACAATAATTCCCCTCAAAAAGGTGTGATGATTCCGACCTCCCATCCTCTCGACCAATGAAAATTCCTAAGCCTCATCATTCCACAAGCTAATGAGCGCCTACCTTTGGAAAGTAGGTCCAAACGGATGTGGAATCATTGGATGTTTCCGGTTCTACGAACAAACCCACTAGAAACTGATCGGAACGTTTGAATCTCCCGTCCAGGAGGTCATCCCTAAATTCCGTGTGAAACAAAAATGGTGAACCCGACATGAATCCTTAACCAAGTTAAAATGGTGTTTTACCTATTTGTTAAAGCCCCTATTTAAAACTCAATAAGAGGGCTAACAAAAACAATCATTGACATGTGTGCTCATCCAAAGGATGAAGTGGCTGATTTTCATCTTGATTACGTCTGTTATATTAAACAGGCACTCTTTTCCAAGATCTTCTGTATTTCCATAATGGCTGCTCTCAAATTCACATCTGTGAATACTACTGCTGCAAATACCACTGCTTCTATTCCTACTGGATCGTCATCCGCTCTGAGGATGACATCACCTACTCAGCGTCTTCAACGCTGGGTATCAAATGCACTGGTTAAGGAGTACCATCAACACGGTACCATCCCAACTCTGGAGGCTGCCTGACAGGCCCTCCAAGTGAACAACTCACACAGGTCGTCCGGACAATGACGACCAGTGATCAAGAGGCAGGCGGTGCTGACTACCGTCTCCAACCGTTTCGGGTCGTTATCCCCGGAACGCAATTTCCATTCACTCCCTTACTCTGAGGAAGTGAATGAGCAGGTCCCTCAGGGCCTTAATTCAAAAAGACAGGAGTCCTTCCCTAGGGCTCCCATCAACAATCGCCGCCAGACTCGTGCGGTAGTGCGCCCTCAACATGATGAGGGTACCGACTCCAGGCATTCAGCTTAGGTTCCTCGAACCCGAGCAGGCAAGATGAACCGCCAGAGACGAAATCGGGTTAACAATGGGAAGGTTATCATCCCTGCCATCTCCGGAGAAGTCCACCAACCTAACTTGGTGGAAAACAATGAGAAAGCACACACACCTGCCTGTTTTAATTCCGCTGTCCAGCAGACTCGTCTGGCAGCATCAAGCCAATCCCGCCAGGCAATTCCGGCGGAGTACTATAGGTAGGAACATACACCTGCTTATACATCATCAGTTAGTCAGCAGGCTCGTCTGACTACATATGATGGATCTCGTCAACCGCGTTTGGTGAAGTGTAATCAGCAGGAATATACACCTGCTAATACTAATCAAGCCTACCAACAGCCTCGCTTGGTAGCGCACGGAGAAGTCAGTCGGAAAGCCCCAACGACAAACAGGAGGCAGACTCAACTCTCTACCTCCACACTTGAGTACTGTCAGGATTCACTGACAGGAAAAGGAGGACAGGAGCAGGCACATACACCTACTCCAAGCACAGAATGGACGTATATTCCCATTCCGGTGGCTGAAGTCACCAAACATATTTTGTCAATGGTGAAAGAGCAGAAGCAAATTCCTGCTCATATTCTGGATGCTTGCCAGGATATCATAACTTCAGCATCATCTCAGGGAAAGACACATAAATATATCCCTAGAAGTGGAGTGACACATCAATGATTCACTCCGGAACAGACACACACATCTGTTCCAGTCCAAGAGGGTTATGGGGCATACTCCCCCATATCATACGAACAACCAAGTCAGGCACATACACCTGATTTGAGTGGATATCGTCAGCCTAACCTAACCATCTTTCCTGATCAGGCACATACACCTGCTCAGAGTAACCACTTTCATCAACAAGTGGTTTCCAAAGTGAGTAATAAGGAATCTAAGAAAAAGATCCGCCCAACACAGTCAGGAGATCAAAGGCCAATCTGTAACAAGGTCTTGCTCGATGCTGGAGTTCTTGAAGCCCTCAGACATTTATCTGTTGGAATTCAAGGTTCTACTCCCTCAGTTCCCAATAACGGGAACATTAATTCCGAAAGTCTTCAACAGACACTTCCTCATGAAGGCTTGCTTCATGAAAATTCGGTCAATCTTGAAGTTTCTTCTTCAGATGAGAGCCACAAGAACCCTTTGTGTGGTCAGAAGACCAAGGAGCAAGAGATCTCATATTTTTTTGTAACCCATTATAGTGGTCCTCCCCATGATGATGAATTTCGCTGCGAAAGTCCTCTCCACAGTAGTGATTCACATTGTCTGGAAAATACTCCAGTGGACAATGTAGTGCCGAGAAAGCCCTCTTATCTTGAGGCACTTGAAAATGTGAAACCAGTCATGTCTGATGCTTTATCGCTATCAAGTGAAATACTTTCTCAATCAGAAGATAGCCCAGGGTGTAGGTCATTCTCCGAACCACCCCTAAGTCATGCATCTTCTAGTTTGATCAATGATCTCTCTACCAATATTGTTGAATCCGATGAAGCAAAAAAGGAAACATCAACTCTAGTCAAAACAGGTAGAAGAATCTTCATTTAATGATAAAGAGGAAATGCTGAACATGAGGAAAAAACTGGCAAAAAGTGAAGTACCAGTCATGTTTTGGCCTTTGGCTGACTCCCAGTATGACATTCCAAAGATGTTGATGGATGATGGAATCCATGATATTCGTCTCAACATATGGAAAACTCTTTTTCAATTGAAGAAGAAGGTGTTATCTTATGATGAATATGAACATCATCTTAAGATAATAGAAGGGCTACAACATCAGATTGATTTGGCATCTCTATCAGTCTCTCGGTATCCGAAGGCTGAAAAGCAGCAGAGAACCCTTCAACATTCATGCCTTGACGCACTAAGAAAATTGCGTCAGTTAATTTCCAATGCTCCATCTGGTGTTCATATCAGAGGATGGGGTGTTCACGGAGCACTACATTTTACAGTGCTTTCCAGTTAGCAAAGCCCGCCGAAAATGGTCTCATGAAATGTTATTGCCCATGGCCGGCCACAGTCAATGGGCTTTGTTCATAATCAAAAGCTTGCTCAAGAACAGGCTTCAACTAGTTCCTTTCAAAATCAAGCATATAAAGAACAAGTTGTTGAATTTATCCTACATCAAGCAGGCAAGAATATTGCACAAGCCTCTCGTATAGAGCAAACACATCATCAAATGACAGAAGTTTCGGAAATCATCCAACGGTCTGTTGAACCAGGTGATAAAAGTGGATACGGGCTAATGCATCCAGCTAATTTTCGAACTAAGATTCACAAGATCAAGAGATATTTTAAGAAGATCTCAGACGTAGCATGTCAAGAGCCACCCCAGCTTGTCAGACTGGGGACTTCTTTAACCCAACCCTCAGAGTCAATAAATGGGATTCGAGGAGTTGAGCGGAATCAGCAGGAACATCCCCAGTTCACAAGACTAGGGACTCTTTCAAATCATCAATCCTCTTCTCAGATAATGTCGGTCTTTTCTCGATTAGGGAAGAATCCCCAAGAGGAACAAAGAGACAAATTATCAGGAGATTCCCTCCAAGTTATAGCTCGTCAAGAAGTTCCTAAAATATTGAATCAACAAAAGGCAATGTCTCATCAAAGACATGAAAGAAGACAATATCACAGAAATGTTGATAGAAGAGATGCGATGCATTATGCATCAATCAATGTCATCAATGCCGTTGTTGCTAATCCACCAGAGGAGGTTCACTCAGGGTACTCAGATGAAGAGCATCCTGCTCAAGAAAATGTACGCACCGATACAAATGAAGATGGTGTGCGTACACGAAGTCAAAGGATTACTCAGAACCTAGGTAATCCACTTCCTTCTCTCCAAAAAGTATCCAACAAAGGGAAGGGAAAGAATCAGGTTACATATCCTTCCTCTGGAGAAGGTCAATCGCTCTCATTAGAGAAAAGTTTTGCACAACAGGAGGAAGAAATGAAAGAATTAAGAAGGTTGAATGCAGAACTACTTCAGAGTAGTCTTCTTCTTAAGAATGCTGAAGTCCGATAGCCGAAGGAATTTGTTGTAACTACTGAGATGGATCAGGAATATCCTCCTTTATCAGTACACCCTCAGAAGTCTAATCCTACGGGTCAAGTGTAACAACGGTTGGCAGCACTACCATCAGTTGCAGCACCAACCACCACGTCTGTCCAAGCTCTATTCATTGCACCTACCCAAAACCAAGTTCAACCTGATGTTTCTTAAAAGTTAATAACTACTATTGAGTCATTAACAGCTCGTTTAGAAACTATGGAAGGGAAACGGGCGCAAGTTCAACCTGAAAAGAAAGTTTACCCTGAATGAGTAGATTCAATTTCTCCTCCATCCAGTTTTGGAAACCCTGTTTTCCCTAATTTCAATGGATCAGGCGACCCTGAACAACATTTGACACATTACGTGTCTTGTTGTGATCCTATGATGGGAACTCCAGAACAGCAAGAAGCAGTGAAACTCAGATGCTTCGTACGAACCTTGGAAGGACCAGCTTTTGTCTGGTATACAAGCTTGCAATCCCGGTCAATCATAGGATGGGAGGATCTTTGGGAAAAATTCCTTCTTCAGTTTAGCTCAACTTTGCCAAAAACGACAGTTTTTGATCTTACAAACTGCAAGCAAAGGGAGAATGAAAGAGTCTCTGATTTCATTGCTCGCTGGAAGGGATTAACATATTCCCTGAGTTTAGCACTCCCTCAGGAGGAGCTGTTGCCAATCTGTGTGGAAAATTTGCATGACGAATTATGAACGCCATTAATCCCTGTGAAATACACAGGAGGGTTTCGAGACCTTACTTCAATCACTCAGCAGATTGAAGATTCCCTTATACAGGATAAGGTTAAATCTCGTGTAATTCCATCAGCTCCAGGAAGGAGAATGGGTAAAGTAGAAACTACTACAGTTATGCTTAAACAAGCACCTGTACCTATTTCTACTTCAAAACATTCATCTTCTCGAAGGGCTCCACCTCTTGAATGCCAACAACAAAGGACGTTTCATCCAAATGATCAAAGATATCAACGACGAAAACAATTTGATGATTTGAAGATTAAAACATACTCTTTCCGAAGTGAGAAAGTTCCTGGTTACTTCATTTTAGCTCTGGAAAATAATTTGGTTCAATTACCAGTGCCCAAGAGGCCAAACAAGGAAGGAGATGAAGACCGTCCCAATTATTGTCCCTTTCATCAAATGTTGGGGCATCCCATCCAGGAGTGTTTTGTCTTTAAAGACCTCCTGAAAAAGATGGTCGACTTGGGACAAGTCAAGTTGAAAGGTTCTTCGAATCAGATAGCATGTGTTACTGCTAAAATTCCAGAGGAGGAAGGTGAATGGCAAGAATTCAAAAGCAGAAATGCACAGGAATATGATGATTGGATGGTCAGAAAGACAATCAATCAGACTCATGCCATTTTGCGAACACAATTAAAGAAACCAATTGTGTCTTCTACCATGAATATTGCGGTAAAACCTTCTTCATCAGAGGGAAAATCCTCAAAGAAACGGCTTGATTCAAAGAAGAAAAAAGAATCAGAAGAAGATGAGTATGTGTCAAAGCCTAAATTGTCTTTGACTCTGGAAGACTTTATGCCATCTACTTCAAAGCCACGGGCATCGCCCCACCAAACGGCACAGCCTAAACAGGCTAACCAGGCAGAGTCTTTATCAGACGAAGAGTTAATCTTCGGTTCTGTTAATATGATTCAATTAACAGATCCATATTCCAGTCATAATTTTGATGAGCCTGAATTCCCTGTATCAAATAAGGGAATCCGAGGAAGTTCCAGAGGTTCAGGATACAGGGGAAGACGTGGATCTTTCCGAAGCCACTACTCCAATTCTACCCCTACTAGCACTGTGTATGCAGCAGAAACTCGTGGTATAGCCCTTCAGCGAGATCAAAAAGAACAAACAAGTTCTTCTGCCAATAGTCAACTCAGTCTTGGCACAGTTATTTTGGAAGACCGATTGAAAATTCCATCTTCTTTATCTCAGTAAGTAAATGGATCTAATCGGTCTAATCTTCCAAAACCAAGGATTTTGCCAACTTCTATCCCAATACAAGATGCATCAGCTTCCAAAGCATATGCTTCCAAGGTACCTGCTAAACCACATATTCCTGTTGGGAAACACAGACCTTTAGATCAAAAGTATGATATATTGAAACACTTGACACAAGTACCAGCCAAGTTATCAATTTTGTATGCTTTGAATCTATCAAAAGATCTTCGGGAAGAACTCATCGAAGCTTTGTCAAGTCCTCGGGAGTTTGAAGCTGAAAT
Source organism: Viscum album (assembly GCA_963277665.1). NCBI lineage: Eukaryota > Viridiplantae > Streptophyta > Magnoliopsida > Santalales > Viscaceae > Viscum > Viscum album. The sequence goes on along the minus strand of OY728128.1, from coordinate 28,606,867 downwards.
TGTTGCAGCTGAAGTCTATCACATAGAGAATAATCCTGCAGAATGCCATGCAGTGATATCTTTTACTGATAAAGATGAAGATGATGTTGTGCATGGGCACATAAAACCTTTGTACTTATCTGGAAAATTCAATGGTGTAGATATCTGAAGAGCTTTCATTGACAATGGTTCAAGACTCAACCTCATGCCCATTCGTACACTTCGTCAATTGGGCCTCACGGAATCTGATTTATCTCCTTCTACCATGATGTTACAAGGATATGATAAAAATGAACAAGAACCACTGGGCGAAGTTACACTCAGAACTCAGTTTGGAGATCTTGTATCCAATTCGGATTTCATGATTGTTGATCAAGACTCAGCTTTCAACGTCTTGCTTGGAAGACCCTGGCTACATCAGCATGCAGCTATTCCTTCATCATACCATCAATGTCTCAAATACTGTTTCAATGGTCAAGTTGGAACATTGTATGGTGATAAGGCCTCGTTCAAGACATGTGAGTCTCAATACATTGAGGCGGAATTTTATCACATGAAGGGAAGAGAAAAATCTACAATGAAGGAAATTACCAAAGTTAATGCTCCATATGGTTTGGAGAAGATTCCAATAAATCCATTTACACATGTGAGTACAGATTATGTGTTACCTATCAGTAAAATTGAAAAAATAGGCCCAAATCAAAATACTCTTATGGAAAGATCCATAATGTCAATTACGGTAATCGAGCCAGACAACATGGGAGAAATTGGTAACCTACCAAACAGTGATGAAAGCCTAAGTGGTGACGTTTTCATTTCATCTGTTGAAGTACAACAATAATATACTTCGCCAATCAGGCCAGAAGAAGTTATAGCAACATCATAGGTGAATAATGATGTCGATTCTCAATCCATCATCTCCTCTTTATTTCCCAAAGAAGACCCTTTATTATCAATAGTGTCGGAAATGGAAGCTTCTTCTTCAAAATGTGAAAATTTTGACATCTCTTATGATCATGAGAATTTCGTTTTGTCATCTACTTTGCAAGTAGAAACGGAAGAAATAGCACGTAATGAAGAGGAAGAGGAAGATCTTAGAGATGCTCCTCCAGCATTTGAGGAAGGTATCTCTACCACTGTGGATGAACTCAGAGAAATAAATCTGGGTACAGAGAAAGATCCACGCCCCACTTTAATTAGTGCGGCCATGACCCTTGAAGAGAAAGAGATGTATATTTCTTTTCTAAAGCAAAATAAAGATATTTTTTCTTGGAATTATACAGAAATTCCTGGGCTTGATCCTGATGTTGCTACTCATCATTTGGGTTTACCAAAAGAACATCAAGGATTTAAGCAAGCCGTGAGAAGAACACACCCAACCTATGATTCCAAAATTGAAGCTGAAGTGGATAAGATGATCAAAGCTAACTTCATCAGAGAAGTTCAGTATCCCAAGTGGTTGGCTAATATTGTCCCTGTAAAGAAGAAGAACGGACAAATTAGGTTTTGCATCGATTTCAGAGATCTTAATCGGTATTGTCCTAAAGATGATTTCCCAGTTCCGATTACAGAACTCTTAATTGATGTGACGGCTGGCTATGAAGTACTTTCCTTCATGGATGGATATTCCGGATATAATCAGATCCGAATGGCCCCAGAAGATGAGGAATCTACAGCCTTCAGAGCCCCTCAAGGTGTGTTTTGTTACCGGGTGATGCCCTTTGGTTTAAAGAATGCAGGTGCAACATATCAACGCGCCATGCATCGTATCTTCAAACCTTTCTTAGGGAAGTTTGTTGAATGCTATGTAGACAATTTGGTGGTTAAATCCAAACAACGTTCTAATCACTTGGCTGATTTGGAAGTCATATTCCACAAGCTTCGACAACATAATTTGAAGATGAACCCCTTAAAATGTGCTTTTGGGGTAACCTCAGGAAAATTCCTCGGCTTTGTTGTACGCCATCGTGGTATTGAAGTCGATCCTGAGAAGACCAAATCAATCCTTGGTATGTCACCTCCTCAGAATTTGAAAGAATTAAGAGGACTTCAAGGACACTTAGCCTATATTCGGCGTTTCATCACCAATTTGGCAGGAAAAAGTTTACCCTTTACCAAATTATTGAAGAAAGGAGTCACTTACCAGTGGACTGAAGAATGTCAAGAAACATTTGATGTTCTCAAGAAATACCTCTTGAGTCCACCAGTAATCATGCCACCTGTTGAAGGTAGACCACTTATCCTCTATGTGACAGCTCTAGAGCGATCATTGGGTGCTTTTCTCACTCAAAAGAATGATGATGGGAATGAAAATAGCCTCTACTATCTCAGTAGAACTATGCTTGAAGCAGAAACCCGGTATTCAAGTATTGAGAAGTGCTACCTGGCATTAATCTTTTCAGTTCAGAAACTGAGACACTACCTGCAACATCACGAGGTACAATTGGTATCTCGCAATAATCTTCTCAAATTAATCCTTAGTCGTCCAATGCTTACAGGACGTCTAGCAAGGTGGGCAGTTATTTTACAGCAGTTCAACATTCAGTATGTATCTCAAAAGGAAATTAAGGGCCAAGCTCTGGATAATTTCCTGGCTGAACATCCTTCAGTAGAAGACACGTCTTCAGATATTGAACTCCCTGATGAGGAAGTTTTCTCTATTCAAGAGAGTCCTCAAACATGGGAAATGTATTTTGATGGTGCTTCCAGAAGTCCAACAAGGAAGAAAATGGAAAATCCTAAATTCAACAAAGTTGGTTTAGGAATTGTACTCATTTCTCCAGATAAGGCATTGTTACCTTATTCCTTTTTATTGTGGGAAGGTGGTACCAATAATGAAGCCGAATACTAAGCTCTTATCACAGGCTTGGATTTAGCGCTTCAAGCACAAGTGAATCACTTAAAGGTGAAAGGTGATTCAGACCTGGTAATCAAACAAGTCAATGGGGATTATGCCATCAGAAAAGAAGAATTAATCCCTTTGTATGATTACATCAGATAGTTAATGGCGGAATTCCCTTCAGAACCGACATTTTCTTATATCCCAAGATCACAAAATGCTCAAGCTGATGCACTGGCTAATATAGCCACAGCTCTAGCAGATCCAAATCGGGACGAGACAACCATCAGAATTGCCCACCGTCATGCAATTTCACCTTATGTTCAAGCCAGAACAGAGGAAATTAATGAAATTAGTCCCATTCCTGAACCGTATGGTCATACTACAGGATGGATGTCACCTATCAGGGAATACCTTCAAAATGGAACACTTCCACCTGATAGAGCCAAGAAAGAACAAATCTGGCGACGTGTGGTCAATTTTACTCTTTATGATGGCCCAAACCACCTAGATAAAATTCTCTACAAACGTGGTTTTGATGGAGTTCTCTTCAGATGTATTGATGGTGAAGAGACAATGGCTATCATAAAAGAAGTGCATGAAGGAGTCTGTGGTGCCCACCAGTCTGGACATAGACTGTCTGATCAAATTCGAAGGCTTGGATACTTTTGGCCTTCAATGATACAAGATTGTGTTGATTTCACAAAGAAGTGTCATTCATGTCAAGTACATACCAACTTCATTCATCAACCTCCAGAGTTTCTTCATACGGCTAAATACTCATGGCCATTCGCCACATGGGGAATGGATGTGGTGGGACCTTACCCTTCAGCTACGGCCAAGCAGTTTAAGTACATTCTTACTGCTACTGATTTCTTTTCCAAATGGGCATAGGCAGTACCTCTCAAAGAAGTCAGTTCTAAATTCATTGTTAGCTTCATCAAGTCTAACATCATTACTAGATTTGGTGTCCCTCATACCATATTGACGGACAACGGCACCAACTTCTGTTCTTCTGAGGTGAAGAAATTGTATCAAGAATACAACATTAAATCCAACCATTCATCTCAGTATCATGCGACAGCCAATGGCCAAATAGAAGCCTTTAACAAGACTCTTTCAAATATACTGCAAAAGATGGTGGATAAAGATAAGAGGTCATGTCCTGATAAACTCTTTCATGCTTTATGGGATTATCGGACTACCACCCGCAATGCAACGCGGTCAACTCCATATTCGTTGGTATATGGAACAGAAGCAGTCTTGCCAATTGAAGTTCAATTACCCTCACTCAGAGTAACCATTTGTGATCAGTTATCTACAGATGAGCAATCCCAAAAGCGATTGAATTAATTGGAACGGTTATATGAGAAAAGATTGTGCACTTTGCACCACTTGGAAATTTATCAGAATCGAATAGCACGAGCTTTTAACAAAAAAGTTCGTCTTCGTTCATTCATTCAGGGAGAATTGGTATTGGTTCTCAGAACACCAATGATACCAGGAAAGAAGCCTCCCAAGCTTGAACCAAAATGGGAAGGACCTTATTCGATACATAAGGTCTACTCCAATGGAGCTTATTCATTAATCTCAATGGATGGAGAACTCATCACGACTCCAACCAATGCCAGATTTCTGAAGAAATATTTTGTATAAACACAAAATATGGTCCCTAGAACCAAGACTCTTACAATTGGTTCATACAGCAATGGTCCAGTATGACCTTAAACTGCAACTTCATCCAACATGACGTTAAACTGTAGGAAAGTCCCTTACGTCCGGAAAGACGTTAAACTACATAAGCAACAATGGTCCAGTATGACCTTAAACTGCAACTTCGTCCAACATGACGTTAAACTGTAGGAAAGTCCCTTACGTCCGGAAAGACGTTAAACTACATAAGCAGTAATGGTCCAGTATGACCTTAAACTGCAACTTCATCCAACATGACGTTAAACTGTAGGAAAGTCCCTTACGTTCAGAAAGACGTTAAACTACATAAGCACTTAAAAGTCCAGTATGACTTTAAACTGCATCATCCACGGTCTATGCATATGACCTTAAACTATTTACACTTTCGTCCAACATGACGTTAAACTATAGAAAAGATGTCCCTGCAACATGACACTAAACTGTGCAGCACTAGTTCGTCCTTGCTATATGACGTTAAACTATACAGCAATGGTCCAGTATGACCTTAAACTGCAACTTCGTCCCACACGACATTAAACTATGAAAAAGTTCCCTAAACCGTCCAGCATGACCTTAAACTGCATCATCCCTGGTCCATACATATGACCATAAACTATTTGCAAGTCCCTTATGTCCAGCAAGACGTTAAACTGTGACGTCCTAACTACATGATGCTAAACTGTATAAAAGTCCCTTACGTCCGGAAAGATGTTAAACTATATAATCATCAAAGGTCCAGCATGACATTAAACTGCACCATCCACGGTCCATGCATATGACCTTAAACTATTCGCACTTTCGTCCAACATGACATTAAACTGTGAAAAAAATCCCCAATGCATCCAACATGACATAAATGGTGTGTTATTTTGTCCTTACTGCATGACATTAAACTGCACAGTCCCCCTTTCGTCCAATATGACGTTAAATTGTATTGTCCCCATCGTCCTAACTACATGACGCTAAACTGTACAGAAAGTCCTTGATACGTCCTACATGACATTAAACTGTTATTTTGTCCCTGCTACATGACACTAAATTGTGCAGCACCAATAGTCCTAACTGCAAGACTTTAAACTGCATAGTCCCTTTTTTATGTCCTACATGACATCAAACTATGCATCATTAAGGTTTTTGTTACCTCTTGTTTCTCACACCGAGTATGACTCACGTGAGCTTAGAGAAAACATCAACCATAACACTCTCTTTGGGCCGCTAACCATGTGTAAGTCCCAACAACATTTTTATTAGATCATTGTCCCCAAGAACAACTTGATCATTAATTCATTCTTTAATTGAACTACACGGACTTTATCCTTGCCCTCCAGGCTGGGTATGTAGGCAACCTCCCAGGGTTCAAGCCCAAAAAACAATCTCTTCACATTGGTTCACCACCATCTCATATGATGTTGATTCGTGAAACTGCCCCTGGAATCAATATCTTTACATTGATTCACTTTCGTCCTTGTTATATGATGTTAAACTATACAACACTTTTGTCCGGTACGACAATAAACTACAATATTCTTTTATTTCCTCATTTGAGAGAGAACTATTATTGACATTGATTTTTTCAATCATGTTTCATTTCAAAAGACTACGTGCATACATGGCAATGCCTAAACTTTTTATCTTATGTTAAACCATCATTGCACTAAAGTCCCCTTTCACCCTTCACATGTACGAACCAAATTTGTACAAAGGGTAGTTCTAGAACTACATGGACTTGATTCCCATCCTTATGGGATACGTAGAAACATTCGAGTGTCCCTCGAATCCAGTCCCAAGTCTTTTGGGCCTAACCCCAAATTTCACTTTCAGTCCCTTAGCTGAAAAGTCTTCATGGAAACACACACGGTGTATTCATTATTATGGTCCGAACTCTATGACCCTAAACTAAGATCTCTCATATTTTCGTCCTGCATGACGTTAAACTGCATTTCAAGAACTACGTATGGCTTAATTATCATTCTTATTAGATACGTAGTGAAGTCCAAAATTTCAATTCAGGACCCAGCCACAACATGATTATGGTTATCATTGAACTATGTATCTCTATATACATTGGAAAATACCCATCTTTATGTGTTATAATCCTAACCTTACATATTTTCAGATCTTCATAACACTTTTCATGACTTCTAGTCACAAAAATGTCAAACTTCTGAGAATTCTTTTGCTTGACTATGCAGCACGTGCCCATAGGTGGCCTTGCATAAACAGTCCACATAACAGACTTTTCAGCCGAAAGATGCTATTTATTTGACCATGCAACCAATGCCCTTAGGTGGCCCTGCATATTTCAACCCCCTAACGGGTTTTTTAAATAATGGTAACTTCATTCTTGGGGAGAATGCCTCTTTTGTCCTTATTTGTCTTAAACAACAGTATGTAGGGATCCGCAAAAAAAAATAGTCATCCTTAACATATTTGTCTCATATCCTTTTTCATGATCTGAAAATATTCAAGTCTATGGTTTATTCTTCTTCCCTACGTTTGGTTCAAACCTTCGTAGGAGTGATATTCATCCAGTTCTTCGATAATCTTGTCTGAAAATATCTTCTCCATATTCAAGTACCTCTTTCCATACAACAAACTCTATACTTTAGAAAATTTGAATCTCCATAAACTTTCACTGGCTTTTAGCACTAGGAAAGTAAATTTCTAAGAGTTCTTTCGCCTGACTATGCAGCACGTGCCCATAGGTGGCCTTGCATAAATAGTCCACATAACAGACTCGTCAGTCGAAAGATGCTATTTATTTAACCATGCAGCCAATGCCCTTAGGTGGCCCGACATATTTCAACCCCCTAACGGGTTTTTGTCAAATAATAGTAACTTCATTCTTGGAAACTACTTCTTCTAATGCCTTTTAGCTCTTTTTCATATCATTACTCAGATTCAAATATTATTAAGTCATAGCTTACATATTTTCCCTCATAATTGAGTATGGTACTATGTTTTCAGATGAGTTGTCAATGAATTGAGTCAATTCTAATCCATTTCGGTCAAAGCTATTTCGACCTTAAACATTAGCCTTTGTATGTCCACATGCATGACTTTAAACTGACAGATTTCTTGTTTTTTTCTTTTCACCTCAGAGTCAAATCCTCTTTTCTCTCCGGATCCAACTCTGAGGGGGGACTTTTGTTGACGCTCCTTTCCGTCATAGGGTCTAACGACTGAAAAAAGGGAAATACCTTAGTCCAAAGTGATTCATCCTTTGAAGAAACATCAAAAATCGACAAAGGGATGAACAAGGAGAACATTGCCCATAGGTCGCACAAGTTCCCTTATGGTCGCGCAAGTACACTTGCGTGCCTCCTAGTGGTCGTGCAAGTCTACTTGCGCGACGCCTTATGGTCGTGCAAGTGACTTGCGCGACCTAAGTGATAACCGCCCGGTAACCGCCCGGGGTCTTCTCCTGCCTATAAATAGACCCTGTGGGCCCCCCATTCAAGAGGATCTTTTTCTAGAAACTCATATTGAAGCTCCCGACGCCCAAGTCTCTTCTCAAAGCTTCCGGAACACTTCTAAGGTAATTTCTTACCTAGAACGGAAGATCTAAAGAGAGGGAGAAAGGACTAAGTGTTGAAACTCATCAACACTTGCGCGCCTGAGTGGCCAGCCCTTAAGGGAAGTGACCACACTTGCACGCCTCCTCATTCCTTCAATAGAATTTGCACGTCCCTTTTCTGGAAGAACGTCAAGAGGATTCTAAAGGGTTTAATAAAGAGTCGCTCAAGTATTTTAATGCTGGTTGAAAATCGCGCAAGTACCCCACATACCGCGCAGGTATACCTGCGCAACCAATACTTGTGTGCCACCGCAATACCTGCGCGCCTTCCAAGACTTGCGCGCCCCTTCCTTTTTGGGTGCCTTTTCTGCCCATTTCACCCCTCTTAAGCCATTTCACCTTTCCTATTCAAGATTCAGTCTTCAAGATACTCTTCAAAGCCATTTATGGCATGATTTCTTGATTTGACTTCCTTATCTGAAAGGAATTCGGTGGAATATCTCTCAAAACCTAGTGATTTACACATCTTTATGTCACCAAAGATTGAGAGTTCATTCATTCAACCTCATCCTTTAAGATGAGAGAATCCTTAACCTGGGTCTCCTTTTCAGGAATAATCCCCAGTTATAAGTCCTTTAATCTGGGCATCTTCCTCAGGAGTAAGTCCCAAATTCTTAAAGTTCCCAAATCTGGGCATCCTCCTCAGAAGTAAGCCCCAAACCTTAATTCCTTAACTTGGGCATCCTCCTCAGGAGTAATCCCCAAGTCCTCTAATTTTGGGCATCCTTCTCAGGAGTAAGCCCCAATCTCAAATATGGGCATCCTTCTTAGGAGTAAGCCCCGAGTCCCTTAATTTGGGCATCCTTCTTAGGAATAAGCCCCAATCTCAAATATGGGCATCCTTTTCAGGAGTAAGCCCCAAGTCCCTTAATTTCTCTTTAACCAGTCCTAATTTTCATTTGATCTAGGATTCCTTCTCAGGAGTAAAACCCAGTTATCAATCCTCTCCTAATTTGGGTTTCCTTTTCAGGAATAAGTCCCAAGTTAGAGTATTCAAATCTCTATAAAGCACATATACCTTTATGGACCCTGTTCCTGGATTTTCTCCCTAAAAGTAAATCCTAAACCTTCATCTATCTGGGCAGTCATATATACATAAGCCCCAAACCATTTCTTATGATTGCATCTTTCATGGCACAATTGTCTAATTTTTACCAATACCTCTTGTTTCTCACACCGAGCATGACTCACGTGAGCTTAGAGTGTAAAAGTAATTATGATATCCTTCTTTGAGCCATCAATCATAAACGTCATACTCTATTACTCGAACTATGTGGGTTCTGATTCCTTTTCCAAAACAAAGGATACGTAGGTAGCCCATTTATGGGTTCGATCCCAACTTTGAAATAATCTATTTCCTTCTGAATAACGATAAACTTCAAGTGCCCCACTGAGTGGCTTTAAAACCATCCTGGTCATCATAATGACCAAGAGACTTTTATATAAATGTTTTGAAGGATACCATTGACCAAGAATCTCTAAATAGATACATATGATTCTCTATTGATGAAGAACCTCGAATACATATAAAAGATTCTCTAAATTTCTTACATATTTAATCATTGATTGTTAAAACTAAAGGAAAGCTCATTTTATACTTGGTAATGTAATAAGGATTCACGAACATAACTTAAATCTATAAAGAGAGTACCGGAGTAGACAATAATTCCCCTCAAAAAGGTGTGATGAGTCCGACCTCCCATCCTCTCGACCAATGAAAATTCCTAAGCCTCATCAGTCCACAAGCTAATGAGCGCCTACCATTGGAAAGTAGGTCCAAACGGATGTGGAATCATTGGATGTTTTTGGTTCTACGAACAAACCCACTAGAAACCGATCGGAACGTTTGAATCTCCCGTCCAGGAGGTCATCCTCGAATTCTGTGCGAAACAATTGGTAACTTGGAACAAAATTATAATTTGATTATATTTTGTTTTTGGAATAAATTAGTAAATGAAATAAATGGAATGATAATTGGTTATATGATGAATTAACCAATATGGATTTTGAAAACATGTTTGGAATGTTTTTTGTTTGGTATTATACATGGCTTGATAGGTATATTATCTTATCATAACGATTGATTAGGTTTGATGCCTAAGGGAAATATGCATACCTAAGGGCTAAGTGAATGGTTATATATTGAACGAGGGATAAATGAATGGTTATGTACTTCCAAATGGGATAGATGTATGGTTACATACCTCCTCGATCAGGGCTTGATGGATGGGTACATTCTGCATGAGGGTGAGAAGCATGGATACATACTACCTGAGGACTAAATTCATGGCCACTTGTTGCATGAGGGAGATATGCTTGATTGTGTGATTACCTAAGGGTGAGATATGTTGTTCTGGATGTATGATATGGGTGATTCATCCCCGAAAGGATAATACTCTAGTGGTATGGGTGATTCTTCCTAGATAGGAGAATCCACCATTTGATAGAGATATATGGCATTGTGCTAAAGTAGGTCGGGCTAACCCCGGGTGTCAACCCAGAGCTTGAGGGTCGGGGTTTATTTGGTATTATACATTAATTATGAAAAAATGACCCTATTTATCATGTTTTTTCATGAACTGTATATTAAGATTGGATTTTTTATACATTCTGTGTGTTTTAATATTGGGTTACACTCACACCTTGTTGGGGAACCATTTGGTACTCGGTAAGACTTCATAGATACAGGTCTGGACATGGGAAAGGGGACCTATGCTTGATTTGATTGTAGTGTTTAGCTGGGATGGATCTTAGAGACATGAACAGGCATGGGGTTTGGGATCGGGTTTCTTTTAGAGTCTTTATTTTAGAGTCTATCTTTTAGTTGTTACTTGTATGGATTTCATCATGACATTTATTTTGGAATACATTATGGAATGACATGGTTTATTAATATTACTTGGTCTGTTAGTTTTTATCTGTCATATGTTCAGTTTTGTATCTTGGTTGATTTATTTATTTATTTATTTGTGATTTCTAATTTGTTCTAGAGGGTATTGTCTCCTCGCTATATCCCTTACACCCTTGTTATTGGTTAGAAGCCTCTAGCATCTGGATAGGTGTGCTTCATGACACATAACCATTTGACTTGGTCACATGAGGTAGAATCGAGACACCGACATTAAAATTTTAATAACTGATTTAAAGTTAATGGGTCTAAAATCACATTATTGTCATGTTTTGATGCAATATTTAATTCTTGTAGCTTTATGTTGCGTTATTCCTAAAAATTTATAACACAAATTAACCAAGATTTGTTTCTATTTCAATGATATGTGCAGTAAAGTTATAAACTTGATGAAGTTTCCAACTATGGAAAAGGAAATTGTTGTCATATTAAGTGAATTGGAGATGTTATTCTTTCCTTTATTATTTGATATGATGATTCACTTTTTTAGTTATATACATCTATGTGGTCCTTTACATTATAGATGGATGTACCCCATTGAACTATATATGAATATTTTGAAAGGGTGCATCAAAAATTGAAGTCGACCAGAAGGTTGTATTGTAGAGTGATATATTTTTGATGAATTTTTTGAATTATATATCGACTAACTATATGATTTTGATAGCATTGGTCTCCCAAAATCTCATCACATAAGGTTTCTGGAATGTGAAGGAATTTTCAGAATATATTTTGTTACAATTACCATTATAGAGTGGTATTAGTATCACCATTAATTTTTACAAAATAATTTAGAGGTTTTTTTATATGTTGAAACCCATAAAGTAATTATTATGAATTTTAATATATCAAGGGATAAAATATGGATAAAAAATACGCATAATCTATAGTTTATAATATGGTTTTGAGAGCATATTTTTAAAGGGTTGTCTTCAAATTAAAATTGAATTTCAGAATTACTTCGATGGCTAGCCATGGGAATGAGTGTGCATGTATTATCATATAATGTTTATGTAATTAATGGTTATATGTTCTATATAAAGGAACCTGATGAATGTAATACCATGAAAAATATTGGTGTTTCTCTTGTGGAAGAAGTGATGCATGTATCTGGTACCAAGGACAGAAATACAATTTATGTGAATATTTCATACTTTGGCATCATCAAAAAAATAGGGGAGTTAGATTATACAATATTACAAGTGTTTATTTTTCAATGAAAATGGGTTAATAGTAGGAGTGCGATTAAAATCAATGAATTGGGATTCGTGAAAATGTATTTAAGTAAGGAAGGGTACCAGGAAGAACCATTCATAATGGAATTACAGACTGTGCAAATATTTTATGCCCTAGATCCTGTAAACAAAAAGGGGCCAATTATTCTACTATCGACCAAAACCACTACAGGGTAAGATATCAATTCAATTGAGTATGTCCCTTTCATTGGTATGTTTTAATCATTTCATAGTGGTCTTAATGTAAAAAGGGTATTATATTTCAAAGTGGGCCACAAGGAGTGGATTCAGATACTTGATAGAGGGATTAAATTCCTTCAACCTTAAAAGGGAAAAAAGTGTTAAATAATCAGGTTAAAGTTTTTTATAATATAAATTGTTTTACATCACAATATTATGTGTTCACTACTTCATTTACATAATACTATGTATTTAACTAATTCTACAGATAATGGCTTCTCCACTACTGATGCTCCCAATCCTGAGAAAAAATAGGTTTCTCTATATGTTGATGCTACCAATCCCAAAGAACAATATATTGATAATGTTAAAAACAATAAAATTATAGAATATGAACAACCTATGTCTGATAAAAAATAATATCATCAAAGTGATATAATATTGACAAAAATTATTAAGGCTATGAGTAAAGGCATGAAATTTGAGGTTGGATAAAATGCACGCGGTCAACCTATTGACCCCAACAAGTCTATTTTCATTAGTTACATTGGGGTCACCACTCGAATGAAAGTTTCTATTGATGTATATAAGTGTAACAATGTTGTGACAACATTTAAGGCTACTAATATGGGGAGAAATTAAGATAACATTATGATATACTTTCTCTATTTTACTAAAAATTAAGAAAAATGAAATTTTGATTTACTCTTCATTATCAATTGTGGAGTGTATTTATATTAAATGAATTTTGAATGGAATTGTATTAAAGGCCATGGGAAAGTATCATAGTTCCTTTCAAATAATTATTATGAAGCATAATCTCAAGGATGTTGAAGGTAAATTAAACCCCCACCCACTAAAGATATATGCATACATGATAAACTAAGAAAAAAGAAATGCATTTATTAACCATAGTGAGAAGGTATCATTTAAGGTACATTGTGATTCATAATATTTTACATGAAAATTCATATATTAATCACTTTTGATTAAAAAAATTAATTTATGAAATGGAAATTAGGTGTTAAAAATAAGAAGTGTGCGTCAAAACCAACGTGTCACTACCACAAAGCAAGGATAGGGTACGCTTCACTTGAAAAAAATGATATATATTTTAAATCTATAGTAATAATATTATGTGGTATGAAACAATAACATAATTATGTTCCTTTGTTTATATGTATATTGCAGAATCCAAATCCAAATCCACTTTCATCTCACATCATATGTTATGGAAGGATCCTCAAGTAAATAAAAAGGTAGTAATAATAGATGAAAAAATAGAGAGTATGGGAATCATGTGTAAACATGAAATAATAAAAAATAGTATGCTTTAAATCATTATTACATAAAAATAAATACTTATTTTTCTATATTTTTTATCTGTTTTAGACGCAAGAATCATCATTGGTTGTATCTGATGAATGAGTACTCTAAGTGGCCTTGAAGTGGCCAAAACAATATGGTCATGTCAGAGGTGTGAGATTTAGAGTATTTACTTGAACATATTTTGAGAAATCAAAGTAGTATGGGAACATTGATGATAGAATAAGAGGAACAGATAGTTTCTCTAAATGAAAAAGTTATTTTTCAATCTAATTTGATAGAAGAGTTAATGTGAAGGAATCAATAATAAGAAATTAAAACTCAACAACCACCACATTAAAAGCCACCCCCCACCCCCCCATATTTGAGGCTATCCATTCCCCTAAAATTCTTACCTTACCCAACGTAATCAATTTTTTCATAATATTATCTGCTAAATTTGAATCAAACAACTATTAATACCTTTTTGTAATAAAATTATGCATAATGAAATTGATTTTGATTTATATATATCATCACCCACTCATCGCTTTGTTATGAGGGGTATAGTGTACAATATCAAATGATATATTCTACGCAACATATAACTTATTAAAGATCATGTGAGAGTAGGTATTCACATATCTCATGAGTCGATCATTGATATACTTGTTCCCCTTGATGATCTAGATGTTCACACGGTCAAAATTTTAAATGTAACTTTTGTAGCATGGTCATTTAATCTTATAAAAATCCATAATTATAATGAGGTATATCCTTTAAAATTTATTTTTTATGAAGAACCTTTAAAAAATAATGAAAAAAATACTTTAAAATAGGAATGTTATTACATATAGAGAAAAAGAAGGGGAAGCAGAAATTAGAATCAAAACAATCTAAAGGATCAACCAACAAATCCAAAAGACCTTTGAAGAACACCTTTACCCTTCCAATTCAAATTATGTATTTACTAATATTGAAAGTTCATGCATATACAACATCAAAATATAATAATACTCCCTTCTTTTATTTTAAAGAACAAATGTACAAAGAGATTATTACGTAAAATATTGGTCTTCAGAATGTAAATGAAATTATCGTGCATGGATGGATGGGAGTATCAGTTCTAAATGTATACGTGAGGTGTGTTTTCATAATATGTTTGTTCAATAGCTAATATAAAATGTCAATTACAATAAAATATTATTTATATTTTTTGAAAATGTATGTATCGATGTTATGTGAAGGAAAACCCTACAAAAAAAATTGGACTCATTAGTCCTCACATCACTACTACAGAAAAAGGTTCATTGGAAAAAATTAAACTGAAATAATAGTGCAATGAATGGACACAAAATTTGAAAAGAAACTTATAGACTACAAACTCTTCCTAATACCCACAATACAGGGGTAAAACTATACAATTTAATCATATAAAATATATTCTTATTTATTTCATTGCTTTCTCCTTTTTAGGAATCATTGGTTGCTCATTAAAATCAATTTAGATACTCCAAATATTTCCTTTTTAGATTCAAAACAAAAATTTCAAATAAATCAACCACACATTATGACCTTTATCAATTTTTAATAAATTAAATTTTACATTTTATAAATAAACTTCAAGTTTTATGTTCTATATTATGTTTTAATGAAAAGAAATATAATGGGTAGGTGTTTCAATATATTCAAAATCATGGTATGAGGACGGTCCATGAGCATTAGAAGCCTATAGATTTCTAAAAATGAATAATTATTATGGAATATATAATAATATTTCATGATTAAAATATATATCAAAACAAATAACTTATTTTTATCAATGTCTTTACAGTATCAGAAACAAAATAATGGAAACGATTATGGTTATTACATTTGTACATTTATGAAATATATCATATTTTATTAATAAACTAACATCCCTGAAGAGGTATTTCTGATGATAATTAAAATTTCATTTAAAATATTTATTAATCATTTGTTTATTTATTTTTACAGTACTAATAGGACTACCGACAGTCCATGTATTCAGAATAGTAATTACATGGTTTCATAATGTTTGTAGGAATCATGAAGAGGTGATTTCCTATTAATTATTTAGTTAATATTATTATCATTTTATCTACTAATTTTTTTAGTTAATATTCCTATCATTTTTATCTACTAATTTTTTAGTTAATTTTCATAGAGATCATCATCGAGAATTTATTTTTATCCAAGCATTTTTTTCTCTTCATAGGTGTAAAAATGTATAGAGTAAAATAAATTCTTGATGAAGGATTCAATAAGGATGATGCACTTAGGTACCATTTTATCCAGATTTTTTTATTCTTTATTTGATTTTTTTTATGCTTAGTAGTGATGTAATGGATTCCCTTTTGGGTCCATGACCTTTATTAACATGTTGTCAAGAAAAAATTTTGTTTTATAGAGAGAAAAACATATTATTTGTAACGTGTAGGAATCAGTCACACATCAATATGACACATAGTGTGTCCTGTGTGTGATAATATGAAATTATATATACATATTAGATACATTTAT
Organism: Viscum album; assembly: GCA_963277665.1. Taxonomy (NCBI): domain Eukaryota; kingdom Viridiplantae; phylum Streptophyta; class Magnoliopsida; order Santalales; family Viscaceae; genus Viscum; species Viscum album. The sequence continues at coordinate 28,590,608 of OY728128.1, read as the reverse complement.
TTAATTTTTATTCACAATTTATTTGATAATGCATTGGGTTCTAGTTTTCTCTCACAAGAATTAAGAATTTTGGACTCAAAGGAAGAAATTATGAAAATTGGAAGAAAAAAATAGGCATTACACGCCATGTATCACATACACGACGTGTATACCTCATTTTCAGAATTCTTTTAGAGCCATAGACTAGCCTATGAAGACTTTACATGATGTGTAAATTAATTACACGATGTGCATATATCAAAGATCATAATCCCACAAAAAGTTAATCACATACACGAAGTGTAGAGATAGAACAATGTGCAAAGTTCAAAGGCTCACCTGGTCAAATATAGGAACCAATTATTCTAAGGGAAATGTGGATCTCAAATATGTGACATGAATCCAACTTACATGATGTGTATATATCGAGACAGAAGTCACTTATCTCAGTACACGATGTGCATGACTTACACGTCATGTACTTCTCAGACCTATTAATATTTTGATCACCCCTCCGTGTATAGAACATTCAATGTAATTTATTTTTCTCTCATTTTAATTTGTTTTCATACCAAACCTATTTCAATTCATTCCTTTAATTGCTTTATAAAATCCTTTTGAGTTGTTAATTAATCTACGCCTGTTCTGCATCCATTTTAATTTTGCTTTCGTTCGACATTTGTTTTCATCACTGCTTGTTGTTCTTCATCAACGCTTGAAACATTATTCATTGTTTCTTTATGTGCAGTGAGTTTCTGATTGGATTTACATTTATTTCAATTGTTTTATCTTCATTCTTAATTTTTTAAATCCTAGATTTCTTCTTTATTAATTATTTCATGATTATACATAGCATGTTTAATATATCCTTGATTTTGATCAACATCTCCATGCATGGATATTCCACCTAGGGTTAGGGGTCAAGAATATGGGTGTTTATAAGCCTAATAAATCCATATATTGAACCTTGTTAACCCTATGGATAATAATTAGGTTAATAAAAAAATTTCATCACATTATTTTGCACAACCTTGACCATGGGAAGTGAAATTGAATGAACCTAACCTAATTGGAATTGAGTACGGAAATTATCATTAGCCTATGATGCTTTCTGCATAGAATCAAATCATAATGAACCTAGTTTTTTAACTTTACCTTGACTATAGGATAGTTGTATCATGGGTATATCCAATTGGTTTGACCAAAACCAATTGGTGAATCTGTCACCGCTTCGCAACCTAAGTTGTAGGACTGTTCCAAGCTAAATCTATGATTATCTTCTGTCAAGATCCCTAAAATTAAGCTTAATACCTTCCTTTTTATCTATCATAAATCCAAACTACCTTTATTTAGAACCTAAATAGTGAATTTGAGGAATCCTTTTCGATGTTTTTTTCAATTAGTTGTTGACCTATCCATAATCCTCATGGGTTAGACCTCGCACTTATTCTTTACTACACCCTAGTAGTAAGTGTAGTTTGGGACTATAAATTTTTAATCTGGTTTTTTCCCACATGAATTCAATGATGCATGAGGGCATGTAAAATTTTGGCATCATTGTTAGGGATTACTATTTCTCAGGCATAGTGACCTTCGGATCAAACCCTAGATTACCTCACCCCTCCCCCTTTTTTCTTTTACCTTCCCCTTTTCCTTTTTAGTTTTTATCCTTTAGGTGCACATGTGTTCTCTCTCTCTTTCTCTTCTTCTCTGCTAGTGTGTGTGTCAGAGACCCTTGACTCACTCAGAAATCCTAGATGCACAAGAAAAACTTCTTTTCAATTCTGAGATCGATAGATCTATTTTTGTATGCCTATACTTCACAATGGATGAGCGTAATAATATTGCACCACCATAACTTCAAGACCCCCAATATGTTCCACCTAACAATCAGGGTGAGTGACCAGAACTATAAGAGTGCATCATAATAGACTACAGCTTTACATCCATTAGCAGTGTTGCGTCCAGCATTGTACACCCACCAATTCAGGCACACACTTTCAAAATCAAACTTGGACTCATCCATATGATCCAGAACATGGGGCAGTTTAGTGGACTAAAAATCAAAGACCCCCATGAGCACATTTCAAATTTTTTAGAGTTTTTTGATACCTTTCTCAACTAGGGTGTGTAATTAGATGAAATAATACTCCATGTCTTCTTTTTTATCCTTGCACAACCAAGACAATTATTGGATAAAAAGTAAAGCTATCAATTCGATCACAACTTGGGATGAACTAGCCAAGAAATTACGGGACAAATACTTTCCACCCATCTGAATGTGGAAGTTAAGGAATGGCATTCAAAACATTGGCCAAGAATATAGATAATCGACTTGGAAATCATGGGATAGATTCAAGGAGCTAACTCACAAGTTCCCACATCATGGACTAGATGTGTGGATACAATTAAAGATATTTTACCAAGGAATTCAACCTACTACCAATACTGTGGTGGATGTCGCTGCGGATGGAAGACTCATGCTTAAGACACTGGAAGTCATCCAATAAATTCTTAATAAATTCTCCAATGATGTCAGTTCAAGGAAAAGTGATAGAAGAATGTCTCAGTGAAAAATCCATTAGGTCGAGAAATTGCTGCCATGGAAGCACTAGTAGAGGCTCTAACAAAGAAACTAGATTCATTTAAATTACCTACTACACAACCACCTCCTCTTACTCCTATAATAGAAATTCATTCCTATGAGATGTGTGGAGGACCGCATTCTTACCAAGATTTTAGATAAGGGATGGAAGAACCCCCAAGGTCAATATTTTAATTATGTTAATTACAATAAATAAGAACAACAATTCCGACAACCTTAGTAGCACCAACAAAATCAATATTACCATCAAAGATCAGCTCAGTAACTTAAGTAGAAAAACCAAGGTTATTTTCAGCAAAGGAGTGGATAGGTAACACCAAGGAATCAAGGACCACCTAGGTACCCACCACAAGGTCCATCTCCTCAAACATAGCAACAATTCCAATAACATTTTCTTAGATCTCAACAGTTTCTTCCAACTCAATAGCAGCAATTTCAACAAGCTCCGCAAAGACCACCACAACAAGCCTAACCTCTCCGGACCAATATTGAAAACCTTCTTGGTTAATTTTTGAAGAAATTATATCAAAGGATGACAACTCAAGATATGGAGATGAAAAACTAAAGAGTATCCATGCAAAATCTTGAGCACCAAATGGGTCAAATTTCAAGAACCTTATCAAACCAACTACTGGGTTCATTACTCGATAACACTAAAACGCACCCGAGAGAAGAAGAAATGGTAGTGGTTCTTAGAAGTGGGAAAATAATGGACTTTAAACAACCATGAAAAAAGGAGGAATAGAATTCAAAGGAACTTGAGAAATGAGTGACTTTTATCAGTGAAGATGACAATAATCTCAAAAAGAATACTTTTAAAGGAACAAGTCTGGACTCAGAAGCCACTGTAAAGGATCAAACAGAAGAGAATCCTGAAAAGAAAGAAGTTTATACTGGACCACCAGTATAAAAACCCCCTCTGAAATTCCCAGAAAAAATGATTCAAGGCAAAATAGAATAAAAAAATAATAAGTTTATAGTAATGTTCGGACAATTACATCTCAATATTCTCTTTGTTGAGGTCATCGCTCAGATGCCTTCCTACACCGAATTCTTGAAAGAACTACTTTATAATAAAAGGAAAATGGAATTCATAGGTGTTGTAACAACCCCGAATTTTTTCAATAAAATTTCCTTTCTTATAATTATGTTATATAGCATAAAACACATACATTACATAGAGAACCTAATAAAAACATTATTCTCATAAATTAAGAATGAAATAAGTGGTATTCATAGAAATTAAGAAACTAATACCAATAGAATAGTAACATCACCTATTAAAGTAAAAAAAATTAGGTATCTTATAAATTAAAATATGATATATTTATATCATGGTATAAGTGAATAAATATTTTAAAAATGATAAATTACGTTTTGGTATTTTTTATAAAACATAAATGTTTATTTAAAATTTTATAATTAATATAATGATTTAAAAATAATAATAAAATATTTTAATAAATTAATATTTTTTTGTCTTATTATTATAAGATAATTTTATGATACCTTAATTAATTTTTCAAGGTTTCATAAAATCGGTTATAATATTAAAATCGGTATTTTTCAAACAAGTGATGATTCTAATTAAAAATTAAATTTATCATATTTATATAATTATTTTCATAAAATGGAGACCATTTTTTAAATATAAACATCAAAAAATGGTTAGGGTGAATTTTTTGGATTTTTCTAAAATAGTTGAATTTTTTGTAAATAGCAAAATACAGTAATTTACGGCATTTAACATTTTAAGCCAAATACATGAGTTTTTGAGTCATGGATGATGTATGGATGAGGTAATCACCCATTAGTTCGAAATCGCATCCAAAATTTACTTTACTTAGTCACAAGAATCAATACTATTGATAGTCTTGATCCAAAATAATAAACAAATGAATAAAATAATCAAAAACACCCCTCTCATCCCCCTATAAATACCACCTCTCACCGCCCCTTCTTCTCACACCTCCAAATCCTTTAAGATTTCTAATATTCTACATGATTCCCCTATCAAGACTCTTCCCTATGTCTTTTACTTTCTGGTATCACCAAAATACCATTTTCAAGTGCCTTAAGGAGGTTCTCAAAGAGATGATATTCAAAAGGTAAAACCCTCCTTCTTTCTCTTTTATTTTCTTTTATTTTCTTATCCTTCCCTCACATCCCCTATCCAAAGTGACATGATAACTACAGTATCATACATATACTATAATTTTTTTGTTTTAATAGAATATCCATCATCAAATCTCTTCTCCTCTCCTTTTATTCTAAAAATGAAAACATCATTTGTGGGGTGTCGATTCACCACCTTCGTGGATGATGAGTTTTTGTTTTTCATTAACGCCTTCAAGGATGGTCATAAAACCATTTTTATGGTTAAAAAAGATTATAATATGTGTATTAAAACTTATTTAATATTCTATAACTAGTATATAAACATAATATAAAAACCAATACTAGTTCGTGATGGTTGTAAAAAACCGCCAAAATAAACTAATCATTTTTCATTAACATCTTATCTAATGAATCATCCTCATGTAAAAAATAAAATGATATATGGGACCAATTAAATTTCTAGAATTTAATTAATATCATATAATTTTACTCCTGGATAATCATTCCAATTTTACAAAAACTTTCATAGTTATACACAAGTGAACCGATCATGAAACCATGAAACCATGAAATGAAAGCTCCCGGAACAGCAAAAATAAACTCTATAACTCATTAAAATTGTCATAAATGAACTTAATAAAATTATAATAAATAAAATATATGTATAATAGGTTATTAATTAATTAATTAATGGATCTAATTTTATTATTCATGACATTTAGGGTAAATGTAGAACACTTTCGGACATAAGGTAAGGGATTCTCTCTAAACCTCTATTTTTCCTTCAGGTTACGATTTATCTCTATTTACCCAAATTTAATTATTAATTATTATTATGTAATCCTAAATTATATTTTTATATTCCAAACATATTTACCTAGCTCAATTATTCTTTCTTTTACGGGTAAATACATGTTTTATAAGGTTTCTTTTTCAATTCCTCCCGATAAGCAAGCCTGATTAAAGGGAACTTCCTAATTTATTACCCATATTCAAGTATACTCCATAATTTGTTTTAATCCCCCAATATTTTTCTAAAATCTCTCTTTTTATCATTAAAAACTATCTTAGTTCATTTTTTGTTTTCTAAAAACAATTATTCCTTTGTCTGCTTTAAACACTCTAATATTTTCCCTTAAATCACACTAAAGTGGCTCGTTTTTAGAAGTTTCTTAAACACAATTTTTACATTTTTTCACATAAATTGGACATCATTTATCATTATCTATTCCTATAATATTCTTATGAATGTACAAATATGATTTAAATCCATTCTTTCTTAGACATCATTATGATATGCTCATTGGTTATGCCATATGACATGATTACGATGCCCATTTATTTTCATGGGTAACCCTTATGTTTATTCCTTATGTTTGATTATTTATGTGGCACACATATGAATGAACATGTTAGGATGGGTGTTCCTAGATAGAGCTCCAATACATTGGGTAATGTTTATTCTCATGATACATCATATTGGGATAGGGAGTAAACCAAATTCCTTTATAGGACTTTTTCCACCATGTGATATAGTCTTGGCAGTTAGACTTGACTCATGTTTATGTCATTTTATATGTTTTTGTCACATTCCTATGTAGTCATTATTACATGATCCCATGTTCTATATTTTATGCTTCCATATGGTTATTCATGTGTCATGACTTTATATTTCATCATGTTATACCTTCTAACTCATGTGTTATGGTTTATTCCTATGTTAATTACCTTACTGGTATTTTTACCTCATCCCTTTGTATATGTATTCCCCAAGTTATCCTATAAAGGTGTAAGATCTCAAAGGAAGTTAGGATCTCATTATGGAGTTTAAATAAAATATGTATTTATTTTGGTTCATGCCTTCTAATTATGTATCTAATCTTCTAAAGACACTAGGATTTATGATCCTTGGTTTTTATTTGATGGTTAATTATGATTAAAATCATTTAATGATATTTTTAAAAGGATAGGTTCACTATAGTTGGTATCAGATGATAGTCTAGTTATTTTTTGAGATTAGGACTATAAAACATGAGTAAGAACCCTAGGGATAATTTTATCACCATGGATAATGAAAGAACAAAATTAAGTGAATTTTTTATTAAAATTATAATTATTTATTCATTATTTTAAATTATAAATCCTATTTATTTCAATTTTTTATTAAAATAATTGGTAATTTGAATTATATAATGAAAATGGGCTAAAATATAAAAATTTCTTATTTCTGAAATTTTGACATAGTTTAATCAATTTGATATTTTGATCATAACTTTTAAATTATCAACCCAATTGATATAATTATTTTATATAGGATTAATTGATTTGTGAGATAAAACTTTGTCTTTTTGTAACAAGATGTGATTCAAATGTCTATAGGCCCGAAAAAATAAACTAATTTGATAAATTATTTGGGAAAATAGAGTAGAACCCACTCTGAAAAGGAGGCATAAATCATGCTACACGCCTCTAATTGAGTTTATTATAGCATTATTAGAAAGAAGAATCATATTTTCGTTTCCCCATTAAATTTGAAGGAGTTATTCACTCATTAATGTGGTCATTGGATGCTCAACATTGAAGGATGATTTAGGATGCATTCGTCTAGAATAAAAAGCTGGAGTAATTTTCCTATAACTTCTTTTACACATGGATGATAAATCAAAAATTTAGAGTAAAAATGAGAAAGATAATTGGGTACAACTTTTATAAAGACTCCATGACCCAATTCATCAATTTAATGGGTCAAATACACAAAAAATTTCAGAGGAATAATTCTGGATCTAAAAAATCTCCCTCCATGCCTATAAAAGGAGGTGAACCCCTCCTTTCCAAATCATTTAGGGCACTGAGGAGGATATCTCCACTGAGAGAGGCTGGATACTTCAACCCTATCCCCCCTTCTCCTACTTCATTTTTTTCTTTTATTTATTTTTGTTTTAGTTTACATTTTCATTTTAAATTATAATTTAAATTTTAGTTTAAATTAAATTAATTCTTAGATGTATGTTTTAAATTTTATTTCCTCCCATTATCCATCATCTCTTCAACTTCTTCTTAATTTTATTATTATTAGTATTATTATTAGTCTAATTATTAATATTATTATTATTATTACTATTACTATAATTATTATTAATACTCTTTTAATTTTTTTATTTTATTTTCTTAATTTCTTAATCTCTTCTTATCTTAATAATAATAATAATACATTATTATTATTATTATATTTATAAATTATATAATTTCATATTTGTTATTTTATTTATTTATTTTCTTATTTTCTCTTCTCTCTCTCCCATCCCAATTATGTTTTACTTTAATCTTTGTTTTATTTTATTCTATTTCTTCTTCTTCTCTTCCACCCACTCCACTAAGTAATCTCTTACTCTCGAAAATGAGAGGCTGGCCTAGAGTATTTGCCCGGGGGAGGTGATAGTGTTCTTAAAAAAATTAAGTTTAATTTTAAGTTTGTGGATATAATTGAGTAGCATGCATGGGTGAGGTGAATGTCCTTGATGTGGTGATTGCCCCGATGACATGCAACTCAATCTATCTCTATTATTTTATTTAATCACTTTTGACTCCCTCCATTAGTTAGTTATTCACATATTGGAGTTGAGCTAATAAATGGATGAAATAGAATTGATAGAGTTGGGTCCTATAAGATGGCGCCTCCTAGACCAAAGAGTGTCATCAAATTTGATAAAATGAGGAGGTGGAATTAAGAGTGCTTGACATTCAATGATATTCCACAATTTCTAAATAAATAATACCAGTTCAAACATGAGATTTCATGTTTGTATTATCAAACTAAAATAAAACATATAAAGGGGAATAATTATTGGAACCTTAAATTGAACCCTAAAACCAAGTGCTTTATTTCCTTAACTCATTCTGTATAATTTTAATGTTAGTATAAATTAGAACTTCCATTATTTCATGTCATTAATCAAAAACCCAAAAATATTTTCATTGTTTTCTTAAATTGATCAAAACAAAAAAAATAGTTTAGGTAAAATAGATTATGTTAGTGAACAAATTGAAAGGCTCCTCAAGTGAGATAACCTTGGTTGGACACTGTGCTGCACTAGGAAAATAATATTATTTTCATCACACCCTATGATAGGCATTTGTCAAAATAGGCATCATTACTGGGTAGCTAAAAATTTATTCATTTACTTTTTCTATTTTTACATCTTAGATATATTTAATTAAATTTTATAAAAAATTTACAAAAGGTATTCCATGATGTTTTCATATGAAATTTTTTTCAATTCATGGAACAAAAAATACTCTCAGGTGTAAGAACTAGTAGTTGAAGCACCCTAGTCTATAGAAGATGGTTTTTCATTATGGGCTAGATAGATCAAGGGATCCCAGAGCCAAATTTCCAAATAGGAGGAATTCAAGGACCTTATCTAAGTTCACAAGAAGACCCTCTAGAAACCATTGGTTGAATGATTGGATAGAGAACTCACAAAATTTTGGGAGTACTTCCTATAATTCTATCAAGAAGTGGCCAAGACACAAGAAGAGTGATCCCCATTTTCTCCTAACACTTTTGAAAAGAAGTATCCCCAGAATATTTCCAGGATCAAGTGGAAAAACACAAACTCAAAGAAGATATTAAATAGATTGATGAAAAGGTTCAATATCTCCAAGAAAAATGGATTGGATGACAATATAATTACAAGCATCATCAGAAGAACCTAAACCTAAGTATGAACCTGAACCAGAAGATGAGCCGGTTGTTTTGTCTAAGAAGGAAAATGAGGAAGACTTGTTTTCTAAGATACATGTGGGAGATCAACAAGAAAGAAATGAATTTTAGTGTGAATGTTAGGAACTACTTGATCTTTCCAAACCTTGAAAAGAAAAAGAGTCAACACCACTAGAGGAAGGTGCCACCCAAGTGGTGGAATTTTAAGTGAAAATAGTGGAGGCTGACTACCTGCCTCCATCCACTGAGAGTCTACTCCAAGAGGCACCCATCACTGAGGAAGAAATTGAAACTAAACTAGTTCAAGGAGTTGATATTTTCTCAAACTCTATTTCATTTGATTTTATTCAATCTGAATTGGGTATTGATTCACACTTCTTTGCATTTTTTGATTCAGAAAAAAAAATTATGCCTTAGAGGAAGATAAAGAACTTGGACTTGCACCTTCTAAGGAACACATGGAGCTCCCTAATTTCAATGAGAATACATTTGAGGAGCCCAATTAGAGGATCCCAATAGTTAATCCTGAGGAAATCAGAAAAGTGTCTAATCTTATTTAAGGGGGAAATTTCTTATTAAAAATTCAAATTTTATTCAAGTAAAGATACCTATTTACTTTCCTTTTAATTATTCAATTCATGCAACCCATGACAAACCAGCATTGGATGAAGATAAGGTTTCAAAAGTAGCAACCAAGTAAGAGGATGGTCCATACTTCACCATACCCCCATCATGTAAGTTATACCTCATTGTGAAGGGGTAGGATCTGGTATACTCTATCCATGTATCATTCTTCACCAGAAATGATGAAACACAAGCTTCGAAAAAACACATGTGGTGGTTCAAATAAAAGAAACTTCATTCACCATATGGATTTGGATAAAAACCGGTACTGTCCTCTGGAGACAGTAAAAATTGAGGGCCCACTTAGGGGAACATACCAATATTTATCCCTTTCACTTGATTTCTAGAAGATTAGATTTCAATTTCATTTCATAAGAAGTAATTCAGTATGCAACCCACTCCCTCATATCTTTTTTATCTTTAATTACATGATCTATGTGATTAATTGTATAATTTTCTTTTTTAGGATAAAAATGGTAGAATTAAGCCTCAACTAGTAGAAGGGAAGGACCAATATTCATGGGAAAGGGAGTTCACTTTTAGTATTTTATCTTTTAAAACTCCTTAAATTTTTTTCCAAATCATGTTTTGTGCTTTAAAGTAAAATTGCATGCCTATACTTGAATTATGCTTTACTTGACTAATCTAAAAGACATGAGTTTCTTAGGAATCATGTGATTTCATGTTTTAGATTTCAATTTTAATGAGATTAAATGAGTAAAATGGATAATTGGATGATTAAAGTGAATCATGGATATTAAACTAAGGACTCGTGATTTAAAGAAATTAATTGATTCATGTAAATGAAATTTCCTAACAATTTTTCATGCTTTAAATTTCTGAAATTTATGTGAATTGATTTTTCATTATTAATCATACCTTGAGTGATTTTCCAATATTATATTCTCATTCTTGAGAGCATTTTTAGACCAAGTACTTCCTATTTATTCTTAAGCATATTTCCTAAGTGGTCTTGGGATATATCACTGACCAGAACTTTCATTTGAACTTGTCAAAACTTTGACTATTCAAAAACACATTTAAAATGATTGAGGAGACTTTTGATAAACCACTTATCATTAAAATATCAACTTTATATCAATCCTTCTTTATCCCATAGATACCATAAATGACGTTTATAAGAATGAGGCGTGTTTCAAGCTATTTTTATCCATCCAAACCCTCATCTTAGTATTTTAATGATATTTTAAAGTTGGAGTATGGTGAAAAGGGAATCATGGTAAATGGTATGATTTACATTGTAAGGAAGAAGTGTGGGGGTGATTATTGTGGAAATAAAAAAAGGTTATGGAATCATTCATTATACTCTATTATTTTTTCCCTATTGAATATATAAAAAATATAAAAAGATTAAAAGCACAAAAAATGAGAAAAATGGAGTGTGATTTGGGTAAACCCAAAATCACCATTAATAGACCTATGTTTTTTATAATATGTGGTTATGTGATGGATGTGAGGTCTATTATAATCATAAATTTTGAGAAAAAATAAAAAAATAGAAAGGTTCTTTGAAAAAGAAAAAAGTATAAAAATAATATATATATATATATATATATATATATATATTCAAGAGAGGTAACAAATCATTCATTAGTCTTAAACTGATCAAAATCTTTACTTTGGATTTTTGGGGAAGTTAGGAGTTGATATAAATTGAAGGCAAGAATGTCATTAAACTTTTAATTTGAATTCCATGCTTTATGATTTAAGAGATAAACCTATTCCTTGAGCTTAAATTTTTAACATAAAGTCCTACCAACCTTAAGCCTCATAGACATTCGAACCTTGATTACAAGACCTCATGATTTTAAGTGCTTTTTGTCTTTACAAAGTGTAGAAAATGGTTCCTTTACAAGACTATATATAAGTATCATGTTCTCATGATATGAGCATAACTCTACTTGAATTATCTCATGAGTGATGAGATAAAGGAATCAAAAATGAGGAAAAACAATACTTGGAATGCTTAATAATAATGAATCGAGGAGCTTTAATTAATTAAAGGAGAAGCTCCATCATTTTTCGAAGGGGAAAGGTAAAATACATTGATTGGTTGTTCTTTGGAAAATGAGAAATTGAATTGATATTTTATATGGAATTTGAAAAAATGATTTTAAAGTGATAATTGTATGATTTTATTACATTGAAATTTGAATATTGATAACATCAATGCCCTCTTTAACTCCTTTTTGAGATTTTATACTTGAGTATAAGCATGGTTTAAGTGCAAGGGTATTAGACAGAACAAAATTAAGTATAATTTTTTATTCAAGTTCTAATGATTCATTCATGATTTTAAATGATAAAACCCGTGGATTTAAATTTTTTTAAAATAATGGGTAATTTTAATTATAGAATTAAAATGGGATAAAATATGAAAATTACTTATTTCTATAATTTTGATAGATTTTAATCACTTTAGTATTTTCATCATAACTTTTAAATTATCGATCCAATTGAGGTGATATTTTTTAGGATTCCTTGATTTTTGGGATGCAACTTTTTCTTTTGGAACAATATATGATTTAAATATATAGAGGCCTAGAAAAATAAATCAATTTTATAACTTTTTCGGATGGACAGAGTGGACCCCACTCTGAAAAAGAGGCATAAATCATGTTACACGCCTCCAATTGAGGTGATTTTAGCTGAATTAAAAATAAGAAAAATAAGAGAATTTACCCAATAAATTTTAAGGATTTATTCACTCATTAAGGTGGCCATTTGATGATCAACATTGAAGGATGATTCAGGATGCATTCATCTAAAATAAAGAGGATTAATTTTCCTATTACTTCTTCTACATGTGGCTGATTAAGTTAAAATTTGGAGGAAAAACACGCAAGATAATTGGGAATAGCTTTTATGAGGAAACCATGTCCCAATTAATCTATTTAATGGTTCAAACGCATGGAAAATTTTGGAAGAAGAAATCTAGAGCCAAAAAATGTCCCTCCTCACCTATAAAAGGAGGTGAACCCCTCCTTTCCAAATAATCTGGGGCACCAAGGAGGATATCTCTACCGAGGGAGGCCAACTACTACAACCATCTCCCCCATTATCCTTATTAATTTTATTTTATTTTTTCTTTTATTTAGTTGTTTTAAATTTACATTTTCATTTTAAATTGTAATTTAAATTTTAGTTTAAATTAAATTAATTCATGCATGCATTTTTTTAAATTTTGTTTCCACCCATTTTCTATCCTCTATTCTTATTCCTCTTAATGTTATTATTATTATTATTATTAGTATAATTATTAATATCATTATTATTATTACTATTACTATAATTATTATTAATACTCTTTTAGCATTTTATTTTATTTTATTACTTTCTTAATATCTTCTTCTCTTAATAATAATAATAATAAATTACTATTATTATTATATTCTTTATAAATTATACAATTTCATATTTGTTATTTTATTTATTTATTTTCTTATTTTATCTTCTCTATCTCTCATCCCAATTCTAGTTTAATTTAATCTTTTATTTTCTCATCACCATTCTTTTTAGATTTTCTTTATTTTATTTTATTCTATTTATTCTTCTTCTCTTCCACCCACTCCACCAAGTAATCTCTTAATCTCAGAAATGAGAATTTGACCCTGAGGCCTGGCCTAGGGGGAGGTGAAGGTGTTATTTAATTTTCTTTAAGTTTAATTTTAACTTTGAAGATAGAATTGAGTAGAATTCATAGGTGAGGTGAATGTCCCTGATGTGGTGACTACCCCCAATGACATGAAACTTAATCTATATCTATTATTTTATTTAATCACTTTTCCCTCTCTCCATTGGTTATTTCTTTACACATTGGAGTTGACCTAATAAATGGATAAAACAGCATCGACAGAGCTGGGTCCTGGAAGATGGAACCTCCTAGACTAAATAGTGTTATCAACCTTGATTAAAGAAGGAGGTGGAATTAAGAGTGCATGAGATTCAACGATATTCCACAATTTCTAAATAATAATAGTAGTTCAAACATGATATTTCATGTTTGGATTATCAAACTAAAATAAAACATATAAAAGGGAATAATTATTGGACCTTAAACTAAACCCTAAAACCAAGTTCTTTCTTTCTTTAACTAATTATATTTAGTTTTAATGTTATTATAAATTAGAATTTTCATTAGTGCATGTCATTAAACAAAAACCCAAAAATATTGTCATTGTTTTCTTAAATTAATTAAAACAACAAAAAGGGATATTTTAGGTGAAATATTAAGTGAGTGAACAAAGTGAAAATCTCCTCAAGTGAGGTGACCCCATTCATCCACTATGATACACTACAAAAAATAATATTTCTTTTTCTACGCCCTACGACGGGCATGCATTAGATAACCCAGATTGAAACTTAGGGAATCACAAGATAGGATATACTTTTTATTTACAATTGTATCCTTCTATGTTCTAAGTTTCCTTTTATTACGCTTATTATCTAAGTATTCAAGCCCCCTTATTTTATTTTATTTTTCTAGTTAATGGCTTGAAATAGGAAAATCACTCTCACCTGTTTTCACCTTAGTTTGTAAAACAAAATTTCGAGGGAGAAATTTCATAAGGGGAGAACAATGTAACGACCCATAATTTTATCAAATAAATTTCCATTATTATAATTATTTTATATAGTATAAAACACATAAATCACATAGAGAACATAATAAAAACATTATTCTCGTAAATTAAGAATGAAATAAGTGGTATTCATAAAAATTAAGGAACCATACTAATAGAATAGTAAATTCACCTATGAAAGTATGAATAAAATTTAGGTATCTTATAAATGAAAATATGATATATTTATATAATAATATAAGTAAATAAATATTTTAAAAATGATAAATTAAGTGTTGGTATTTTTTATAAAATGTAAATGTTTATTTACAATTTTTTATTTAATATAATGATTTAAAAGAAAATTTATTTTCATAAAATAGATTAATAAATTAATTTTATGTTGTCTTATGATTATAAGATAATTTTATGAGACCTTAATTAATTTTTCAAAGTATCATAAATTGATTATAATATTAAAATTTGTATTTTTTGAATAAATGATGATTTTAATTAAAAACTAAATTTATCATATTTAGAAAATTATTTTCATAAAATGGAGTCCATTTTTGAAATCTACATGTTGAAATATGGTTGGGGTGAAGTTTTGGGATTTTTATAAAATAGTTGAATTTTTGTGAATTGTGAAATACGATAATTTACTGTATTTAACATTTTAAGCCAAATACATGAATTTTTGAGTCATGGATGATGTATGGATGAGGTAAGAACCCATTATTCCAAACTCACATTCACTAGTTACTATACCTAGTCACAATAATCAACACTATTGATAGTCTTGATCCAAAATAATAAACAAATGAATAAAATAATCAAAAACACTTCTCACCTCCCCCTATAAATACCACCCCATATTCTCATACCTATAAAGCCTTTAAGCTTGCTAATATTCTTCCCAATTTATCTCTCAAACTTCTTTCCCACATCCTGGTCTTTCTGGTCTCACCAAAATACCATTTCCAGGTTCCTTAAGAAGGTTCTCAAGGAGAGAATATTCAAGAGGTAAAACCCTCCTTTCTCTTTTATTTTCTTTTCTTTTCTTATGCTCCCATCACCTCTCCTATTCAAAGTGAAATTATAACTATATTATCATACATATACTAGAATTTTATTATGTTAATATAATATTTATCATCAAATATTTTCTCTTCTCCTTTTGTTCTAAAAATGAAAACATCATTTGTGGGGTGTTGATGCACCGCCTTCATGGATGATGAGTTTTCATTTTTCATTACCTCCTTCAAGGCTGGTCATAAAACCATTTTTATGGTTAAAAAAAATATAATATTTTTATTACAACTTATTTAATATTTTTGAACCAGTATATAAACATAATATTAAAAAAATGATACTAGTTCGTGATGGTCGTAAGAAAAACGTCCAAAATAAACTAATCATTTTTCATTAACCTTTTATCTAATGAATCATACTCATGTCAAAATAATAAAATGATATATGGGAACAATTAAATTTATGGAAGTGAATTAATATCATATAATTTCACTTCTATATAATTATTTCAATTTGAGAAGAACTTTCATAATTATACACAAGCGAACCCATCATGAAACGGTGAAATGAATGCTCCCGAAACAACAAAAATAAACTCTATAACTAATTGAAATTGTTATAAATGAACTTAAAAAAATTATAATAAATAAAATATATGTATAATATGTTATGAATTAATTAATTAATGGATCTAATTTGATTATCCAGGATATTAAGTTCAAGTGAAAAACATTTTTGGACATAAGGTAAGGGATTCTCTCTAAACAGCCATTTTTCCTTCAGGTTACGCTTTCTCACTCTTTACCCTAATGTAATTATTAATTATTATTATGTACTCATCATAAATTCTTTGTATATATTCAAAAAATATTTACATATCTCAATTATTCTTTCTTTGATGGGGAAATACATGTTTTATAAGGTTTCCTTTTCAATTCCTCTCGATAGGTAAGCCTAATTAAAGGGAATTTCCTAATTTTTTCTTACCCATTTTCAATTACACTTCATAATATATTTTAATCCATCAATATTTTTCTAGAATCACTATTTTTATCATAAAAAATTATCTTAGTTTATTTCTGGTTTTATGCAAACAATTATGTCATTTTCTGTTTTAAAGACTCTTATATTATCCCTTAAAATGCACTAAAGTGGATCATTTCTAAAAGTTTATTAAACAATATTTTTACATGTTTTCACTTAAGTTGGAAATAATTTATCATTATATATTCCTATTTTCCCCTTATGAATTTCCAAGAATTATTTAAATCTATTCTTTCTTGTACACCACTATGATATGTCTATTGGTTATGTCATATGACATGATTATGATGCTCATTTATTTACATGGGTAACCCTTACGTTTATTCCTTATGTTTTATTATTCATGTGGTACACATATTCATGAACATGTTATGATGGGTTCACCCAAATAGTGCTTTAATGCATTGGGTAATGTTTATTCTCATGATACGTCATGTTGGGATAGGGAGTAAACCTAATTCCTTTATGGGACTTTTTCCACCATGTGATATAGTCTTGGAAGTTATCTTTAACTCATGTTTATTTCATGTTATATGTTGCTTAAAAATTCTTATGTATCCATGATTACATGATCCCATGTTCTATATGTTATGCTTCCATATGTTTATTCATGTGTCATGCCTTTTTATGTCATCATGTTATGTCTTCTAACCCATGTGCTATGATTTATTCCTATGTTTATTCCCTTACTGGGTTTTTTCACTCATCCATTTGTTCATTTATTACCTAGGTTATCCAATGAATATGTGAGATCTCAAATGAATTTAGTAGGTCATTATGTATTTTAAATAGAATATGTCTTTATTTTGGTTTCATGCCTTTTAATTATGTACCTAATCTTCCAAAGACACTAGGTTTTACGATCATTGGTTTTTATTTGATGGATAGATTATGCTTAAAATAATGTACTAATATGTGTAAAAGGATAAGGTCACTATAGGTTTCATTTCCTTAAACTAAGAATGCTCTGATATCGTTCAGCAGAAGGTTCCCCCTGAAATGAGAGACCCTGGCAGCTTCTTGATTCCATGCACTATAGGGGCATGTAACTTTGGAAGATCATTATGTGTTATAGGTGAAAACATAATCTCATTCCTATGAGTGACTTCAATAATTTATGTATCAAATAATTAAAACCAAAAAGAGTGACACTTCAACTATTTGACCGGTCAATTAGGTATCCTTGAGGACTTCTTGAGGATATCTTAGTTAAAGTTGGAAAGTTTATCTTTCCTATAAATTTCCTAATTTTAGACATGTAATAAGGATATGTTTAAATATTTCTAGGATGGACATTTTTATCCAATAAGAAGGCTTTAATAAACATTAACCAATGGAGACTTATATTCAGAGTTGTAGATGAACAAGTTGTGTTTGACTTAGAAAAGGCTTCCAAGAAATGTAATGATTCTTTTGATTGTCAAGTAATCTTTTGTACTGATTAAAGAGATTAGTTTATGACCATTGAGGGAGAAAAGAAGGCCCTATACCCTGATCAATATGAATATAGTAATCATGAGAATGAAAACTACTTTGAACCATTGACTAGGTACACTATCCCACCATTCATACCCTTTGTCATTGATCTATCCCCATCAGAATTAAAACCTTTATCGATCACACTCAAGTACTTGTTCCTTGAGACTAAAAAAACTATTTCAATCATTATTATCTCATATATAACTCAAAAATAATATTAAAAGTTGATTTAAGTCCTAAAAAGACATAAAAACTCAATATCATGGGGAGTGGTTGACCTTAAGCGGATCAGCCCCACAATCTTCACCCACAAAATTTCATTAGAATAATGTGTTAAACCCAAATCCCAACCCTAAAGGTGACTCACCCCACCAACGAAAGAGGTGGTTAATAAATAAGTACTTAAAATTTTAGATGCTGGAATGATATTTTCAATATTCGAAGGTGAATGGGTGAGTCCACTACAAGTCATTCCAAAGAATGGAGGCCTCAGTGTTGTGAAAAATAATGAATATGAGTTTATCTCTACTCAAACCATAATTGTATGGTGAGAATTCATAGATTATAGGAACCTCAATATGAAAACCTGAAAAGATCATTTTCTACTACCCTTTATGGATCAAATTATGGAAAGACTATTAAGGCATGGATTCTATTGTTTCGTGGATGGATATTCAGATATAATAAAATTACATTCAATCCAGATGACCACTCCAAAACTACGTTCACTTGTCCCTTCAGAACCTTCGCTAATCAATGTATGTCATTTGGTATGTGTAATGCACCAGTAACTTTTCAACAGGTCATGACACATATATTGATGGTTTTGGGCATAGTGTAAGCATGCGAATGTGGGTGATATATTAAAATTTCTTTTAATAATTGTTTCTCAAAACCAAGAGTGGGAATCTTTCACTTCAAATTTATAATTAATTATTTAATATCTAAAGAAATAAATATATGGGTTTAGAAACTTTCTTTGTTGGTGAATATTGATCATCAAAAAAGACCCTTTTGGATTACCTTCATTGCGATGTGAGGATCCAAGTATAGAATACCTCTAGGGAAGATCCACACATGCTCATATGATATACAAGCAACACCGCTCGATATTCGGATGCTAGTGTGGAAAGTCGAATTTCTTGCAGTGTTTGTTATTGATTTCTCATTATTAGGTCTTGAATAAATCTCTCTTGCACTTCTTTTTGTTTAAAGGGAGAGATAAGGAGGAGTTGAGAGAGAATTCTTTATGCATAGAAATTCTTTATTCTCAATTTTCGATTCTCTACACAATAGACATAGTCTCCTATTTATAGAGTTTGGATTTAAGTTAAAATTTTATTTAATTGCATACCATCCATTAAATAACATTTATTACCTTCAATAAATCTTATGCTGCATAATAATAATTATATAATTAATATTTTATGGAACGTGTCAACTTTCACAATAACAAATATTATATAACGATCTTGTTAATTAATATTTTTCAACAGACTCGGTCTTGATCCATTCAAACTCCTATAGAATTTATTGAACAACTAAATAAATATTTTATTCATAAATAAATATTTTATTCACAATCTAGAGAATAAATATTTATTAAAATATTCAATAAAATAAATATTTTATTCACAAATCGGTGAATAAATATTTATTTAATTTATGAAATCAATATAACTTGAATAAAATTATTCTTCATACTTGAGAATAATATTTATTCCATTAATTAAACTCAAATAGAATTTAATTGAGATCAAAAGAAATACTTAGTGTGTGGACCTCTAGGATTCTTTATTGTTGGAATTAGGAGGGATTTCCTAAAGTCCAAGATTACTGTCTAGAAATGGGTCAAGATACCCAAGATAAATAACTTAATGTTGCAATGTTGAAAAACACATAGGAACGCTCACTGTAAAATATAATCCTTTTGTCACAATATCTCATCAAGCAGGTTTCACATCCGTATCACCAACCTATATGCTTGATATGTATTTCTTTAACTATCATAAATAAACATGTTGTTACACCATGAACAAGAAATTTAATGCGATTATTCTTTTTAAATCAAAGGGGAGAGATATTAGTTTCTATAAAGATGGAAGGGACAAATCCTTTCTCTACTTATTCATTAATGACATGTCACTCATGATGCACCCAACATATACAACTTCTTTATGAACTGCTATCATTAGGATTTATGAAATACATCTAAGTACATGAGTTGTACCATGCATTAATAATAATCTTAAAGTCTAAGGACCATCACACATGCTCATAGATAGGAATATCTGATGACACAAAAACATGCAGAATTCCTACCGGTGGGTCTATTCTCATAATCTCCCATATTTTAGATTACTAAGTGTGAATTTCATGAGAAGAAGACTTATCTACTTATGATTACTCGCACCTGATATTCTATGTACTATGTGTCCCATCATAGTACATTATCCAACTACAGAACATTATTTAAGAATATCATCATAGCACATCATGGTTCTCATCATAGCAGGGAACTATTATGACCTTATCAATGTGACATATACTTTAGGAAATTATTATATTAGATTCATGCAGAACAACAAACAATATGTAATAAGTTTTATTAATATTCAATACATCAAATATTCATGTAATCAAAGTACAAACAGTTGGTCCTAGGACACCAACTCCAACATATATTTCATGATATGGAAGAGGAATTCCTAGAAATATTCATGGATGACTTTTTGGTGTATGGAAGATCTTTGAGGTGTGCCTAAGAAATTTGGATCTAGTCTTGAAACACTGTGAAGAAAAATTTCTGGTATTAAACTGGGAAAATTGTTACTTCACAGTCCAATAAGGCATATTCTTTAGACATAAAATCTAAAAAAAGGGCATGGAAGTGGATCTAGCTAAAATAAAAGTGATAAAAGACTTACTTAAGCCTATTAAATTGAAATGGATAAGGATCTTTTTGGGTCACACATGATTTTATCATCACTTCGTTAAAAACTTTACAGAAGTACCCTCCCCTTGACACACTTATTGTCAAAATATACTATTTTAGATTTCAACCAAGAGTGTTGACGAGCATTACATACCCTAAAAATGTATGGTGGTCACTCCTATCATAATTTCACCAGATTGGTATAAGGACTTCGAGTTGATTTGTGACATAGGAAACTTCATTGTTAGGGATATTTTAGGATAGTGAGATATCTTTTTTACCATTTACTATATCATTCACACACTGAATGATGCTCAATTAAATTATGAAACAATTGAAAAGGAACTTATGGCAGTCATCTTTGTGTTTGAAAATTTTTTCTCATACCTCATACTGTCTAAAGTATTGGTCTACACTGATTATGTAGCACTTAAATATCTACTGAACAAAAAATATGTCAAGCCACATTTGATAGGATCGATTATTTTACTACAAGATTTTGACATCATAATCAAGGATACCAAAGGAACTGAGAACATTATTACAGACCATTTATCTAGACCACCATTTCCCAACATCAAGTATGATGATAGTCTTGACATCAAGGATGAATTCCCCGATGAAACCCTTTTCATTATAAATACCCATGCTTGATCGTGGTTTTTGGATATTTCAAATTATCTCACTATAGGATCACTCTACCCTAACTTGGCCTATCATCGAAGGAAGAGATTTTTAGTCGAAGCCTCACATTACTATTAGGATGAGCCTATACTTTTCAAGTGCTATGTTTATGGATTAATGTGGCACTGCATCCCAGAAGATGAAAAAAAGTTTTTTCGACATGTGTCATACATCACCAGTAGGAGGGGATCATGGACCCAAATGTACCATGGCTAAAATCATTCAAATCAGTCTATTATGGACCATGCTTCATGAAGATACAAGAAATTTTATTCAAACCTGTGATCAATGCCAGCAAACATAGACTATAGGGAAAGGAAAAAAATTCCCCAAAATCCCATCTTGGAAGTCGAAATCTTTGACGTATGGGGGATTGATTTCATGGGAATATTTTCTAATTTTCATGGTAAGTTTTACATCCTAGTCGGCATTGACTACATATCAAAATGTGTTGAAGCTGAATCCACTACTCATGACATAGAAAAGGTGGTAATGAACTTTTTAAAGAAAAATATTTTTTCTAGATTCATATTTCCCCAATTACTCATTAGTGGCCGGGGAACTCACTTCACTAATAATTATGTGAAAGGATTTATTGAAAAGTATGGAATTAGGTATAACACTGGTAATCCCTACCACCTAAAAACAAGCAAGAAAGTTGAAGTGTCAAATAGGAAAGTTAAAAAAATCCTAGAGAAGATGGTGAACACTATTATAAAGGATTGTAGTGTCGACCTGAATGATGCACTATGGGTGTATCGCATGGACTAAAAAAATCCCATTGGAACTACTTCATTCTGACTGGTGTATGGAAATCCATTCCATCTACTAGTGGAATTAGAGCACCGATCATTCTGGGCAATAAAAAAGTTGAACATGGAAGCTCAAAAATCTAGAGAATTCAGAATTCTCTAACTTAATGAGCTAGAAGAAATCAGGAAGGATGCCTATGAGAATTATATAATTTTTAAAGAAAGAAAAAAAGAAGTGTAATGACCAAAGAATCATGCGGTGAATCTTCACTCCTGGGGATAAAGTTCTGTTATTCAATTCTCTTTTAAAATTATTCCCTAGAAATCTAAAATCCTGATGGATGGGTCCTTACCAAGTCATTAAGGTTTTCCCTTATGGAGCTATTGAGATTTAGAAAGGAAAAGAACCACCATTGAAGGTTAATGGGGAAAGGTTAAAAAAATTACCGAGAACCCTTCCAAGAAGGGTGCTTCATCACTCTCAAATTCACCTGATCATAAATCCATCTAGTTGAGGTTTCCTTTTTTAGCACTTTATGGGAGTCAAACCATGTTTTTTTCTTTATTTTCAATCATGTGCTTAGGATTTTTGTTTTACTTTTAGTAGAATTATTATTTGTAGTTCATTCCTGAACATCATTGTACTCACTTATCTGCATTTATATGAGTTGTTTTTCTTTCGTTTTCACTGTGTCCACCTTCCCATTTCACTGTTTCCATCTTATTTAAACTCTATGGACTGATGTTTTATCTAGTGTAGTTTTTTTCATTATAAAAAATTATGCACATAGACTAATTTGAAATCACCATCCACCAAGTTTCCCCATGGCATGACACTCATCACAAGAATCTCTTAATTCCCTAATTTCAATTTCAATTTTCCATTTAATTTTTTTCTATGCTATTATTGATATCTATCTCATAATTATTTCAAGGATAGTGTGAAAATTGTCTCGTTTTAAGTGTGGTGGAGTCTTTCTTGAGCGTTATTGTCAATACACTTGGATTATTACTTATTTTCACTTACCTAGGAGACATGTTTCACTAAAATCGTGTTTTAAACCTAAAAACTCATTACACATATTTAAATAAAGGAAAAAAGTTAGGTTGGAAGTTTTTTAAATCCATGTTTTATTACTTTTTATATTTTTATCATGATTGTTGAGTTTAGTAATTTAATTAAAATTCAAAAATTTTGAAATTACTTTTGATTGACTTATTACTGGATTTTATACCCTAAGTGATTACAGGTTATTTTTGTAAACTCTCATTCCTGAGAGTATTATGGACCCATGATTTTATATTCTTTTCTGAGCATATTTATTGAGAGACACTTGGGGAATTTAAACCTATCTAAACTTTCATTGAGATCTTATTGAGGTTGTTAATGAACAAATACACTTTTGATATGATTAAGGCAATCTTTGTTGAGCCAGTTTTTTTAGAGACCAACCTTACATTTTTCCTTCTTTATCCTATAGTATCCATGAATAAACTTTTTAGTATGGATTCATTTCAAGCCGATTATCCCTTCCTACCCTACTCTTGGTACGATGCATGATTATACTTTGAAAAAGTATGGGGTAATTTTCACTGCTGATGGACACGGAATGTTGTTATTAAGGAGATATACTGTGGAATTTTCACTAGACTGATATGATGTGGTCCCTCATTACTTTTGGAATTTTCTATGCCTACCCTATTCCTTTGAAAAATATATATAAAGAGAAAGAAAATGATATTGGGTTATGTATTAGGAAGGTCAAAAATCACCATTTCCATACTGATGAATCCTATGATGGATCATATGTGGTTAGGGGATGAATGTGAGATCTATCCTAAACATGACTTTTGAAAAATAAATAAAAATAAAAATAAAGGAATGGGGTACATTTTTGTTAGCCCAATTAATTTAAATATCCTAAGGGGGTGAATCGAGGTATGATATATTAAAACAACTGCCCCTTTAGATTTTGTTTCATTGTTAAACAAAACACTCTTCTCCCTCTTTCATGTAGCAATGTATGAATAGAAATAAAATCATGCATGAGACACATCAATTTTACTTGGTCCACTCTCACTAGAATACATCCAAGGACAATACAATGGCGGTGTATTGATATACCAAATCCACTAAGGCTCACTTCCAAGTTACAAGGTTTAGGCTAAATCACCTCTATGCCCATGCTCACTGCCTTTACAAGGTTTAGGATCAGCTCACCGATTTCCCAAGGGTCACTCCCTGAGTCGCTTTCTATGGCTCACTGTCGGTGGAAAGGATCACCTTCTTCTTCTTCCTTTTTCCACTACTCTGGAAAGGATACACACATAGTTTATGGATATGTAGGTCCCTTCATTTTAATGAATGAAAACATCCTCAGTTGTAGATAGATGCTCTGCTGAAGTCACATTTTCACCCATAGATGAAATCCACTTTTTTGCATACTGTTAGTTTGCAGAAATTACTTTCATGAATTGTTTAAGTCCCTTTGAGAAATTCCTTACTCCCTTCACAAATTGTCTTGTATCCTCCGTGAACTACGTTTCACCACATGGCGCTAGTGATTCGTGGTCGACCTTCTTCTCTATGGACTATACCTGCTTCGTAGACAGCCGATGCCTCATGGACCGCCTCTTCTATGTGGTCTATTTTTTCTTTTTCAGGCTACAAAGCCCCACAAACCCCTTCCATGAACTATCTTCATAGACTGTATCCTTTCACAAAATCCTCCCTCACGAACTCTTCTCCTTCACAAAATTCTCCCTCATAAACTACTTTGGACTTCACTAAATTCTTCCTATAGAGATGATCTTTTCTAATGAAATTTTCTCTACTTAGTGATCTAATTAGGGGTCTTTAATAGGCAAATAGATCTGCAAAACTCGCTAATTTGTATTACCCAAAACTTTGATGTGGTACATCCTTCACCGCAAATTTATATTCAGTCTGCATAGTGGATTTCTCCTTTATAGTGGATGATGTTATCTGCAAATGAAAAACTTTTGCAGTAGCCATAATCACCACCTCATATCTGCAAATGACATTCCTTCCTTGAACTGACCTCATGGAACTTCAAATCATCAGCCTCATCTGCAAAATGTCAAACTCTTTGAAAACTTTATCTGTAGTTTTCATAGCATCGTATGTGGTTCGCATAACACTGTTATGCAGAAAATTTTCCTTTATCAATTTCATGTACCTCCTTTGCAGCCTGCATAGAACATTTGTGATACTATGTGATCCATTAACTCCATGCTTCACGGTCCTCATACTGTGCTTCACACTCTACAAACTACACTTTGTGAAATCCTTTGTAGAAAACATTCTATTTCCATAGAAAAAACTCCCTATTTTGAGGCCCAAAAATTTGGTAAACACTAGGAAACACAGCACCTTAAATATCTACTTTAGTAACACCAACCATACTTAAACATGGTAATCTAGATTTGTCTTCAAACACAATCACCAAAACACCAAGATGACTCCTTTAGGGATTTTTACCCAACAATCTCCCCCTTTGGGTTTGTTGACAACTCTTTACATTTTGATACCTCTTTAAAACTTCTTCCATATTCAAGAAAAATTTTATTTATGCGATTAAGATAGTGATAAAGTATTTACTCAACGCACACTCTAAACCCACATGATTCATGTTTGGCATAATAAATAGGATTATAATGAAAATTTAATCAATGAATCACTTCATTCCAAAACCTATCAAGTGATTTCATTATGATCCTTATCTATCGTGATATATAACCTTTGATCGATCACCTTTATAATCATTAGATTTAAATATCCTCTTACTTCATAGCTCCCCCTATCAGCTTCTCCCTCTGTCTTGATTAACACATTTTCTTCCCTTTTATAGCCATAATTTCTCCCCCTTTATCAATGAACCCAAAGGTGAATTTGTTGTGGTATGAAATAAGGAAAATAACATAGATCAGAACATTTGGGAAAACACATCATACCTCAGGGAGAGGGGGTCCCAAGTCCACACTTTTTCAAGTGCGTTGGTTGCACCCAAATTTACCCTACTGGTAAAAGCGGTCATTGAAGTACAAGTAGGGATCGAATCCACAGGGACCGAAGAAGAAACCTTGAGACACTATTATTTGTTGATGGATTGGCTATGAAGTGGCCAACTTTGAGGTAGATTTTAATTGGAGAAATAAAGATATAATTTAAAAATCATATAATAAAAATGATGTGAACTAAAAAATTATTTATGGTGGGTTTATCTTAGGGTTTTTCTTGGGGTGGATTGGATGAATTTATTTTTGTAGAAAATTTCATGTCATTAATTCAAGACATATCCAAACAATGAGATAATTCTTCCAAATCATTCACCAATTTAATCCCTACACAATTCCAAGTCCAATCACCAATTCACTTTGAGGATCACTTTAATGAGCACTCAAAGTAAATAGATCATACTAGCACTCAAAATGTGTCATCGTTAAAGTTGGCAAAGATGAGAAAGAATGTAACTCATCAAATGGAAATCCTAAAATAACGAATAGATTTAAATATTAAGTACATGAAATAACATTCAATCCCTGACCTTGCTACTCCCTTGGATCAACACTTAAAATGTTATCCCTCCATTGATGCTATTATACCAATAGAAGTGGGATGTAGACTTATGGGGGCGGAATTTAAGAAGAAGAAAATTATGAAAAGAACGAACACTCCACCGTTGTGTGATTGAAACCACAAGTGCTGGTGTGAATAATTTCACACCTTGATTCAACGGTATCAATGTGTGAAGAAAAGGAAAATAAAAATTGAAGAATAAGAATAAATTTTATTAAAATAATAAACGTGAAATAAAAAATTACATGGGAAAACTTGATGATGCGATTACAAATTGAAAGCATGAAATTACAATTGAAAGAAATACAATGGATGAAAGAAAAATATGGATTCAAAGAAAAATGTTAGATTCTAATTCCATTCATCACCAACTCCTTATATAGGCATATTTGGAGACTTAGATCTTCCCCCCACAATAAATTCATCCCTCAACAATTAATAGAGTCAAAAGGAGGGTGAATAATCAAAAGGAAATTGACGTTTTGAAATTGACCCGGAAAACTGTCCAGATTCGTCCACCATTTTGACGTGTGCATTTGGAATTGAAGAGGGCCGAATACTGAGGGTTCGTAGAAGTGAAATATTCTCTTCCTTATTTCCTCTATGATATGTAAAAATTTCAGGAATTTTGGCATAGCCGTTTGAAAGATATGGTCGAAATGGTGGGACTACTTTATGTGCATTTATGTCGGGCCCATCATTTAAATCTCAACTTCAGATCCTATTATTATCATGAAAACTTTGGAATTAGCTCTAGATACAGTTTAATAAAATGATTTTCATATTTTTTTCTTTCTACTGTAAAAAATTTAGCTTCGTTGGGCTTGGTTTGTGGTCCCCACATTTGTTTGATGGGCCTTAGGCCCATTATGCTTTCTCCAACAAATTTCTGCATTAAGGCGCAAAAATATCCATCTTCCCTTGGGATTCATCCATCGGACCTAAAATATATAATGTTCCAAAAAAGATTTTCAATCATATCCCAAAATTTCAAATTTAGAAAATGAATATAATTATGTCCACAAACAAATGAATTATTGGGACCAAATTTGTATTTTAAACATGAATTGCATTTAAGATAAGAAATGAAGTTCTATTTATGTAATGCACTAAAAACAATGTTTATGGACTTTTGAACAATTAATATAAAGATATTAACAATGAATATTAGCCACTTTTAGTGACTAATAACACCTCCCAACTTGAGTTTTTCTAGTCCCGAGAAAAATAAATTACAAATATGAAATTCAAATCCCCTTTTCCAAATAAATTTTAATACACATTGCTCACCCAAAGACCTCATACCAAAAAAAATTATGAAACCCATCAAAATAATTTAAAACAAGCTAGGTACATAAGCATATCTCATGCCCAAGCCCATTACTTTGTTCAAATTCATCGCCACATTTCATCCAATTTCAATTAAGCATGATAAATTATTGTGCATCACAAAATATATGGGGCCCATTTTATTGTTCAAGGGGAAAAATGGATGTTCTAGGTGGGAATCACATTAAACCTTAAGATGAGTATCCAATTTTCTTTTCTTTTTTTTCTTTTTTTTTTAATTTTTTTTTATTTTATTTTTTTCTAACCACAATAGATATGAAAAGACTAACTCTGGGAAAGACAACTATGGAGTTGCGATCCCCAAGTGCCGGACGCCACACATATTGTCAATTACATTCTCTACAATAGAGATATTAAGCCTAACTCTGGGCAAGAAAACTGTGGAGTCACGATCCCCAAGTGTCGGATGCCACACATTTGGAGAAAACATTGCTCTATGTGGTCATTATTTTTTTTCAATTTTTTTTTTGATACTCAAATTAAACTAAAAGTGACCCCATAACCCTATGCTATAATGAAAGGAGCCCAAGAACTCAAATTTACACCCACAATCCAGTAGACGTGCATTGTGACATTTTTATTAAGAGGATGAAAATGTAAACTTTGAAAAACCACATCAGACAACCGCACTTTCCAAAAACTATGCTCATGAACTTAAACTTGCATTAAAATCAGAATCAAGGCATGCAAAATTATTTGATATCCAATTTTAGAGTTTTCAATGTGTGTTATCATGTTCAAGGTTAATGGAATTTTTCTTTTCATGCATGTTTTTATTAAAAAAAATCATTTTTTATCTCCCCCCAACTTAGAATAACACTATCCCCAGTGTTTAAAGAAAAGAAATGTTAGAAGGGGGTATGGGGGATTTGTTCAAATAAGAAATTTAAAATGATAATCATGGAATGAAGTCACCTGGTGGTTGGTGATGATAGCGCATGCCACAGTCTCCCTTCAATCCTGGATTTGAGTCTCAGCAGCTTGGATAGTGGTGAATGGATTTTCCTTATGACTTACGACATGTCCTTTTATTTTTTTTTAACCTATAAAAACATAAAAATAAAACAAAACAAAATAAACTGATGATACATTGTCTTCTTTTTGTTTTCTGGGTAAGGTATTACTCAAGGATCACACTGCGTGACACGGATGAATACGGTGCTCCCCTTTCATAACCATCCTTACTCATAAAAGAAGAACAGGTCAACATTCTATGGTAATTTATTATATGAAAAATAAAATGATTCAAAATGATTAGAAACATGAAAACCATGGGTTGCCTCCCATGCAGTGCTTTTGTTTAACGTCGTTAGCTCGACTTGAACCCCCCAACTTATCCAATTCCAACTTTAAAAATTTTAATGAACCCATCTTTCTCCACTTCAACTTGATTAAGATTGATTTTTTCTTTGATTTCTTGTCATGTAAAAACCCATTTTCAACAAGGAGTGTGAAAATCCAAGGAATTTCAGTAATGGTTGATCCGGTTTATTCTACAGTCTTTCCTAAGATTTCAAGGATTAACCCCCATTTGTGGGTTTCATGAGATGAATTAATGACTAAATTTTGGTCATGGGTATCACCTATGATGTAATTCTTGTGTGGGGAATTAAGGATAATGATTTTGAGTTCTGGTTGATTGCAATTTCCTAATGAAGATTGGTAATTTGAATGAAAGTCAGTTTCTTCTCCAAAAAAAATAGAAATAATTGGTTCCGTTTGAAAATATGATTCATCCCCAAAAGTGTCTAGTTGAATTTCAGGAGTTTGTATGGTCTCAATGTTTGGTATTTCTCCCAATTTTTCAGTGATTGGTGTTTTTGAAAAATGATCAATAAAGAAATATTCAGGACTCTCTATCCACAATGTCAAATTTCCCTCTTGTGAATACAAAAAATCAGTTTCCTCTTGATTTAAGCACCCATCAACAATTCCTTGATTATCTTCAGTTATCCCATATCCAAAGGTTAGTTATTTTTTCAATTCATGGGTGGTTTTTGGGATAAAATATTCATCTATCAATGATGAGGAAATAACATCTTGAGTGGGAACGGGTTCCTCAAAAGTCTTAAAGCTTTGTAATTCTAATCTGAAAGATGAAACTTCTGAATTCATTTTATCCATTTGTTCACACAATTGTTAAAGAATTTTTTCAGGATTAGGGTTGATATATGTTTGTACATCATGTAATTCCTCATTATTTATCTTTTCAATCATTCTTGATAGGTATAGAAATTGATCTTTTAAACATTCAGCATCCCATTGATTGTACATCTCATCTGGTGTGGTGTATTCAATTAAGGTTTGGTCAATGAAATTCCCTATGTGAACTGTTTCCCAATATTGATTTCTGACTTGATTACAACATTGGTTTATGAAGGGGTATTTTGGAGTATAATCCATTGGAATTGATTGAAAATTGGTTTTGGGATTTTTTTTTTGGACACACAGAAATAGAAAGGGGAAAAAAGAAGAGAAATTAGGGTGAGAATAGAGAATTTGGGGTGAGAAAAGAAGACGAGGGTCTAAGGTACTTAATTGGGTCCCCGGAAACGGCACCAAAATTTGGTTGCGCCCAAATTTACCCTACTATTAAAAGCGGTCGTTGAAGTACAAGTAGGGATCGAATCCACAGGGACCGAAGAAGAAACCTTGAGACACTATTATTTGTTGATGGATTGGCTATGAAGTGGCCAACTTTGAGGTAGATTTTAATTGAAGAAATAAAGATATAATTTAAAAATCATATAATAAAAATAATGTGAACTAAACAATTATTGATGGTGGGTTGATCTTAGGGTTTTTCTTGGGGTGGATTAGATGAATTTCTTTTCGTAGAAAATTTCATGTCATTAATTCAAGACATATCCAAACAATGAGATAATTCTTCCAAATCATTCACCAATTTAATCGCTACACAATTCCAAGGAAAATCACCAATTCACTTTCAGGATCACTTTAATGATCACTCAAAGGAAATAGATCATACTAGCACTCAAAATTTTTCATCGTTAAAGTTGGCAAAGATGAGAAATAATGTAACTCATCAAATAGAAATCCTAAAATAACGAATAGATTTAAATATTAAGTACATGAAATAACATTCAATCCCTGACCTTGTTACTCCCTTGGATCAACCCTTAAGAGGTTAGCCCTCCATTGATGTTATTATACCAATGGAAGTGGGATGTAGACTTATGGGGGTGGAATTGACGAAGAAGAAAATTATTAAAAGAACGAACACTCCACCGTTGTGTGATTGAAACCACAAGTGCTGGTGTGAATAATTTCACACCTTGATTCAAAAGTATCAACATGTGAAGAAAAGGAAAATAAAAATTGAAGAAGAAGAAGAAATTTTATTAAAATAATAAACTTGAAAGAAAAAATTACATGGGAAAACTTGACAATGCGATTGCAAATTGAAAGCATGAAATTACAATTGAAAGAAATACAATGGATGAAAGAAAAACATGGATTCAAAGAAAAATGTTAGGTGATAATTCCCTTCACCACCAACTCCTTATATAGGCATATTTTGAGACTTAGATCCTCCTCCCACAATCAATTCATCCCCCAACAATTAATAGAGTCAAAAGGAGGGTGAATAATCAAAAGGAAATTGACGTTTCGAAATTGACCCGGAAAACTGTCCAGATTCGTCCACCATTTTGACGTGTGAATTTTGAATTGAAGGAGTCCAAATACTTAGGGTTAGTAGAAGAAAAATATGCTCTTCCTTCTGTCCTATATGATCTGTAAAAATTTCAGGAATTTTGGCAAAGCATTTTGAAAGATATGGTTGAAATGGTGGGACGACTTTATGTGCATTTATGTCGGGCCCATCATTCAAATCTCAACTTCAGATCCCATTATCATCATGAAAACTTCGGAATTAGCTCTGGCCACAGTTGAATAAAATGAACCTCATATTTTTCTCTTTCTACTTTAAAAAATTGATCTTCATTTGGATTGGTTTGTGGGCCCCACATTTGTTTGATGGGCCTTAGGCCCATTATGCTTTCTCCAACAAATTTCTGCATTAAGTTGCAAAAATATACATCTTCCCTTGGGATTCATCCATCAGACCTAAAAGATAAAATTTTCCAAAAAAAGTGTTAAATAATATCCCAAAATTTCAAATTTATAAAATGAATATAATGATGTCCACAAACAAATGAATGATTGGGCCCAAATTTTCATTTTAAACATGAATTGCATTTAAGATGAGAAATGAAGTTCTATTTATGTAATGCACTAAAAACAATGTTTATGGACTTTGGAACAATTAATATAAAGATATTAACAATGAATATTATCCACTTTTAGTGACTAATCATGCGTGGAGTTAAATGAACTCCAAGATCCAGTAAATGACATTCAAATGCTTCTTTGGGTAGGGCCTTTGTCGGAATGTTTGCAACCTGTAGTTATGTAGGAACATACTCCAATTTTACAAGCCCTTGCTCCACCTTCTCCTTGATAAAATGATATTTTATTTTAATGTGCTTTGTCCTCAAGTGACGGACTGGATTTTTTCTCATATTATAGCACTTGAATTATCACAATGGATTTCGATCGAAGAATTCACTTCAACTCTTGTATTATCAAGCTATTGCTTCATCCACAATAACTATGTGCATGCTTGATTAGCCGTAATATGTTCAACTTATTTGGTGCTCAATGAACTGAAATCTTGTTTCTTGATTAACCAAAAAAACACAATCTGCCAAGATAAAATGCACCACTTAATGTTGATTTTCTATCATCAGCCGAACTAGATCAATCTGCATCTGTATAGCTCAATAACTCCTGCTAAGATTTTTCACTATACATCAAACCAAAATCCATTATGCCCTTGATATACTGAAGTATTATTTTTACTTCAAGAAAGTGGAATTATTTTGTATTTCTTTGATATCTTGCTGATTGGCATGTGGAAAAAATAATATCAGGTCTTGTTATTGTTAAGTATAATAAAATTCCAATGACTTGTCTGTATTCTATGACATTACCTACATTGTCTTCACCATCCCATGACAGTTTCATCTAGGTAGCCACAGGAGTCTTCATATCCTTGGAATTATTCATTCCAAATCTTCTCAAAACCTTCTTTTCATATTTATATTGAGATATGAATGTGTTATTCTTTCCTTGTGTCACCTGTAAATCGAGGAAAAACATCATTTCACTGATCATTAACATTTCAAATTCAATTTTCATGAATTCGGTGAACTGAGTGCACTACGCTTCATCTAATCCACCATATATTATGTCATAGACATATACCAGCATCATTATCCTTTGATTATTATCACTATTGACATAAAGATTGTAATCAACTCCACCACGCTAAAAGTCGAGCTTCTTCAAAAATTAATCTAGCCTTGAATACCATGCTCTTAATGATTGATTCAACCCATATAGCACCTTATTCATCCAAAAAACTCTATTCTAATCTTCATGAATTATAAAACCATCTGGATACTTAATACAAACTTCTTCCAGAACCCTATTCAGAAATGATGACTTCACATCCATCTGGAAACCTTTGAACTTTATTTGTAGTGTTATGGCTAAGAATAATCTGATTGTCTCTATCCTCACAATAGGTGAAAAAGTTTCATCAACATCAATACCCTATATTTGGGAGTACCCTTTGAACACTATTCATGCTTTGTTTTGAATCACTACACCATCTCCATTCATCTTATTGAAAAAGATCCATTTAGTCCTGATAACATTATTATCTATTGGCCTCAAAACAGTCTCTCATATTTGATTCTTCTCAATTTAATCAATCTCTTCATTCATAACCTAGGCCCATTTTTCATCTCCAACCACTTCCTCAAAACATTTAGGCTCTACCTATGATAAGACCAATTTTTTTTGTAGAGTATCCATCCTCTTTGTCTACATCGGTGCAGTATGATCACCAATTATGTTTTGTCTATAAATTTTGGATCTTCTCTTCAATATTTTTGTAGATACTAGTTTATGCTAATCATTTTTACTATCTTAATCTTCTTCTAAATCAGCCTCTGGAATTGGAACATCCCCTAATCTTCTTATCTCTTTATCACTATTCTCCTAATACTGATCATGTATTTGTTGAATATTATTCTCATTCTCTACTATAGTTACATCATGTCTTTCAACTACCTTTCTCAGCCTATTATTGAAGCATTTATATGATTTTCTTTTCATTGATTAGCTAAGAAATTTTTAGGTCGAAAATAATATAGTGATAACACAAGAGGGGGTGAATTGTGTTCTTTTAAAAATTTCACAATTCTGTCGATTCACATCAATAGTAGATAGAGCTGGTGACATTTTTGTATGAGATTATATGCAGCAGATATGAATAGAGAACAAAGCACATCAATTTATAGTGGTTTGGGGAATTAAGATCCCCTAGTCCACTCCACCAATCACCCTCTCAGTGGGGTTGGTGAATTTCACTAGTAAGGTCCTCATATCATAAGACCGATCCACAACTGAGTGTGTGAAGTTTTCACCCTAAAAAACAAAGGATTACAAAACAGAGCCTTCTGGTTCGTTTATAGGGAACCGATAAAACCACAACTTAGTGTGAGAAGCTGACACTCCACCATGATTGAATACGAGCATTTGAAACTCAAAATAGATAAGATGTAGTTTGATGAGAAATAGATGTAGCTTGCAGTTGCAGTAGCATGAAACTGATAAAAGACAGATCTTGTCTTCAGTAGAATAATAAACTT
Organism: Viscum album; assembly: GCA_963277665.1. Lineage (NCBI taxonomy): Eukaryota > Viridiplantae > Streptophyta > Magnoliopsida > Santalales > Viscaceae > Viscum > Viscum album. The sequence continues at coordinate 28,555,357 of OY728128.1, read as the reverse complement.
GAAATATATCTGAAGAGATTAGGTTGCACAAGAGATCTTTGATTTTAAGAACATCAAAAAAATAGAGCATCGTGTTTCCAAATTTGAGCATGTGTATCTCCAAGACGTAGTCTTCATTTTTGAGATGCTTGATCATTGTAGTACTATAAAATAATTTTCACAATAAATCTTGAAGAATAAGAATTATCAATACAGCCAAGAAATCTCCAGATCTTCATGTATAAATATCCGACACAGAAAGATATATATATATATATATATATATATATAACAATATATCTCGCAGTAAGATTTCAGATCTACAAAAGACGCCTGATAAATCGAGTGAATTCAAATTCAAATAATACAGCTTAGAGTAGTCGTAACTTCCCTTAAGAATATGAGAAAAAATATCCGCTATAAATGGATCTTGAAATCATTTAAAATGATCTTTGAATCAGTCAAAATCAAGCTTTAAATCACCCTGACATTCCGCAAATACTATTGCAAAATTCTCCGATAAAGACATAAATTCAAATTTCCAACGTTGAAAAGTCAAATGTAAGATTCCTTCATAAAATGATAAAATAAAAAACGTAGGGTTCAACTTCATAACGTAGGGTTGATGATCCATACATTTATCTATGTAAATATAGATCTCTGAACATAACATTGATTATTCATACGTTTACTTTTCCCAAATGTAAGGTTGACAATGTAAGGTTGATCACAAAATTAAGGTTGATGATCTATATGTTTGTAAAGTTTCATACTTACATAGGGTTCTTTAACCATACTTTTTCTTTCTGAAAAACATAAGGTTCTTATCCAAACATAATGTTCCTTAACCATACATTTATTCAAACGTAAGGTTGATTAACCATACATGTTGATCCTTTAACATAAGCATAATGTATGCTCCATATGTTACTTTTTGCGACATATTGAATAAATAGTAATTTTAGTAAACGAAAAATAGTGAACAGTGTTTCTAGAATATGCTTAAGAGCATTCCGAACACTTTAACAAATATTTCTCACAAATAAATAGTTGAATATTATTTCAAGATAATAATATAAATTTCCTGAAATACACTCAAAATAAAATCATTATTAAAACAAACAAGGGTATTTGTGAGCATAAAAATCAATAATATTTATAGAGTATTGTTGAGACAATACATTCCCAACAATATCCCACTTTTTGATGATCACAAAACCCATAAATTAAAACTATAATATTAGAAAAATAATTTAGAATTTTTTAAACATTAAAAGAAAATAATTTCAATTTGACAGAATTATTTAGATAAAGAATAAATATTTAAAGTTCTCCCCCAAAGATAAATTTCAAAGAAATATTTATGTTTATCTAAATTTATCAAATAAAAGAAATGTTGTGTTTATCTAATTTTCTCCCCCCTTTTTGTGATATCAAAAAGAAAGTATAGAAATAGATTAAAAAACATTTAATATCGAACAAAATATTAAGTGATTATTATAAGTAACTATAATGAATAAAGAGAATTGTATTTTGGCTTACAGACACACATATAAAAGAAAATAAAATAATAAAATGTAACATATAGATAGTAAATAATTTCATTGATCAATAAATAAATTAATACAATAAAGTCGGTGACTTAGAAACAAAAACTTTCATTGTCATGGTTCAAGGTAGGAAAATGAAAGAAGGCTAAGGATTGGACGGATTTGAATTTTGTATGGCTTCAAACATCTCCTTCAACTCAGCCATCTGCAATATTTTCTTCTTCATCAAACTATCTCCTGGCTAAATTATTAAAATCCTAGAGTCATTATTGACATGTAGATTCTCCACTATATTGACCATCAGAAACTCATGAATACTTTCCTCTTGCTTCATGAACAGCTCTAACTTCTCTGAAAACTGACTCAACATCAATCTAATTCTAGGCTCTCCTTAAGTTAACTTATCAATAAGAAATTTTTGATTTTCTAATAAAAGTGAAAAAGGGGAACTATTGAATTGAAGATACTGAAGTTGGTTATTTGTGCCTGCCATAATAGATGTAATAGCCTGAAATCTTCTAATTAGATATGGACTTGTAGCAGAGGTAGGATTGGATGTACTAGACTGGTTTACTGAACCTTTTACTGATTCAAACTAATTGTCCAGATACCAATTTAAATCTACAAAATTTGTCTTCGAAACTACTTTAGATCTAGTCTTCCCAATCTCATTTAACATGTCCCTCTTGAAGGTATAAAAATACCTTCTAGAAATAGTATTCTCATTAAGATCCTGAATCTTTTTCTTTGAAATTTCAAGCTCCTACCGCAGAGTGACATTCTCCTCTTGAGACTTGTTGAATTTAATCACAATTTATTCAACTTGATGAGATAGTGAATTAGATGTCCCCTAGTCTGAATTCATAGCTTGATTTTCATCATCAGTAGGCAAAGGATCTGCCACTGTTTTCATTATTGATTCTTCACAAGAAAACAATTGATTATATAGAACTTCAATCTGATCACTAGAAATATGAGCCGACTGTTCCATAGTCTGATCTACAATTAAGGGTTGAATTTTTGTAACTGATTCTTATAAAATCTACCCTTCTTGAATATATCCTTGTTCACTAACTTCTTCTTTGAAAATCTTTCATTGAACATTTTTAGATGGAGTATTCTGTTATTGAATTGTTTCTACCAAAATTCTCTTTTGTAATTGTTCACTTACCAGAGGTGCAATAGCAAGCTCGCTAGCTTGACTCTCCACTTAAATTTCCTCTTCAATAACAGTTCCTTCCAAATGAACTGAGTATGTTGCTTCTCCAAAATCCAAAATCTGTTATTCAACTTTAGGAGCATTTATTTTTATTGGTTTCATAACCAGTACCTCTTGACTCTGCTCTTCCTCTTCTTTTTCTATGTTAAATCTAAGCCTCCTCTGAGTCGATTATGAAACTATATATATTCGAGATTCAGTGACACCTTCCTTTTGAACAGTGGATTTCTCCCCCTAAGAAAAATCTCCTGAGCTCTGTTCTTCCTCAACTCCAATAGGAAAAAAATTTCCTTTTACAGTGTGCCATAAAAATCCAAGTTTTCTTAACATTCCAGCATTCAAAACATTACTATAATGACATTTGACTCTTGCCTCAACTAGACTAATCATTTCCTTCTTAAATAAAATCCTTAAAATTATCTATCCATACAGATAGAAATTCATTCTTGCATCTGGTGAATGGCAGTAAAGAAGATACCGAAATAAATACCACAGAAAATTCAATTTGATATCACTTAGAAAAAAACATGATATAGATGTCTGGGTAAAGAATTTTCTCCATCTCAGCCATCCTTGGCACTATTATTGTCTGAATAAACTTCACCAAAATCTTATGGTTGGGTTCTAAATACTTAAAAAAACATCTTTCTAATGTGCGTCAAATTGAATAGAAGAGACATTATGTCTTTATAAGAATGCTCCTTATCACCAATTGATTTAAGATCGAAATGGAAAACTCCTTCATGTGGTAAATTCAAAAAATTTGCAACCTCAGTAGAATAAATAGAGAAATCCATATCTTTGATACTAGTAAAAATCATATCCTCTAAATCTCCAAAAATAAGCTGCACACTCTTATAAAAAAATTCAGTTCTACCTCATATAGAAATTATGAGTTGATGTCATTGAAATTTTTCTTGAGTCCTTGAAAAGATATCGCTTGTTTTAGGAGTAAGTTCGTCTGCTATAACCATTCGAGATCAATCACATTTCCCTGAAGAATTTTTCTACCTGAAACTCTTTGACATTTTGGTTCACTTGCTTCTCCTACTCCAATTCTCTTGGTTTTCATCATTTTTTAAGATATGAAAATATGAGGTTTTTAACTTCTCAGGTTTGGAAGGATGGAGATTGAGGGTTAGGCAAAATATGTTTTTTAGTTTTGGGTAAACAAAATTTTTGGAAGATAAGGGATTTGGAAGATGAATAGATTCTGATAAATGACACATGTCCTCGTTTTTCGTGTCATAGAGTTATTATGAAAAAAAATTAATAATTACATAGCGTAAATAAATTTAAAATAACAAATATTAACTAAAATACCATAAAATAAAAATAAGAAAGGTAAATTAGATTTACAGAAATAAATTAAGCGTAAAATAAATTAAAATAAAATAAAAGTAAATAAAATAAAATAATTAAAAATTAAATAAACCTAACTCCCCCTTAATAAAATTAAAATGAGCAGTGGGAAGTGGTTTAGTAAAAATATCAGCTAATTGATATTTAGTGTTAAAAAATTCTAAAGATATATCTTTTTTAAGAATATAATCTCTTAGAAAATGATGTCTAATATCAATATGCTTAGTTCTAGAATGAATTATTGGATTATTTGAAATGTTTATAGCACTTGTATTATCACATAAAATAGGTGTATTATTAAAATTAAGTCCAAATTCCATTAGAGTGTTTTTAATCCACAACACTTGTGCACAACAACTACCTATAGATACATACTCTGCTTTGGTTGTTGATAGTGCAACCGAGTGTTGCTTCTTACTTGACCATGAAACTAACGATTTTCCTAAAAAGTGAAAAGTTCTTGAAGTGATTTTTATGTATAATCTAATACTTAAAAAATATGTATTTGAATATGATAATAAATTAAAAGCAGAAGTTTTTTGATAAATAAGATATTGAACAACTGTCCCTTTTAAATATCTAAAAACCCTTTTTACAGCAGCAGGATGGGATTCTTTTGGATTTGATTGAAATATAGCACAAAGATATACTAAAAACATAATAATAGGTCTTCTAGCAGTAAAATATAGTAAACTTCCAATCATACCTCAATATAACTTGTTATCCACTAGTTTTCCAGCTTCATCCAAGTCAAGTTTAATATTAGTACACATGGGAGTTGAATATGTCTTGTTGTTCTCAAGACCAAATTTTTTTAATAAATTAGTAATGTATTTAGTTTGATTTAATACATTTCCATAATCTTTTTGATAAATTTTAAGTCCTAAAAAGAAGTTTAATTCTCCCATCATGCTCATTTCAAATTATTTTTACATAAGTTCTGAAAAATCATTGCAAATTTTTTTATTTGTTGTTCCAAAAATAACATCATCAACATAGATTTGAACTAATAATAAATTAGAACAAATTGTTTTCTTAAATAGGGTTGGGTATTCCAAACCAACAGTAAAACCATTTTTCAAAATAAATGAACTTAATCTTTCATATCAATCTCTAGGTTCTTGTTTAAGTCCATAGAGAGCTTTAGTAAGTTTAAAAAAAATGTGGATTTTGAGAATTTTCAAAACCAGGAGATTGCTCAACCTAAACTTCCTCTATTAAATATCTATTTAAAAAGGTAGATTTTACATCCATATGATATAATTTAAAATTCATATGAGATGCATAGGCCAAAATAATTCTAATTGATTCTAGTCTAGCTACGGGAGCAAAGGTTTCATTATAATCTATACCTTATTCTTGATTATAGCCTTTAGCTACTAGTCTATATTTGTTTCTAGTTAAAATATCTAGATCATCTTGTTTATTCCTAAAGACCCATCTAGTTTGTATAACTGGATAATTCGATGGTCTTTTCACTAATTTCTATACTTTGTTTCATTTAAACTGATTTAGCTCTTCTTTCATTGCTAACATCCAACTTTCATCTTCTAAAGCTTCTTCAAATGACTTAGGCTCTAGCTAGGATAGAAAAGTAGAAAATTCCACTAGGTTTCCTACACTTCTTCTAGTTTTTATTCCTATGTCTAGATCTCCTATAATAGTCTCTAAAGGGTGATTCTTTAGGATTCTAGACTATCTAGGCAGAGCAATTTTAGGTTCATCAGTATCATGTTCTCTTGAACTAAACTGAATTTCATTTATATTTTCAAAATCATTTTTCAAGTTAACAAGTCTCATGTTGTTAAAAGAATCATCAGCTTCATCTGTTTGATATTTCTCTTTATTAAAAGGATTAGTTTCATCAAACTTCACATGAACTGATTCTTCAACAATCTTTGACTTCTTATTAAATATTCTATAAGCTTTAAAAGTTTCATAATATCCTAATAATATTCCTTCATCATCTTTTGGATCTAACTTTCCAAGATTATCCTTAGTGTTCAAGATATATACCTTGCATCCAAAAACCTTAAAGTACTTTACCTTAGGCTTTCTGTTATTTCAAAGTTCATAAGTATCCTTTTTTAAAATAGGTCAAATTAAAACTCTATTTATAATATAGCATGTTGTGATTATAGCTTCTTCCCGAAAGTAGGTTGGAAGACTGTATTCATTTATCATTGTTCTAGCCATTTCTTGAATAGTTCTTTTTCTTCTTTCAGCAATTCTATTTTGTTGAGGTGTTCTTGGTGCGGAGAAGGTGTATTTAATACCCATATTTGAGAAAAAATAATTAAATTATTGATTATAAAACTCTCCACCATGATCACTTCTTAATGAAATTATCCTAAAACCTTTTTCATTTTCAACACTTTTATAAAAAAATTCAAAAATAGAAAAAACTTCATTTTTTAGTTTTAGAAAATATACCCAATTAAATCTAGAATAATCATAAACTAAAACATATACATATAATTTACCAGCCAAAATTTCTATTCTAGATGTTCCAAACAAATCCATATGAATAAGTTCTAGGGGATTTTAAGTAGCAATTTTGTTAATAGATTTGAAGGAAGATTTTTGTTTCTTTCCAATCTGACATGCATCACAGAATCTATCACTATCAAATTTGAGATTAGGTAAATCTGAAACTAATTGTTTCTTAGATAAATTATGTAAAGAAAAAATATTATAATGAACAAGTCTTCTGTGCCAAATCCATGACTCATTTATCTTAGCAGTTAAACAATTCACTTTCTATTTATACAAAAAAATTAAATCCAAAGTATAGATATTATATGTTCTGGGTGATCTAAATTTAAGTAAATTATCTTTAAAAATAGAATAGTAATTATTAGAAAAATCAACATAGTATCCATCATCACAGAGTTGATAGATACTTATCAGATTGTACTTCAATCCTTGTATATAGAGTACTTTATTAATTGAGACAGTATCTGGATCTCCAACCATTCCGAGTCCAATAATTTTTCCTTTGGCATTGTCACCGAAGGTGACTAGGCCTCCATCTATTTTAGTCATAGTACAGAAATTTTATGAATTTCCACTCATATGTCTTTAATATCCATTGTTTCTATACCATATATATTTTCCTCTTCTTTGATTTGTTACCTACAAGGTCAAATTAAACAAAAAATTGTTTTGGTACCCATATCTTTTTGGGTCCAGCAGTGTTAGCTATCAAATATTTAGGAATCCAAACAGATTTATTTTGATCAACACTATTACAATTAAAACTAGATAAAGATTTTAAAGAATGAAAATTTTTAAAACCACATAATTAAGGTTTTCTTAAATAGCAATCATTAGCATAATTTCCATTAATACAGCAATAAAAACATTTAACAGTAGACATGATTTTTCTATTAGAACCAGGAACAAAATAGTTTTTGTACAGTTTGGGTTTTTCACCCTTACTGCCAATACCAAATTTTTCCCTTTTAATTACATTTTTACCAATAATTTCATTTAGTATATTTTCTCCTTTTGTAAATATTAGAGGAGCACTTTTATAGGTTTTTACTTCATCCTATAGTTTTTTAATCTTATTTTCATGGTCAGTAAAGTTTGTAGTAGATAAATTGTATTTCTCAACTAACTTTTGATGTTGTTTAAGTAAAGTATCCCTTTATCCTAAAATAGCATTATGAATATTTTTTAAAGATTTTTTTTTCTTTAATAGGTAGTCATGTATTTCTTCTATCATATTATAGTAGGAAATCATTTTATCATTTGAGTAACTGGAATCAGAATCAGATGAATAGTAGGATTGTACCTTCTCTTCTTTAGCCATAAAGAACATATTAGCTTTCATATTAGATGCTTCCTTCTCTAAATCAGAGATTGATGAGCTCCTTGAGTCTTCATAAACACCCAAAGTAGCCTTCATAGCTCTTTTTTCCTTTTTCTCATAATTAGAATTCTTCTGATATTTCTTTTCTGTCTTTATCTTCTCTCCTTTCAATTGAGGACAATCAGGTCTTATATGACCCAATTTTTTCATTCATAACATCTTACTTCCCTTGATTCTTTCTCATCCTTTTTTAATGGTTTTCTAAATATTTTCTTCTTCCTATAAAATTTACTAAATTTTCTAGCTAATTGAGCTAGTCAGTTTCTGAGTTAGATAAGTTTGAATTTCTTTCTTCTTGTTTTAGTTTTCTATTCTTCTTTTGGGATATAACTTTTAAATTAGTGTTATCCTTTTTTATTAGGAATTTGTGATATTCAAATTCATCTTCCATTTCATCCTCATACATCATTAAAGTTACAATCAATTCTCTCATTGTCAGATTCTTGACAGGTGATGATTGGAAAATTGCAGCAAAAATTCCATTCCACTTCACAGGTAAAACTCTTAGAACTTTCAAAGCTTGATCAGACTGGCTGATAGGATCACCTAAATATGTTATATTATTAAAAAAAATCAGCCTTACATTAATCTGTGTGATGCTCTCTCTATCATACATTCTAAAAGTGTCAAACTTTAATTTCGGTATAGCATATCTCATTTTTATAACATTGTCATTACCTTCATAGGATATTTCAATTTTCTGCCACATTTCATAGGCTATTGGGAATTGTGATACATGGTTGAATTCATCTGGTCCAAGACCACAAATAATAGCATTCATTACTTTTTAATTCATATCATACTCGGCTTCTGTAGTAGTAGACCAAGATTCGGGTTTTTCAGGAATTGTGTAAGGAGTAACAATCTTTGAGTATACTCTAAATCCAATATTTTTTAAGTAGATTGTCATTCGATAATTAAAACATCTATAATTATCACCATTGAAATATGTATCACATACCATTAACATTGCTTCCTTGAGATTCTCCATTTTCATCACTAATATAGATCTTATGCCATTATCTTGTTATAGCTCTGTTGAAAATATCCACCTTTGATACCAAATGTTAGGTCGGAAAGACTATAGTGATAACACAAGAGGGGGGTGAATTTTATTCTTTTAAAAATTTCACAATTATGTCGATTCACATCAGTAGTAGATAGATTTGGTGATGTTTCTATATAAGAGTATATGTAGCAGATATGAATAGAGAACAAAGCATGGAAATTTATAGTGGTTTGGGGCATGAAGATCCCCTAGTCCACTCCACCAATCACCCTCTCAGTGGGCTTGGTGAATTTCACTAGTAAGGTCCTCGTATCATAAGAATGATCCACAACTAAGTGCAGGTAGTTTTCACCCTTACAAACAAAGGATTACAAAACAGAGCCTTTTGGTTCTTTTATAGGGAACCGATAAAACTGCAGCTTAGTGCGAGAAGCTGACACTCCACCACAACTGAATATGAGCAATCAAAACTCAAAATAGATAAGATGTAGTTTGATGATAAATAGATGTAGCTCACAGTTACAGCAGCATGAAACTGATAAAATATGGATCTTTTCTTGAGAAGAATAATAAACTTAAAATATATCTGAAGAGATCAAGTTGCACAAGAGATCTTTGATTTTAATAACACTAACAAAAACAGAGCATCATGTTTCCATATTTGAGCATGTGTATCTCCAAGACATAGTCTTTGTTTTTGAGATGCTTGATCATTGTAGTACTGTAAAATAATTTTCACAATAAATCTTTAAGAATAAGAATTATCAATACATCCAAGAAATATTCAGATCATCGTGTATAAATATTTGACACATAAAGATATATATATATATAACAATATATCTCGTAATAAGATTTCAGATCTACAAAATATGCCTGATAAATCGAGTGAATTCAAATTCAAAGAATACAGCTCAGAGTAGTCGTAACTTTCCTTAAGAATATGAGATAAAATATCCACTGTAAACGGCTCTTTAAATCATTTAAAATGAGATTTTAATCAGTCAAAATTGAGCTTTAAATCACCCTGACATTCTGCAAAGACTGTTGCAAAATACTCTGATAAAGACGTAAATTCAAATTTCTGATGTTGAAAATTAAAACATAAGATTCCTTCATAAAACGAAAAAATAACAAACATAGGGTTCAACTTCATAACATAGGGTTGATTATCCATATGTTTATCCACGTCAGTATAGATCTTTGAACGTAACATTGATTATTCATACGTTCACTTTTCCCAAACGTAAGGTTGATAACGTAATGTTGATCACAAAAGTAAGGTTGATGATCCATATGTTTGTAAAGTTTCATACTTACGTAGGGTTCTTTAACCATAATTTTTCTTTCTGACAAATATAAGTTTCTTATCCAAACGTAATATTCCTTAACCATACATTTCTTAAAACATAAGGTTGATTAACCATACGCACTGATCCTTTAACATAAACGTAAGGTATGATCCATACATTACATTCTGTGACATATTGAATAAATAGTAATTTCAGTAAACGTCAAATAGTGAACAGTGTTTCTATAATATGCTTAAGAGAATTACAAACACTTTAACAAATATTTCTCACAAATAAATAGTTGAATATTATTTCAAAATAAGAATATAAATTTCTTAAAATACACTCAAAATAAAATCATTAGTAAAACAAACAAGGGTGTTTGTGAGCATCAAAATAAATAATATTTATAGACTATTGTTGAGACAATACATTCCCAATAGAAATATCCCTTCATATCTGATCTCTCCCAAATTTACCCAAGTTTTTAGGGTTAAGCGGTCACTTGTAGTGTAGCTTGGGTTGTCGAATCCTCAGAGACCTAAGAAGAAATCTACAGACACGTACATTCTATGGATTTTTTTGGCTATGAAGTTTCCAACTTTGGGTTGATTTTTGATGGGTTTTAAGATAGAACTAACAAACTTGAATTAATTCAATTTGAAATAATGAGTTGATCCTAGGTTATCTCTTGGGGGTGGATTGGATGAAATTCCTTTTTTAACAATTTCAACTTATTATATTCGAGATGGGTTTATTAAAGAAGATAAAACAACTTCATCACTTACTAGTTTAATACCAACACAACATAATTTTAATCACCTGTACACTTGGGGGATCAAATTTATGAGCACTCCAAGGTAAAGGTTCGTATTAGAACTTGAAGTATGTGGCCTTAAAATTCAATAAGGACAAAGAAGTTTTAAAATCATCAAATAAAAATCTCAATTAAAATAAGTGATTAGACATTGATGGGGTGATAAATAACATCCAATCCATCCCCTTGATACTTACTTGGATCAACCCATAAGTGGGTTATCCCTCCATTGATTCTATTGTTTAAATGGAAGCGGGAAGTAGACTCATGAGGGAGGAATTGAAGATGTAAGAAAACAATAAAAATAAAATGATCACTCCACCATTGTGTGAATAATTTCACAAGTTTTGGTGTGAATAAATTCACAACTTGAGGCAATAGTATCAAAGTGATATGGAGAAGAATAGAATAATAGGAAAAGAATAAATTTTATTAAGAAACTAAGATGAATTAAAACAACTTACAATTGAGGAAGAACATTACAAAGGAAAAGTGGTGGCATAACATTACAATGAAAGAAAACATCCAAGATCCTTAAATCCTCAAACACCACTACCTTAAATAGGCATTTTGGGAGTCTTGGGTAGAGCCTCCAATAGTTAAAGTCATCCCACTTTATTATGGTAGGCTTAGGGTGGTGGAAAGCTTCTGGAATTTGGACTTTTCCACTCTTGACCCGAGGTGGCAGCCAGCTTGCATCCCCCGAACAGAAGCGCCTAGATGGCCTTCTAGATGGCAGAATTGGAGTGGGCCTTAAAATAAAAAAGTAAAGATCTGGATGTCTCCTAGATCTCTATAAAATTTAATCCAAAATGAATTTGTGTTTGTTGATATATGATTAAATTGGTGGGATGTTTTTTTGGGCCGCAGAATCTAGCCCAGAATTTTATCTCTAAATTGGGACGCCTGAATAACCACAATGGAAGCATAATTAGCTCTAGATCCTAAAGAATTATATGTTCCTATATATTTATTCTATAATACCACTAAATTTGGGCTTCATTGGGTCTATATTGTGGGTCCCATATTCTCATCAGTAGGCTAGTGTCCAATCTACCTTCTCCAGAATTGTTTCCTTTCATCGACAAATATCCCCATTATACTTTTTGAATCCTCCATTTATCCCTAAATGAAAAATGTTAATATTAAAGTGTAAATCCATTTACCAAAATATCAAATTAAAATATGGATAATTACATTCCTTAAAATCAGATGAATCATTGGGCCTAAATCGGTGTACATTAGGCATGAAGTGCACAAATGATGAGAGTGGATGTTCAAAATTAAAATACACTAACTCAGGACCATAAGATCAAAAATTAACATTTAATACCATTAAAATGTAATTAACATATGTGTTTTTATTGGATAATCAATATCCATGGGATTTAAACTTCTTGTGTTTCTCCTTATTGAGAATGAAACACTTACTCCTGAAGACTCGAAAGTACTTCAACATCATCTTATTTCCATACCATAGCTCATATGGAGTCTTCTCTTCTTTTAGACATAATAACGCTCTATTTAATGTGTATACTGATTTCATCACTGCTTCTTTCCAAAAATTATCTAGAAGATCTTTATCAATGAACATTGTTCCTTCCATGTTGATGATAATTCGATTTTGAAGTTCCAAAGGATCAAATAACAACTGAGAAGGGGGGGTTGAACCAGTTGTTCACTTTTATGAGTTTCAATTCTTTTCAAAACATAACCCCTGCAACCTGTTAAGATTTATATCCTTATCGAATTTTAATAAATACTCATGCATGTAATAGTAGGAAAGCAAGTAAATCACACAAGATTTAAAAGGTTAGGCCTTAGTGTGAGAACCTGCATCCTTTTCATAGACACTCTTATGGGTTTATGGAAATCCACTATTAAGAAGAAGTGAATACAACTTGTACCAACTCCCATTAGACATATTATGTCTCCCAATAATAATGATTATACTGACTCCCATCAGTTTATAATTTTTTCATATAAAAAAATTGAGCCAAAAATAATAATAAATACTTTCTTGAATTTTCTCCATAATTGATCAGTTCAAATCCTCAGTCTAATTTGGCTGGATCTGATTTTATCAATCTGATGATGCTGGATTATGGATCTGATTTTCTCAATACAATGATGCTGAATTCTGGATCTGATTTTCTCAATACAATGATGCTAGATTCTGGATCTGATTTTCTAAAAACAATAATGATGGATCTGATTATCTGAATATGATAATTTTGGATCCTAGATCCATTTTTCTAAGTATGATAATGTTGGATCATGTTTTCTGAATACAATGAACTCTCTCTCAATCTACAAAACTCAAACTCTGCTCAAATGATCAATATAATTCTTCTTTAATCGGATTGGAACTTTCACTTTGAATTCTCCATTGCTCTGCCTTTTTCACGAATGTGAAAGTTGCGAATGAATAAATTATCTGAGGAAGTATTTATAAGTGACTCAGAAAACAAGGAAGAGAAATTTGGAAACTTTCCCTACTTCCTCAAATCTCAAAAATCTCAAAAAATCTATCGCATTTAAAACTTCAATTTTGACTTCTCCAAACCTCCTTAGATTTCTCTCAGATTTACGAAAAATTGAAATTCTAGTTTGACCACTTCAATTCATCATACCTTTATCATCTAATTACAATATTTTTCTTTCTCAACTTCATTGTGATCTGTTTCTTTCTTATCTCATTATGATCTTTTCCTTTCTCATCTCATTATGATCTGTTTCTTTCTCAGCTTGTTACGATCTATTTCTTTCTCAGCTCATTACGCTCTATTTATTTCTCATATCATTATGATCTTTTTCTTTCTTATCTCATTACGATATGTTTCTTTCTCAGTATGATTTTCCCAGTATGAAAATCCTAGTAAAAAAATATGATTACGAAAATATCAGTATGATTTTCCCAATATGAAAATCCCAGTGCAAAAATTCCAATACAAAAATCTGAGTATGAAAATATTATTATGATTTTCCCTGTACAAAAATACCAGTATGAAAATCTAAGTACAAAAATCTCAGTATGATTTGTTTCTTCCTTAGGCTCAGCAACATCTTTTTCTTTCTCAGCTCATTGTGATTTAATTCCCATTACGATGGAAATATCATTACAATGGAAATCTCATTTTTCAACTCTGAAACTCTTCAACCCTCTCAACCATTTCTTCAAAAGATTTTATCATGATTGTTTTCATGATTTGTGAGAACTTCTTGATTAGAAAATCATCATATGATTTTGTTTACAAAGTATGATAACTTTCTAACTCCTAACTTAACTTTCTTCTTTCAAAACTCTTTAGAAACTTCATTATTTCTTTGATTCTTTTGAATTTGATGATTTTCAGTGTCATGTCGATGAACCTGAATATGATAAAGTGTATGATCAACAACTTCATCTTCCTTACTTATTCTATGTCTGGTGCAGCTGAGTACGAAAAACCTGGTTCTGAAAACTTGTGTCAAGAAAATAACCTCATTATGATGGATTTGGTCCAATTCCTAGAAAACAAAAACATTCTTATAAAAAAAGGTTAGTTATAAAAAAATACAAAAAAAATGTTTTAAACAATTTAACCAAAAAAGTTCTTCAGATTTTTTTTCTCTTAACTACTCCATTTTTTTGTGGAGTTCTTACTGCTGACACTTGGTGCCTTATCTCATGTTTCTCAGGATAATCCTTAACTTGGATATTTGTGAACTCTATTCCATTATCAACTCAGTTCTTCTAGATTCTTTGACCTAGCATCTTTTCAACTTCCCTTAGATAATTTTTTATGCAACTGGACACCTCATATTTATGGGTGATGATTGAAACCCATGTCATCCTGCTAAAATAATCAATAAAGAGAACATAATATCTCCTCTCATCAATAGATCTTGGTGAAATAGGTCTGTAAACATCAATATGCACCAACTCAAGAAATTTTGTTGACCTTTTCTCTTTTACCTTATATTTATTTCGAATGATATTCCCTTTTTGACAAGCATCGCATGTATGAGTACGATCATGTGATAACCTAGGGAGGTATCAAGCAGGATCATATTTCACCAGATCTTCCAAGGATGTTTGGCTTAAGTGACCAAGATGTTTATGCCATAACTTTTTTTCTTCTTCCTTGGAAAAAAAGTACATATCTTCTTCTCCACTCACAATGTATAGATTCTCTTTCATATACTTTCCCTGTAAAAAAATTGCACCATATTTTGTCTTGATGACACATAATTTTTTGGAAAAGATTATGGAATGTATTGAGTCTTATAGTAGACTTACACTTAACAAGTTGTTATTGAGACCTTCAACAACCAATACATCTACACATCTCATGTATTTTCCCCCAAACATGGATTTTCCTAGTCCAGCAATCTTCAGGCCTTCATCATTACCAAATCTTATGATACCTTCCTTGTCGTACCTGATTCTAGTCACCAAATCCTTATTTACTGTCATATAATAGGCACATCAACTATCAATGATCCATATTCCAATGTGATTTTATGCTTTAAACGCAGCTTATGAAACCACTGTCTGCTTGGATCTTTTCTTTTTGATCCATTTTTTTGACTTCATACCCATAATGGATTGATAATCTTTATCTTCCTCGAAGTTTTATGGACCAACTTCATCTTGTAAAGATACAAAGTGATTTTTCATTTTTATCTCATTTGATGATACATTGAATTGTTGTTTATGAACACATTCATTCTTCTTCGGCGCATTTCTCTACATTGTTGATTAGTAGTATCTTTCCATGTTCCTGAATCCTTCACACCTGAAATAGTGACCATCAAATGATGTTCTGGAATATTGAGTTCTGTATGGATTCCTCTATTAGTCTTTTTCCCTTTGGTACCTATTACATATGGAATAGAAATTTTGTGAGTGTCTCATATTTCCACAACAATAACATCTCATGTGGGGTGTATTCCTGTGTGGAAATATTACACTGCTAGTTCTCCCTTGGGTTCTTTGAATCTTTTGGTTTTGATTCATACCCAAATCAATCTTAAATGTCGGAGAAGGATCTTGTTGTCTAACTTCAACCATTACTGCTTTTTGTTTTTAATCAAGCCTTATACCAACCTTATTATTTGGATTTGACTGTTGCTTTGGTTCTGTTGGACCTCTATACTCCACCTACATCTTTTCTGTTGCCTAAACTATCTATTTTCCTAATGTCATACTGAGATTCAATATTTTTTCCTAGTCCTTAACACTTCATCGTAGTTCGACAACTTCCTCTTAAAATTATTCGATATGTTTTATTTGTTGTTTTCTAGTATTAGTAAAACTATTGATTTCTCTTTTATATTATTCAATTTTGAGCTTGTACTCAATAGAATTTTCTAATCTCTCCGGAATTGAAGACTTCGGTTTTTCAATTTCTTCATTCAACTCAAACTTCTCTTCTTCCTGTTGCTGCATATAAAGTTTGACATCACAAACCACTTTGTTGGATTTCTTCATTTTGGCTCTCCAAACATCTATTTCCTTAAGAAATGCTTCTAATTTGACCTGAAAGTTAAATCTTCCTTCTACTTATCATTCATCGTTGTCCCTTTCTTCCCTTTTTTTGGAATTTCTAAAAATTTCCACCATAGCATATGTTTCATGATCCTTGCGATCCTCCAGATCTTATGCCTCAAATTCTTCTAAACTATCATCTTCTTTTGAAAGCAGATTCTTCTTTTTGAAGAAATGTCTCTAGAATGTTTTCTTACCTTTCACATAGACCAAATACTTCTTCATGGGAATTTCAAATTCATCTACATCATCTTCTTGAAACTTCTTTGGTAACCTTGCTTCAAGATGTCTAACCTTTCCACATCAAAATCATGCAAGTGGAAATTTACCTTTGAACTTTCCTTTTCCTCTTCATAAATTTGATGAAAGGAATGGAATGACTTCATTTGTATCTTCTTATTCCTATCCATCTTCAATAGTGAGCTTCTTCATGGCCTTGAATGCCACTTCTTTAGACTTACCCTTTTCCACAACATCATTATCATCATTTATCATCTCATATGAAACAAGATTATTGTGCAATCTATCCAACTTCATCTCCTTTGGATCTTTATCTTCCAATACAGAAACTTTTGGATTAAACCAACATGGTAGTTTTCTCAAGATACGCTTAATAATCTTTATATCTTCAATAATTTCTATGATACCACACATGTACTCCACAATAATATTCACCCAGTCGAAGAATGTATCAACATATTCATTAGGGTTCATTCTCATATCCCCATACTTGTTCCAAAGGACTTTCAGTTTTTCTTCTCTCACTTTTGAGTCACCCTCATAAATATTTAGCAATTTTTTCCACATAGCATGTGATGACTTACATGACATCACCTTCATATATATATCATTATATGGGGATCCCCAAAAAACATTGATTCCTTAGGTGTCGGCATCCAATTATCTATGTTCTTCTTCTGATAAAACATTATTATCTGTACTGGAAGAAATATCAGGCATTCTAGTTGTAAATATATTCATACCCAATGATTTAAAGAAGTGTTTAATTCAATTCTTACATAGCTGAAAATTGTTTCCATCAAAGATCAAAATCACTTTGTGATTAACAGCTTCCATTTCTTCAACTGAGAGAGAACCACTGACTTTTAACCTTTCCCTATGATACAAATGTTTAGACCAATTAGGTTAAATACCCTAAGAGGGGGGTGAATCAAGGTATGATAGATTAAAACAAATACCCCTTCAGATCTTGTTTCATTATTAAACATGAAATGCCCAGATCAGTGTGAATCACTGAGAGGGGGAGGGGGTGAATCAGTGATCCCTTAAAACTTTTTACTAATTGATTCTTTATCAATTAAACCTCTATGGCTGGTTAAAGCCTCGATCCACTCTTCTTGTATCTCTCACCTTTCCTCGAATGATGCAGTAAATGTAAAGGCACTGGACACAAGGATTTACAAGGTTCGGCACCAAAGGACTACGTCCTTTCCATGTTGGTTAAACACCCCAACATGGTTTCTTCCACTATAATCTGTCAGAATTACAATGGTCGGTATAGAGTCCCACTATACCTCTCCTGAGTCCCACAGGAGGATCTTTATACTGCTTCACACAGTATTACCAGCGTCCCACTGGCCTGCTCCAGAATCCCACTGAAGACTTCTTCTCCCTGAGTCCCACAGGGTCTTCTCTTGGCTCCTCGAGTCGCACGAGTAGCTCTTCTTATGTTCAAGCTCTTCAAGTATCCTCAGCAGCCTGGGATAAAGGTTGCTGGCCTTGCTCTTCTTCTGATCACTTGTGGTGAACAGGTCTTCTCGTCTTGCTCAGGATTTATCTCCTTCTTCTAAGGATGACCTGGCCTCTCTCCAATTACTGAATACTCAGAAAATTGATGTCTTTAACTTTAGTATGGTCCAGTCTCACTGAAATTCAACTTCATGCACTGAGTGCATGGCATATCTGCATCCTCATGCACTGATTGCATGGCTTCTCAAAATTCTTCAAGAACTCTTGGTCTTGGACTCCTCAAATGCACACAACCTGATTTATCTTTGTTCACGTGTGCACGTGCATGCATGTAAGCATGCACTCCCCTTCTTCTTCTCGGTGCAATAAACCCACAAAGGGTATAGTCTCTTTAAGCACACACCTTCTTTGAACTTCACACAATTAATTCAATATGATTACACACATAAATGTGTGTTCTTCTTTGTGTGTATGTCTTCTTCTTCTTCTAAGTGTTTACACTTTTAGTGCAAACACTAGGTTCGGCCTTCGTGTCTCTTTGCACACACTTGTTTCACTTTTGCACACACATGAGTTGGCCTCCTCCTCTTCTTGTTGCACACACACACTTTAGTGTTCTTTTAGTTTGTTCTTCAAAGTGTGCACACACAAGGGCTACGGCCTCCTCTTGTTCACTTTGCACACAAGGCACTAAGGCCTCGGCCTTCCTCTTGTTTTGCACACACACAAATGTGGTGGCCTTCCACTCCTTCTTGCACACAACCCGTAGGTGTGCACTCACTTGGCTAGGGTGTATTATCCTTAAGCACACACACACAAGGTGTGTAATTCACATCACCCGAACACCTACTGACCTTCTTTTCACTTAGCACACACATTGTCCGTAGGTGGTCGTCTCCACTTGAGCTCAAAGGAGGCGCGCAAGGGTGCGGCCAATCCTTTTCTCCAATAGCCGCGTAGGGTCTTGGTGCAAGGGCCACAGCCTCGGGTGTGCACGGTGCAACACCGCGGGCGCACAAGTGCTTACCGCGCAGGGTGAATGACACAAACAGCCGCGCAAGCCTCGGGTGCAAGGCACCTCAACCACGGGGCGCGCAAGTGCTACTGCCTCGGGTACTTCCTGCCGCGCAAGGAGTAGGCGCGCAGGGAACACTTCACCTCCTTCTTCTTGTCGCGCAAATAAGTTGCACGCAAGGAACACCTTCAAAGCCTCAGGTGGCTTCGGGACAACAGCCGCGCAAGTAGGTTACACGGTGGTTTCGGACTTCGCAAGACAAGGTGCTTGCGGATCTTAAATTTTTCAGCAAGCATCTCTGAGCCTCGGCATCTCTTTTTATAGGCAGAGGTATGCCCAATCTTCCGTGTGAGATATCTCTCAAATCCCCGCAACTTTCGGGTTTTCAAGATTCTGTGAATCTTGATATTTCTCCTCGGTTCACCATGGGTTCTCCTTCTTTATTTTCCTCTTCATGCATGTGCATGGAAACGTACGCATGCCTCTGTTTATCCCGATTCATGCAAAGCATAAACTCCACGTGGCCTCACACCTTCGGTTTGCTTCGGCCTCATGCAAATTTCTTCTCCCGTTGCATGCATGTGTATTTTTATGCATGAATGGATTCCTCATGGACAGACGATCACAATGGAACCTTCATCTCCTTCAAAGGTGGTCGGGAGCTCGAATTTTGTCATCGGGAGGCCTCTGGTTCGAACGGAGGCTGCGGGTGGCATTCGGGCGAGCTCAAGGTTGAAGACAGACGGGGAGCCGTCGGATCAGGAGATCAAATAACCTCGGACGGCCTGGATCAGATCGTGAATGGTGCGATTAGATGAGCGGCCCGGATCGCACGCGCGATCAATCATGCGGCTGGGATTCGCTCCGCGGAAAAATTCCGCATCCCACATCGAAGCCGCGGCCGGTTTTTCCGCGGTTTATCAAAAATCCGCTGCCATCCATCCCAAAATTGAATCTCCTCCCCTCTCGGTGCCGCCCCGCGCCGAGTTCTCCCTGCGGGCGCGCTCTACGCCCACACTCACGCCGCCTGCGGGCGCGCCACTGGCGCCCACTATGCTCCGGGCGCGCGCTCCTGCTCCCCTGCCGTGCGGACTTGATCACCACGTGGCCACTGTTCCGCCTTGGGATTGCCCCACGGGTTCCCCTTTGGGCGTGGTGCCCTATGCCCATATGTGCCTTGGGGTTGAACCCTCAAGGTGTCCTTGGATGGCCAAATTTTTGGCAAAGGAAATGAATAAGGACTTTGTTAAGAAACAAAGCACTCCCAATGTAAAATGCCAAATGCCACTTCAAGACATCTTCCTCTTCATTTACTCTTCTTTATTTCTTCTTCTTCATTAGAATTCCTCCAATTCTCTTCAACATTTATTCATCACTTAGGAATGGAATTCCCGAAGGTTCTTCATCAACCGAGCTCCTGAATCACATAGATCTTCAATGTTCTTCATTGATCCAATCAGAGATCAAGTTGGATAAACTTCTAATTCACATGCACTAAGTGATAGTGCATGGACTTCTTCAGCTCACTTCATCCACTTAGGAGGTGTGGATGGATCATCTTCATCTCCTCATGCATTTTCTTAACAATGCATGGTCTTCTAACATTGTTGTGACATTGTATCATCAGGATACAAGTTATATGAACTTGAAGATCAGCTCATCAATCGTCTGATGTAATGATGATGCTCCATCATCATCCATTCTTTAAGTGGTGTAACTTAGTATCATCTTGATACAAGTATTGAAACATTAAGATCAGTTCTACAATCGTCTGATATTCATAGAGAATGTTTCAACCACAACATCTCCTATGTCACTTAGTGAATCTCCTAAGTGACATTCCTCTATGTTCCATGGCCATTCTCCATTCATCACCATCACCATCACATCCTTTGTCATTCACATATTGAAACTCCTTGACATCCATCCATTCATTCCTTGACAACAACATACCTCATTGACAACAAATGCAACACAGTGCACTTCAAAACAAAACACTCTTCTCTCTCTTTCTTGTAACAATGTATTAACGGAAATGAAATAATTCATGAGATACATAAATTTTACTTGGTTCACCCCCACTGGGATACGTCCAAGGAGCATACAATGGCAATGTTCCTATGTACCAAATCCACTAAGTCTCACTGCCAAATTATAAGGTTTGGGCTAGATCACTTCTATGACCACGCTCGCTTCCTTTATAAGGTTTAGGGTTAGCTCACTCATTTCTCAAGGGTCACTCCCTGATTCTCTTTCTCTGGCTCACTAATGGTGGAAAGAATCACCTTCTTCCTCTTCCTTTTATTGCTAATCTGAAAAGGATTCGCACACATTTTATAGAAATGTAGGTCCCTTCATTTGCATGAATGAACACATCCTCATTTGTAGATATATGATTTGTTGAAGTCTTGTTTTCACTTGTAGATGAAATACACTTTTCCGTGTACTTTTAGTTTGCAGAAATTTCTTTCATGAATTGTTTTAGTCCCTTCGTGAACTTCCTTTCTCCCTTTGTGAATTTTCTTGTATCCTATGTGAACTGCATTGCACCACATGGTGCGAGTGCTTCGTGGTTAGACTTCTTCTTTATGGACCATCCCTGCTTCGAAGACGAATGATGCCTCGCGGCCACCTCTTCTACGTGTTCCCTTTTTCCTTTGTAGGCTACAGATCCCCAAAAACCCCTTCCACAAATTGTCTTCACAAACTATCTCCTTTCACAGAATCCTCACTCGTGAACTCTTCTCCTTCGTGGAATTCTCCCTCACAAACTACTTCAGACTTCACTGAATTCTTTTTGGAGTGATGATCTTTTCAAATGAAATTTTCTCTACTTAATGATCTAATTAGGGGTCTTTATATAGAAAAATAGATCTGCAAAACCCACTAATCCAAATTACCCAAAACTTTAATACAGTTTATCCTTCACTACGAACTGTTATGCGGTCCGCATAGAGCCTTTCTCATTTGCAGCAGCCGATGTTATCCACAAATGAAAACCCTTTATAGTAGCCATAATCACTGCCTCATATGCCCAAAAAAAACACCTTTTGTGAACTAACCTCACGGCACTTCAAATCACCACCCTCATCCGCAAAATGTCAAACTCCCCACAAACTCTCTTTGTAGTTCGAGTAGCGTGGTATGTGGTTTGTATAACACTGTTATGTGGAAACATTTACTTTATCGATTCTGCATACCTCCTTTAAAATATGCGTAGCACAGTTGCGCTACTATGAAGTCTACGAACTCCATGATTCATGGTCTATATACTGCACTTTGCAGTCCACGAACTACTCTCTATGAACTTCTTTGAAGAAAACCTTCATTTTCTATAAAACAAACTCCCAATTTTGAGGCCCAAAAATTTAGAAAACACTGGGAAACTATGCCACCATAAACATCTACTTCAGAAACACCAACCATACTGAAACACAATCATATAGCTTTTTAAACAAACACAATTACCCCAAAAATACTGAGACAACACCTTGAGAGATTTTTTCCCAATAATTTTTTATACTTGATATATTCATGGATCCACTTTGAGCTGTTTGGAGCATAGACACCATTTGATCTTGGAGGATTCACTTCATTTCATTGTTTTCGTTTATCATGCATTATATTATAGAGCTTACCCTCCTTTTGAGCTTGATTTTTACTTTCCACCAACTTGCCCTCGGTCTCAGAGTCATTTGAACCTTTTTTACTGAAGCCCTCATGATTGATTTTGTATTTGTCTTTACAGAGTAGAGATGTTAGAACCAATGTAAGCCTATGGTTAGAAACATGTATTCAGGGTGTAATCATAACTCTAGTTACATTCTACCTTGAGTGTTGAGAGAAAATTTATTGTGAGGTAAATTGAAAAATGGGTATAGAATTTAAGGAGCGGTTATGAAATTGTAATTAAAGGAATAAAGAATCTAAATAAAGAACTGAACTATGAGGTGTGACTAATTTTCTATACAATATTGATTATGGAGGAAAAACTTTTTCTAATTACACTTAGTTTTATTTCCCTATTTGTAATGCATGTTTCTTATTTTAAAAATTGTTTCTTTTGGAATCTCTGTTGAGATGCTTTTTGCTTGAGGATAAGCAATTGTTCAAGTATGGAGGAATTTGATAAGCTAGAATTATATATACATATAGGATGCATTTAATTAATGTTTATTCATTATTTATTAGATAATGTACTGGGTTCTGGTTTTCTTTCGTGGGAATTAAGAATTTCATACTCAAAGGATTAAATGATGAAAATTGGAAAAAACAGGCCTTGCACGCTGTGTATCACATACACAACATTTATTACTCATTCACAGCATGCCTGCAAAGCCATATACCAGCCCATGAAGACTTTACATGACATGAATACAATGCATGACATGTACATTAATTACAAAAATGTTCATATTTCAAAGATCAGAATCCCTCCAAAAGTTAATCACATACACGGTGTGCAAAGTTCAAAGGTTCACCCAGTCAAAGATATGAACTGATTCTTCGGCAGGAAATATGGATCTCAAATACACAATGTGCATCCAACTTACATGATGTACAGATTTTGGGATAGAATTCACTTAAGCCAGTACACGATGTTCATGACTTACACGTCGTGTACTTCTCGGTCCTATTAATATTCTAAGCACCCCTCCACGTACAGAATGTTTGGAGTACTTTATTTTTCTCTCGTTTTCTTCTGTTGGTTTCTCCCATTTTCATCTGTTTTCATTTCAAACCTATTTCAATTCATCCCTTTAATTTTTTTAGCAAATCCTTTTGAGTTGTTAATTAATCTACACCTATTCTACATCTGTTGCAATTCCTCTTTTGTTCGACGTTCATTTTCATCAACGCTTGTTGTTTTTCATCAATGTTTACAACATTCTTCATTATTTTTTCATGTTTAGTGAGTTTTTGATTGGATTTACATTGCTTTAAATTGTTTAATCTTTATTCTTAATTGTTTTAATCATATATTTCTTCTTTCTCAACTATTTTATGATTATTTGTATCATGTTTAATATTTCCTTACTTTTGATCAACACTGCCATGCGTGGCTAATCCACCTGGGTTTATGGGTCAAGAGTATGGATGTTTATAAACCTAATTAATCCATATATTGAACCTTGGTTACCCTATGGATAGTAATTAGGTTAATAATAATTATTCATCGCATTCTTTTGCACAACCTTGACCATGGGAAAAAAATTGAATGAACCTAACCTAATTGGAGTTGAGCAGGACTATGACCATTAGTCTATGATGTTTTCTGCATAAAATCCAAGAATAATGCACATAGGTTTTTTAATATAACTTGACCATGGGATAATTGCAGGATGGGTAGATCTGATTGGTTTGACCAAAACCAATTGGTGAATTTGCACTACTTCACAGCCTAAGTCATAGAAATATCCCAAGATAAATCTAGGATTATCTTATGTCAAGAGCCCTAAAATTAACCTTAATCCCTTCCTTTTTATTTTTCATAAATCCAAACTCCCTAGATTTAGTAAAAACCAAGCCTGAAGAGTGAACATGAGGAATCATTTCCAAGGGTTTTGTTCGATTGGTTGTTGACATGTTAGTGATCCTCATGGGTTCGAACCCGCACTGTCACTTTACTACACCCTGATAATAAGATTAGTTTGGGACTATAAATTTCTAATTTTATCGTCACCCGTGTGAACACAATGATGCATGTGGGTGCGTCAGTATGATTCAAAGTGCATGTTTTCAATTTAAAATTGACATTTTAGTTAAAAATGTGTATCACTCATTGAAAACTAAGAAAAAATGATTGTATTATCTTGATATTTTATAAAAATTATTAATAAGTCATTAGTGACATATATGAATTGATCTCATGTTAATATAACACACAGTGTGTCCAATATGACTCAATGTGCATGTTTTCAGTTTAAAAATGACATTTTAGTTCAAGACATGCATCACTCGCTGAAAACCAAGAAAACGTGTTTGGATTGTCTTAATACTCTAGATAAATGATTTATAAGTAATTTGTGACATTTATGAATCTACCGCATGTCAATACAACACACAGTGTGCTCAATATGACTCAATGTGTGTATTTTTAGTTTAAAAGTAACATTTTAATTCAAAACGTGCATCACTCACTAAAAATTGGGCAAACGCACACAGATTGTCTTGATACTTTAGGAAAATGATCATTGAGTCATTTATGACGTGTATGAATCAACTACATATCAATATAACACACATTGTGGTCGATGTGACTTGTTTTTTGTTTAAAAGTGATGTTTTAGTTCAAAAGACGTGTCACATACACAAAACAGATCAAACATGATCAGATTGTCTTAATACTTTAGAAAAATTATCCATAGGTCATTGTTGACATGTAGGAATTATATTCATGTCAATCCGACACACTGTGAGGTCATTATTACACAAAGTGTGCGCTTTTAGTTTAAAATTGACATTTTAGTTAAAAGCATGTGTCACTCCCTAAAAAACGAGTAAACACACTCGAATTGTTTGGATTCTTTAGGAAAATGATCCATAAGTAATTTGTGATGTGTAAGAATCAATGAAACCTCAAACTAATACACAGTGTGACCATTATGACTTTAAGTGTGTGTTTTTAGTTTAAAAGTGACATTTTAGTTAAAAGTATGTGCCATTCACTGGAAATAGAGAAAACATGCTCGAAATGTATTAATACATTAGATTATCTCTAACACACACCAAAATGGCATTAAATCTCCCTTTTGACATGAAATACTGACTCCAATGGATGTTATATCCAGTGTCATCTTGGCGTTCTACTACAGTGCAACATTAAATATGTTGTTGCACTGCAGTAACACCAATACGGTTCCTTATTTATTTTTTAAATTTTATTTTAAATATTTTTATATAAAATGAGTATATTTAATAAAAAATAATAATAATATTCATATAATATTAGTTTAGGATGACAATACATAATTCATTTGTGATGTGTAAGAATCAACCACACATCAATCTAACACACAGTGTGCTTGGTATGAATCAAAGTGTGTTTTCAATTTAAAATTGGCATTTTGGTTAAAAACAATTATCGCTCACTAAAAAATAATAAAGAACACTCATATTGTCCTGATATTTTAGGACAACAGTCCATAAATCATTTTTTATGTGTAGGAATCAATCACACATCAATCTGACACACGGTGTGTTCGATATGATTCAAGTTTGAGTTTTTATTTAAAATTGACTTTTTAGTTCAAAACATGTTTCACTCATTGAAAATAGAAAAAACATGTTTGTATTGTCTTGATATTTTAGAAAAAAAATCATAAGCCATTTGTGATGTGTAAGAATTAGTCGCATGTCAATTCGACACATGATGTACCTAGCATGACTCAAAGTGTGTGTTTTTAGTTTAAATGTAACATTTTAATTCAAAATGTGTGTCACTCACTAAAAAATGATCAAACACACTCAGATTATTTTGATACTTTAGGAAAACCATAAGTCATTTTTGATGTGTGGGAATCAACTACATGTCAATCTGACAAACGGTGTGGTCGGTATGACTGAAAGTGCATGTTTTTAGTTTAAAATTGACATTTTAGATCAAAAGACGTGTCACATAATCAAAACAAAAAATGCGCTCATATTGTATTGATACTTTATGATAATGATCATAAGTCATTTATGACGTGTAGAAATCAGTTACACATCAATCTAACACACAGTGTACCCGGTATGACTCAAAGTGTGTGTGTTTTGTTTAAAAAACATTTTAGTTAAAAACATATGTCATTCACTTAAAACTACGTAAATACGCTTGGATTATCTTAATTCTTTAAGACGATAATCAATAAGTCATTTTTGAGGTATAGGAATTAACTACATGTCAATCTGACACACAGTGTGTCCAGTATGATTGAAAGTGTGTTTTTTTATTTAAAATTGACATTTCAATTAAACACATGCATGACATATTCAAAACTGAGCAACCATGCTCGGGTTGTCTTAATACTTTAAAAAATGATACATAAATCATTTATGATATCTAAAAATTAATCACACATTTTTTGACATATGGTGTGTTACGTAGGATTAAAAGTGTGTGTTTTTCTTTAAAATTGACATTTTAATTAAAAACATGTGTCGCATACTCAAAACTAAGCAAATGTGCTCAGATTATCTTGATATTTTAGGACAATGATTTATAAATCATTTTTGATGTGTAAAAATCAACCACACATGATTTCAACACACAGTGTGTCCAATATTACTTCTTTTTATTGATTTTTTATTATCCCTCTTTCAAGGGATGAGGGGGAACCCTTACAAGGTCCATAGACTTAGTGGATTACATGACCCGAAGGCCTTAGAGGAATTCATCCCAAACATGACTACTTGGAAATTCCCATCCTTGGCATCTAGATTGTGAAGTCAGCTTCCCACCTTCACATTGCTTGTTCGGCTAGCAATACATGTGCAAAGGTGCACAGGACTGGTCCCGATGGTAATTGCCATACCCTATCATTCTTCCATATTTGGATAGCTTTGTTTTGGTGAAACCATTTGTTCTGAGTCCTCATCTAGATCTAGTTCCTTTGGTTTGTTTGGTTGCATCTAAATTGTATGGTCTGAATGAGGTGTCTTAAAGGCCTTAAGGTGGCCCTAAAGCCTTAACTGGCCCGAAGGCCTTGGGTGGATCGAAGTCCTTAAGGACTTCAGGCTCAAACAGGTGGCTCGAATGTGAATAGTTTCAACTACTACAGTACCGAACATTACCTGTACAGTATCTTCTATATTACTGCTACAGTAACCCAAAAATATACCTCTTCTCGGATTCGAACTTGGGTCTCGTGGATGCACTTGGATAGTCCTCACTAATTGGGCTGAGGCTCATGTGTTATACCATATTACTTCAAAGTGCATGTTTTTAGTCTAAAAGTAACATTTTATCAATGAATTATGGTGTCATATTTATATTTCAATAATTTTTTTATATTATTACTATCATTGTCATTTTTTTAATAAATGTATACTCTTATTTTGTTTGAGTTAGGATGTTTTTTTTGACATTGTGTAGCATAATCAGACTCTTTTGGAAGGGGGTTCCAAAGATAATGGAATATAGCATTTTTGAATTTGTTGAAATAAAGTTTTTGATAAATTTTACATATCAATGTAATTGTACATACCAATATTTAAATTATAATGTTTGTAAACATTGTATGGTGTTCTTCTATTGTAATGTGATGTAAATATATTTTAAATTAAATTGTATATTTGTTGTTGTTGATGGTGCAGTATGCTATAAATTGTAGCACCACACTGCTTCAACAGGGATTTTATCAACACTATTTTTAGCATTGATGAAAGCTTCGTTCATTAATGATAAAAATAAATATGATAAAAACATTGTTGATCTGTGCTAAAAAACACTAATAAAGAATATGATTTATCAATACTGATAAAATTCATATACCATCCTTAGTAATTTAATCCTTAGTAATGTAACACTTACAATGGGCATTGTGGGGCAGTTATGGTGTGGTGCAGGGAGGTGGTGTGGCGTTGATGGAAATCATCAGCGATGTTGGCGCGGGAAGGCACTGGGGGTGGCATTTGGGTCTGCCAGGGGGAGGGGTTTGCGGGTCATGGAATATGGGAGGGGCATGGCGGGGGCATAATTTTTTTAAAACAAAAATCCCCCATATGAAAAAGAGAAGCCTTACTACATTAACTATCACACCAAAGTGAGTTCGCAATGTTTTCATCTCTCTGGAAAGTATATTTTCCATATTTGATGAATTTCTCACGCCATAAATCCATTATCTATACTATAAAGCATGCCTATCTATACATGTGTCACCTCCATGTTATTTCTCACCTACATGTATGCTTCCCCTTCATTTCTGCTCTCCCTCCCCGATATACCCTCTCCCCGATTCCTCCCCCCACCCCCGACTCTCCTCCCCCAACCCCATCTTCTCCCCACCTCTGCCTCCTCCCCATCCCTTTCACCTCCTTCCCCCTCTCCCATCCCCCTTCAAGCTTCATTCTCCACCTCACCGTTGCCGTCTCCACCTTGACGCCTCGTCGTCTCGCCACCACGCATCCCCACCTCCGCCATGAATCCCCACCTCACTGCCTCACCACCTTCGCCTCCTCCCCGATGAGAGGTATCAATTCATGGATATGTGTAAGCCATGAAATCTCCCTCCATGATGATAGGTATCAATTTATCTCCATTCAAAGCTATTTGATCTCAACATCATAAACTATTTTCATATTTGTCTTCCATTCCTTTATCACAAATGTGTCATTGACAGAGATGAAAGCGATAGTGTCGACCCCTTTCGCTTTGATCTCTTGGCCTTCTCGATGAATCCAGGAACGTGCTTCTAGGAACATGTGGGGGTGAAGGCGTTGGGGATGGTGAAGAGGATGACCTTCTTTCCCTTAGTAAGGTCTGATGCGGCCTTCTTTCCCTTGTGTACCCAGGTTCGATCAGTGTCTTTTAGTGATGGAGATTATGGTGGAAACAACAAGTGCAGTGGCATGTGGATTCTATGGTTCTCATCAATCCTACCTCTTGGATAGTGATTTTTCCAATTGAAAATATTTTTTTAGAGTTCGGCAATTGGTTTTTAGTTTTTCAGTGGTTTGTTCTAGATTAAGGCATTGTTTCATAGTTCTGACCATGATTTTACCATGATGATGATATGTAATCGACAATGATGATGTGGATTTTGAAGCTATCTGATCTCCACATTTACTCTTCACTGTGAAATGATCTTATTGAGATCTAAATACACATTTGGTATATTGTAATGATCTTCAATTTTTGCTAAATGATCTTTAATTTGTATTTTTTGACTGACTTCCTTTAGTTGGTTTGTTTTCAAGGGCATCAACAAGCATTGACGGAGCGCCAAGGTTAACCAATCTTAAGGCCCAATTTGGTAATTAAAGGAGAAGGGAGAGGTGTTTTTCTCAAATGTTTGAATTTTGATTCTAGGTAAATTAAAAATGATTCATATCATGAATTTTTTTTAATTCAGTTTTGTATTTGTTACTCAATTGGTGGATGAAGATATGTTCGTGTTTTTTTACTTAATGTGATGTGATTAAAATACACTTTCACTATTATGTTATGTTCTTGACGCGTTCTTATAATTATTTGTGTTTTAATGAGCTTCTTTCATGACCAACATTTGTTTCTCTTTGTACAAGTACATTCAATGCATCATAGTACGTTTGGTTTATACACTTTTTTTAAGAAACTATAATTTTTTTATACAGTTGATTAACTATAATTTCTATGTATACAATACACAACAATTGTAATTTCTGTATATAGTTGATTAAAAGTAATTTCTATGTATACAATACAGTCGATTAATTGTAATTTATGTGTATAATACAATTGGTTTAAACGCTTTTTTAAAAAACTGTAATTTTTGTATATACAATACAGATTATACAAGTAATTTATATTTGATATGTACCTGTAATTTTAGTATGTTTCAAATGAAAAGAATAGGTACGCTTTAAAATTTCAATAATTTATATACCTTTTGTTCATACAGGTACCTATTCCTTGTTCATACAGTCACATATTAAATAATAGGGTATCACTGCATACTCTTACCTTTTGTTCATCCAGGTGCCTATATGAGCATAATCTATACCTTCAAGGTATTATACAAGTCTATTTTTTCTCCTTTTCCTTACATTTGATTTTATTTGTGACTTTTTCTTTACATTTTCACTGCATAATCAAATCATATATTTCAAATCACATATACTACTCTTCTAATTAGCCTAAATATCAAACTTGGGCCAGAATTTGTGATTTTAAGTAGGTTAACATTAGGGAAGGCATAGCATTGGTAAGCATGATACGTCAATGCGTGATATTCCTGACATCATATATAAGTTTTTTGATTTCATAATCTCTCTTAATTATTTACTACATGTATTTACTCTTATATTTTTTTTGCTTATACTACATATTTTTCACAATATTTTCTATTGTATTGACCAACTTCGTTGAAAAAAGTCAAAATTTCACCTCTCTTTACATCAATGGTGCAAATTTATTTTAATTTTTTATGTCTTTGTTTGAACTTAAATTTCAATGTCTATAATTTTTTTTAATGTCTGTTGTATTTTTATTTTTTTAATTATTGACTATCAATGTGTTGTATTCTTCTTCTAAAATATAACCTCTCAATTTCCATTGT
The DNA here is from genome assembly GCA_963277665.1 of Viscum album. Taxonomy (NCBI): domain Eukaryota; kingdom Viridiplantae; phylum Streptophyta; class Magnoliopsida; order Santalales; family Viscaceae; genus Viscum; species Viscum album. The sequence continues at coordinate 28,523,755 of OY728128.1, read as the reverse complement.
ATGTAATTTCTCATATGAATCTTTTCATGGCAAGTTTGTTGTTATAATATTGATTCCCTCTGTGTTGTTTTTATGTTTTTTGTTTAAATATTTAGTCATGTTTATTCCCTGTATGTATTTTTTTGTATATGCATTTATCAGTATTTTATTTCATTTTCCCTTTCCATGTCATTATTTTCACTGCAGTTCCCTATATATATCTAAAAAGTTCATATTTTCATTTGTATAATTATTATTTTTCAAATACAAATAATTATTTTTTAACTTACATCTTTCATTTTTTTTCCCTGTATTTTATTTCATGTTTTTCCATGTATTTGATTTCATCTACCTTTTTCTTTTGACTAAAGGTGGCCTCGTGCTTTCATAGATGACACCATGAAGGATTGTCCCTTTTCAAATGTCAGGGATGGTTTTGCAATGTATGCTATCACATTCTAAAAGGTAACATTCTTATATTTTGGATTTATGTATATTGCTGCAACAATCTTTTCACCTTTCATAAATCAAAATATATCAGGTACACACGAATTCATCGATATAAACTTTTATGGATTTTGTTGGACCTAATTTTTTTTCAAACATCTTTTATGTTGAGATCACGCTTCACTCAAGATGGCATGTATCAGCCAATTCTTCCCTCAAATTCTATGATCCTCGCATTTCTATTAAAGACCAGCTTACTGCTGTGGGGAGTGGACTCCTCTACTATGTCATAATCTGTTAAGGTATGGCCATCCTCAAGAAACTTGATGTTGTAAATCAACCTTTGCTCATGTGTCGGCCAATTCTTCCCTCAAATTCTATGAATTGTTATGGTCACATTTCTGTTTTACAATGAAATATAATAGTGGTAATGAACTATATTTTTGTTGTGAAAATGAAAGAAACTATATTTTCATTTTATTGACAGTTTGTTTCAATAATTTAGCAAAAATATATTGAGGGTGTGAACAGCTACCTCAAAATTTCTAAGAAGCGGATATTAATACTCTTCAGTAGAATATTGAGGGCGTGAATATACCAGTTCAAAAACATTGAGGGCGTGAACATACAGTTACTATGAACTGGTATGTTCTTATTAAAGATTTTTGAGGAAAACTGTATTGTTATTTTGAGGTAGCTGTATTTTCATTTTATTATAAAACTGTATTTTCATTGCATATGGAATTGTGGTAATTGGACCAGTTCATAGTGGTAATAAAATATAGTTTTCATTATTTATGTTTTACAATGAAATACTCTAGCAATGTGACCATACCGGTTCATAGTAATGATGTGACCATACCAAAACATCAATTTTTTTAGGAAAACTGTGTTTTTTTAAAAGCAGGGCATGAACAGATACCTCAAAAACATACAGTTTTTGAAAAAAAATGTCAATAAAATAGAAATAATGAAAACTGTAAAACTAGAAAATATAATTTTTAAAAGCAATAAAATGAAAGATAAACATTGAAATTCTCAATAAATATTGAACTGTTCACACCCTCAACTTAGTTATTAACTATTGGACAACTACTAGAAAATACAGTTTTCAACTACTAGAAAACTGAGGTAGCTGTTCTGGAATATTTAGGGCGTGAACAGCTATGATTTTGAGGTACCTATATTTTGAGGTAACTGTATTTTGAGGGTGTGAACAGATACCTCAAAAAATACATCTATTCACGCTCTAAACTATATTTTGAGGTAGCTGTATTTTGTGGTAGTTGTATTTACTTCACCAGTTACCTCAAAATTGTCTGTATTTTGAGGTAGTTTTTCACACCCTAAATATTCTGGTGAAGTGATTAACTATTAAACAAGTACTAGAAAATACAGTTTTCAAAAATAAGTTCACGCCCTCAATATTTTGCTAAGGAGTATTGGTTGCGAACATTTTATTGAAGTTAGAACAAGATGAGTTGTAACAAATTAAAATGGTAGTTTATGAACACTATAGGAACTTTGGCCTAAGTCCATAGAGCTATTTTCATGGTCATGTCTGACCATGGAATTAGGCCCCCTATAGCCACAATCATTATGATTATTGTGTCTAAATATAACCCCAACATGATTTATAGCCACTTTCATCACTGACCATGGTGATTGGGGGTTCCCACAGTTACACAAAAAAACCTCTTGTGAAGGGTGTGGAAAACAATATGGCCACGGTCACGTGGTAAACCATGTATGTAGGGTTCCTACTGCAGTGGTTTATTTTTTACCATGGTATTATCCTACAGAGGAAAGGAATACCGCCATGGTCCAAGTTTGATGGTGGTCGTAGCCTTCTTAAGCAAGGCATGTGGCTACTGTTTAAGAAGACCATGGTTCTTGGTGTCCCATGTAAGACCTACCCCCATGGTTAGCCTTTTATCATGACCCCAATCACTATGGTTGTAGGTCTATTAAATAATAATAATACATAATATAATGTATATAGTCATATATTTCAATGAAGTGTAGTGGTGTCGTCATCATTTCATCAAAGGATATGTGTGGGGTTTTAGTAGTGGAAAAACCATTTTTTAAGGGGTTATGGGAATGGTTGATGTAAACTCTGGCCAAATGGTAACTACAAGGCCACATATGGTGTGTCGCACATGGATATAGATCTGAATGATACCACCATGGTCAACGATCAAGATTATAGGTTGCTCACCAACATCAACGGAGATGGCCTCTATGACTGGGGTGACCATGGCGATAACCCCTCACCATGATTAGGCGGCCTACTTCCACAGCATGTTATGGAATATGCTTTCTTCCCATAGAGTAAGGAATTGGTTGATCAAATTTATTTTCAGTCAAAGTGGAAACTAAATACAAAGTCATAGTGGTTTAAGAAAAAAACTCATCCTTAACTCAGCAATGTCTATAGCATGATGAATATTTCCCCTCTCTAACATTTCCTTTGGATAACTATTACCAAATGGGGGGAGGAATAATTCATAAAATTATGATTAATCCTTTACTGAAGATGGGAGAGGAAACAATATGGGTGGAGAATCCAAAGATATTTGTTCAACCTAACGGGGGTATATATCTTATTTAGGGGGAGCACATATTTAGTGATGGCTTAAAAAAAGAATGTTGGGTAATTAGTGTGGTTTTGAATATTTCTAAAAGCTTTGGTGAACATGCATGTAGAAACATGTTATACACAGGTTCAAGGAATGGTTTTATGATATCAAACATGTTTTTCACATGTGTAGGAAGAGTTATTCTTAGTCACATTAATAGACATCATGATATTATTATCCAGTGTTCTCATTTCCTTGACCATATTCACACACAGTCTTAGAATTGTTGAATAATGGTTTATTTATAAATATGATGAGTTAAAAATGTGATTTATGTTACATGGTTTCCAAAAAAAATAAAAAGGGGCATATTATTAAGCCCATGTATAAATAAGATAATGAAATATAGGGCCCTCATAGGTAACATCATCACAATAGTGATAGATAAGATTAATATAAAATGTGTATGAACACGTATAAGGAACAAATTTATCCTTTCTAATTAGTATAGATTGTACACTAAACATATTTCCCAGTTTTTTTTCTAAGTTATTATTAATTGCAGCAGGGAATGACATTACTGTCAACCAAAATCCATAAGTGTCGATCCACTGCAAGAAAGACACACAACAATTCTGGTTGGCTATTACTAACACCGAATGATGAAGAGAGTTTGACTCTGCGGGGCACAACAGATGCTGTTAAAACTGTAGTTATTTGTTATAGTTTTCACCCTTCTTTTTTATAATTAAACCATGTGTGTAATCATATTGTTATGTTTCCTTGGTATCAAAACAATCTTTATTCTATTACATTCACAATTTCAATTTGCATGTTTCAATGTTTTTTTATTACTTTTTCAATTTTCATGTTTTAATCTCTATTCTCTATTTTGTTACATTCACAATTTCAATTAGCATGTTTCAATGTTTCAATTTCTATTGAATGATACTTCATGTTTTTTATTTCTCCATGTTGAAAATAAATTTACATTCCTTCTCATATATAATTTATGCTTACTACTATTGTGATGATGTTTGAGAAAATTCTACAACTATTCCAATCTTATCTATCATTAAAGTTGTAATTTTAACATATTTTTAATTAATTTTAATTATTAACTGCATTTAAAGACTCAAATCCAAATTTTTGGTTTTCAATTTATTGTAGATTAATATAAAAAAATTTGGTTTACTTAAGGGAAGTAATATCATTTGTGGGAATGATTTGTGAAAATTAATTTTCCATCTATAGAAACATTTCTCTTTAATGCTATATTTTTAAATACAATTGTTTTTTTATTTTCTCCCCTCTCATATTTAATTTATATATATATTTCCTGCCCACTAATTCCTTCTTCAACTTCATTTTATCCCACTCTACCCATGATGACCACAATCTCTCTCACAAAACCATACAACATTTTATTCTTGCATTTCCATCTTTAATCATATTTTGCATACTTCATCTTACATCGATCTCTCCCTGATAATATCTTATAGTTTATCTATCCTTACATAATTCATCATTCTCCTTACATTTATAACCATGAAATATTAGGAGAATTTATACTTCCATGTTCCATCTTCTTTCATCATCTCACACATAGGACCTTTCTTTCCATTACATAATCTTCAAAATATGACATTTCCTTTTTCACAATATATTCATGTTTGTAAATATAACATGTAACCATACTTTATGCATGCGATGATTTAATTTATATACATATGTGTATATAAATGCACATATATAGTTATATAAAATGCTTCCAACTACTCATACTCATATCATTATCAGTCTCCTCTCTATTTCCATGTGTGATGCACACCCGACTTACTTAATTCTCCCCCCCCCCACTCCCAACAAGTGACAAATTTCATAGATCATCATCAGATTTTTTTGAGCATGTGTATTAAAAATTGTAATTAAATGATCATGTCGTGCAAATATAGATTGGGTACTAGTTATTTTCTTAATTACCCTTCTAGAACCAAACTGTCAAATTCTATGAGTGAAGGTGACACGTACATTTTGTGAGGTGGCAGCAGATGCGATCCTGGGGTTGGATTTTTTTTTTTTTTTAATGAGTATAAATAGAAACAGGGTTGGATATAAATACCGTTTTTTTTTTGTACCACCCTGCCTGTAATTTCATTTATATATTGTAATTATAATTATAACTATTATAATCATAATTGATTTATAAATCTATATTTATATGTCATTTTGTAATGTATAAAAATAAAAATAAAATATATAAATTGTTGTATAAATATTCATAAATAATATAAATAAATAAATAGACATGCATACATACGAGTATGAGGGGGGATTTTCAATGCAAATACTTCCGGAGTATAATGTTTCATCCAACGTTAAGAAGTGTGTTAATTTAAAACAATTTCCTTAGTCATCTTTCAATCTCTTAAGAAGCCTGCAAGCCCAGCGCCGAAGACATCGCTTCAGCGTGAAACCCACCACCACACCAGCGGCGAAGAACACCGCGCACATTTTGGAGCATGTCCAAAGCGACACTGCTTGTCTGCCACAACACATCAAATGGTTTTTGCATAATTTGTTTATTTTAACACTTAAAAGACTTGCAAAATATTTTTTAAAATTAAAAAACATGACCCGGAGGCCTTATGACCCTGCAACATTTAATATCAAGGGATAGTATAAAAGATTTTACATTTGAAAGTGACCCGAATATGCAAATGAATGGGAGCTATTGGTAATTAGCAAGGAAGAAGACAGGTGCACTTCAATTCTCGAGATCCTGCATCTGTTCAAATTCACCTAAAAAAGGTTTCTAAATAAATGGAAATTGAAGCTCATGCAATGGTTCTTTTTGAATAATATATATTTAAATATGACTAGGAAACCAGAGTTTTAAAATATATTTTCTTTGTCTCAATAAAAATTATCATAGCCAAAATCCCCACCCCTTTATTCATTCCTCTCCACTCCCCAACTTGAATTCCTTTGAATTGCTCCCAGTCCCAGGAGCAAGCCCCACGAGCCCCAGGCTAGGGCAACAGACAAGCAAGTCGAAAAGATACCAAAGTAGGGCAAAAATTTCACCCTTTTACTATAGCTCTTAATGCATTTTAGGGCAAAATTTCTTATGCTGATCTTGGACAACCGAATTTACTGGGCCGTTCCTGCTCCAAGCACATGTCTAACGAAAAGTCCAACTTTCAGAACTTGACAAAAGTGGAAGGACATGTCACGTTTGGAGAAATCACACTTAGAGACATGGCTATCCAAGGTAAAAGTTTAATTTCCAGTGTTTTATTAAGGTTTAAACCACAACCCCGTCAACATTAGTCAAATGTGTGATTAGGAATAGTCCATAAACTTCGCAATAATAATAAATGCATTGTCACCAATTCACTAGTATCAATATAATATGTCAGCCGACAAGATAATGTGCATGCTTTGGACTCCGAACATATTTTCAGAATATTCCCCGTCTTGGTGCAATTGAACCCTAATGAAACTCTCTAAGAACCACCGGAGTTGAAATTTGACTTTTCTCGGGTTTGTGATCTCAGCCAATCCAACAAGTAACATAGAACAAGTCTATAACTGATAAATGAGGTCTCAACATCCCAATCTCTGCAGTTGATTCATGTGGATCTTTTCAAAGCTACCCAAACTATAAGTATAGGAAGGAAACATAGTCTGTCCTTGTTGGTGGCTATACCTGTTCACTTGAATTTTCTTTCTTTTTCAAAAATTGAAATCCTTCAGGTTTTTCAAAAAGTTTTTTCTCTTGTACAAAACAAAAAACACTTACCGATAATCACTATCTGGAGTCGTCATGGTGGTGAAATTTAAAAACCTGATTTTTAAACTTTTTGTAGTGATGACGACATAAATCACAACTTTTTCAGAACCCCTCAACAAAACAATATCATCCAACCAAGGAATAAAATTATTCAAAAAAGATTGTTCGGACTATATTGAGTGAATAAAAAGTACACAAATATTTTTAGGTAGAACCGGTAAATATGACTTACTGTACTATAGATCGGGTTTTCCTCGAACCGTTTTTAAAGAAAACAACCATAACTGTGGAATTGTAACATCCTCAACCCAAAACCCACCCATCCCTCAAATCAATCAGTCATCACATCAACACAAACAGAAGTAATCATCACACAATCACAATCATGGGTGACGCCCTGCCCAGTCTTTAGCTCATCACACCTCATGCGGAATGTGTCCTGGCGTCGCAATCACCTAGTCCCGGGGCTACCATCATCGATCAAAACACGAGTGTCGAGCATCCTGATACACTTAGTGCAGGGCTCAGACATCCCAGGCTCCACCCACAACTCACTGCAATCACCCCTCCCTCATGATGCAGGCCCTTAGGCAACAACTCACAATGCTCATGGCCCAAGGTCACGGGGTAGCCCCATCATCAGCTAACCACATGGTACTCTACCCTCGGTGGCTCATCGTTCATAATCGTATTAGACAGTCATTGGTCCATGACATTCATCCCATTTCACCTCGTACATGGTGACATAGCCATAAGGCTCATCACTAACTCATTTCATACACCAACTCCAAAGGTAAATCAATCACCAGGCAGTAAACTCACTAGTCCACCTTAGGTAGGACTTCCTTTTTCAATCAATCTAGGCCCTACAAGGCCTTTCCCACTAATCCCAACTCAAGATCATAGGTTACCCCTCTTGGTTAACCCAATTTCCCATAAGGTGCTCAAACAACCCACTACCTGACTCGCCTATAGTCCATCGCTTTAGGTGGATCATCATACGTCAATACACTGGACCTCCCTAGGTCACTCGAGACGTCGCTCAAGGTTGGACACCTGCCATGGGGTCCTCTCACAATTCTATCCAAAGCCCACCATGTAGAGGAGTCGTAAAGCGACCATAACTCAAGTAGACGTGTGAACCATCCATCACGACCCCAATGGGTCACGCTTATTCCCTCATAATCACCGAAGCCTCGTCGGCTCTCACTCAGGTCGGTCACACCCACTTACCCTTGCTTGCAAATCACACAGCACAAGCAGTCACATATGAAGCAGAGAAATTAGCGACCAACAACCTTGACATGGAGTTATCCCCAACTGTCTTCAATCTTCATGAGCCCCTAGCTCATAAAAACAAACATTTAATTAATTAATTAACCATTTCTCATTAAATCCCGTAATTGAGATAACAGGGGAAAATCTCACAGGTTGGCATAATCTCATGCAATGAAGCACAGACAGCGCACAGGGCTCTCAGTCCCCCTATGACAGAAAGCCCCAAAATCCCATTATCAATTTGTCAACCAATTCCACCCAAAATTGATGAAATTCCAATAATAAACCAACGGACGACAATCCTTCATAAAAACGGCAAGCAACAGTGCAATTCCATCCTATCCCAGCCTCCTCTAACCTCTGCAAGCATCGGTCAGATTTCACCATGCTCCGGTGAAATCCGACACAAATCCCTAACCCCAGACATCACAAATCAGAGGGAGAAAGAGGCGCGAAGAAAGGCGAGATTACCTTGATCCGCCAAGAAAAACTCTACTTGATCGAACCCCAATCAAGGAGGAACAAGGGGAGGGGAGGGGAGGGGAGGGGGAAGAGCCATCCGAATGGCCCTACCCCGTTACCCCCTTGGTACTTAAAATCAGAAGGGGCTAACTGTGAAAAGATGGTCATGCTCCCTCTTTTTAAAAAGGGCCCAGGGAACCACCAGAAGTTTGGTGGTCCTCACTGAACTCTGGGTGATACCACCGGGGTACTGGTGGCTTGCCAACAGCCTTCCGATGGCAAGGGCGGTAGTGCAGTTACTACTGCCCAGTCCACCAAAGCTCCGGTGGACAGCCATCAGGGTTCCAGTGTGGCTAACTGCTACCACCCACTGAAACTCCCCTTCTACACAGCTCCAGACATTCCACTCCGGGCCTTTTCCGGTCTAGTATTCCTCCTCCAGAACTTCCTTCTAAACATCAAAACACGCATGTATCCTCCCACTCTTGATCCAAATCAAAAAATTTAAAATTCCACCAGCTCCAGTTCCACCAGAGTTCATTCCTTTCCAAGCTCTACCAACACCCGCCGGCACGGGCCACGATAAACTCTCCATTATCGTCCTCAAGAAGCAACCTCATGCCTCTCCATCGAGCAGCGCCGGTCACCGAGGTCCGATGCACGCTCCTTATGATATGATACCGTATGGGTGTGCGGTGTCCATTGGCGGAAATGCAGAAACACAAGGGGTGAAAGTGGGAGAAATGCAAATAAGGAAATAAATGCGGAGGAAATTAAAGGGGGGAAGGGATGATCAATTAGGACCCCAAGGAGACTTGCCTCTTAAAACCCTAATTATAAAGCGCCACAAAGATTGATCACTCCTTTGATAACCCTTACTTGCATTCATTCAAGAACACAAGAAACACAAGCATAATAATGCTAGAAAACACTCAAATTCAAAATTAACCTCTAAGGGGTACAATGAGGTGGCTATTTATAGTCAAATGAGAGGAATGCGTGTCAAAATACCTATCCCACAAAAGTCTAAAGTCTATCCCACGAATTTGACTTTGTTTACACATGTTCATGGCTTTAGGGGACAAGATATCTCCAAAGAAGACTTTTTGGAACCACCCCAAAGACTTTGAAGATTCCCACCATGACTTTGGAGACAAGGACCCCACCACTTTTTGACATTGGAAATTTACTTCGTGCAAGTGGATTAAAATTCGTGGAATCATTTGAGTGGGCCATTTAGGTTCACTTTTGGGCTTTAATAAGTGTGGTTAAAGAACCATTTGATCCTCTCATGCATGCATGTTGGGCCTCTTGTAATTTCAAAATGGGGTCATATAAAGCCTCTTTCATTCTGCTTTTTCTTCCACTCATCATTGAGCCACCAATCCCATGCAACAGGTCTTGTCCATTTATGCGCCTTCCAACATCCGTGTCACGATCGCTCTTGAATCCTCGATGCATATGCGTGCCACGATTCTCATCATTCCCTCCCTCTTCAAAAAGATTCATCCTCGAATCTACATGTTCAAAGGGAAAGAGACCAGTAACATTAAAGGTAACACTCACATTTCCATACCTGTTGGGTAACCCAGTCTTATAGGCATTGTCGTGGATCTTCTTTGAAACATGAAAAGGACTATCTCCTTGATGGAAGGTCTTTGACTTTATTTTGTCCATCAATCCTCCTTTTAACAGGTATTTCCATACCAAACCACCTGGATCAAATGGAACTTGTTTCCAACACTTCCTTGCACGATCACCATATTCCTGAAATAAAGACACGACACAAGAGAGAAAATAATGAAGTTTGTTAGTTGCAAGGTAAGAATCCCTACTAATGAGTAAGAACACTTTCTTGCTCAAAAAATCTTTTTTCACCTCACTTTTTCTGAAAAACAAACTCACTCTGCTCAATACTCTTATTTTCAACTCTTTGATTTTCCTCATTTCTTTTTATGTCACACTTCTCTCCTTTTTCACTCAATTTTTCCACTCTTCATTTTCTCTATTTTCTTCTCTCTTTTCTTTTTCCCTCAACTCATCATACTCATTTTTCTCACTCCCATTTTTACCTTTCTCATGTTCTCTTTCACTCTTTTCTTTTCTCTTTTTATATTCTTCCTATATCCTCACTTGATCTTCAATTGACGGTATGATATTTAGTGAAAACAATTGTTCTACCGCTGAAAACAATGGATAAATAATTAGCATGACCACCGTATATAATTCTCCTATCAAACTTCCATGGCCTCCCAAGAAGCAAATGTCCCGCTTTCATTAGAGCAACATCACAAACCACCTCATCTTGAAATTTTTCAATAGAAAAAGAAACTATGGCTTGTTTTGTGACTCTCACTTCTCCACTAACATTCACCCACTTCTCTTTGATGTGACATCTCGTATGAAAAATGTGTGCATACTACTCATCATGATCATCTTTTGATTGAATGTTTAAAGCACTTCCCGCCACTATTGCATCTCCATATATGGATTCTTCAACTTTCACATCCAAACACTCCTCCAAAGGTGGCATTTCAACCTCACTACACCTCTCACGAAGGATATCTCCATTATCTTTTGAATCAGTATGGAAGAACTTGTTTTTAGACTCTTCTCTTTGTTTTGGAACAGATTATGAATCCTTTGGTTTTGTTTCATTCCACTTAGAGGTTGATTTAGGCTCTTTTGGGTTATCCTTCCAAAAATTGTGGGAACTTACTTGGCTCCTTGGAGAATGTAGTTGATTTTCTACCTTCACCGCCTTATGTAGCAATTCCTCCATGTCAATGTAGGTTTGAAGTTCCACCACATCTCTAATTGCTGGATTCAAGTCATCTTGCCATTGTAGCTTTTCGATCCTCCTCCAAATTGGCTCGAATCATCAATATCTCCCTTTGTTGTATTCCTCTACACTCGTGGAACCTTGCACAAGTTTGTGTAACTTCAAATGCAAATCTCGATAGTAATGACTAGAAATGTATCTTTTGCGCATTATTATCTTCATTTCTTCCCAAGTTCGGATTGGCCTTTCTCCGTTCCGCCGTTGACTCACTTGTAGTTGGTCCCACCAAACACTTGCATAATCATTGAACTCAAGCGATGCCAACTTTACCTTCGTCTCCTCCAAGTAATTGTGAAGTCCAAACACATGTTCAACCTTCCGCTCCCACTCTAAATAGAGCTCCGGGTCACTCTTCCCTTGAAAGGATGGAAGTGTCATTTTGATACTTCCCAAGCCACTTTCTCTTCTAGAACCATGTTTCCTTCACCTAGAAAATGATTTTTCAAAATCGGAGTACACATCCTCACCTTTGTCAAATTCTCTCCTTCGTAGTGCTCTTGAAGTTGAGGAATTTTTCAAATCATCCAACCTAGCATTCAACCTTGTACATTGGTCAAAAAAAAGATTTCATGAATAACTTGATGTCAAGTTCATTTCTTTCTCCCTCACTTGCCATTTTTTTAAAATCTTCACACACACTTTCTCTCTTTTTTTTAATCTATCAAAAATGTTTCTCACACTTTCTAGCACAACAACTTGGTTCCTACAAGTGTCCTTAAATAGAATCAAGAAGACAATTAATAAGAAGTAACTCATGGTAAACTTTAAAAATCAGAAATTTTAGAAGGGTTTGAATCAATGGAGTTCAAGAAAAATGGGAGGTAAAGAAAAATGGGAGAAAGGGTTATGGTTGAAGGTTGTATATAGATGAAAGAAAGAAGTTAGAATAGAAATATTGGAGTAGAAATTCACTGAATTTGTGCTAAAGGGCCAACACAATGTGCAATAAATTTCAACAGCTTTTTTTTTTTGTTTTTTTTTTTTTGTTTTCTTTTTTTTTGCTTCTTTTTTTGTTTTTGTTTTTTTTTTTTTTTTTAAATAATTCAACCAAGAGAGAGTGCACAAAGATATGATGTTAGTGTGTGGCTTACAAAATTATGAAATCGTCAAAAGGCACAAATCCAATCACAAAGATTCCAAAAGGATGAGGAATAGAATTTCTGAAATTTCTATAAGACAATATCTTTTAAATGACAGCTTCAAACTCAATTGGAGGTGGCTATTTATAGCCAAATGAGAGGAATACATGTCAAAATACCTATCCCGCAAAAATCTAAATCCTATCCCACGAATTTGACTTTGTTTACACATGTTCATGGCTTTAGGGGACAAGATATCTCCAAAGAAAACTTTTTGGAACCACCCCAAAGACTTTAAAGATTCTCACCATGACTTTGGAGACAAGGGGCCCACCACTTTTTGACTTTGTCACGGTCGCTCTTGAATCCTCAATGCATATGCGTACCATGATTCTCATCACCTTATCCCCAGACTCATACTGGTTACGGTTGAGCCAATACCACACCCGAACTAGATATCTGTTTTTCCTCGAAAAGCCTCATACTCGATTCATCAATTCTCATCGGTCATTCCTTGAACGATGCACCCGTCTCCGTTTCCCTTTCATTGTACTTGGCGGCGCATGAAAAAAATGTCAGTTGATAGCTCCATATAGCGACTGCCACTGAATCCTCCACAATCCACGCACAATGTTGCCGACAGATTCTGCTAACTCAACAACGATGTACCGATAACGGCGACATTCTGCTAACTCAACAACGATGTACCGATAACGGCGACATTCATAAAATACCCCATGGTCGACGCCATACCCCCACAGTTGGAGTCGCTGGTGCGCGCCACCACCATCTGTTCGGAGCTGCACCCAAGCATCTCGCAATCATCCGCACCCAGAATTCACAGTCACCCACTCAAGACTTTGTCTATCACGAGAAGGCTTGCTCCATTGAATAGGTCGTCGTACTTTTCCACAATTGTCAACATTCTCAAATCTTGATCTCCTCACTGGCCAGTTACCGAACATATTGAAACTAATGTCATAGACCGATACCTAAATCTAGATCTTTCCGCTAACATGGCATTTCTTGGACATTCATATTCATGCACTAACATGAAGCCTCAACCAACATTGGGTTGGGTTGGCGACACACGTCATTCCCGACCTCAACAAGAAGGCTCGCTCCGTTGAATAGGTGGTCGTACTTTTCCACGATTGTCAACATTCTCAAATCTCGATCTCCTCACCGGCAAGTTACCGAACATATTGAAACTAATATCATAGACCGATACCTAAATCTAGATCTTTCCGCTAACATGACATTTCTTGGTCATTCATATCCATGCACTAACACGAAGCCTCAACCAACATTGGGTTGGGTTGGCGACACACGTCATTCCCGACCTTCACCACTTTAATTAACCTGAAACAAGGACCACACCTTCAAGCCACCAATGGTGTGCTTCCTAAAAGGAATATGCCCTAAAAGCCTAATTATATTGTATAATACGATTGTACGACACACATATGGCAACGGGCTTAAAACTAAGACTTAGGGTATATTGTATCTTATGATATAAAGAACCCTTGGATTTGTAAATGTCATCATAGCATACGGCATTGGCTAATTGTATCCTACGATCGCATCGTCGTGGGTTACAAAAATACAGCGTCATATCAATTATATGATATCCCCGTATATCGTAAAATACGATTGCCTATCGTATTTAATGATTGGATTATCAGTCGTATAATACGATAGATAGCATGTAAAGAGTTTATGCATCGTTGTCCTATCAATCTTAAATTGCAATTCCATTTATCTTAAAATACGACAGATAAAAATTGTTTTCACCTATTTTCAATTATGAATTAAATTATATAATTTATAAATTGATTATAAATTATAATAAAAGGTATTTTTGAGATATTTATTAATTTATAAAGAGTTTATAAATTGGTTAATTATAAAGAGTTTATAATTAATTAATTAAATGTTTTTGAAACATTTATTAATAAATATTCTATAATATTAAGATTTAATATTAAAAAACCTTTAAAATTATATTACATGAGTTATAATTCAGATATAAATTATTCATATAGAAATTGTAAGTGTAATTTGTTAGGAATAAGTGTGAAATGGTTTGTGTGGGATGTTGTCCGTGTAAGAGGGTAGTAGCAATTGGGGGTTATAAAAGCAATATTGTACTTTGTATGAAGGAATAGAGTTAGCCAGTTGCAGCAGTGGGCGGGTGGGGTATTAAAGAGGGCAGCTGGGGGGTTGGGAAGGATGCGAAAGGATTCGAAATTCAGCAAGGCTGCTCGGGGGCTGAGACGTAGGGACGTTTCGGCTGTTTTCTCGGAGAGGTGGTTATCTCCCGGGTTTCTTCTTCTTCCCCTTCTCCTATTCTTCTCCGTCCCCCTACTGTAATTCCTTTAATTTTGCCGGATCTATACAGCGATTAAATCAATATATACCGTTGTTATTCTCTTTTTTTCCCTCAATCACAAATTTTACACAACAATTGACGACTCCGCTGGGGAATTGCGTTCACTGGAGAGAAACACCAACGTAGGGGGAGCATGCTGGGGAATCGCGTTCGATGGAGAGAGAGACCACGTTGGGGAATCGCGTTCGTTGGAGAGAGATGTCAGCACTGGGGAAGCTCGCTAGAGAGACGAACACAAAGGAGGTGACTAGAGGTCGATCGCCAGAGATAATTTTTCTTGCGCGGACCAAAGATGTCAAATGAAGCTACAAAAATTGGGTGAACACGCGACTGGAACGCACGACTGCGGTGGAGGAGAGGCGTGAAAGCTAGGAAGTCACGTTCGTTGTTGAAGACGCGTTTCAGGGGCCAATGGTTAGCGCGCTAGCTACAAGGGAACGATCGCAGCTGAGAAGCAGTCGCTAGAGAAATGCGATCGTTCTTTACAGGCTGGACATGGAGAAGTAAAATGCACACTGTTGAGCAGGTTCTCTCTCTTGTACCTATTTTTCTTCTGTGTGATCAACTGTGGACGAGTTAGCTGGTGGGAGACGCACAACTTGAGCGGCAAACGAACGTCGTTAGTACGTTCATACTTAGTGCGAACTGGACATCGAGTTTCGATTGTTAAGAAGTCATTTAGTATTGACGACTGGACAGAAGTTGTCGAGAGCACCTTTCTGCTTGGTTGGCCGGTCAGAATGGCAAGAGTCAAAGGAGATGAAGCTACACTACGCCCAGTTTACATGGAAGGTCCTGCTCTATTCTAGTTTTTGTCTTGGCACAAAGCCGCAACGGGCTCATCATGGGAATTGTTTAAGCCGGCTCTTGTGGAGAGGTTCTAGAAGTCAAATGACGGGGCTCTATTGCAGAATTCGAAGGAGCTGCAACAGATTGATATTGTGAAGGAGCGGATTAATTTTGGTTTATTCTTGAAACTTCTTGCTGGAGAAGCAACGAACTCGAGCATAACGCCAGCTGCACTGGATCAACAAGCTTGCAAAGATTGTATTCTGGGATAAGGAAAAGAATTGGAAGCAATAAGATTGGAATTGTGCCAGATTGGTCGGAGAAAGATCGATCCAGTGCAGAGTGACTCCAGATTTGTTCGTCTAGAAGAACGGATGCGACAATCTGTGAAAAACGCTTCGCTCGTGTTTTGTGATTTAGAAGAGCTCAAGATACAGGAAATTAAAGGACCAAAGTTGCAAGTGGAACACAGTTCAAAAACTGGAGGGCAGAGAGAGGCGGCCACAGATTTTCTGAGTAAATGCGGGAGCAAAAAATCAGAGGAAGATTGCGGTCAAGGTGAAAGCAAAAGGCTAGTGGAGAAAATTGTCACCAGTACAGCTCAGCTGGAAGGAGGGAAATTAGAAGTTCTTGAAGAAATTGTATTTGCATTGAGTGCTCGCAAGTTGTCCAAAAAGGTGGGAAACCTATAGCGAAAGGAGTTGCATTGAGGCTCCGTCCATTGCTGGTATGGGCTAATCCTTGGCGGAGTCCTCCTCTTGCGTTGCACACTAACATTGACAAGGTTTTCAAGTTAGTGTTTCAGACAAAAGTCCAGACAGCAGCTCTTATGTGGAGTGCAAAGGTGAGGATTGACAGTATGGAGGTATACATAGAGGGACATGAATTGCCGCACCGGAAGGAGCGGCGAAATGTTCCTCATACTTCTGAATTGGAGGGCAAGAAGGCTGCTACAGTTAAAGACACAGTTCCTAATGGTGCTTCTAATGTTCTATCTAGGAGTAACAAAACCAACCAAAGATAGAGGGAGCTAGCGATAAGGATATTTCTCATTTGATTCATCTAGTTGCAACTTGGAGAAGCTCGTGTACAGAGTGAGCAGCTGGATAAAGAGTATCCTTTTGCAGTGGGCAATTGGCGTACAATGGGCAGTTAGACAGATGGGGTTGTTGCAGCAGTTGCAAATTCTATGTTTTTTGTCTTTTGTGGGTTTAATAATGACTTGTTTTTTGTCTTTGGTGGGTTTAATAATGACTTGATCTCTTCATTGTTGCATATCCTGGACGCATGCTCCCGCTAGTGAGATGGAGTAGGCTTCCAAGGGGAATGGTCTTCTGTTTGCATACAAATAAAAGGTTTAAAACAGGGAAATAATAGAAAATTATTATTAGCTGCATTTCAGCCCCTTGTCCCTTTGGTCCACCAATATGGTGTTGATTTTCTGAAGGTGAGTGATGACTTAAATGAGAATGTAAATCTCAGTAATCTTGGACAGCTATTGTCAATTTTTCTAGTGAACTCTGAACTAGGGAAAATCCTAATAATGGGTGTCATTTTCCACCGCAATCTTGTGCCTGCCATTTTGGCCGGACTTAGTGTCAGGGATCCTTTTGTTTTTCCTGATAAAAGGGGCATAGCGGTAATGATAAAATCCGGATTTTCTGCGAAGAATAATAGTGATCAAGTGGCTCTTATCCGAGCTTATGAGGGACGAAAAGCAACTGAAATGGAAGGAACGGTGTATGAGTATTGTCGGGTTCTCGTGGCTGCAAATCTTGGTTTTACTTTAGAAGATTTTGTGAGATGGCATTTCCCCCCGTTTGGACAGAAGCTGGGACGGGTACGGAGGAGTTAAGTATCTTTGGCAGCATTGGTTTATTGTGTGCAATAAGCCAATTTGGCAGATGGATGCAGAACGTAGGAAGTTTGTGGAAGAAACTCTAGAATCCTGCAACACCTATTCCGGCTGTTAAACAAACACCTCTTTATTTTAGGGATCTGGCGGTGGGGGGTGTCTTGGATGACCTGGAGCACGTCCTCCCGTGTGTGCTTTTTTGAAGACATACAGTTTGTACAGAGCATTTTGAAGGGTCACTTGGACCTGAAATTATGACAATGCTTAAGGTTGAAGATGCATTTAGGCTGAGGCCACCGCCAAAACCGCCTCCAGGCGCTGCCATTCCAGTATTCAGAAGCCGAGCCTTGCTTTGGAGTTCCACCTTGAGGGCAAGGTGATTTTTCAAGAGGAGGTAAATGTTAGGAATAAGTGTGAAATGGTTTGTGTGAGTTGTTGTCCGTGTAAGGGGGTAGTAACAGTTGGGATTCTTCACAATCCAAGTTCCTCCACATCTCATGGCGATTCCATGAGGATTCTTCGATCCAGGTCTGAATCTTCGAGGTACGGCCTCCTCCTCCTTCCTTCCATCCTTTTGCTTTTTCTTCTCTTCCTACAGTGCGCATCATCCTTAGTCGAGCCCTAGATAGGATGGGGTGTTCTTAATTTGTGATTCTTGGTACCTAGGGTTTGTAAGGCTCGCCTTAAAGCAGATTCTAGCGACACCGGTCAAAGGCGACGAGTTTCTTTCCATTTGAGGTAGGTTGCCCTATGTTTAAGGCTTTAAATTCTGAAACCTTTGACTGCGTGTGTTTTAAACCCATATTTTATACCCCTATTGATAATATTATATGTGTGTGAATCTTTTTGAAAGGGAAACCATGTTCCACTTAGTTTCAATTAAATGCGTTAGACTTTTCTCTTTAAAATGTGTGTTTTAAATCTATTTGGCAATTGTCTTGCACATTGAGTGTTCGATAAATGCTTGAATGGCTTTAATTAATGTGTTTAAATGTTTTAAAAGATATTTTGGATTTTTAAAGTATATTTCTAAATGTTCTTTGAATTTTCAAGGGAGCGTTTGGTTCTTAAAATGGGTGTTTAAGACTGCTAAAATGTTTTGAATATTTTATAAAGCCTTGCAATTGGTTTTCAAGCTAGTCTCATCACTTTTTGATTTTAAAACAATAACATGAGATCCGATTAGCACCTTTAAAATAAACATTTAAACCTTGAATGATCTTAAATGGAAAATTCATGGGTGTGGCTTGGAATTTCATCCCAAAAAGGATTTCGGTAAATGGTTTGAATCTGCTCTCAGGTGTTTGTTGATTGTTATATGTTTATGGCATTTGATAAAGCGCTTACTGGTATCGCACTTTATCGTTTTATGGTTTTTTTGTCAAACCTCATGGGAAACCTGGGTACTGGGATAAGTGAACTTAGATGGGACGGGCTCCCTTGCCTCTAACTATATGCTAGTGATGTAACGTCAAAAGCTATCAACTAGCGGTAAAGGTCTAAGGTGGAACTATGAGGAGACTACACCTTCATATCATAGCGCACAACCAGAAGTAAATAACCAAACATCATACACATCAGAGTACGTGGAAAGAATAAAGTGAAACAGAAGCATGCTGTAATAAAATGAAATACAGTAAACGTCTGAAGAGTCATGCCATACATACAACATTGATCGCACACTGGGCCGATCACATATGCAAAATAAACAACTGAAAAATAAATACATCAGGCGCTACTGCCAACTCCGAGCCATGCCACATACCAGGTCTTCAGTACCCCGTCGAGCTGCTCCGGCCTGATCATCAGACTCCACACGAGCAACCCGCTCAATCATGCAATCATGGGTCTTCGCCCTATCCATCATGCATCTGTGTTCAACCTGAAAGCAGTCATAAGGTCTGCACGCACATCGAGATGCACGCACAAGGGGTGAGAAATAAACCTTAGCAGGTCACCCCCAACGGTAAACCTATAACCCGCTGCCATGAGTGCATGTTCATGCAATATGCTCAGCCTAGCTAAAACATAACTGAAATAAAGATAAATAAAACCATCGTCGATACCTTAGGTCTGTGACCTCGATCGACCATACCTGCTCCAGTCAACGTCGAGGTGTCTCTGAGCACGTCTTGATGACTGTGCATCCCAAGTGACATGCGGACTCCGCCTCTATGGTAGCCCCAACCAAACCTCACGACTTTACCCGTTGTCTCTTACTTGGTACCTAGACGCCTCAGTCCCAAGTACTCATACCATGCTAAAGTACTACCAGTCCCCATAGCATACATGAGGTCTAGTCGTGTACTTCCACATGGCTATGTTCCCCTTACATGGGGTGTCTGCCCATGTACTCTGCCACTTGGCCATGTCCCACTATATAGCGTGTACTCCAAGTACACGGCATGTAGTTGTGTAAACTCCGTCTGCCCATGTACTTGGCTACAAGGCCAAGTACCACTACACGGTGTGCACTGTACACGGTGTGTACTTTATGAAACTTCATCTTCCCCAAACGGGCCGAACACACGGCGTGTGTTCTCAAAACCACACGCCGTGTAATTGGGATTTCCGAACGGGAAACCCCTACTAACCTCCTGAAACCCCTGCTTTTCCCCGATTAAGCATAGATTTACCCCCAGGGGATCCATAGCAGACATAAAAGGGCTTTAAAACTTAGAAACAACGCATCTATGAGAATCAGGGCTTAAAACTCAAAAACCGGTCTACCTCTTAGTGAAAATGCCGAAGCTTCGTATCCAAATCCTCACCCGGAAGCCGCTGCACCTCGATCTGATCTCGATCACCGCCATGGACAAAGTCCGGCGACACCTCCTTCCCCCTTCCCTCTTGGTTCGACCGTCACGCGCAAGGGAGGAACCCTCTCCCCCTTCCTTTCATGCATAGGAAACCAAAACAGGGGTGGGGGTGTTTTCATTAATTTAATTAATTAAATTAAATGCCAATTTAAAACACCTGTCTTGAGTCCCAGAACCCGAAGCAGGTTTATACCTTTGCCTAAGCAACCCCCCTCGTTTCGGACTCAACTGTTAAGTCGGAATCTCAATTCGACGCTCCGTTCAAAAGATATCGTCACCCAAACCCGCACAAATAATTTAATATTTAATTTATTAAATATTAAATATTCCGTCAAAACCCAAACACCACGGAATTCCACCAAACTCCTATTCTAGGGTAAATGCCTTGTTTCGAGACCAACGAAATAGTCAGAAAAATTATCTTAGATCATCTGTCAGAGAAAATAATCATTTTACCCCTCATGAGCACCGAAAGACAAAAATTCAAATTTCTGCTCAAATTCAAAATCTAGAAAAACACGGGTCTTTACAAGTGAAGTACGTTATATCTCCATTTTCCAATGACATGTTACTAAACTTTCCACTGATTGAGGGCTCGACCCCAATTAGTGGCGTAAATCTAGGTTGGCCTAGCCCTAGTGTTGTTTTTAAATTATTGTTTGTGTTGTTTGATCTGCACTTGATTTCTCTTGGCAATGTCATCCACTTTTATTTTATTCTTCCTTGATCTTTATTCATCTTTAGTAAAATGGTTCTCTAAAGTGTATTGAAAAGCATGTTTTAAAAGTGGTATAAAAGTAGCTTTTCAAATGAGCGTTTTGGTAAAGAATGCTCGGTCTCATAAATTGTCTTCAAAATGATTGTTTTCATTTAAAAGAAAATAAAAAGGACAGTTTATTTGGCTTTTATGTGCTTTGAGTGAAAAAACTATTTTTAATAATGTATTTCAAACTAGCATGTAATGGGTCTTTTATTTAAAGACTGTGCATGAGGTGTGGTTTCTTTTGGCATTCCTACTGGGACTTCGTGCTAACACCTGTTAACATTTCAATTTATGGTTATGCTCTTGTATGCTCATGGAGCAAGTTTGTCTTGAGGTAGGATGGTGACTAGTGGAATCACAGGGAGGTATGTTGGTTATTTTTGTTTTATTTAGTTTACTTTGTCGCATCGTCCAAATAAGCCTATTTTGCTTTCCTTTTCTTTAAAGGCGGTGCATTTTATATGTGAGGTTACGGAGGACAGGGCAAGCGCTGTTGTGTGCAAGGGAGTTAGTGGTGAGCAGAGGGATTGTTTTGTTTAAATTGCTTTAAATTGTTCGTGTTATTTGTTGTATGTGTATTTGATTTTCGGCATGGACGTCCGACTTACGGACAAGGCATGCCGAAATTTTTTGTGAAGTTCAGCTACTTATTTAATTGTTTTTGTTTGGGTGAAACCGTTCCCAAATGGTGTTTCCTAGATGCTCGGGCACTTGTACCAGCCGATGGAGGTCGGAAACACCCTTCGGGTTTATCACGGGTCTGCCTGTACCTAATTCAGGGGCGGCCCGAAGCTGGTTCATGACATGAACCCTTACTATGTTGCAAATATCATGGAAAATCATGATGGGTTGGATTTAGGTGTAAATCCTTCACAAAGGAAAAAATGATGTTCCAGGCCAGAAAAAAGATGTGATCAATCAACTTGACTCTCGTTATTACATTTCATGGGTCAAATCATCAATCGCCATACATTTCACTCTCATTGTGCCATTTAATGGGTCAAAGTATTAATTGCCAACCAACCAGCTGACTCTCATTATGACATTTAACCAGTCGAAATATTAATTGTCAGATATTTGACTCGCATATGACATTAAAAGGGTTAAATTTTGTTATACTCTTTCGTATATCAAGATGGATGTTCTTAGCTCTTTATGGATACAACAAAAAAAGTTTGAAGCCTCAAAATTGATTTTTTTTATATAATACTACCCTCGTTCTTTATCTCTATAATACGGTGAATCTTCATAGTTGCTTTTTCCTATGGCATGAAAACTTATTAATCGAAACTACTTAACTTTTATTTATTTTAATTATTTATATACATGGCCCTTTCGAAAGTAACCTCATGCTTAAAAAGGCCAGTTGATCACCTTTCATGTTGATAAGCTTTCATGTTACAAAATCACATGGTATACAACAGAATTATCAAAAACTTCAAGGAAACCTAATATCCATCAAAATCCTCAAAAATACCATCCTCGCAATAATGAACATCATATAACTTGCCGAAAACCAGGATTGAAGAAGTGAAAATAGTAAACATGTGCTTGCCCTGAGCAAGTTCTTAGGCGGAAGCTTGAGGTCAGCTAGAGACCTAGTGCCTTTTACTACCCAGGAACTCTCTATGGATGTCTGCTAACATTGTTCTGCATAGAAGACGACTTGATTTTTACAGAGATTGCAGGATCACATACCAGATGTGGATGAGACAGAGGTAGCATGCTGAACCCACATATTTTAAATTGTATTTAAGGAAAATAAAAACGAAAAAGAAAGGCACCCGTGTTTCAGTACCCATCCCCAATAACATCCAGAAATCAAGGGTAGGGTAGGAATAAGTACCTGTGAGCCCTGGTGGCTAAAACTCCAGACTGATCCGAGTATAAAGTCGCAACCCTTGCGAAGGATGGGTTTTCGGAAGGGGAAGAAGAAGTGCCTGATAGTGAATTATTCGGTATCGTTCGCAGCGCCTTTTGTACTCCCTCCATTAAATAAGAGCGGCGGCGGCTCGAACAAAATTCAAACCAGAGGGGCAAACAGAAAGAAGCAAAACTTCTCGATCTCTTCCAGAACTCCAAAGCCCAGGAATACGGTTTTTTATTTGGGAAGCTGGGGGTTTTATCGGAGATTTTGCTGCAGCCCCGGCGTTCCTTTTTTTTTTTTTTTTAATGAGTGGACAATAATATTTATGTTAAGAAACCGAAAAATGAAGTAGTAGACTGACATGTGCTTTTGAGGTCCCACGTAATCATTTTCCAGTAAATTGCTTATTTCTGTCATCAAACATTTTATATACCCATTAGTTTTTCTAAAGTTTTTTATATTTTAGCAACAGTTTATCTATTTCTGTCGTAAGTAGTTGGATGAGTTTGTTTTATATATTATTTGAAATGGTTATGCTATTACATTATATACAAGATCAAGTTTGTAATTATAGCTTCTTTAAACATAACAAAAAGACTTGATTGCATGTAACAGTCTGAGTAACAAAGAGACTTGATTGGGTTTGCCCTAATTGTGGTGATAATTTTCATTACATATATACTCTTTCTTTAGGGTAAGTGTAGAAATCGTAGACGAAGACCCTTTTAAAGGAAGAGTTTGAAAAGATACTCATTGAGGAGTAAATTGAAAACGAGGTAATAATTTACTTTCATGGAAGTACGTGAAAGATCAATTAGTTGAATGTTAATTATTCTATTTGTCAATTTACCCATAAAGATTTTATATAAATGCTTTTGTTTTGCATTTTCTTTACACACTACTACAAAACAGGGTTTTATCACCTCTAAAAAAGGTTTTTATCAGCGCTTAAAAACGCTGAAATATATATATATAGTTATATTTATTTGTATATTAATATATATTTATATATATTTATTCGTATATTCATATATATTTATTCATATATTAATACACATATATATATTAATATGTATTAATATATATAGTTAGTTATATTTATATATTTATTTGTATATTAATATGTATTTATATATATTTAGTTATATTTTTTATCCATATATTTATTCGTATTTTAATATATATTTATAAGATCAGTTTAAATACATTTATAAAATATGTTTTTTTTGTTTATAAATAAATAAAAACATATATACAACACACACACATTATTGTGTGTGTGTGAGTATAATTATACATATTTATATGTATACACATATACTATATATTAATATGTATATGCATATGTTAGAATATATATGCAGAGACCCGGATTTTTCATTTAATTTTTTTTTAATTATATGGAATTATTACAAGTCTGCGAAAATTGACGGTGCCTGATTCCAAGATCCGGAGTGCTCGGAATGAATTTCTGAATTTTTTTTGGGTACGTTCAGTAAACGCGCGAGCGGCGTTTTCTAACATTTGAACCGTTGCTCGGATTAAAAATCTGAGGGCATTGTTGAATCCGCAGCGCCGTGATTTGCTTAAGGGAGACTTTACTTTGACCGCAATAGGTCCGGAGAAAAAGTTAAGTTTTGCGATTTTTTAAAAGAAATAAAATAAAATAATTTTAATATTTTATTTCATATCATCCAATGGACAAACAAAGGGGTGGGCTCAGCGACATGTCAAACCAATAAATGGCTTGACCTGCCAACCCTAAGCAACGACGTCGTTGGGGAATTAAGGCGCTTCCTAATTGATGAGCCTCATTAAACTCCAATGTCGTTACTTACCCATCTCTCTTCTATATATATAGAGTTTGGGGGGAGGTACCGACACAGCTTTGCCAAACAACGAAGTGCTGAAGGAGCACCGCGACGCCGGACCCTTAGAGGACGGAGCCGAACCCAGCGGGAGGTGACATACGACATCGAACCATGAACTGGAGGACGACGCACGTGCAGCGTCGTTGGAAGCCTGTTGTAGGAACGAAGAACACCGACCCACCTTCAAGCGCGGGCGTTTCTCCGACGATTCGAGTTAGGGGGTTTATTCGTTTATGTTTTTTAAATGTTTTCCTCTTCCCCATTTTGAATAATACGAAGAACGCGGGTCAACCGACTAACGGGTTAACCCACGATTCATTCATTTTTGTGGGAGGTTATTGCGAGGTATCTTTGTGGGGTTTATCTTGATTTAAATTTCAAGAGTTTGTTAAACTCTTAACCCCCCTCATGTTTTCGAGCTAACGCGGAGGACGCGAGCCTAACGAACCCGGCCTGAACCCTCCGCTGCTTTGCTATTTTTTGCACCTCCATGGAACACCGACGGCGCGACAATACTGACCGGCTACGTTGGGGATAACACGTTAATGCACGCCGCAAGAAGAGGTCGCGACAGTCATCGGAATGGCCGACAACGACCGACCGCGGAGGAGGCGCGACACGCCGTCGCGTGCTGCCGATGAACAAAGGAGGCCGCGCCTCGTCAACTGCGGTGATCGCTAGAGAGGTCGGATGGCGCGTCGGCCGACCGCGATGGAACCGGCGGAGCGGAGGTGGGGTGCGCCCTCGGCGGGTGGTGCCGCCGGATTGGCCCAGCGGACCAACCCGCCGCTCAGCGGGCTGACCCGTGGCCTGACCCGTGGCCCCGCCTGTCACGACCCGACCCTACCCGGGCTCGAGTCGCAACTACCCCAAGCCCGCCTCCATATGTCAGGGGCTGGCGACCAGTGCCGATGACACAACAACTCGGGGAGGCCTTTGCCTAAGTACATGCACACACCCACACGCAGCACACTCAATGCAAAAGTGCAGAGTAAAAAGAAAGAACAAACATAGTAAAAAGAACAACTACTATAAATAAATCACAGAGTGCATCAACCTCTACAAGTACAAAGTACAAACTGAAAAGAAATGGGCAAAACATGCGCCCAACCAAAATGTGCCACAACCCGACAACGGGTAAACAAAAGAAACAGCTGACGGGTCTCCCACCTGGAACCCGACTACGACCACCGCACGCGGTCCAAGCTCCCAAGCTCCTACGCTCCACTGAAGTCACGCTCCACCTGTCTGTCG
This sequence comes from Viscum album, assembly GCA_963277665.1. Taxonomy (NCBI): domain Eukaryota; kingdom Viridiplantae; phylum Streptophyta; class Magnoliopsida; order Santalales; family Viscaceae; genus Viscum; species Viscum album. The sequence goes on along the minus strand of OY728128.1, from coordinate 28,497,680 downwards.
TCTGCAAGGGCACACCAAGTGCGGGCAAAGCCCAAGCAGGGGTGAGTATAAAAATACTCAGTAGGATACCCCGAAGGCTCGAGGGAGCAACAAAGGAGGTACCGAAGGGTGAACAGTAGAGTGAACAAGGAGAAGTAAAGGAGTACAACCGAAAGTGCAGTAAAGAGTAATAGTAAAGAGTCCATCTCAACCCAACAAGAGAAAGGAAGTAGACTCGTCCAGGCACAAGGAGCTGGAAACGGCGAGAAGATGAACTTCCCGTCGAGTCTTCGCTACCTATAGCAGGAGAGTAGGCTCATCCAACCACGAGAAGCTAGACATGGAAAGCACGTGGCATACCCCGCGCGTCTTCGCTTCTCCTGGAGGGAGAGTAACCAAGCCCAAGAAGTGGGTACTGGAAACAAGGTATATACATATCCTTATGCTCAATCAAGAAGCTCGAACAACGTCGTAAGGGGATCTCCGTCCCGTAGCTCAGCCCAAGAAAATGAGTCGCCAACAGTCCTAAAAGAAACACCATCATCGATGCCCAGCAGCCCGCACGTCTACCCTGAACCGCAAGCCAAGGGGCTCAATCACCGCACCTTGACACTATCCGCTTTGGGCGGCACTGACTCGCCTGCACGGTTTTAGGTCGCGTCGCAAGAACGCGTCTCGGTGGGGAAAGTGTCCCTCGTACTTGAGAGTTCTAGAGAAAGTCAAACCACACCTCGTCACTGCCCTACAGTCGAGAGGTCTCCTCAAAGCCAAAGTCGTTCCATCACCGACCCGTACAACCAAGGGTCCCGCTCCGGTGGTCACGGAAGAAAGCCACAGACTAGCCTAGTAGTAAGGACTGAGTCTGGAATGCCAACAGGTGTCCCACTGCCCAGCCCCGCTGGAGGGTAATTCATAACCAAATATTGGGTGACCCACTGCCCATCCATGCTGGAGGGTAAACCTTAATACATCATCAGGCGACCCACTGCATAGCCCTGCTGGAGGGTAAACCATAATACGTTATCAGGCGACCCACTGCCCAGCCCCGCTGGAGGGTAAAGCATAATACCTCATCAGGCGACCCACTGCTCAGCCTTGCTGGAGGGTAGACCTGGAACTAGACGACGAGCGACCCACTGCCCAGCCCTACTGGAACTAAGAGGTCGTCGGGTGACCCACTACCCAGACTGTGCTGGAGGGTAGAGCCTAATAGCGTCGGGTGACCCACTGCCCAGTCTCTGCTGGAGGGTAGACCCTAATAGCCTCGGGTGACCCACTGCCCAGTCTCTGCTGGAGGGTAGACCCTAATAGCGTCGGGTGACCCACTGCCCAGTCTCTGCTGGAGGGTAGACACTAAGAGCATCGGGTGACCCACTTCCCAGTCTCTGCTGGAGGGTAGACCCTAGAAGCCGATGAGTAACCCACTGCCCAGCCCCGCTGGAGGGTCAATCTCAGAACTGCTCTGGCCATCTCCATTGGAGTGCACAACACTGGCCAACCGAACACGGAGTGAGTATCGCGCAACCTCCCAACTCCAGAACAACTCACCCAAAAGAGGTGCAACGTCTGCTCCAGCACTAGGTGTCACTAGCACCGCTACTGGCCAATCCATCGAGAACGAAACTAAGGGGAGACCACTCAACCCTGTTGGTCAAACAAACAAGCACAAAGCTAGGGGAAATAAACTCCACCCTGCTGGTCAAACAAATGAGCACAAAGGGACCCTCTACGCTTCCGCTGGAGGTCCAAGTACGCAAAGCAGAACCCGACACGCACGTGGGGCCCACACAACGTGTGGCCCCATCTCAACCCCAACTCAACGCACCAACGTTCTCAGGTACGAACAACCACATGTACCTCCAAGCATTTCCGTATACTCCTAGAGTATACCACAGTCTCAGCCCAAGGGCCATCGTGCACATAGCACCCAATGTCAACGCGAAGGCGTGACGTAACATCTCCAAATCAAAGGCCCAGACACGACCAACCACATCTTGTGAACCATTTATATCACTCTCCCAAGAGTGCGCTATCACACGCCAAGGGTCCGCTACAAACATGGTAGGACGAACTGTTACCGGAGCACCTTTCATGCTTCCACATTTAATAAGATCGTGTATAAGGCTCCGCACCACCAAACGGATTGCACCATTGTAATCCTCACGGAAAAACACGCGAGATAGACTACTTACTCGCCTGAAACGGTCAACCGGTGGAAAATGTACTATTCACCATAACCAAACCCGTGTGGGGCCCACCCCAAGATCCCGAAACTGAACCAACAGATCATGCCACTACGATCCCCTCGGAAAAACACACGGGATTGAGTACTCAATTGCCCAAAACGAACACCCGGTGAAAATGGTACTATTCACCGTAGCCGGGTCGAGTGGGACCCACACCACGTCCACGAAAAAGGTCGGGCGAACTGCACCATCGCAATGCTCTCGAAAAAGCACATCAAATTGACTGCTTACTTGCATGGAACGGGTATCCGGAGAAAAAGATGCATTCCGGCGCACCGCACACGAGCGGTGCCACGTGAGACCCGCATCCCGGTCCCGAAACTCAACGAACGGATCACACCGCTGCGATCCTCTCGAAAAAAAACACAAGATGGACTGTTCTCTTGTCCAAAACGGTCGCCCGATGATAAAGGTGGAAAATTCACCGCCGACGCCCAAACGAACCTCGTGGGCCCCACACCATCATGCCGAATTAGAGCGGGCGGATTGCACCATTGCAATCCCCTCGGAAAAACATCCAGAAACGACTGTTCACTCGCCCCGAATGGGCGCCAGATGGAAAAGTTGCTAAACGTTGCGCGCAGCTCAAAAGACGGGCCGTGGGGCCCACGCCTCAACTCCAACCTCAACATCCAGAACCGCCCTGGAAACCTCCGCCTCAGTGCCAGGGTCAAAACGCCGCTGACGACGCTCAAAACGGACGTCGGATGCGTTCGCGCCGCCCAAAACAAGGATCTCGAGAAAAACGCTCGTCCACTTAAAGACGCGTCGCGCCTCCGAGGCCTATCGTTTCGGGAATTAAAAATTCCCGAAACCATCTCAAAATATTCTCTTCGTTCCAAGGAACGCGTCGCCGCTGACGACGCACGAATCCGACACCCGGACTGACATTTACAACCGTTTAAAAAAAAACGGACATTAGTGGGCCAGACCGGTTTGGCCGACCCACTCTCCTGAACCGGCCTGCGGTCGCGGGCTGGCCTTCCACGCCCGGACCGGCATAAAGCCAGTCCGACTTGCTTTTCTCCCACAAAGACCCGCCGCGCGGGGGTCTTGTCTGCCGCGGGGTCCCGAGGACCCCGCCCCCCGTTGTCGCCGCGTCAACCCGGCCAGGAGGGCCGGGACCTCGTCGCCCGCAAACCGCGCTTCGCCGGCGCCCGCTGGACACCCCCGACCTCATCCGGACGCCATGCTCGGTCTCGCCTGACCTCTCCACCAGACACCCACGCCGACGCCCGAGCACCCTGCTGTCGCGCCCAACACCTCCCGCCGCCTGAGCCAAGGCCGCCGCCGCCTCCCCCTGCTGTCGAACCGCTAGAACACCCAAAAACCCCTCCAAAAACCCGCAATCTTCGGCGAATGATTGCGGGTTCCTCAGAACACCAAAATCGAAACCGGAAGATTTTATGGAAAGAAAAAAAACTCTACTACGCATCTATGGGCTCTTCTCGATAATTCGACAGAGTTTAGATACAAATATTTGGGCTCAAATATAGGTGCGGGAAAGAAAAACGCAACAAGACCCTACCTCGTGGGCGTTGCCCGGAGCTTCGCCGCGATCCGCCGCCTTGCTGAAGCTAGAGGAGGAGAGGGAGAGGAGGGGATGCCTTGAGGGGCTACCTGCGCCAGGGAGTGGGCACGGGAGAGGGGAAGGGGATGAGGGTTTAAATAAATTAAAAAGAATTTTAATTAATTAAACCCATAATTTTCCCCGCATCTGAAACCTTTGGCGCGGTCAAAATTAAACCTCCCCTAGGGTAAAAACCACCTCCCGAGCAGAATGGTGGTCTCAGAAGTTTAATCCGAGACCCCGTTCAAGAGTTATCAAACTTAGCGCTCGAAGCCGGCAAATTACGAAAACGCCCCTGGGGCCATTTTTCACAGACGGGCCGTGCCCGCAAAACTTACACCCCTCCTAGGGTAAACGAAACGCTCCAAACTCAACGGTGCCCTCGATTTTCCAATCTGAGCCACCGTTTAAGAGATACTCCAGTTTAACCATTAAACGAATTAATTAATTAATTAATTTATCCGTTTAACGTTCCGAAAGCGAGCGAGGGGTCCAAACATCCCGCGCTGACAAGTTTTATGTCGTTCCTAGGGTAAACACCCCATTCCGGACACATCCGTATACTCGGATCTCTGATATGAATCTCCGTTTGGGAGTTATCCCATTTATTTAGCATTTACAGTGTGAACGCACTGAAAATTTAATTCTGGCCACTCCGGGGCTCGGAATCGCACGCCGTCTGAGGAAACTGCTCTGGAATATTATCAAGAATATTCCAAAGTCTTTCTTAGAAAAAAACGGGTTCTTACATCATTACCTACTTCAATATTTTCGTCCCCGAAAAGCAAAACTAGGGAGCAACACAGGGTACTAAGCCCACACCTGGCTTTCTCATACCCAGAAGAACTCACGCACAGCTCTGCGTCACCGCACACGGACCGAATGATTGATCCATTCATGCGAGGTCGGCCCACGCCGATGTCGTGCACCCACTCCAGACTTTGGGGTTAGGGCAAGGCGGTAGGTTACCTCGCCGTCCCTTTGCACGATCTCAAACGACCCGAAGGCCCTCGGGGGTAGCTCACCTCCCCGGTCAAACCTCTACGTCGCACGTCGCGACTGGAATCACCGTCCGCACCTGGAATAAGGCCCGATGATTCCCTCCTTCAGAATATTCATATGGTGAAACACCCAAGGATATCTAGTCACACAAGATTTCACAGTCGATGCCTCTCAACCAAGACTCTCTTACACGCTCGGAAGCGAAGGAGTCAACACCATCGACAAAAGGAAAAGGTCTCACACATTTTTCCTTACCAACACAGGGTTACACCGACGCCCTGCGTCACCGTGGTAATACCTCAAACAAGGAGCAGGGAGGAAAGCATTCCACACGCAGAGTCTAAAAATTCTACTGCAAAAAGGGTAGAAGAGTCGCAAGGGGTACCTCTCACCATCCCATGCTCTGCAAGATTGTAGACCTCCAAAGCTCGCGGCTGTCCGTGGTCCCAACCGTCAGCTCCCAAAGCCTGACGTGGACTGCCTAGTGGTGATGGGGAGATCTCATAAAGTCGTCCCCCACTACCAGCTCCTCCCGCTCCTCTGCTAGCACCACCTCCCTGGGTACTACTCCGATCGCAACGCTGCCTCTGTCGTGGTGGTGCGCCTGCTGCCTGCCCGAAGCTCTCAGCAACTCGGATTGGGCAGTCTCGTGCCAAGTGACCTCGCCCATCACAAGCATAACACCGACCCTCTCTGGGCTACACTAGTGCCCTCCGGCGCCACTGTGGTGTACAACCATGCCCCTGAGTCCGGTTGTCAGAAAGCCACCTGCGTCGAGGTTCTGTTTGCCGACACCGGCTAGCTGCGGCAGACGTCTCGGCTCCAACGCGCCTGCTGCCACCACCAACACTAGAACGTGACAGGAAGCCCTCTTTCACCAGCACCTGCTCTAGCACCCCGGCATACGTGGAAATTCCCAAGGGTACTATGACAACACGAATCTCTCGGCAGAGACCCTGCTCAAACTTCCGCGCTCGGAGGTTGTCGTCATGGACCAAGTCCGGGTAAAAGCGTGCACGATCTGCAAAACTAGTCGCGTACTCGGCCACCGTCATCCCTCCCTGCTGAAACTGCAGGAGCTCCTGAATCCGAGAAGAGCGCAAGCAGGAGGGGCAAAACTCCTCACGAAACAAAAACTAGAAGTCGCCCCACGAAAGCGACGACTCGTCAAGAAGCTGAGTCACCAAACTCCACCAACGCCGAGCTGCTCCATGAAAAAGGGTAGCTGCCAAAGCCACTCTATGATCTTTCGGCGTCTGCACAAGCCCGAAAAGGTGAACCACTGCCTTGAGCCAAACCTCTGCTGCCTGAGGGTTTGGCTCACCATTGAACCTCAGCGGTCTCTGCCGCTGGAACTCACGGAGCGCGCTCAACCTGCGCTCAACCTGCACTCAAGCTCAGCCTGCTCTGTTGAAACTCCCCGCTGCTCAATAGGTGGGGGTGCTGCTACCGGCCCAACCGGAGAAAAGGGGCTCGCATGATGGGTCCTAGACTGTGGCCTCGTAGCTCACAGGGTCGTCGTCATGCACCAAAGCTGGTATCTGGGCTGACTGTCTTCACGGAGACATCCTGAATATTATCAAGGAGTGCTGCAGTCAGATGAGCATACATGTATATACCAATAACAACAACTATGGGGAGTTGAATCAATAAGGACATTCAAGACTCGGTCCTATGTGATGCACAAACAAATTTTCCCTGCAACAAGTGTCTCAACATGTCGAGTCGACAAACGGGTTATCAGGGTCTGGGTGAATGGATACGTCAGCCGCCGCACCATCACTGGACTCCCTATCCTGAGAGCCTCTCTCGAGACTCGTTAACACTGTTTCCCTATATCCCAACCAATTCCTCTTTTAGGGACGTCCGCACAACGTCCCAAGGAACGAACCACCTCTGATACCACTTTGTCACGACCCGACCCTACCCGGGCTCGAGCCGCAACTACCCCAAGCCCACCTCCATAGTCCAGGGGATGGCGACCAGTGTCGAAGGCAAAACAACTCGGGGACGCCTTTTCCTAAGTACCTGTACACACCTACATGCAGCACACTCAATGCAAAAGTGCAGAGTAAAAAGAAAGAACAAGCAGAGTAAAAAAGAACAACTGCTATAAATAAACCACAAAGTGCATCAACCTCTACAAGTACAAAGTATGAACTGAAAAGAAAATGGGCAAAACATGCGCCCAACCAAAATGTGCCACAACTCGGCAACAGGTAAACAAAAGAAACAGCTGACGGGTCTCCCACCTGGAACCCGGCTATGACCACCGCACGCGGTCCAAGCTCCCAAGATCCTACGCTCCACTGAAGTCACGCTCCACCTGTCCGTCGTTTACAAGGGCACACCAAGTGCGGGCAAAGCCCAAGCAGGGGTGAGTATAAAAATACTTAGTAGGATACCCCGAAGGCTCGAGGGAGCAACAAAGGAGGTACTGAAGTGTGAGCAGTAGAGCGAACAGGGATAAGTAAAGGAGTACAACCGAAAGTGCAGTAAAGAGTAACAATAAAGAGTCCATCTCAACCCAACAAGAGAAAGGAAGTAGACTCATCCAGGCACAAGGAGCTGGAAATGGTGAGAAGATGAACTTCCCGTCGAGTCTTCTCTACCTATATCAGGAGAGTAGGCTCATCCAACCACGAGAAGCTAGACACGGAAAGCACGTGACATACCCCATGCATCTTCGCTTCTCCTGGAGGGAGAGTAACCAAGCCCAAGAAGTGGGTACTGGAAACAAGGTATATACATATCCTTATGCTCAATCAAGAAGCCCAAAAAACGTCGTAAGGGGATCTCTGTCCCGTAGCTTAGCCAAAGAAAATGAGTCGCCAACAGTCCCAAAAGAAACACCATCATCGATGCCCAACATCCCGCACGTCTGCCCTGAACCGCAAGCCAAGGGGCTCAATCACCGCACCTTGACACTATCCGCTTTGGGCGACACTGACTCGCCCGCACGGTTTTAGGTCGCGTCGCAAGAACGCGTCTCGGTGGGGAAAGTGCCCCTCGTACTTGAGAGTTATAGGGAAAGTCAAACCACACCTCGTCACTACCCTACAGTCGATAGGTCTCCTCAAAGCCAAAGTCGTTCCATAACCGACCCGTACAACCAAGGGTCCCGCTCCGGTGGTCACGGAGGAAAGCCACAGACTAGCCTAATAGTAAGGACTGAGTCTGGAATGCCAACAGGTGTCCCACTGCCCAGCCCCGCTGGAGGGTAATTCATAACCAAATATTGGGTGACCCACTGCCCAGCCCTGCTGGAGGGTAAACCCTAATACATCATCAGACGACCCACTGCCCAGCCCTGCTGGAGGGTAAACCATAATACGTTATCAGGCGACCCACTACCCAGCCCCGCTGGAGGGTAAACCATAATACCTCATCAGGCGACCCACTGCCCAGCCCCGCTGGAGGGTAGACCTGGAATAAGTCGACAGGCGACCCACTGCCCATCCTTGCTGGAGGGTAGACCTGGAACTAGACGACATGCGACCCACTGCCCAGCCCTGCTGGAGGGTAGAACCTAAGAGGTCATCGAGTGACCCACTACCCAGACTCTGCAGGAGGGTAGACCCTAATAGCGTCGGGTGACCCATTTCCCAGTCTCTACTGGAGGGTAGACCCTAATAGCGTCGGGTGACCCACTGCGTAGTCTCTGTTGGAGGGTAGACCCTAAGAGCATCGGGTGACCCACTGTCCAGTCTCTGCTGGAGGGTAGACCCTAGAAGCTGATGAGTAACCCACTGCCCAGCCCCGTTGGAGGGTCAAACTTAGAACTGCTCTGTCCATCTCCATTGGAGGGCACAACACTAGCCAACCGAACACGGAGTGGGTATCGCGCAACCTCCCAACTCCAAAACAACTCACACAAAAGAGGTGCAACGTCTGCTCCAGCACTGGGTGTCACTAGCACCGCTACTGGCCAATCCATCAAGAACAAAACCAGGGGGAGACCACTCAACCCTGCTGGTCAAACAAACAAGCACAAAGCCAGGGGAAATAAACTCCACCCTGCTAGTCAAACAAACGAGCACAAAGGGACCCTCTACGCTTCCGCTGGAGGTCTAAGTACGCAAAGCAGAACCCAGCACACACGTGGGGCCCACACAACGTGTGGCCCCATATCAACCCCAAATCAACGCACCAACGTTATTAGGTACGAACAACCACATGTACCTCCATGCATTTCCGTATACTCCCAGAGTATACCATAGTCTCAGCCCAAGGGCCATCGTGCACACAACACCCAACGTCAAAGCGAAGGTGTGACGTAACATCTCCAACTCAAAGGCCCAGGCACGACCAACCACATCTTGTGAACCATTTATATCACTCTCTCAAGAGTGCGCGATCACATGCCAAGGGTCCGCTACAAACATGGTAGGACGAACCGCCACCAGAGCACCATTCATGCTTCCACATTTAATAAGATCGCGTATAAGGCTCCGCACCACCAAACGGATTGCACCGTTGTAATCCTCACGGAAATACACGCGAGATAGACTACTTACTCGCCTGAAACGGTCAACCGGTGGAAAATGCACTATTCACTGTAACCAAACCCGTGTGGGGCCCACCCCAAGATCCCGAAACTGAACCAAAAGATCACGCCACTGCGATCCCCTCAGAAAAACACACGTGATTGAGTACTCAATCACCGAAAACGGACACCCGGTGAAAAGGGTACTATTCACCGTAGCCGGGTCGGGTGGGACCCACACCACGTCCCCGAAAAAAGGTCGGGCGAACTGCACCATCGCAATGCTCTCGAAAAAGCACGTCAAATTGACTGCTTACTTGCGTGGAACGAGTATCTGGAGAAAAAGATGCATTCCGGCGCACCGCACACGAGGGGTGCCACGTGGGACCCGTATCCCGGTCCCGAAACTCAATGAACGGATCGCACCGCTGCGATCCTCTCGAAAAAAACACAAGATGGACTGCTCTCTTGTCCAAAACGGTCGCCCGGTGGTAAAGGTGGAAAATTCACCGCCGACGCCCAAACAGACCTCGTGGGCCCCGCACCATCATGCCGAATTAGAGCGGGCGGATTGCACCATTGCAATCCCCTCGAAAAAACATCCAGAAACGACTGTTCACTCGCCCCGAATGGGCGCCAGATGGAAAAGTTGCTAAACGCTGCGCGCAGCTCAAAAGACGGGCCACGGGGCCCACGCCTCAACTCCAACCTCAACATCCGGAACCACCCTGGAAACCTCCGCCTCAGTGCCAGGGTCACAACGCCGCTGATGGCGCTCAAAACGGACGTCGGATGCGTCCGCGCTGCCCAAAACAAGGATCTCGGGAAAAACGCTCGTCCACTTAAAGACGCATCGCGCCTCCGAGGACTATCGTTTTGGGAATTAAAAATTCCCAAAACCATCTCAAAATATTCTCTTTGTCCCAAGGAACGCGCCGCCGCTGACGGCGCGCGAATCCGACACCCGGGCTGACATTTACAGCCGTTTAAAAAAAACGGACATTAGTGGGCCAGACCGGTTCGGCCGACCCACTCTCCTGAACCGGCCCGCGGTCGCGGGCCGGCCTTCCACGCCCAGACCGGCAGCAAGCTGGTCCGGCTTGATTTTATCCCACAAAGACCCGCCGCGCGTGGGTCTTGTCTGCCGTGGGGTCCCGAGGACCCCGCCCCCCATTGTCGCCGCGTCAACCGGCCAGGAGGGCCGGGGCCTCGTCGCCCGCACGCCGCGCTTCGCCGGCGCCCGCTGGACACCCTCGGCCTCATCCGGAAGACCTGCTCGGTCTCACCTGGCCTGGCCGCTCCACCAGACACCCACGCCGACGCCCGAGCACCCTGATGCCGCGCCCAGCGCCTCCCGCCGCCTGAGCCAAGGCCGCCGCCGCCTCCCCCTGCTGCCGAACCACCGGAACACCCGAAAACCCCTCCAAAAACCTGCAATCTTCGGCGAATGATTGCGGGTTCCTCAGAACACCAAAATCGAAACCAAAATATGCGATGGAAAGAAAAAAAAACTCTACTACGCATCCATGGGCTCTTCTCGATAATTCGACAGAGTTAAATACAAATATTTGGGCTCAAATATAGGTGCGGGAAAGAAAAACGCAACAAGACCCTACCTCGTGGGCATTGCCCGGAGCTTCTCCGCGATCCTCCACCTTGCCGGAGCTAGAGGAGGAGAGGGATAGGAGGGGCTGCCTTGAGGGGCTACCTGCGCCAGGGAGTCGGCAAGGGAGAGGGGAAGGGGATGAGGGTTTAAATAAATTAAAAAGAATTTTAATTAATTAAACCCATAATTTTCCCCGCATCCGAAACCTTTGGCGAGGTCAAAATTAAACCTCCCATAGTGTAAACACCACATCCCGAGAACAACGGTGGTCTCAGAAGTTTAATCCGATACCCCGTTCAAGAGTTATCAAACTTAGCGCTCGAAGCTGGCAAATTACGAAAACGCCCCTGGGGCCATTTTTCACAGACGGGCCACGCCCGCAAAACTTACACCCCTCCTAGGGTAAACGGCACGCTACAAAATCAACGGTGCCCTAGGTTTTCCAATCCAAGCCACCGTTTAAGAGATACTCGTGTTTAACCATTAAACGAATAAATTAATTAATTAATTTATCTGTTTAACGTTCTGAAAGCGAGCGAGGGGTCCAAACATCCCGCACCGACAAGTTTTATGTCGTTCCTAGGGTAAAAACCCCATTCTGGACCCATCAGTACACTCGGATCTCTGATCTAAAGCTCCATTTGGGAGTTATCCCATTTATTTAGCATTTCTAGTGTGAACGCACTGAAAATTTAATTCCGGCCACTCCGGGGCTCGGAATCGCACGCCGTCTGAGGGCACTGCTCTGGAATATTATCAAGAATATTCCAAAGTCTTTCTCAGTAAAAACAGGGTTCTTACATCATTCCCTCCTTCAATCTTTTCATCCCTGAAAAGCAAAACTAGGGAGCAGCACAGGGTACTAAGCCCACACCTGGCTTTCTCATACCCAGAAGAACCACACACAGCTCTGCATCACCGCACATGGACCAAAGGATTGATCCGTTCATGTGAGGTCGGCCCACGCTGATGTCGTGCACCCACTCCAGACTTTGGGGTTAGGGTAAGGCGGTAGGGTACCTCGCCATCCCTTTGCACGGTCTCAAACGGCCCAAAGGCCCTCGGGGGTAGCTCACCTCCCCAGTCAAACCTCTACGTCGCACGCCGTGACTGGAATCACCACCCGCACCTGGAACAAGGCCCGATGATTCCCTCCTTCAGAATATCCATATGGTGAAACACCCAAGGATATCTAGTCACACAAGATTTCACAGTCGATGCTCTCAACCAAGACTCTCTTACATGCTCGGAAGCAAAGGAGTCAACACCATCGACTAAAGGAAAAGGTATCACGCCTTTTTCCTTACCAACACATGGTTACACTAACGCCCTGCGTCAACCCTGGTAATACCTCAAACAAGGAGCAGGGAGGAAAGCATTCCACACGCAGAGTCTAACAATTCTACTGCAAAAAGGGTAGAAGAGTCGCAAGGGGTACCTCTCACCATCCCATGCTCTGCAGGATCGTAGACCTCCAAAGCTCGCGGCTGTCTGTGGTTCCAACCGTCCAGCTCCTGGAGCCTGACGTGGACCGCCTAGTGGTGATGGGGAGATCTCGTAAAGTCGTCCCCCACTACCAGATCCTCCCGCTCCTCTGCTAGAACCACCTCCCTGGGTACTACTCCGATCGCGGCGCTGCCTCTGTCGTGGTGGTGCGCCTAATGCCTGCCCGAAGCTCTCAGCAACTCGGGTCGGGCAGTCTCGTGCCAAGTGACCTCGCCCATCACAAGCATAGCACCGACCCTTTCTAGGCTGCACTAGTGCCCTCCGGCGCCACTGTGGTGTACGACCACGCCCCTAAGTCTGGTTGTCAGAACGCCACCTGCGTCGAGGTTCTGCTTGCCGACGCCCGCTAGCTGCGACAGACGTCTCGGCTCCAACGCGCCTGCTGCCAGCACCAACACTAGAACGTGACCGGAATCCCTCTGTCACCAGCACCTGCTCTAGCACCCCGACATACGTGGAAATGCCCAAGAGTACTATGACAACACGAATCTCTCGGCGGAGACCCTGCTCAAACTCCCGCACTCGGAGGTTGTCATCATGGACCAAGTCCGGGTAAAAGCGTGCACAGTCTGCAAAACTAGCCGCGTACTCGGCCACCGTCATCCCTCCCTGCTGAAACTGCAGGAGCTCCTGAATCCGAACAGAGGGCAAGCAAGAGGGGAAAAACTCCTCATGAAAAAACAACTGGAAGTCGCCCCACGAAAGCGACGACTCGTCAAGAAGCTGAGTCACCAGACTCCACCAACGCCGAGCTGCTCCACAAAAAAGGGTGGCTTCCAAAGCCACTCTATGATCTGTCGGCGTCTGCACAAGCACGAAAAGGCGAACCACTACCTCGAGCCAAACCTCTGCTGCCTGAGGGTCTGGCTCACCACTGAACCTCAGCGGTCTCTGCCGCTGGAACTCACGGAGCGCGCTCAACCCGCGCTCAACCTGCGCTCAACCTGTGCTCAAGCTCAGCCTGCTCTGCTGAAACTCCCCGCTGCTCAACAGGTGGGGGTGATGCTACAGGCCCAACCGGAGAAAAGGGGCTCACATGATGGGTCATGGACTGTGTCCTCATAGCTCACAGGGTCGTCGTCATGCACCAAAGCTGGTATATGGGCTAGCTGTCTTTGCGGAGACATCCTGAATATTATCAAGGAGTTCTGCGGTCAGATGAACATACATGTATATACCAATAACAACAACGATGGGGAGATGACTCAAGAAGGACAGTCAAGACTCGGTCCTATGTGATGCACAAACAAATTTTCCCTGCAACAAGTGTCTCAGCATGCCGAGTCGACAAGCGGGTTATCAGGGTCTTGGTGAATGGATACGTCGGCCGCCGCACCATCACTGGACTCCCTGGACTGAGATCCACTCTCGAGACATGTTAATACTGTTGCCCTATATGTCAACCAATTCCTCTTTTAGGGACGTCTGTGCAACGTCCCAAGGAACGAACCACCTCTGATACCACTTTGTCATGACCCGACCCTACCCGGGCTTGAGCCGCAACTACCCCAAGCCCGCCTCCATAGGCCAGGGGCTAGCGACCAGTGACGAAGGCACAACAACTCGGGGAGGCCTTTGCCTAAGTACTTGTACACACCCAGACGCAGCACACTCAATGCAAAAGTGCAGAGTAAAAATAAAGAACAAGCAGAGTAAAAAGAACAACGGCTATAAATAAACCACAGAGTGCATCGACCTCTACAAGTACAAAGTACAAACTGAAAAGAAAATGGGAAAAACATGTGCCCAACCAAAATGTTCCACAACCCGGCAACAGGTAAACAAAATAAATAGCTGACGGGTCTCCCACCTGGAACCCAGCTATGACCACCGCACGCGGTCCAAGCTCTCAAGCTCCTACGCTCCACTGAAGTCACGCTCCACCTGTCCGTCGTCTGCAAGGGCACACCAAGTGCGGGCAAAGCCCAAGCAGGGGTGAGTATAAAAATACTCAGTAGGATACCCCAACGGCTCGAGGGAGCAAAAAAGGAGGTACCGAAGGGTGAGCAGTAGAGCGAACATGGAGAAGTAAACGAGTATAACCGAAAGTGAAGTGAAGAGTAACAGTAAAGAGTCCAGCTCAACCCAACAAGAGAAAGGAAGTAGACTCGTCCAAGCACAAGGAGCTGGAAACGGTGAGAAGATGAACTTCCCGTCGAGTATTCGCTACCTATAGCAGGAGAGTAGGCTCATCCAACCATGAGAATCTAGACACGGAAAGCACGTGGCATACCCCGCGTGTCTTCGCTTCTCCTGGAGGGAGAGTAACCAAGCCCAAGAGGTGGGTACTGGAAACACGGTATATACATATCCTTATGCTCAATCAAGAAGCCCGAACAACGTCGTAAGGGGATCTCCTTCTCGTAGATCATCTCAAGAAAATGAGTAGCCAACAGTCCCAAAAGAAACACCATCATCGATGCCCAGCATCCCGCACGTCTGCCCTGAACCGCAAGCCAAGGGGCTCAATCACCGCACCTTGACACTATCCGCTTTGGGTGGCACTGACTCGACCGCACGGTTTTAGGTGGCGTCACAAGAACGCATCTCGGTGGGGAAAGTGCCCCTCGTATTGGAGAGTTCTAGGGAAAGTCAAACCACACCTCGTCAATGCCCTACAATCGAGAGGTCTCCTCAAATCCAAAGTCGTTCCATCACCGACCCGTACAACCAAGGGTCCCGCTCCGGTGGTCACGGAGGAAAGCCACATACTATCCTAGTAGTAAGGACTGAGTCTGGAATGCCAACAGGTGTCCCACTGCCCAGCCCCACTGGAGGGTAATTCATAACCAAATATTGGGTGACCCACAGCCCAACCCTTCTGGAGGGTAAACCCTAATACATCATCAGACGACCCACTGCCCAGCCCTGCTGGAGGGTAAACCATAATACGTTATCAGGCGACCCACTGCCCAACCCTGCTGGAGGGTAAACCATAATACCTCATCAGGCGACCCACTGCCCAGCCCCGCTGGAGGGTAGATCTGGAATAAGTCGACAGGCGACCCACTACCCAGCCTTGCTAGATGGTAGACCTGGAACTAGACGACGGGCGACCCACTGCCCAGCCCTGCTGAAGGGTAGACCCTAAGAGGTCGTCGGGTGACCCACTACCCAAACTCTGCTGGAGGGTAGACCCTAATAGCGTCGGGTGACCCACTGCCCAGTCTCTGCTAGAGGGTAGACCCTAATAGTGTCGGGTGACCCACTGCCCAGTCTCTGCTAGAGGGTAGACCCTAAGAGCATCGGGTGACCCACTTCCCAGCCTCTGCTGGAGGGTAGACCCTAGAATCCGATGAGTAACCCACTGCCCAGCCCCACCGGAGGGTCAAACTTAGAACTGCTCTGGCCATCTCCATTGGAGGGCACAACACTGGCCAACCGAACATGGAGTGGGTATCACACAACCTCCCAACTCCAAAACAACTCACCCAAAAGAGGTGCAGCGTCTGCTCCAACACTGGGTGTCACTAGCACCGCTACTGGCCAATCCATAGAGAACAAAACCAGGTGGAGACCACTCAACCCTGCTGGTCAAACAAACGAGCACAGATCCAGGGGAAATAAACTCCACCCTGCTAGTCAAACAAACAAGCACAAAGGGACCCTCTACGCTTCTGCTGGAGGTCCAAGTACGCAAAGTAGAACTCGACATACACGTGGGGCCCACACAACGTGTGGCCCCATCTCAACCCCAACTGAACGCACCAAGGTTCTCAGGTACGAACAACCACATGTACCTCCAAAAATTTCCGTATACTCCCAGAGTATACCCCAGTCTCAGCCCAAGGGCCATCGTGTACACAGCACCCAACGTCAATGCGAAGGCGTGACGTAACATCTCCAACTCAAAGGCCCAGGCACGGCCAACCACATCTTGTGAACCATTTATATCACTCTCCCAAGAGTGCGTGATCACATACCAAGGGTCCGCTAGAAACATGGTAGGATGAACCACCATCGAAGCACCTTTCATGCTTCCACATTTAATAAGATCGCGTATAAGGCTCTGCACCACCAAACGGATCGCACCGTTGTAATCATCGCGGAAAAACACGCGAGATAGACTACTTACTCACCTGAAATGGTCAACCGGTGGAAAATGTACTATTCACCGTAACCAAACCCGTGTGGGGCCCACCCAAGATCCCGAAACTGAACCAACGAATTACGCCACTGTGATCCCCTCGGAAAAACACACGGGTTTGAGTACTCAATCGCCCAAAACGGACACCCGGTGAAAAGGGTACTATTCACCGTAGCCGGGTCGGGTGGGACCCACACCACGTCCCCGAAAAAGGTCTGGCGAACTGCACCATCGCATGCTCTCGAAAAAGCACGTCAAATTGACTGCTTACTTGCGTGGAACGGGTATCCGGAGAAAAATATGAATTCCGGCACACCGCACAGGAGCGGTGCCACGTGGGACCCGCATCTCGGTCCTGAAACTCAACGAACGGATTGCACCGCTGCGATCCTCTCGAAAAAAAAAACACAAGATGAACTGTTCTCTTGTCCAAAACGGTCGCCCGGTGATAAAGTTGGAAAATTCACCGCCGACGCCCAAACGACCCTCATGGCCCCCGCACCATCGTGCCGAATTAGAGCGGGCAGATTGCACCATTGCAATCCCCTCGGAAAAACATCCAGAAACGACTATTCACTCGCCCCGAATGGGCGCCAGATGGAAAAGTTGCTAATCGCTGCGCGCATCTCAAAAGACGGGCCGTGGGTCCCACACATCAACTCCAACCTCAACATCCGGAACCACCCTGGAAACCTCCGCCTCAGTGCCAGAGTCACAACGCCACTGACGGCACTCAAAACGGACGTCGGATGCGTCCGCGCCGCCCAAAACAAGGATCTCGGGAAAAACGCTCGTCCACTTAAAGACGCGTCGCGCCTCCGAGGCCTATCGTTTCGGGAATTAAAAATTCCCGAAACCATCTCAAAATATTCTCTTTGTCCCAAGGAACGTTTCACCGCTGACGGCGCGCGAATCCGACACTCGGGCTGACATTTACAGCCGTTTAAAAAAAAACGGACATTAGTGGGCCAGGCCGGTTCGTCCGGCCCACTCTCCTGAACCGGCCCGCGGTCGCGGGCCGACCTTCCACGACCGGACCGGCAGCAAGCCGGTCCGGCTTTCTTTTCTCCCACAAAGACCCGCCGCGCGCGGGTCTTGTCTGCCGCGTGGTCCTGAGGACCCCGCCCCCCGTTGTCGCCGTGTCAACCCAGCCAGGAGGGCCGGGGCCTCGTCGCTCGTACGCCGCGCTTCGACGGCGCCCGCTGGACACCCCCGACCTCATCCGGACGCCGTGCTCGGTCTCGCCTGGCCGCTCCACCAGACACCCACGCTGATTCCCGAGGACCCTACTGCCGCGCTCAGCGCCTCCCGCCGCCTGAGCCAAGGCCGCCGCCGCCTCCCCTGCCGCCGAACCGCCGGAACACCCGAAAACCCCTCCAAAAACCCGCAATCTTCGGCGAATGATTGCGGGTTCCTCAGAACACCAAAATCAAAACCGAAAGATGCGATGGAAAGAAAAAAAACTCTACTACGCATCCATGGGCTCTTCTCGATAATTCGACATAGTTTAGATACAAACATTTGGGCTCAAATATAGGTGCGGGAAAGAAAAACACAACAAGACCCTACCTCGTGGGCGTTGCCCGGAGCTTCGCCGCGATCCGCCGCCTTGCCGGAGCTAGAGGAGGAGAGGGAGAGTAGGGGCTGCCTTGAGGGGCTGCCTGCGCCAGGGAGTGGGCAAGGGAGAGGGGAAGGGGATGAGGGTTTAAATAAATTAAAAAGAATTTTAATTAATTACACCCATAATTTTCCCCGCATCCGAAACCTTTGGCGAGATCAAAATTAAACCTCCCCTAGGGTAAACACCACCTCCCGAGCACAACGGTGGTCTCAGAAGTTTAATCCGAGACCCCGTTCAAGAGTTATCAAACTTAGCGCTTGAAGCTGGCAAATTACGAAAACGCCCTTGGGGCCATTTTTCACAGACGGGCCGCGCCCGCAAAACTTACACCCCTCTTAGGGTAAACGGCATGATCCGAACTCAAAGGTGCCATCGGTTTTCCAATCCGAGCCACCTTTTAAGAGATACTCCAGTTTAACCATTAAACGAATAAATAAATAAATTAATTTATCCGTTTAACGTTCTGAAAGCGAGCGAGGGGTCCAAACATCCCGCGCCAACAAGTTTTATGTCGTTCCTAGGGTAAAAACCCCATTATGGACCCATTCGTACACTCGGATCTCTGATCTGAAGCTCCATTTGGGAGTTATCCCATTTATTTAGCATTTTCAGTGTGAACGCACTGAAAATTTAATTCCGGCCACTCCGGGGCTCGGAATCGCACGCCGTCTGATGGCACTACTCTGGAATATTATCAAGAATATTCCAAAGTCTTTATCAGCAAAAACCAGGTTCTTACATCATTCACTCCTTCAAGCTTTTCGTCCTTGAAAAGAAAAACTAGGGAGAAACAGAGGGTACTAAGCCCACACCTGGATTTCTCATACCCATAAGAACCCACGCACAGCTCTGCATCACCGCAAACGGACCAAAGGATTGATCCGTTCATGCGAGGTCGGCCCACGCCGATGTCGTGCACCCACTTCAGGACTTTGGGGTTAGGGCAAAGCGATAGGGTACCTCGCCATCCCTTTGCACGGTCTCAAATGGCCCGAAGGCCCTCAGGGGTAGCTCACCTCCCCGGTCAAACCTCTACGTCGCACGCCGCGACTGGAATCACCACCCGCACATGGAACAAGGCCCGGTGATTCCCTCCTTCAGAATATCCATATGGTGAAACACCTAAGGATATCTAGTCACACAGGATTTCACAGTCGATGCCTCTCAACCAAGACTCTCTTACACGCTCGGAAGCGAAGGAGTCAACACCATCGACTAAAGGAAAAGGTCTCATGCCTTTTTCCTTACCAACAAAAGGTTACACCGATGCCCTGTGTCACCCTGGTAATACCTCAAACAAGGAGCAGGGAGGAAAGCATTCCACACGCAGAGTCTAACAATTCTACTGCAAAAAGGGTAGAAGAGTCGCAAGGGGTACCTCCAACCATCTCATGCTCTGCAGGATCGTAGACCTCCAAAGCTCGCGGCTGTCCGTGGTCCCAACCGTCAGCTCCCGGAGCCTGACGTGGACCGCCTAGTGGTGATGGGGAGATCTCGTAAAGTCGTCCCCCACTACAAGATCCTCCCACTCCTCTGCTAGCACCATCTCCCTGGGTACTACTCCGATCGCGGCGCTGCCTCTGTCATGGTGGTGCGCCTGCTGCCTGCCCGAAGTTCTCAGCAACTCGGGTCGGGCAATCTCGTGCCAAGTGACCTCGCCCATCACAAGCATACCACCGAACCTCTCTGGGCTGCACTAGTGCCCTCCTGTGCCACAGTGGTGTACGACCACGCCCCTGAGTCCGGTTTTCAGAAATCCACCTGCGTCGAGGTTCTGCTTGCCGACGCCCGCTAGCTGCGGCAGACGTCTCAGCTCCAACGCGCCTGCTGCCACCACCAACACTAGAACGTGACAGGAAGCCCTCTGTCACCAGCGCCTACTCTAGAACCCCAGCAAACGTGGAAGTTAACAAGGGTACTATGACCGCACGAATCTCTCGGCGGAGACCCTGCTCAAACTTCCGCGCTCGGAGGTTGTCGTTATGGACCAAGTCCGGGTAAAAGCGTGCACGGTCTGCAAAACTAGCCGTGTACTCGGCCACCGTCATCCCTCCCTGCTGAAACTGCAGGAGCTCCTGAATCTGAATAGAGCGCAAGCATGAGGGGCAAAACTCCTCACGAAACAACAACTAGAAGTCACCCCACGAAAGCGACAAGTCGTCAAGAAGCTGAGTCACCAGACTCCACCAACGCCGAGATGCTCCACGAAAAAGGGTGGCTTCCAAAGCCACTCTCTGATCTGTCAGCGTCTGCACAAGCCCGAAAAGGCGAACCACTACCTCGAGCCAAACCTCTGTTGCCTGAGGGACTGGCTCACCACTGAACCTCAGCGGTCTCTACCGCTGGAACTTACGGAGCGCGCTCAACCTGCGCTCAAGCTCAGCCTGCTCTGCTGAAACTTCCCGCTGCTCAACAGGTGGGGGTGCTGCTACCGGCCCAACCGGAGAAAAGGGGCTCGCATGATGGGTCCTGGACTGTGGCCTCGTAGCTCACATGGTCGTCATCACACAACAAAGCTGGTATCTAGGATGGCTGTCTTTGCGGAGACATCCTGAATGTTATCAAGGAGTGCCACAGTCACATGATCATACATGTATATACCAATAACAACAACGATGGGGAGCTGACTCAAGAAGGACAGTCAAGACTCGGTCCTATGTGATGCACAAACAAATTTTCCCTGCAACAAGTGTCTCAGCATGCCGAGTCGACAAGCGGGTTATCAGGGTCCTGGTGAATGGATACGTCAGTCGCTGCACCATCACCGGACTCCCTGGCCTAAGAGCCGCTCTCGAGACACGTTAACACTGTTTCCCTATATCCCAACCAATTCCTCTTTTAGGGACGTCCGCACAATGTCCCAAGGAACGAACCACCTCTGATACCATTTTGTCACGACCCGACCCTACCCGGGCTTCGAGCCGCAACTACCCCAAGCCTGCCTCCATAGGCCAGGGGATGGTGACTAGTGCCGAAGGCACAAAAACTCGGGGAGGCCTTTGCCTAAGTACCTGTACACACCCACACACAGCACACTCAATGCAAAAGTGTAGAGTAAAAAGAAAGAACAAGCAGAGTAAAAAGAACAACTGCTATAAATAAACCACAGAGTGCATCGACCTCTACAAGTACAAAGTACAAACTAAAAAGAAAATGGGAAAAACATGCGCCCAACCAAAATGTGCCACAACCCGACAACAGGTAAACAAAAGAAACAGCTGAAGGGTCTCCCACCTGGAACCCGGCTACGACCACTGCACGCGGTCCAAGCTCCCAAGCTCCTACGCTCCACTGAAGTCATGCTCCACCTGTCCATCGTCTGCAAGGGCACACCAAGTGCGGGCAAAGCCCAAGTAGGGGTGAGTATAAAAATACTCAGTAGGATACCCTGAAGGCTCGAGGGAGCAACAAAGGAGGTACTGAAGGGTGAGCAGTAGAGCGAACAGAGAGAAGTAAAGGAGTACAACCGAAAGTGCAGTAAAGAGTAACAGTAAAGAGTCCAGCTCACCCCAACAAGAGAAAGGAAGTAGACACGTCCAGGCACAAGGAGCTGGAAACGGTGAGAAGATGAACTTCCCATCGAGTCTTCGCTACCTATAACAGGAGAGTAGGCTCATCCAACCATGAGAAGCTAGACACGGAAAGCACGTGGCATACCCCGCGCGTCTTCACTTCTCCTGGAGGGAGAGTAACCAAGCCCAAGAAGTGGGTACTGGAAACAAGGTATATACATATCCTTATGCTCAATCAAGAAGCCCGAACAACGTCGTAAGGGGATCTCCGTCCCGTAGCTCAGCCTAAGAAAATGAGTCGCCAATAATCCCAAAAGAAACACCATAATCGATGCCCAGCATCCCGCACGTCTGCCCTGAACCGCAAGCCAAGGGGCTCAATCACCGCACCTTAACACTATCCACTTTGGGCGGCACTGACTCGCCCGCACGGTTTTAGGTCGCGTCGCAAGAACGCGTCTCGGTTGGGAAAGTGCCCCTTGTACTTGAGAGTTCTAGGGAAAGTCAAACCACACCTCGTCACGGCCCTACAGTCGAGAGGTATCCTCAAAGCCAAAGCTGTTCCATCACCGACCCGTACAACCAAGGGTCCTGCTCTGGTGGTCACAGAGGAAAGCCACAGACTAGCCTAGTAGTAAGGACTAAGTCTGGAATGCCAACAGGTGTCCCACTGCCCAGCCCCGCTGGAGGGTAATTCATAAGCAAATATTGGGTGACCCACTGCCCAACCCTGCTGGAGGGTAAACCCTAATACATCATTAGGCGACCCATTACCCAGCCCTGCTGGAGGGTAAACCATAATACGTGATCAGGCGACCCACTGCCCAGCCCCGCTGGAGGGTAAACCATAATACCTCATCAGGCGACCCACTGCCCAGCCCCGCTGGAGGGTAGACCTGGAATAAGTCGACAGGCGACCCACTGCCCAGCCTTGCTGGAGGGTAGACTTGGAACTAGACGATGGACGACCCACTGCCCAGCCCTATTGGAGGGTAGACCCTAAGAGGTCGTCGGGTGACCCACTACCCAGACTCTGCTGGAGGGTAGACCCTAATAGCGTTGGGTGACCCACTGCCCAGTCTCTGCTGGAGGGTAGACCCTAATAGCGTCGGGTGACCCACTGCCCAGTCTCTGCTGGAGGGTAGACCCTAAGATCATCGAGTGACCCACTACCCAGTCTCTGCTGGAGGGTAGACCCTAGAAGCCGATGAGTAACCCACTTCCCAGCCCCGTTGGAGGGTCAAACTCAGAACTGCTCTGACCATCTCCATTAGAGGGCACAACACTGGCCAACCGAACACGAAGTGGGTATCGCGCAACCTCCCAACTGCAGAACAACTCACCCAAAAGAGGTGCAGCGTCTACTCCAGCACTGGGTGTCACTAGCACCGCTACTGTCCAATCCATCGAGAACGAAACCAGGGGGAGACCACTCAACCCTCCTGGTCAAACAAACGAGCACAAAGCCAGGGGAAATAAACTCCACCCTGCTAGTCAAACAAATGAGCACAAAGGGACCCTCTACGCTTCCGCTAGAGGTCCAAGTATGCAAAGCAGAACCCGACACGCAAGTGGGGCCCACACAACGTGTGGCCCCATCTCAACCCCAACTAAACGCACCAACGTTCTCAGGTACGAACAACCACATGTACCTCCAAGAATTTCCGTATACTCACAGAGTATACCACAGTCTCAACCCAAGGGCCATTGTGCACACAGCACCCAACGTCAACGCGAAGGCGTGACGTAACATCTCCAACTCAAAGGCCCAGACACGACCAACCACATCTTGTGAACCATTTATATCACTCTCCCAAGAGTGCGCGATCACATGCCAAGGGTCCGCTACAAACATGGTAGGACGAACCGCCACCGAAGCACCTTTCATGCTTCCACATTTAATAAGATCGTGTATAAGGATCCGCACCACCAAACGGATCACAACGTTGTAATCCTCGCGGAAAAACACGCGAGATAGACTACTTACTCGCCTGAAACGGTCAACCGGTGGAAAATGTACTATTCACCGTAACCAAACCCGTGTGGGGCTCACCCCAAGATCCCGAAACTGAACCAACGGATCACGCCACTGCGATCCCCTTGGAAAAACACACGGGATTGAGTACTCAATCGCCCAAAACGGACACCCGGTGAAAAGGGTACTATTCACCGTAGTCGGGTCGGGTGGGACCCACACCACATCTCTGAAAAAGGTTGGGTGAACTGCACCATCGCAATGCTCTCGAAAAATCACGTCAAATTGACTACTTACTTGCGTGGAACGGGTATCCGGAGAAAAAGATGCATTCCGGCGCACCGCACACGAGGGGTGCCACGTGGGACCCGCATCCCTGTCCCGAAACTCAACGAACGGATCGCACAGCTGCGATCCTCTCGAAAAAAAAATACAAGATGTACTGTTCTCTTGTCCAAAACGGTCGCCCGATGATAAAGGTGGAAAATTCACCGCCGACGCCCAAATGACCCTCGTGGGCCCCGCACCATCGTGCCAAATTAGAGCGGGCAGATTGCACCATTGCAATCCCCTCGAAAAAACATCCAGAAACGACTGTTCACTCGCCCCGAATGGGCGCCAGATGGAAAAGTTGCTAAACGCTGCGCGCAGCTCAAAAGACGGGCCGTGGGGCCCATGCCTCAACTCCAACGTCAACATCCGGAACCGCCCTGGAAACCTCCGCCTCAGTGCCAGGGTCACAACGCCGCTGACGGCGCTCAAAACGGACGTCGGATGCGTCTGCGCCGCCCAAAACAAGGATCTCGGAAAAAACACCCGTCCACTTAAAGACGCATCGCGCCTCCGAGGACTATCGTTTCGGGAATTAAAAATTCCCGAAACCATCTCAAAATATTCTCTTCGTCCCAAGGAACGCGTCGCCGCTGACGGCGCGGGAATCCGACACCCGGGCTGACATTTACAACCGTTTAAAAAAAAACGGACATCCCGGAGCCTGACGTAGACCACCTAGTGGTGATGGAGAGATCTCGTAAAGTCATCCCCCACTACCAGCTCCTCCCGCTCCTCTGCTAGCACCACCTCCCTGGGTACTACTCCGATCGCGGCGCTGCCTCTATCGTGGTGGTGCGCCTGCTGCCTGCCCGAAGCTCTCAGCAACTCGGGTCGGGCAGTCTCGTGCCAAGTGACCTCGCCCGTCACAAGCATAACACCGACCCTCTCTGGGCTGCACTAGTTCCCTCCGGCGCCACTGTGGTGTATGACCATGCCCTTGAGTCCGGTTTTCAGAAAGCCACCTGCGTCGAGGTTCTGCTTGCCGACGCCCGCTAGCTGCGGCAGACGTCTCGGCTCCAATGCGCCTGCTGCCACCACCAACACTAGAATGTGACAGGAAGCCCTCTGTCAACAGCGCTTTCTCTAGCACCCCGACATACGTGAAAATTCCCAAGGGTACTATGATAGCACAGATCTCTCGGCGGAGACCCTGCTCAAACTTCCACGCTCGAAGGTTGTCGTCATGGACCAAGTCCGGGTAAAAGCGTGCACGGTCTGCAAAACTAGCCGCGTACTCGGCCACCATCATCCCTCCCTGCTGAAACTACAGGAGCTCCTGAATCCGAACAGAGCGCAAGCAGAAGGGGAAAAACTCCTCATGAAACAACAACTGGAAGTCACCCATGAAAGTGACGACTCGTCAAGAAGCTGAGTCACCAGACTCCACCAACGCCGAGCTGCTCCACGAAAAAGGGTGGCTGCCAAAGCCACTCTCTGATCTGTCGGCGTCTGCATAAACCCGAAAAGGAGAACCACTGCCTCGAGCCAAACCTCTGCTGCCTGAGGGTCTGGCTCACCACTGAACCTCAGTGGTCTCTGCCGCTGGAACTCATGGAGCGCGCTCAACCTGCGCTCAACCTGCGCTCAAGCTCAGCCTGCTCTGCTGAAACTCCCCACTGCTCAATAGGTGGGGGTGCTGCTACCGGCCCAACCGGAGAAAAGGGGCTCGCATGATGGGTCCTGGACTGTGGCCTCATAGCTCACATGGTCGTCGTCACGCACTAAATCTGGTATCTGGGATGGCTATCTTCGCAGAGACATCCTGAATATTATCAAGGAGTGCCGCGGTCAGATGAGCATACATGTATATACCAATAACAACAACGATGGGGAGCTGAATCAATAAGGACAGTCAAGACTCGGTCCTATGTGATGCACAAACAATTTATCCCTGTAACAAGTGTCTCAGCATGCCGAGTCGACAAGCGGGTTATCAGGGTCCTCGTGAATGGATACGTCGGCCGCCGCACCATCACTGGACTCCCTGGCCTGAGAGCCGCTCTCGAGACACATTAACACTATTTCCCTATATCCCAACCAATTCCTCTTTTAGGGATGTCCGCGCAACGTCCCAAGGAACAAACCACCTCTGATACCACTTTGTCACGACCCGACCCTACCCGGGATCAAGCCGCAACTACCCCCAAGCCCGCCTCCATAGGCCAGGGGCTGGCGACCAGTGCCGAAGGCACAACAACTCAGGGAGGCCTTTGCCTAAGTACATATGTACACACCCACACGCAACACACTCAATGCAAAAGTGTAGAGTAAAAAGAAAGAACAAGCAGAGTAAAAAGAACAACTGCTATAAATAAACCACAGTGTGCATCGACCTCTACAAGTACAAAGTACAAACTGAAAAGAAATGGGCAAAACATGCGCCCAACCAAAATGTGCCACAACCCGGCAACAGGTAAACAAAAGAAACAACTGACGGGTCTCTCACCTGGAACCCGGCTACGACCACCGCACGCGGTCCAAGCTCCCAAGCTCCTACGCTCCACTGAAGTCACGCTCCACCTGTCCGTCGTCTGCAAGGGCACACCAAGTGCGGGCAAAGCCCAAGCAGGGGTGAGTATAAAAATACTCAGTAGGATACCCCGAAGGCTCGAGGGAGCAACAAAGGAGGTACCGAAGGGTGAGCAGTAGAGAGAACAGGGAGAAGTAAAGGAGTACAACCGAAAGTGTAGTAAAGAGTAACAGTAAAGAGTCCAGATCAACCCAACAAGAGAAAGGAAGTAGACTCAGCCAGGCACAAGGAACTGGAAACGGTGAGAAGATGAACTTCCCGTCGAGTCTTCGCTGCCTATAGCAGGACAGTAGGCTCATCCAACCACGAGAATCTAGACACAGAAAGCACGTGGCATACCCCGCGCGTCTTCGCTTCTCCTGGAGGGAGAGTAACCAATCCCAAGAAGTGGGTACTGGAAACAAGGTATATACATATCCTTATGCTCAATCAAGAAGCCCGAACAACGTCGTAAGGGGATCTCCGTCCCGTAGCTCAGCCCAAGAAAATGAGTCGCCAACAGTCCCAAAAGAAACACCATCATCGATGCCCAGCATCCCGCACGTCTGCCCTGAACCGCAAGCCAAGGGGCTCAATCACCGCACCTTGACACTATCCTCTTTGGGCGGAACAGACTCGCCCGCACAGTTTTAGGTCGCGTCGCAAGAACGCGTCTCGATGGGGAAAGTGCCCCTCGTACTTGAGAGTTCTAGGGAAAGTCAAACCACACCTCGTCACTGCCCTACAGTCGAGAGGTATCCTCAAAGACAAAGTTGTTCCATCACCGACCCGTACAACCAAGGGTCCCTCTCCGGTGGTCACAGATGAAAGCCACAGACTAGCCTAGTGGTAAGGACTGAGTCAGGAATGCCAATAGGTGTCCCACTGCCCAGCCCCGCTGGAGGGTAATTCATAACCAAATATTGGGTGACCCACTGCCCAGCCCTGCTGGAGGGTAAACCCTAATACATCATCAGGCGACCCACTGCCCAGCCCTGCTGGTGGGTAAACCATAATATGTTATCAGACGACCCACTGCCCAGCCCCGCTGGAGGGTAAACCATAATACCTCATCACGCGACCCACTGCCCAGCCTTGCTGGAGGGTAGACCTGGAACTAGACGACAAGCGACCCACTGCCCAGCCCTACTGGAGGGTAGACCCTAAGAGGTCGTCGGGTGACCCACTACCCAGACTCTGCTGGAGGGTAGACCCTAATAACGTCGGGTGGCCCACTGCCCAGTCTCTGCTGGAGGGTAGACCCTAATAGCATCGGGTGACCCACTGCCCAGTCTCTGCTGGAGGGTAGAACCTAAGAGCATCGGGTGACCCACTGCCCAGTCTCTGCTGGAGGGTAGAACCTAGAAGCCGATGAGTAACCCACTACGCAGCCCCGCTGGAGGGTCAAACTCATAACAGCTCTGGCCATCTCCATTGGAGGGCACAACACTGGCCAACCGAACACGGAGTGGGTACCGCACAACCTCCCAACTCCATAACAACTCACCCAAAAGAGGTGCATCGTCTGCTCCAGCACTGGGTGTCACTAGCATCTCTACTGGCCAATCCATCGAGAACGAAACCAGGGGGAGACCACTCAACCCTGCTGGTCAAACAAACGAGCACAAAGCCTGGGGAAATAAACTCCACCCTGCTAGTCAAACAAACGAGCACAAAGGGACCCTCTATGCTTCCGCTAGAGGTCTAAGTATGCAAAGCAGAACCCGACACGCACGTGGGGCCCACACAACGTGTGGCCCCATATCAACCCCAACTGAACACACCAACGTTCTCAGGTACGAACAACCACATGTACCTCCAAGCATTTCCGTATACTCCCAGATTATATCACAGTCTCAGCCCAAGGGCCATCGTGCACACAACACCCAACGTCAACGCGAAGGCGTGATGTAACATCTCCAACTCAAAGGCCCAGGGACGACCAACCACATCTTGTGAACCATTTATATCACTCTCCCAAGAGTGCGCGATCACACGCCAAGGGTCCGCTACAAACATGGAAGGACGAACCGCCACCAGAGCACCTTTCATGCTTCCACATTTAATAAGATCGCATATAAGGCTCCACACCACCAAACGGATCACACCGTTGTAATCCTTGTGGAAAAACACATGAGATAGACTACTTACTCGCCTGAAATGGTCAACCGGTGGAAAATGTACTATTCACCGTAACCAAACCCGTGTGGGGCCCACCCCAAGATCCCGAAACTGAACCAACGGATCACGTCACTGCGATCCCCTCGGAAAAACACACAGGATTGAGTACTCAATTGCCCAAAATGGACACCCGGTGAAAAGAGTACTATTCACAGTAGCTGGGTCGGGTGGGACCCACACCACGTCCCCGAAAAAAGTCGGGCGAACTGCACCATCACAATGCTCTCGAATAAGCACGTCAAATTGGCTGCTTACTTGTGTGGAATGGGTATACGGAGAACAAGATGCATTCCGGCGCACCGCACACGAGCGGTGCCACGTGGGACCCACATACCGGTCCTGAAACTCAATGAACGGATCGCACCGCTGCGATCCTCTCGAAAAAAAACACAAGATGGACTGTTCTCTTGTCCAAAACGGTCGCCCGACGATAAAGGTGGAAAATTCACCGCCGACGCCCAAACGACCCTCGTGGGCCCCGCACCATCGTGCCGAATTAGAGTGGGCGGATTGCACCATTGCAATCCCCTCGGAAAAATATCCAAAAACGACTGTTCACTCGCCCCGACTGGGAGCCATATTGAAAAGTTGTTAAACGCTGCGCGCGACTCAAAAGACGGGTCGTGGGGCCCACCCCTCAACTCCAACCTCAACATCCAGAACTACCCTAGACACCTCCGCCTCAGTGCCAGGGTCACAACGCCGCTGACGGCGCTCAAAACGGACGTCGGATGCGTCCGCGCCGCCGAAAACAAGGATCTCGGGAAAAACGCTCGTCCACTTAAAGACGCGTCGCGCCTCCGAGGCCCATTGTTTCGGGAATTAAAAATTCCCAAAACCATCTCAAAATATTTTCTTCTTCCCAAGGAATGCGTCGCCGCTGACGGCACGTGAATCCGACACCGGGCTGACATTTACAGCCGTTTAAAAAAAATGGACATTAGTGGGTCAGGCCGGTTCGGCCGGCCCACTCTCCTGAACCGGCCCGCGGTCGCGGGCCGACCTTCCACGCCCGTACAAACAGCAATCCGGTCTTTCTTTTCTCCCACAAAGCCCCGCCGTGCGGGGGTCTTGTCTGCCGCGAGGTCCCGAGGACCCTGCCCCCCGTTGTCGCCGCGTCAACCCGGCCAGGAGGGCCGGGGCCTCGTCGCCCGCACGCCGCGCTTCGCCGGCGCCCGCTGGACACCCCCGACCTCATCCGGACGGTGTGCTCGGTCTCGCCTGGCCGCTCCACCAGACACCCACGCCGACGCCCGAGCACCCTGCTGCCGCGCCCAGCGCCTCCCGCCGCCTGAGCCA
Source organism: Viscum album (assembly GCA_963277665.1). Classification (NCBI taxonomy): domain Eukaryota; kingdom Viridiplantae; phylum Streptophyta; class Magnoliopsida; order Santalales; family Viscaceae; genus Viscum; species Viscum album. The sequence continues at coordinate 28,467,768 of OY728128.1, read as the reverse complement.
AGGCCGCCTTCGCCTCCCCCTGCTGTCGAACCGCCGGAACACTCGAAAACCCCTCCAAAAACCCGCAATCTTCGGCGAATGATTGCGGGTTCCTCAGAACACCAAAATCGAAAACTAAAGATGCGATGGAAAGAAAAAAAACTCTACTATGCATCAATGGGATCTTCTCGATAATTCGACAAAGTTTAGATACAAATATTTGGGCTCAAATATAGGTGCAGGAAAGAAAAACGCAACAAGACCCTACCTCGTGGGCGTTGCCCGGAGCTTCGCTGCGATCCTCCGCCTTGCCGGAGCTAGAGGAGGAGAGGGAGAAGAGGGGCTGCCTTGAGGGACTGCCTACGCCAGGGAGTGGGCAAGGGAGAGGGGAAGGGGATGAGGGTTTAAATAAATTAAAAATAATTTTAATTAATTAAACCCATAATTTTCCCCGCATCCGAAACCTTTGGCGAGGTCAAAATTAAACCTCCCCTAGGGTAAAAACCACCTCCCGAGCACAATGGTGGTCTTTGAAGTTTAATCCGAGACCCCGTTCAAGAGTTATAAAACTTAGCGCTCGAAGCCGGCAAATTACGAAAACGCCCCTGGGGCCATTTTTCACAGACGGGCCGCGCCCTCAAAACTTACACCCCTCCTAGGGTAAAAGGCACGCTCCGAACTCAACTGTGCCCTCGGTTTTCCAATCCGAGCCACCTTTTAAGAGATACTCGAGTTTAACCATTAAACGAACTAATTAATTAATTAATTTATCCGTTTAACGTTCCGAAAGCGAGCGAGGGGTCCAAACATCCCGCGCCGACAAGTTTTATGTCATTCATAGGGTAAACAACCCATTCCAGACCCATCCGTACACTCGGATCTCTGATCTGAAGCTCTGTTTGGGAGTTATCTCATTTATTTATCATTTCCAGTGTGAATGCACTGAAAATTTAATTCCGGCCACTCCGGGGCTCGGAATCGCACACCGTCTGAGGGCACTGCTCTGGAATATTATCAAGAATATTCCAAAGTATTTCTCAGCAAAAACCGGGTTCTTACACAGCTGGGTCAGGCCGGTCCGATCGAGGCGGACCGGACCCAGACCCAATACCGACCAGTTACACAAAACAGACCCTAACTCCTAAACCAGACGTTCGTTTGACGAACCGTCTGTGGCGTTGTGATAATTGGAGTGGGATGGTCCTTTTGACTTACTCCATGAGAGTTTTGAAGATACTTGGAGTGTGTCTGGGTTGGATCGCACCCGAATCCAACCGGGCCCTCGGCACTGAAATGCCAATAACGCACAGACCGGGCGTCCGATTGACGCGACATCTGTTGCGTTGGAACCCTTGTGACACAACGGATCATCGGGTTACTTTCTTTGTGAGACTTCGTGCTAGTTGAAATACGACTGATGACTTGGGGAGCGGATCTCCCAAGCGTGCTACGTACGAAACCCCACGACTGGCTGAGACTTGATAACTGTTGACCGTTTTGACTCGAAGTGACTCGACAGACCCAGTGGGGAGCGCCTATGTGTGACGCGACAGACCCATAGTGGGGAGCACCTCTGTGTGACGCGACAAACCCACGATACTCGACAGGAGGAGTACCTCATCAAGCCATGAGGGGGAGAACCTCTGTTTGACGCGGCAGACCCATGGTGGGGAGCGCCTCTGTGTGACGCGACAGACTCATGATACTCGACAGGAGGAGTACCTCAGCAGTCCAAGGTTAGTGGGAAGCACCTATGTGTGACGCTGTAGTCCCACTATACTCAATAGATGAGGAGTTCTCTAGCAACCGAGGTGTTCAACGTTGTGATTGGGAATGTTCTTTGTTCCTTGGCCTAGAGAATCTGTGGCTGGCTATCAGCATTCATAGCGATCCTGTGTGGGCCAACATCATAATCTTGTTTCTCTGTGTTGTATACCTGATTTAAGTTGTGTCTATTGTTTTGTGCTTTGTGTGATTGAGATCATTCTTTGTGGTTTTACTTTGTGGAGTTCTGAGAGAACTTCTAGGGTCTTGGGGTCCCTACTGGGTATTGTTATACACACCCCTGCACGGGGCTACACCCACACCTTATTGTTTCTTGTGCAGACGACGAGCAGTTGGGCTGAGATTTAAGGGAGTCTGGACCAGGTGATACGCAGAGTAGACAAGAGGACGTGGAGTGTTGAGGAGGCGATCTGTACCTACCCTTCAGGTAGGATCCTCGGAGGAAGAACCAGTAGTTGTTTTCCCTTTTTTAGTTGTATTTTTCCTTTTAGTTGTACTTGTACTTTTACAGTTGAGCTTGTATTCTGGCCCCCTCTACTTTTAGTACACTTTTTCTACAGCAGTTTTCTTCATAGTTGCTTCTTGTTGTGTTCTCGGACAATGTGTTGTACGGGTTTAAAGGAAATGCCTTCTCATTTTAGGGAATACGACTTTTGGTGCTAGTCGACAACCCCTGGCCTATGGAAGGCGAGCTTGGGGTAGTCATGGCACGGGCCCCTGGGGACAGGTCGTGACAAAGTGGTATCAAAGGAGTTCGGTTCTACCAGAGAACTAGGACTCTGATCTTTTCTGTGAAGCAATAGTGTTAGGTGTTATGAGTGTAGTTTTCAGTTCGGGGAGTGTAGTGTTGGTGCGGCGACCGACGTATCCATACACCAGGACCCTGAATTCTGATTTCCGACTAAGCGCACGAAAACACTGATTGCGTGTGTTTTGAAAAGTTTTCTTTTTGATCTCTTGAGTCATCTCACCAGGTATAACTTATTGACCGTGGAACACCTGTTTTCTTTCAGGATGCCGCCATGTAGACAGTCATCCAGGATTCCTGAGAGAGTATGTGATGACGGCCCACCGAGTGATGAGGCCTCGGTGGAGGGCCCTCTTACGGCGTTAGCACCTTCGGGTGGTGTACCAGCAACACTACTACTCGTTGGGCAGTCAATACCACCAGCCCCACCAGTAGAGGATGCACGCCGAATGAGCGTGTTGCACGAGTTCCAGTGACAGAGGCCTCCGAGGTTCTGAGGCGAGACGGACCCACAGACGGCTGAGGACTGGTTGGAGGCTGTGGCCAAAGTTTTTCGCTTAGTTGGGACACCAGCTGATTTTATGGTGATCCTAACAGCCAACCTTTTTCAGACAGCAACAGGGAGATGGTGGAGCCTGATGCTCCAGATACACGACGAGGTGACCCTCATCTGGATGGACTTCAAGGGCCTTTTCAGGGCAGAGTTCATCCTAGTGACCTTACGCTCTGTGCGTATGCAGGAGTTGCTGCACTTACAGCAAGGCAACATGATAGTGACCCAGTACTCGACAAGGTTCATTGATCTCTCCCACTAATCCACTGACATGGCACAAAACCCTTTCTTCAGGGACCGAACCTTTGATCAAGGTATCCGATGAGAGATCAGAGCATTGATGGTGTCGCTCGACATACCGACTCAGGCTGGGGTGCTAGAGCGGACACTTTTGGTGGAGAGCTTCCTAGCTGAGCAGACACCGACAACGAGACCCACCACTGGGTGACACATGGCAGAGTCATCTGCGGTTGGTAGTAGGCATATGACACAGAGGTCCAAGTGGACCAGAACTTCTGGTGGACGGGTCCGGGACACAGGGTCGGAGGTGCGGAGCTCGCGAGGCAGAGGAGGTCAGGCGAGGGACAAACAGTGCTACACGTGCGGCGGGCAGGGTCACACACTACAAGAAAATGGCCGTTTAGCGGCGGTTTTTAAAATCGCTGCGAAAAAACCGCTGCGAAATGCCAATTTTTTTTTAATTTTATTCGAGGATTAGCGGCGGTTTCGGTAAAACCTCCGCGAAATGAAATGAAAAAATAAAAAAACATGAGAAACCCCGAAATCACTAAAACGACCATAACTTTTGATCCGGGCGTCCGTTGAAGCGCCACGACCAGTCAAATCGAAGATCATAAAGAGATCTAGAGGCACATATAATCAAAACCGTGAGACGGTCTAAGGTGCGGAAGATATTAGAGTTATAAGAAAGTTGAAAAAAGTTCCCCAACTTCAAACGACCACAACTTCCGCTCCGGGTGTCCGTTTGGGCTCTACCACATATCAAATCGAAGCCAGCGAAGAAAGCTACGCACCAGATCAACACAAGAAAACTTCTGTTATGTTTTTTGACCCCAAAAACCCCTCCGAAGGCCTCCAAAACCCCATTTCTGTCACCGGTGTCCCGTCAAACTTGTCTTAAAACGGACCTAACTTTCGATCCGCGTGTCAGTTCGGCCTCCTCCACCTTTCAGATCATAGCTCGTTCCATGAGCTTCAGTTTGACTGGTCGCAGCGCCAACATGCACTCCTACATCATATGTTATGACCTTTTTAGTGGGTATTGGGTTTGTTATGTTTTTCAATGCCTCGTTTCTAGCACCCATTCTCTGTCAGCTTTTTTTTAAATGGTCGTAACTTCTGATCTGCTTGTCCATTCGGACACTTTCACCTTTCAGGTCGAAGATCGTTTCAGGATCTTTGATTTGACAGGTCGCGGATCTAAAACGGACTCTCGGATCATAAGTTATCTCCGTTAATGTGAGTCCAATGTTTTTGTCTCTTTATGACCGTTTTGACGGGTTTTAACGGTTGCTCCATTTATTACTGTTTATTTGGGTTTCCATGACTTGTTATCTTTATCAATGGTTTTTTGTGGGTTATTATGATGATTATATTGAATTATTAAGGAGTTTTCCAGAGTTGTCATGAGTTTTCATGCGTTCTCATTCTTTCTAATGCCTCATTCTCCATATGCTTCTCTATCCTTTTTCATGCGTTTTCATAATTTTTAATCCCTTATCACGTCTTTTCATACTTTTTCATGTGTTTCCTTTATTATTTATTATTTATTATTTATTATTTATAATATACTTTAATTTATTTATTATCTATTATTTGTAACTGTTTATTTATTATTTATTATTTATTATTTATTATTTATTATTTATTATTAATATTTATTATTAATATTTATTTATTATTTATTATTTATTATTTATTATTTATTATTATTTATATTTATTTATTATTTATTATTTATTATTTATTATTTATTATTTATTATTACTAATAATAAAATATTATTAATAATAATAATATTTGTTACTGGTTATTTATTATTTATTATTTATAATTTATAATTTATAATTTATAATTTATTATTAACATTTATTATTTATATTTATTATTTATTATTTATTATTTATATTTATTTATTATTTATATTTACTTATTATTTATTATTTATATTCATTATTTATATTTATTATTTATATTTATTATTTATTATTTATTATTTATTATTTATTATTTATATTTATTTATTATTTATATTTATTTATTATTTATATTTATTTATTATTTATTATTTATATTTATTTATTATTTATTATTTATTATTTATATTTATTATTTATATTTATTATTTATATTTATTATTTATATTTATTATTTAGTATTTATTATTTATTATTTATTATTTATTATTTATTTAGTATTTATTATTTATATTTACTTATTATTTATTATTTATATTTATTTATTATTTAATATTTAAATTTATTTATTATTTATTATTTATATTCATTTATTATTTATTATTTATTATTTATTATTTATATTTATTTATTATTTATATTTATTTATTATTTATTATTTATTATTTATTATTTATATTTATTTATTATTTTAAATTTATATTTATTTATTATTTATTATTTATTATTTATTATTTATTATTTATAATTATTTATTATTTATTATTTATTATTTATTATTTATTATTTATTATTTATTATTTATAATTATTTATTTATTATGTATTATTTATTATGTATTATTTTATATTTATTATTCATTATTTATTATTTATTATTTATTATTTATATCTATTATTTATTTATTATTTATTATTTATTATTTATTATTTATTATTAATATTTATTTATTATTTATTTATTATTTATATTTATTTATTATTTATTATTTATATTTATTTATTATTTATTATTTATATTTATTTATTATTTATTATTTATATTTACTTATTATTTATTATTCATATTTATTTATTATTTATTATTTATATTTATTTATTATTTATTTATTATTTATTATTTATTATTTATTATTTAATATTTATTATTCATTATTCATTATTTATTATTTATTATTTATTATTTATTATTTATTATTTATATCTATTATTTATTATTTATTATTTATTATTTATTATTTATATCTATTATGTATTATGTATTTATTATTTATTATTTATTATTTATTATTTATATTTATTATTTATTATTTATATTTATTAATTATTTATGTTTATTTATTATTTATTATTTATTATTTATTATTTATTATTTATATTTATATTTATTTATTATTTATATTTATATTTATTTATTATTTATTATTTATATTTTATATTTTATTTATTATTTATTATTTATTATTTATTTATTATTTATATTTAATTATTATTTGTTATTTATATTTATTTATTATTTATTATTTATTATTTATTATTCCTTATTCCTTATTCCTTATTTATTATTTATTATTTATTATTATTGAGTTTATATCTATTATTTATGTATTATTTGTTTTTTCAATTAATATATATAAGTATATTAAATTCTGTTTATTAACCACATGGCGAGTTTGCTGGAGTGGTAAAGTCTTTGGAAAATATGCAAGAGGTTAGGGGTTCAAATCTCACCAAACGCAGAATTTCTTTATATTGTATGTGCGTGGGATGTGCATGCATGGATAAATAAAGTAAATAAAATAATACGAAATAAATAAATAAATAAAAAATAAATACGAAATAAAATAAATAAAAAATAAATACGAAATAAAAAAAATAAAAGAAATAAAAAATAAATACGAAATAAAATAAATAAATAAATAAATAAAATAAATAAATAAATAAATAAATAAATAAATAAATAAATAAATACGAAAAATAAATAAATAAAATAAATACGAAATAAATAAATAATAAATAATAAATAAATAAATAATAAATAAATAAATAAATAAATAAATAAATAAATAAATAAATAAATAAATAAATAAATAAATATATAAAATTAAAAATAAAAAAAATTAAAAAAAAATAAAAAAAAATAAAAAAAATAAAAAAAAATAAAAAAGTAAAAAAACCGTCGCTAAATCATTTAGAGGCGGTTTAAACCACCGCTAAAAAACCGCCGCGAAACGTTCTGCGACGGTTTTGAAAACCGCCGCGAATAGTTTCCCGACGCACGATTTCGCGGCGGTTTTTCAAAACCGCCACCAATCGATTTAGCGGTGGTTTAAACCGCCGCGAAACGGAAAAAACCACCGCTAAATGCCTTTTTTGCAGTGGTGACATGGCTCGCGATTGCCCGAACCGCTGTACGGATGACCAGCAGACAGTCAAGGGACCGCCGAGGTAGAAGTAGAGGTTCGAGCGAGGAGGTTTGCAGGCAGCAGGCGGATGTGGTAGAGGAGCTGGCCATGCAGCAGGCGGTGGACAACGTTTCGAGGTTTTACCGCCACCACCACCAGGTGGTCCACCCCAACCACAGAGAGCAAGAGGATAGGGACGAGCTTAGCTCCAGGTAACTGAGGCTTACGACCACGACACTCCAGAGATGATTAGAGGTACGACCTGTGTCCACCACACCTTAGCTGCAGTACTTATAAACACAGGTTCCAGTCACTCTTTTATTGCCACGACCCTTGTTCGGAGCTCGAAGATTCCGGTGGAGCCGTTGGCTCGATCCTTACGGCTAGAGACTCCTACGGGAGCAGATTTGACGATTACACACTGGTGCCGACAGTGTGAGCTTACTCTAGGAGGTGAGAGCTTCGGCTGAGATCTCCTAGTAGCGACGTCGAGGCCTTACGATGTCATCTTGGGTATGGAGTGGTTATCTATAGTCCATACTCAGATTGACTGTATTAGACGCAAAGTGTGGTGTGTCCGCACGGATGGGACTAGGTTTTCTTTCACCGACAAGAAGGGGACCTTTGCAGCACATGATAGACTTACCTAGATGAGGGTGCGGTCTATTACTCATCAGTTGGCTAGACTTACCCTCAGATCAGTTGATGTTGAGAGTCTGAGTTATCCTGTAGTGGTGGACTAATATGCCGATGTCTTTCCTGTTGATGTTCTGAGACTACCTCTACACAGAGAGGTAGACTTTTACATCGACCTGTACCCTGGGACGACACCAATATCTACACCCACGTATTGGATGGCTCCTGTAGAGCTTTGTGAGTTACGAGTACAATTGGAGGACTTGCAGGAAAAGGGGTTCATAAGACCCAGTGTTTCTCCATGGGCAACCCTGATTTTGTTCGCCAAGAAGGCAGATGGGGGTTTGAGACTCTATGTGGACTAACGACACCTAAACCAGGTGACCGTTAATAACAAGTATCCACTTCTAAGGATTGATGATCTTTTCGATTAGCTGAAGGGAGCTCGTTGGTTTTCAAAGATAGACCTCATATCAGGCTATCATCAGCTCAGGATACGAGATGAGGATGTGTATAAGACGACCTTCAGATGTCGATATGGCCATTATGAGTTCTTGGTTATGCCTTTCGGCGTGACCAACACCCCAACAGTGTTCATGGGACTCATGAACATGATCTTTCAACCATACCTCGATCGCTTTATGGTGGTGTTCATTGATGACATATTTATTTACTCAGCGATAGAGGAGGAGCATGCCTATCATCTGCAGATAGTTTTGGATACACTCCGAGAGCACCAGCTTTATGGTAAGCTCTTGAAGTGCCAGTTCTGGATATGAGAGGTCCACTTTCTAAGACACATCATCTCGGAGGATAGATTTGCAGTGGATTCAGTGAATGTAGAGGCTGTTCTTGCTTAGGATCCACCCACGAGTTCCCCCATCTCGAGGCTACCAGTAGAGGGAGTTGGGTATATAGTCTACTGCAACGCATTGAGGACCAGACTTGGGTGTGTCCTGATGCAAGAGTGAGTAGTGATCGCTTATGGCTCATGAAAACTAAGAAAAAATGAGCAGAACTACTCTACCCACGACCTAGAGTTAGCAATATTGGTATTCACCTTGAAGATGTGGCAACATTACTTGATGGGCGAATGTTTTACAGTCTACTCTGATCACAAGAGTCTCAGGTATATCTTCTATCAGAAGGACCTGAACCCGAGACAACTGCGATAACTAGAGTTACTCTAGGACTATGACTTTGAGATAGTCTATACTCTTGGGAAGGGGAATGTGGTAGTAGATGCACTCAGCAGGAGGTCTGGTCTGCAATTGCTGAGTGAGGTGACATAGTAGCTAGCCGTGTTGCAGATATCCTTCATGGATAGATATGGAGTAACATACCTCTAATCTATGACAGTCACTCCCCCACTTCTTCAGCGATTCAGGGAGGTGCAACTTGGAGACATTGACTGTGAGGCTCGACGTGCTTAGATATCCTCAGGGCAGACACCTGATTAGTTTTCTGAAGGTGGGGAGCACGTCATCCTCTTCAGAGGACGTACCATGGTACCGGTGGCACTATGAGAGGAGGTGTTTAGGGAGTTACATACGTCCCCTCTGACGGTACATCCTGGTGTTGTGAAGATGTACCATGGCCTCCTACATCAGCACTATTGGCCAGGGATAAAGAAAGAAGTGGCAGAGTTTGTTTCACAATGCCTCACTTGTCAGCAAGTGAAGGCTGAGCATCAAGTTTCAGTAGGCTTAGCTCAACCACTAGAGGTACCGGAGTGGAAGTGGGATGAAATATCTATAGACTTTGTGAAAGGGATTCCACGTACGTCTAGGGGACATGATTCCATTTGGGTGATCATTGACCGAATCACCAAGTTGGACCACTTCCTACCCATCCGAGAGCAGGGATTAGTAGAGGGATTGAGATGCCTCTACATACAAAAGATTGTGCAACTTCATGGGGTTCCATCGACGATCGTATCTGACTATGACACACGTTTTACATCCCGGTTGTGGAAGGGATTACATGAGGCATTCAAGACTTAGCTGTGTTTGAACACCACCTTTCATCCTTAGACAGATGGTCAAACATAACGGACCATACAAACACTGGAGGACATGCTACGTGCATGCATCCTAGATTTTGGCCGTAGTTGGGAGAATCACTTTCCCTTGGCGGAGTTCTCCTACAATAACAGTTATCACTCCACCATCAGTATGGAACCTTTAGAGGCCTTGTACGGTTGACCCTGCATATCACCTAGGGGAGTCAGTACTTATGAGTCCAGAGTTGATACGGGCTACCACTGAGAAGGTGCAGACCATCCAGGAGCAGTTAAAGACTGCATAGAGCCGACATAAGTCATATTCTGACAGGAGACAAAGACCTATGGAGTTCCAGGAGGGAGACCATGTTTTCTTGCGAGTCTCTCCTCAACGGGGACTATAGATATTAGGCTGAGGCGGCAAGTTATCACTGAGGTTTATCAAACCATTTTTGATACTTCAGAGGATAGGCAATGTGAAATACCGCTTGACACTTCTACTGCAGTTGGAGAAGGTGCATGAAGTCTTCCACATATCCCAGCTAAGGAGATATGTGCATGACCCATATCACGTCATCAACCATGATGAGCTGAACTTAGACGATGGGGCGACGTTTTTAGAGGTTCCATTAGAGATTGAGGATCGACAAGAGCAGGTCCTTAATGGGTAGTCAATACCTCTGGTGCGCATTCGCTGGCAGCATGGGAACCTCCAGGAGATCACTTGGGAACGAGAGACTCAAATTCCTGCTCAGTACCCCCATTTTTTTTCTTAGTCTATGTTGTGGCTTTTGGGGACGAAAATCCCTAAGGTGGGGAGAATATAGAGACCCAAATTTTCCATGTAATTTTTTTTAATTATATGGAATTATTATGAGTCTGCAAAAATTGACGGCGCCTGATTCTGAGTCCTGAAGTGACCAAAATGAATTTATAAACTTTTTTTCGGGTACGTTCAGTAAACGCATGAGCAACATTTTCTAACTTTTGAACCGTTGCTCAGATTAAAAATCTGAGGGCACCATTGAATCTGCAGCACTAAGATTCACTTGAGGGAGGCTTTACTTTGACCGTAGTAGGTCCAGAGAAAAAGTTAAGTTTTGAGACTTTTTATAAGAAATGAAATAAAATAATTTTAATATTTTATTTCATATCCTCCAATGGACAAGAAAAGGGGTGGAACCAACGACTTGTCAAGCCAATAAATGGATTGACCTGCCAACCCAAAGTAATAACATCGTTGGGGAATTTGGAAGCTTTCTAATTGATGAGCCCCATTAAAATCCAACGTCATTACTTACCATCCCCCTCTCTTATATATACAGAGCTTGGGGGGAGGTACCAGCATAGCTTCACCAAACAACGAAGTGCCGAAGGACCACCACGACGTTGGACCCTTAGAGGACGGAGCCGAACCCAACGAGAGGTGACGGACGACACCAAACCACGAACCGGAGGACGACCTACGAGAGGCGTCATTGGAAGCCTATTGCGGGAACAAAGAACACCGAACCACCTTCAAGTGCGGGCGTTTATCCAATGATTCGAGGTAGTGGGTTTATTCATTTATGTTTTTTTAAATGTTTTCCTCTTCCCTATTCTTAAATAATATGAAGAACATGGGTCAACCAACTAACGGGTTGACCCACGATTCATTCATTTTTGCGGGAGGTTATTGCAGGGTATCTTTGTGGGGTTTATCTTGATTTAAATTTCAAGAGTTTGTTAAACCCTTAACCCCCCTCATGTTTTCGAGCTAACATGGAGAGTGCGGGACTAACGAACCTGGCCCGAACCCTCCACTACTTTACTAATTTTTTCACCTCCATGGAACACCGACGACGCGTCAATAATGATCGGCTACATTGGAGACAGTGCATCGACGCATGCCGCAAGAAGAGGCCACAACACAAAGTCACGATGATCATTGGAACGATCGACACAGGCCGACCGCAGAGAAGGCGTGGCGTGCCGTCGCGCACCGCCGATGAACAAAGGAGGCCGCGACTCATCAGCCGCGACAACCACTAGAGAGGTGGGCCGGCATGCCGGTCGACCATGACAGAACCGATAGAGTGGAGGTGGGCCGCGCCCTAGAGGCGTGCCCATACGACATTAAGTCCGCGGCTTGCGACGACCGCAGAAGGAGAAGGGGGGTTGCTGGTTCGATCGGTGGCTGGTGGACAGGGTGCACGCTAGCAGCGCGCCTGGCGGTCGCGACACAGAGGACCCACGACGCCATGCGGTGCCGCGTTGGGTCAACCCCTATGGGTTAACCCGCTAAAGTGGCTCTACGCCATGTTAGTCCTACCTGAACATGCTGTGTCTGGTTATCCCTGGCAGCCCGCGCTGCTAGGTGGGTGGCATCGCCGGGTCGGCCCAGTGGACCGAACCGCCGCTCAGTGGGCCGACCCGCGGCCTAGCAGCCCGGGTCGACCCAGGTCGGGTTGGATCCGAGTCGGGCTGGGTCAACCCAAGTCGATCTGGGTTGGCCCATGCCGAACCAGTTCGACCCATGCTGAATCGGGTCGGGCCGGTCTGACCGAGGCGGATCGGACCCGGACCTAGTACCGACCAGTTACACAAAACATGCCCTAACTCTTAAACCGGGTGTCTGTTTGACGAACTGTCTGTGGCGTCGGGATCCTTGGCACAAGATGGTCCTTTTTATTTACTCCATGAGAGTTTTGGAGAGACTTGGAGTATATCCAGGTTGTATCGCACCCGAATCCAACCAGACCCTCAGCACTGAAATGCCAATAATGCACACACCGGACGTCCGATTGACGCGCCATATGTTGAGTTGGAACCATTATGACATGACGAATCATAAGGTTACTTTCTTTGTGAGACTTTTTACTGGTTGAAATACGACCGATGGCTTGGGGAGCAGTTCTCCCAAGTGCGCTACGTACAAAATTCTATGACCGACTGAGACTTGATGACTGTTGACCGTTTTGACTCGGAGTGACTTGACATGCCCAGTGGGGAGCACCTCTATGTGACGTGGCAGATCCACGGTGGGGATTGCCTCTGTGTAATGCGACAGACCCACGGTACTCGACAGGAGGAGTACCTCAGCAGGCCACGAGGGGGAGCGCCTCTGTGTGACGTGGTAGACTCATGGTGGGGAGTGCCTCTGTGTGACGTGACAGACCCACGGTACCTGACAGGAGTAGTACCTTAGCAGTCTAAGGTTAGTGGGAAACACCTTTGTGTGACGCAACATACCCACTGTACTCGATAGAGGAGGAGTTCTCCAATAGCCGATGTGTTCAACGTTGTGACTGAGAATGTTACTTGTTCCTAGGCCTAGAGAATCCGTGGCTGACTATCATCATTCACAGCGATCCTGTGTGGGTCAGCATCATAATCCTGTTTCTCTGTGTTGTATACCTGGTTTGAGCTGTGTCTATTTCTTTGTGCTTTATGATTGAGATCATTCTTTATGGTTTTATTTTGTAGAGTTCTGAGAGACCTTCGAGGGTCTTGGGGTCCCTACTGAGTATTATTATACTCACCCCTACACGGGCTATGCCCGCACCTTGTTGTGTATTGTGCAGACGAAGAGCATCTGGGATGAGATTTGAGGGAGCCAGGACCAGGCGGTACGTGGAGTAGACAGGCGGATGTGGAGTGCTGAGGATGTGATCTGTACCTACCCTTCAGGTAGGATCCTCGGAGGAAGATCCAGTAACTGTTTTCCCTTTTTCAGTTGTACTTGTACTTTTATAGTTGGGCTTGTATTCCGACTCCCTCTGCTTTCAGTACACCTTTTCCGCAACAATTTTTTTCATAGTTGCTTCTTGTTGTGTTCTCGGACCATGTGTTGTATAGGTTTAAAGGCAATTCCTTCCCATTTTAGGGAATGTGCCTTTTGTTGCTAGTCACCAGCCTTTGGCCTATAGAAGGTGGGTTTGGGGTAGTCACGACACGGGCCCCGGGGGATGGGTCATGATAATATATATACAATATATCAGTTTGTTAATACAAACACACAAAAATACACACACACACACACAGACACAAACACATTATATAGGTATATAAATATTCATTTATTTATATTTTAAATAAAATGGATATTAGTTTTTATTTAGATAAACCTTATATATTGAGAAATATATTTTATATGTAAATATGTTTAATTATTTATTTATAAAATTAAATTTTTATGAGTACAAATATATAAATAAATATATATATATATTTTTATGTATTTGATTATAAATAACAGCACATTGTAAAAAAATGACAAAATTTCAAATCCATAATATCAATATAAATGTAATCTCTGGGAATAAATTCATTCCCCACTGAAAAAGGTCAAAAAGACCTCCTTAAACGAGGCTAAAATTCCATCAAATGTTAAAAAAATGGGCATCCCGACTAAAAACTCAGTTTAGAGTCCTTTAGGGCCTTTTTTGGGCTCAAAAAATGTAACAAAGGTTTACCTATGTCACTAAAGGAATAGACCTCATCGCAGACTTTGATTTGATATGTGGTAGATCTCAAACGAACACCCAAATCAAAAGTTATGGTCGTTTGAAGTTTGAGTTACGTTTTCAACTTATTTTCGATTTTTTATTCATTTTTTTATTTTGTTTATATTCAAATTTTTATTAAATGACTATTAATCAATAATAATTAGCAAATTATTAATTTAAAAAATATTTTTAATTGTTTTATAATCCATTTTCACTAAATATCTTATATATTAAATGTAAATGTCTATTTATACTTATCTAAAACATATTTTTAAAAAATATATTATATTTATATCAATATGATTATATTTATATATTTATATATTAATATTTTTTTAATGAAATATAGTTTTCTTAAATATACCCTTTATTAGTGCTAGTAAAAAAAGCACTGATAAAGACCCCCCTTTATCAGCATTACTAAAAAAACGACGGTAAAATGGTCTCTTTAACAACGCTAAAAAAACCTCTGATAAAAGGGGTACCTTTATTAGTGCTAAAAAAATACTGATAAAGGGGGTACCTTTATCAGCGTTTTTTAGTGCTGTTAAAGGGTGACACTGTGAAAATCCATTTTTGTGGTAGTGACAGTTGCGTCTTTTCATAAAAAACATGTTTTTGGTCACCAAAGCATATTGGTGAATGTCTTTTGACCATATTACGAGATTTGACATTTACTCTTTGAACACTGTCGAGCATAACAGTATGGTTGTATTGATAAATTTTCTTTCTTTTTGTCCAGCCATGCATTAGATTTTTAAAATTTAATTATAGTTTATTAAAAATGGAATGAATTTTCTCTTTGCTTCATAATATCACCATTCAAGATGACGAGACTTTAAGGATACAAGTTTGGACACTTCATGTTTGGTAAACAAATTCATCAGAATATGAACAATGACATTGTTGTTATCTACCTAATTATAATAAACGAACATGTAATTGTTCTGTTTATATTTTATATTTCAATTTTTATCCACAACTGCTAATAATAATGCTTTAACCATGATACTCATTCTATTTTTTTTTATAATGGCATGCATTTTCATTATATTTTTGACATTTCTACACATGATTTTAATATCATATCTTTCCCCAATTCTTTATTGATTGATAGGACTAATGTGGAATCATAACAAATTTAAATGTTGGGATCTGTGAAGGGTTTTGGTTCCTAGTGATCAATATAGGGAATGAATTGAGTATTTTCTAGAAATAGTTATGTTATTTTGTATGTGATCTTATCTATATCTTTGACTATCACCCCCACACTTTCTAATTTCCTTTTATTTATTAAATAGAAATAATTTTTTTTAAGAATATTTAGGCACATAAATCTACTCATATACTTACATTTATCATGTAGAAATTTTGTTAATTAAGAGGATTATGTTTTAATTTTTAGGAACAATGTTAGTTGACAATCAGTATAAAATATAGGAAAATTTATAAAACATTAGTTGTCCTTAAAATTATTTGAATTTTTTGTTCAATTTATCTACAAATTGATTAATCTCTCATGTTTAGTTTTATTGTTCAAATGATTTCCCCCCTCTTTTACTACTTTATTTTTAATATGTATTTTCCATTATGATTAAAAAACATACTTTTTAAGATATAATTTAGATGTGAAGATATGGGAGTGGAATACTTCAATTTATAGGTAGGTCAAGATGATTACGGTGAAACAGTCATTGAAAATGCTTTTGATGGGTGTTGATAAACATTAATTGACATGAGTTATTACTGCATTAATTCACAGGCATCACTACTGTAAAAACACTCTATACTAATGCACCTATACCAACGGTTTTCACAAACTGTTGGTATAGGCCTGTTTAGAGGATGATATCCCAACGGTTTGACTAAACCTTTGGGATATGGTTCTTTCTACAAACCTATCCCAACGGTTAATTAAAACTGCTGGGATATGGTCCTTTCTACAAACTTATCCCAACAGTTAATTAAAACCGTTGGGAAAATTTCCCCCAAATACACAATGGCCATCCACTTTCCCACTCCGTCCGCGTGTTTCCCTAAACCAAAGCTCCCCTCTTCCCCAACCTGCAGACCTTCTTATCACTGGTCGATCCATCTTGGTTCAAGCCATGTTTTGTTCTAAAACTTAAAATCTATAAGTGGTAAATTAGTTTTAATTTTTTTCATCTATTTTTTTTTTGTGTTTTGATTTTCCCTAAATGACAACTCCTACTTCCCAACGTGCCAAATATTCTTCCCAACCGAGGATCCATATTCAAGTCATTTTTTGTTCTTCCACTTCAAATCGGTAAGATCTAACTGCGTTATATGTTCTGCCTCCATTTATTTTGAATTTTTCATTCATATTGATTTTAAGATAGGGTTGTTTTTTGTTTTCTATTTTGATCAAGAATCCATTATAAAATCTAAGTTTTGTAAGACAAAATTTTCAATGATAGAAATTTGATTTGAAAATGAAAGAAAAGAGAGAAGCTAAAAATCAAGTAGAAGACCACTTTTGCAGGATTCACCACACAAACAAGGTGGAAATTCTAGACAAGGAACCATTTAATGAAATAATTCCATAAGATTAACAAAATTTGTTTGAAGTAGAAGTAATAATGTATGATGATATGTTAAATTTTTTGGTAACCTCTCATGTTCTGTAACATCTAATCCAACAACAATTTTTTATACTAAATATTGCATCATAGTTTTGTTTTTGGTAAGATCCATATATATGGAAGTTTTATAATGATAAAATGATCAACATCTATTTCCCCAAAATTGAGGTATAATATGTGTTATACTTTTATCATAATTTATCTTATGGAGGTTACTTTGAACCTCAATGAACTTTTAGGAAATCCCTTAAATATAGAATATACTATCCCAAACTTTTTAAGGATGCTTTTGAGTTTTATAAGTAATATGAGCAGTGAAAATTCACTAGAAATATATCTAAGAGATAATAAATACTTCAATGACCAATGTTTTTTTGTGAAATATTTGATGTATGGGGTATAGAATTTATAAAACCATTTCGCAAGTCATTTGGATATTCAAACATATTGTTATTTATTGACTATGTTTCAAAATGTGTGGAATCCAAGGCCAAAAAAATTGATGATTCCAGTATTGTGTGTTCTTTTTGAGTAATACTATCTTTTTTTTTTAAATTTAGAATCCTACAAGAATTCATCAGTGACTGATGAACCCACTTTTGCTACAGGTGCTTGGAAGCTTTAATGAGGAAGTATAGAGTGCACCACAATACATCAATACCTTACCATCCAAAATCCAATAAACAAATTGATTTTTTTAAAAGTGATACTAAAGGAATATTGGAAAAGATAGTAAATTCAAATAGAAAATACATGAGAAAAAGGTTGGAATACACCTTGTGTGTTTATAGAATAGATTACAAAACCCCAAATAGAATGAGCGCATACTAATTTATCAAATAGAATAGTTATCAGATGCATGTAGAGATATAACATAAATCTTATTAGGAAGTTAAATAGATTAATATGGATATAGAAAAGGCTGGATATGAAAGAAGACTATATATTCAAGAACATACCGAAATAAAGAGAGAATAATTTTTAAATTCTATAATTTACATGGAGAGAATAGGAGTAGAACATAACTTGTTGGTTCAATAAAGCGACTTCCAACCTAGAGAAAATATATTTCTCTACAACTCAAGACTGAAATTAATGTCTGATGAACTTCATTCCACAGGGGAAGGCCCATTGAACATCACTAATGGGTATCTATTTAGTGTTGTTTTGATAGTTAATAAAGGATAAATGTATTATTTTTTTTAACAATGGATATAGGCTGAAGAAGTATCTCAATAATATGATACTATTATTAGTGGAAAAGATCACACTACTTCAACTGTGACGCCCCAGGATTTATGAACTTGTCTGAGTGAACAATGATATGTTTTATAATGATGTTTCTTGTTTTACTTGGTTTGTTGTTGGTACCAATAAAGGGATTTAAAACTAAATAGATGAAAAACAAGGAGAATAAAGTGAACTTGTATACATTAAAATGTTACATTGCAACAAAGACCCAAACTAACCAAGAACACCATGTGCAAGACTTAACATGGCCACAAAAGACTGCTAAGAATCAAAACTCGAGTAATCGGATAGTATTCATCTTCTGGATCCGTCAGTGTGAAAAACATAATAGCCAGAACCACAACACACGTACTCAGCACCAGCAGAATGAGGAGAGACATCCACCTAGGGTCAAGTGTTTTGAAAATGTGAAACACCTTACCCCCTGTTTTTATAATGGTCCTTTAAGAAATTATGACCGTTATATGACCGTTGGGTTTCCATGGATAAAGTGCATATTTTTATAAAAATTTGGTCTTTATAATGCTATTATAATCTTATGGTATTTCAATATTTTAATATGTACAAAAGATTAGAATTATATCTTTGAGTATCTTAATAAAAGAATATTCTTGAAAATGAATCTATTTGATTTTACAAAACCCTGATGATATCTATATGGTGAGAAACTTAGTATTTTAAAAAAATTATTTGAAAGTCATGTCTAAAGGGTATCTGTAATAATTGAAAAATATATCTTATTGGATCTCTAAAACTATGTATTTTTAATTGGGGAAAACTATTGGTCTTTTAAAAAGAATTTTGTGAATCAAATAATGGAGTATGATATAAATTGGATTTTTGATTTTAAAAGATATAAGTTCCTAATATTTATAAAATTTTAGTATGTTAATTATGAAATATATATATTTTAAAAGGTTTATATCAAAATATAAAGTATTCTTCATAATCAACAATGGGATTTTAGATTTGAAAATTTTAAGTTAAAACTATTTTTTTATTGTATAAAAACTCAAATTTACCAATATTCGTATTTCACACTATTTTGAAACTAAGTATACTTGTAATAATTATTTTGTATAACTAAATAAGTTTTTAGTAAAAAAAAATTTGGGACCTGGCCAAGCCAAGGGCATCCCTTGGGGACAAGCCCTCAAGGCCGAGACTGAGCCCCTAAGGACCTGAGGTACCGACCATCGGGATCCTGAGCAGTGTAGAGGTGTCAACCAGGTCCGAGCCGAGCATAGATTCATCCATTCGCACCTGGGCCCATGTATAAGGCCCGTGGCATGCGTTGCATAGGGTTGGGCCAAGGCCCGCATGGGGCCCGTGTATAAGGCCTCGATGTGCGTGTTTGTGTTATTGCTCGAAAGGCAGCGCGTTCTGAGTTATAAACCATGCCTCCTCTTCGGTTCGTTTCGATGTGGGACGCATTCCGTGCATTCTGAACCATTCGATCGATTTATGCTTCAATCGCGTCCGTCTGATTTCCTTAACCGCGCGATCGCCCCCACTTATTTCCTTGACCATCCGATCTCTCACGAGATCTAATCCTGACCATTGGTTCTTTAAAATCGCTCAACCCATCTCCCGCTCTTCCTCTAACCATATGATCTCACCTGTTCTGATCTGGGCTGTTCATTGCATCTCCACGTCGCACCCCTCCAGCGTCTTCTTCCCCGCATCGGGGTCCCGCACCAATAGGACTGCACACCTGAGGATGCCTCAACCTTCTCCTTTTGCACTGCTCCTCTTGACCCCCGCACACCCCCATCCTAGGGCACTGTTATCTCATCTTCTCTATGCCGGCCTACCCTTGGGGTCGAGTCACTTGTTGCACCAGAGCCTCTACTTAAACCCCCCTCTTTCCTCATGAAACCCCGACAACTTCTTCTCCTCCATAACTCCTTCCAAACTCTCCAGCAAAACCAACGAACTCCCTTTTGATCCGAGCATCCTCCTTAATCACTGTAAGGGTGCTTGCATGCTTTTTTTTCATTTTTGGAGAAACCTACACTTTATACACCCGGTATATACAGTTTATATATGTATGTATACCTAATACAAACCCCTCAGTTTGTATTATTTTCAAAAGGGTTTGCCATCATGTTTTCAGTAGGTTACAAGTAAGGATGTTTTATGTTTTGCTTTCGTTAAGAAATACTACCCTTCTATGTTTTGGTATATACGGTTTATATATATATATATAAATATGTATAATGCAAACCATCCAGTTTTAAAACGGGTTCAGGGGTGTTTCCTAAAATTTACTACAAAAATTATAAGTGCAAGGGATTATCTTGCTTTGTTTTAAAAGAAACCCTTTAAAATATAGTTCATGTATACGGGTTATCTATATTTTTTATATATAGGTTATATTTTCTTTTTAGTTGAATCAACCTATGTAGGATAGGACATTTGGGTGTTAAGTTTTGATTGTTTTCATTCAGTTTTATTTCACAAAACCTATACATATATAAATATTTGAAATATACAGTTTTGTATATGTATATAAATATATTTATAACCCAAACCCAAGATATTTTCAGATTTCCAATATGATCCAGTATGTTATACTAGGTATTATATATTTATGAGGGTTGTTTGAAACTATTTTTACCATGAAAACCCCCTTTTTGTAAACTGTGTATATATATATATATATATATATCTATGTACTCATATACATGTAGTCCAATACAAATCAAATTTATGATTTTTAAAGGATGGATATCAATCTTTAATTAAATTATTATTTTATGCGAATCATGTTTTATTAAAGAAGTTTATTTGACATTACCCATGATGTGTTTTACGATAAAGTGTGTATTTTGGATTAATTAAAATATGTTAGAGGATTTAGTAATTATGGGACCGTGTTATCATGTTGTGTCCATTTATTATCTTATTATGCAATGAACCTACTTTGGTGAATGTTATTAGTTAATCAAGCTATGGTTTAATGACCTGTTTATCACCATAAATTATGGAAAGTGTTTTATTTAAGCATTTCGTTTCCATAAAATAATAATTTTAAAGATTCATCATTTATTATATCATCCTTTTATATGCTTTAGTAATTAGCTTGTGTACAAAGAATGTTTACTAAACTATGTATGCCTTTGATTAGTTATTGACATATTTTGCAATGTTAACTGTAGTATCATGTATTAGCAAAATGTGTAATGGTTCATTATTTATTTTAGTTATTATTGTACATAATTCATGCCTTTGACATGTCATGATAATGAACTAAGAAATTAGATTACCCGAAGTGGTATGGGACACCTTGGGTAATATGAAAATGAATGAGTTATTCAAGGTGGTATGAGACATCTTGAATATACAAACCATTTAAGTAAAGTATGAATGATGTGTATCACATGATAATAAAGAAAAATTTGAGGGTGCGCCTTGATAGCGCTCCAATGCATTGGGTAAAGACTTAATCTCTAGAGATGACCAGTTTAACAATACCTTGGAGATGGACCTTGGTAAATTTTAATGACACCTTGGGGATGGACCTTGGTGATACGGAAATTATTGTCTAAGTTAAATGTTGATGCCACATAATTCAAGTTATGTTACACGTTATTTTCAAGATAAAATGCCTATCCTTTCACGACCATTGCCTTTATAAAGTTATTATTTCACTAGTATAAGTTTGGAGCATGTTTTGTATTTATCACTTAGTAAGATAGTAACCATAAAATGAAATTGAAGTTGTTTCCTTTATGCGCAACTCTGATTATGCATTACTCTTAACTGTTTAATTTTATACCTAAGTATCACATGTCATACTTGATTATGAAGACCATTATTACTCATCTGAGAAATGTCATAATTGTTTCATATGTTCCTTGAAAATCTTGATTGAGCGCTTTGATGTTATGTGTTACAGTTCTCCTTAAGAGAATGTTCCATGGGTCATTTTTTTAAACGAATGTTTTTAAAAGTCACACTGTTTTTATTTTTAAAACCCCTTACTAAGTATTTCAATGCTCACCCTATGTTTTGATTTAAAATTTTCAGGTAACAACTTTTAAAAGATGAATCGTTTCAGAAGTTGCCGGTTTCCCAGAACCTGAGCCACACTCGTTCCTCTGTATGGGGAATGATGTGTGTTTTTCAATGTATGTTTTTATTTCAATACACACATCATGTTTAGAAGGCACCAACTCCTGGGTTTCTGGAGTCGGGACCTTACATCAACCCTCCTACTAATGAACTATTAGGCTATACCAAACCAACTGAATTTAATTGAAATGACTTGATTTGACCCAAGTATACTTGATTAGACTCGAACAAAACTAAATTACATTAAACTGAACTAAAATAAAAATAATTGAACTTAAGTGAGACTAACTAAAAGAAATTCTATAGTAATAATAAAAAATTAACTGATTTGAACAATTATTGTTTACATAACAAAACCTATCTGTAGAGTATTTTGTTGTCTTTAATATTATGATTCTCATATAGAGTAGTGTGTCAGTTATAGTTTTATATAAAGTGAAAAATTCTCGTTTACTTAAATATATTTTTGATTAAACGTCAATCTTATTGAACTGCTTTCATGAAATGACTTATTACATTATTTTTACAGAATGGATAGAAGTTGGATGTATGAAACTAATTGGATCTCAAGTGATTTTCAAAACAATTTGGAGATCTTTTTAGATTTCACATTTGACAATGCTTCAGATAGTGGTCACATACACTACCCATGTTATAATTGTGTTGGAAGACCTTGATTGAGTCATGAAGAAGTTAACTACCATATAACAAAATGTGGTTTAAAAAAAACTACTATGTGTGGTATCACAATGGGGAGAAAATGGAATCTAAAAATGTTGATGATCCAAATGAGAGGATTGGATTGCAGAATTTGATATATGACCGATTTTCATTTATTCATCATCATGATAAGAAAAGGATGTCAACCCAATAAGACTTTTATATGATCACACATGATGCGTCCAATGAAAATGATGATGTTAACAGGGTGAAAAAATTGAATGATGTTGCGATGAATCCAGTATATCGGAAATGTGGTAAAATAAAAAAGTTGGAATTTTTAATCTAATTGTTTCATGGGAAAACCATTTATGATATTTCTAATACTACCATCGATTACATTCTTACCTTCTTGAAGGACTTACTTTCAGATGATAAAAATATTACCTCAACCCACTATATGGCATGAAAGTTAGTTGAATAACTTGGATTTTCAAAAAAAAAACAAAATTTATTCTTGCTTGAAAGATTGCATCTTATTATGAGAGGAAACTACCGAAAGAGATGGTTGTATAAAACGTGGAACATCCTGATAGAAGACAAAAGATGATGGAACACCATCTCGTGTGCCATATAATGTAATGTGACACTTTCCATTGATCCCCAAACTCCAAAATCTTTTCATGTATGATGAAATATCAATAAAAATGTGATGGCATGATGCCGAGAGAAAGAAGAATAATGAAGAGTTGGTTCAACCTGCAGATGGATTTTCATGGTAGATATTTGATGCTCGATATCCTGATTTTTCAGCTGATGTATGTAATGCGAGGCTGGGACTTTCATGTGATGGTTTTAATTCGTTTGGGAAGATTCTTACTTCACACATCACATGTATAGTTTTCATACACATTTATAAACTTCCCTCATGTTTTTTTATAAAAAAACCTTACAATTTCATGAGTATACTCATATCTGGCCCTTAGATTCGAGAAATGATATAGATGTATAAATGTTACCTTTAATAAAAGAGTTGAAACTTCTTTGGGATGTGGGTGTGAACACATACAATGCATGTTTGGAAGACATATTTCAGATGCATGCTGCACTTATGTGGAAGATCAATGATTTTCCTGCTTATGCAAATATGTATGGATAGAGAACAAAGGGAAAACTATCATGTACCATTTGAATGAAGAATACTCGATCCAGAATACTGAAATCACCATAGTTTTAGTTTTATGGGACATCGATGATTCTTTCCAATGGACCATCCATATAGAAATAATCATAGAAGATTTGAAAATACCATGGAGACCGATGATCCACCTCAGTGTATGTATGGAATTGATGTGCTTAATGAATTGCAAGATTTTAGTTTTTCATTCAAGAAGGGTCAAATGAAATCTAGAAAGAGGAATAATGTTTCCAATGATACCCATTATAATCAGAATAAGAAGAGTATCTTCTTTGAGTTTCCTTATTGGTCAACTAATTTGTTACATCATTTCTTAGACGTAATGCAAATTGAAAAGAATATATGTGAAATGTTTCTTTCAATTCTTCTAAATGTTAAGGGAAATACAAAAGATGATTTATGATCTCAGCGTGACTTGGTGGATTGGGGGATTATACCAGAATTGAATCATGTGTTCATCAGTGAAAATAAATGGAAAGTTCCATGTGCTTCTTATGTGATGAAAACTACAGAAAAAAATAAATTTCTAGAAGTACTAGAGACTATTAAAGTTCTTGAGGGATATTAAAACAATATATCAAAATGGGTCAACAGAAGAGAGTTGAAGCTGAAATATTTAAAGACTCATGATTATTATGTCCTTCTGCATGAGTTGATTTCAATAGTAATCCGTCATCTTTTGTCCAATAATTTAAGGGTGTCAGTTATTCAGTTGTGACATTTGTTTAGAGATATTTTTGCTAAGAAGTTTTCCAAGTATTTATTGCAAAAAATGTTTCCAGAGACACTATTAATTTTGTGTGAGTTAGAAAAAATATTTCCTCCATCATTTTTCATATGCATGTTGCATCTGACTGTCCATCTTCTAACTGAAATACTTCTCGGAGGACCTAAGAATTTTATTAATGATAAACGTACACATATATATATTAAGGAATTTTTATATTAAGATCCTGGATTTTTATTAAGGCATTTTTTGTCTTCGAGAGCTCGATCATTCTATCCTAGACTATTTTTATTAAGGCATTTTTTGTCACTTCAGTTTCTAAAAGAATTATTCACTCAACTATTGGGATTTTCGAGCATTATTAGTTTAAATTAAAAATAGGAGATATAAAAATAATTCATGTGGATGCTTAAATATATACAAAAAGGATAGACCAAAAAATATATGTAGTGGATACATGTTTTCTCGCTATGCTGCATGACCATTTCTTGAAAATCATTTTTTTGTGATTACAAAACTATCATTTGTAATTGAAGAACCTCTAGAGATGATCTTTAAATATATTCTTCTTATCTATACATATATTCATAATAGAAAATTTTATTTTTGAAAAAATGTGTTAAACCTATATCAATATTAATTTTCATCATTGTATATATCTACACTTTTTGTTTTTGAGAGTGATAGGACCATGGAGAGTTCTGATAAAGGGAGAGCCCAGTTAAAATATCTTGGACCTTTTTTAATATGTAGTAGCTACTTACACTTATCTAGGAAGCCCTAGAAAAAAAAGGATGGTATAGTAAAAACAACCAAACTCATGGAGTAGAGTGTTAGTGGAGTAGACTGCGGGACCATTTTTCCCCAAACCACTATAAATACTCTATGCTCTATCTTTCTTTTACTATTTTCACCCCCTTGCTTATTTTTGATAAGATAAGATTCAAATCATTAATTTCTTTAAGAGGAGGTGGTTTTCAAGAAAAGAAAATTTCAAGAACTCAATTCATGCCCCCATTGATTCATTATGCTACATTTATTAAAATAATAAAAAATTTCATCTTTCACCATTTATTGGCGCTAAATCTCCCCTTATATCCATGTAAATCATGTATAACATAGCCTTAATTTTATCCTTTGTTTTTCTAGGTATATTTAGTAACGTTCCAATGAAAATATCACATATATTTTTTATATGTTCATGACATCAATAAAATAAATGATGTATAAAAAATTCTAGTATAGTAATTAAAAGAAAATTGATTTTTATAAGAAAATTTCAAAAGATTTTTCAAAAATTATTTACCAAAATTGATTATCATACCCTTTACTTACTAAAACTATTGATCACATGTTAGTGGAGATAGTGCTGTACCTTCTTCTAAATTCCCATCAAATGATTTTTTTCCAAGATCAGTATTTATGTAACTGGGGTAAAAATTTGTGATGTCTTAGAAACACATTCTACAAGGAATGTTTCAACTAATATGAGTGTGTAGCATGTTCAAAAACGGGACAAACTAAAATTCTTTTAATTTTATTTCCTAAATAATTTACATAAGTATGAAAGTCATTTATCATCCTGTACAATATGGAAATGAATGTGAAATATTCATTTCTATAAGAATCATACAACATAACACATGAATCCCACATTAATTATAGATATTTGATCAATGTAGGAAAATAAGCATCAATATCATTACCTGACTATTTTGATCCTGATATAAATAGAGACAAAAAAATGCATTTTCACTTCATACATAATCAAAATGGAAATTTATAATTTAACAACATAACTAGTAATGTATTATGAGTGCTAATTTTTACACTAAAAGGATTCATTCCATATGTATATATCTTAAGAAGGAGGTTTATCAGCTCATTTACAAATTTAGGATACTCATGATCAATTTTATTCTAATAAGGATAGTCTATTGTGTCTTGACATGGCCTTGAAAACCTGTCTAACTAGGCTCCATAATAGACCATGACAAGACCTGAGGGGCATTCCCGATCCCCACAGGATGAAAACTAGCACCTAGGCATTGAACAACAACCAATGAGAATGATTCCACACAACTTGAAATGATATACATGTCATATATATAGAGAAAACCATAAAAGAAATATGCCATAATCAATTAATGATAATGGAAGTAATACAAACCAAAAATAACTAGATAAAAACCCAAGTATATTTCCACAAAATAACCAAAAAGAAAACTCAAAACTATCAATATCTACTCCATGTGATATGTGGACCAAATCTCACAATCTCACCACTAAATACCCATACCCAACTGATATAAACCTTTCCACCTCACTACACCACCTTTAACTTTCGCACATCATATAAAACAAGGTTTACAGACACCAAGGGAGTGTATAGGGTGTGATCAAAATAGGTACAATAGGATCCCACCCAAGTTTTTCATATCAAGTATTTGCACAATATTCTAAATATGATCAAATAGAAAGAAAACAAGGAATTAAAAGAATTTAAATATTTTATATTAAAATAATGGTAAACGATTCCCCTTTTCCAAATATTTCACAAACTAAGTAAAACAGTTTTAAAGAATAACTCTAATAACCATTTTCATCAGTCAAAGTATGTATCATCTCAAATCAAACCAAGAATTATAAATCCAACACACAAAGTAAAACACTACAAGGATAACATAAGTCCAGGTTAGCTAGGTCACTCATAAACCAATCACAATCAAATGATAGTACACACTCAATTCCCTATATCCCATGAATAAAATTCTAGGGAATAGAGGAACAAACCAAAAAGCAAACCCCCCTATAATTTCAGTCAAGTCCTAAAACCAATGAATCTATGATCTAGGAACATAGGAGCACCCTATAAAGTTAACTCCATTACAATACCAATGGGAGAGGCCCAATAATACACCTTACACCTAGGTACCCAAGGCTCCCATGTGAATAATATATCAAATCAATTTAAAAGGGTTTTCAAATTTCATAAAAACTTCTAAACAAAACTTTATTCATCATTTTTTTTGAAAACCAATTTTGTAATCTATTTTACAATGATTAAAAAACACCTTTATTTTATAAAAAAAAGAGAAAAAACTATATTTTATCAAAAAACCATTTACATACACAAATAAATCAGTCAATAATCATGCCAATTTATTTATAAAACCATTTAATAAATCAAGAGAATTCAAGGTCCATCCAATATAGTCTAGAGACAAAACCAACTATATCAAACTTTGGACACACACTAACCATGATAGGATCCACACACACTAGAAGGAAAGTAATGAAAGAACAAAAAAATAGGTCTTAGAATCGATTATCACATATTAAAATTGAATCCCATATGAAAAAGATTTATAGAGAGGTTATATCAATACATACCTTGGGAATATCACATGCCACACCACAACCAACACAAGAACTAGCCTTTAGAAGACAAGAAGACAATATATATAGAAGGGATTAGAGAAGAATCATCCCATGATAAATAGATCCTATAAACATATACCAACAACACTTCCAATTCTAAGATAAATGGATGAAATGGGAGGATAATGATCACACTTACAAAAAGAGGATCATCCAACCAACCCGAAGATCAAAGTGCCAATTAGAGAAGCCTAAAAGAGATGGATTCACCTGAAATCACCTTGAGAAGACCAAAGGTTTGGAAAAGTGATAAAAAAGGAGGATGATAAAGAATTTTGGTTCTTAACACATAATTCACCAAAACTGGTATAATTCATAGTGTGAATTACTATTTCACAATGTGAACTCAAGGGATGGATGATACATTGAAAAACACATCACCTCAAACTTGAAATACTGAAATAAAAGTTCATGATGTGAATATAATTTCACATCATAAAATTTTTTACATCTTTAACTAGGATCATGTATTCTTCCCAAGATTAATTCACATTGCGAATATATGATTCATGCTGTTAACCGACTCCTATAGCCGATTCCCAACCAAATTCATTTAGAAAACCCCTAGATCACATCCAGAACACCCTGAACCCAAAGAACATCTTATAAAACATTAAAAAGAGAATGTAACTTAACTAGGATGTTATAATTATCCCCACCATAGTAATTTATATCCCCTTGAATTCACGCGGAAGGAGGATATTCTAGAAAGATGTGATGCCACTGCTCCCTCACTGATGATTCACAATCCCAAGTATCGTGAAAATATGATCGGTTATACTATAACACTTTGATTGATAGAATTTACTTACCATAAAATTATTTCATATGAGAATCAATGATCTCCACTAGTTTCTCCACAATGAAAAAATCTAGCTCTAACTCAATATCCTCCCAACTTAGAACATGTGACAGATTGTGGTGGTACTTCTTGAGATGATATATGTGGAAAACATCATGAATACATATCAACCAAGCCGGTAATTCCAAATTATAAGAAACTTTTCCAGCCCACTCAGTGATCTCAAATGGTCCAACATATCTCAAAACTAGATTTCTATGTTTCCCAAGCCGATGGTGACCCAACTAAGGTGAAACTTTCAATAAAACCTGATTACCAATGGAAAAATCCAAAGGATGGTGTCGATGAACCTCATATGATTTTTGCAAACTCTAAGCTACAACCAATAATTTATATATATACTAGATCCTTATTAAAATCTCATGAATGAGACTAAATCCCATTAGAAAGGACTCACCCACCTATTCCCAAAAAATAGGTGACCTGTACAAGCGACCACACAAAGACTCGAAGGGGGCCATTTTTATTGGTGACTGGTAACAATTATTATAAGATAAATTGACCAGTCCTAGATTAATATCCTACGATCCACAAAAATACAAGGTTTAGGCACAAATAATCACTTATAATTTTTATAGCACACTCTCTCAAACCATACATATATAGATGATAAGTTGTACTAAATCTAATATGAGTACCAATCACCTCTTAGAGACTCTTCCAGAATATGGAAGTAAACCTATGATACCTATCAAAGACAATAGGAGAGGTAACCCCATGAAACATCTCAATATCCTACACATACAACATACTGAGATATCTAACCTTGGTGGTGTCCCTAATCAAAATAAAATGAATTGATTTCATCAAATGAGAAATCACCACCTAGATAAAATTATTTCCTCAGGGATTCCATGGTAATATAATAATGATGTCAATGGAAACCTAATACCATTTCCAAACTGGAATCAAAATAGGATGGAGTAGAGAAAAAGGCTTTAGGTTCTATGCCTTTATTAGCTTTCAATTATGAAAATGAGACATATAATAACTAATATTTCACTTTATACTCGACCACTAGAAACACCATCTCATGTCATAATACATATTCACAGTTCTAGAGTGAATGATCCATGAAGAACTATGATAATCATGAAACAATGAATTCCTCATGGATGATGAAATGAAAAATCAATCCTCAAAGTAAATAATACCATTAGAAGAGAGATACTAAATAGAAATGGTATCCCCACCATATAAGGTTTCCTTGATTCCTATAAACTCATTGTCCTACTACTATTCCTAGAGAATAGACTCAAGGAGAGATGATGATAACTGAAAACTAGTCAGAACCATACCCAAATAATACTTCTTTTCAACAATATGAAACTGTGAGAAAATCCCCATAAGGTTCCACTCCTCATTCGATTCCAAGATGGTATTGGAAGGAAAATTCCTACCGAGGTCATCAACAACAACATTCCCTTTAATAGGAGTATATGAGATGTCAACGTCAAATGTTTTGAGATATCACACCCACCACCTTTTCCTGAGATTCAGGTAATTATAAGAGGAATATATAGCTTAAACTCTAATGATCAGAAAATATCATGAATCACTTCCTAAAAATATAGTGTTGTGAACACTTAAGTGCATACATAACAACAAAAATCTCTAAATCACAAGTGGGGTAATTTTTAACTTGTGGTAAAAGATGATGAGAGATATAGGCCATGACATGACCATCATACATATGAACAAAACTCAAACTAGAACTAGAAGCATCATATGATACCAAATACCCCTTACGAGGCTTAGGAAAGATCAGAATAGGATCTGATGTTCGAATCTTTTTCAAATCATCAAAAGAATTATAACACCACTTTAATTTCATCACTTTTTTGTTAAGATCAGTCAAAGGTGATTATAACTTTGAAAAATCATTAAAAAAAACTTTGATAGTATCCAACCATACCTAGGAAGCTCTGTATCTCAAAGACGTTCCGTGGTTCCTCCCATGACAAGGAAACCTTGACCTTTTTAGGATAAAATGAGAGACCATGTTCTAAAATCACATGTCCCAAGAAATTTACTTATTAGATCTAGAAATTACATTTCAAAAGCTTCCTTGAAATTTAGTGGATCCTAAAGATTTCTAAAACCAAATTTAGATGGTGATCATTATCATGCTCAGATCTCAAATAAACTAGGATATTGCCCACAAATTCCATGAAAAAGGTGTTGAGATACTAATGGAATATCCAGTTCATCAAATCCATAAAAATTATAGGATCATTAAATAAAACAAAAGGAATTACAAGATACACATAATCTCCATACATACTTCAGAAAGTGATCTTCAGTATACTAGACTCCCACACTGTAAGTTGAAGATATCCAGTCCAAAGATTGATTTTCAAAAACCACTTCACCCCCTTTAAATGATTGAATAGGTCATCCACACAGGGAAAAGTTTACAAATTCTTAATAGTCACCAAGTTCAACTTTCAGTATTCTATACATAGATAGAAAGAACCATCGACCTTTTTGGAAAATAGAATGGGGGCCACCCATGGTGAAACACTGGGATGAATAAATCTCTTATCAAGAAGATCATCCAAATAGATCTTAAGATCTTTTTTATCAATAACTTCCATATAATAAGAAGGTACCAAAATTGGATGCAAAATTAGTACTATATCAATCATGAAATGTACATCCCTCTCTAGAGGAATATTATAAATTTTTCAAGGAAAACATAGAGGAAGTCCCAAATAACTAAGGGAAGATCAAAAAGGAAGAAAATATCACCAAGATCAACTAAAAATACATAAAAAACTCATCTAATCTAAAAAAAGGTTCTACATGACTAGACCTTGGGTTCCACTCTCCCTGAAACACCCAAGAGATCCCATTGACAATATATATTGAAACACACCAATGATAATAATCAATCTCATCATGATGAGAAACATAAAAATATATCCCGATGATGAAGTCAAATAGATCCATATCAAGAACTAAGAAATCCCAGACTAATTCTACATCAACAATTGATAGAGAACACACAGGATGATGAAACCCTTTCTCTTTCCTCTTTCGAAGAGGTATTTTAAACTGTATAACAAAGGAAATTTTTTGCAAATATAAATGAGTATGAGGCACCTATATCAAATAGAGAAGTTGATATAAAATATGAAATGATGATGGTACCACTAACTGTAGTCGACATTGCATCAAATACTACCAGAAAATCATACTATAAGTTAAGTTTCTTAACTCATAAGGCATGTGGATAGATCCCTGTGGATTTTGAAGCTTTTGACTATTATATAGTGAAATTTGGAGCTGAATATACCTCACCATAATGGGGATTAAATAAATATTGGTAAAACCACTAAAGATGAACTTATGGACACAAGTACTGAAAATATTCATGGGTGAGGAAAAGAAAGTTGGGTGTACCCTACCTTTCCACATTGATATCAATTAAAAAGCACACTACTGGTGGCTACTGATTTTTTAGAGGAGGAATGTTGCTAGGAACTACTTCCACTACCCTTGTGATTATCATACTGCTTCCTCTTCCATCTCTATGACACACTAAAACTACCACTAGGAGGAAGGAAAGAGATATAGAAGCCGATCTTGTGCACTATGTACATTTCCACCATTATCGCTCTGTCAAATGTATTTTCATAGGTGGAAAGATCCAGAATGTGTACATATGATTAGATGTATGATTTCAATACCTGTAGGTATTTATGATATTTTATCCAATCATTCATCACCACCTATAGATAAAAATGAAATAGCTCCACAAAATGGTTCGTGTACTCCAACATCAAGTTCTCTACCTACTGTAAAGAGAGTAATTCTAATGAATTTTCTATCATCATATACTCTAGGAATAACTAATGAAAGAAGTGTATTTTTAAACCCTTACAATCCAAGACTATGTGTTAGTTTAATATACCATAGAATCCCACCACTTCTTATTGTGACCCTTAAGTTTGAAAATTTCACATTTCACCTTTATAGCCTCAGGTGTATCCAGGAAGTTAAAGACCTGATCGATCCTATATAACCAGTACTTTTCTTATTGGGGTTAATTAATACCCTTAAAGGACTTGGGATTATAGAATAAAAACTCCTGAGATCGATTATTGTCTCCCTCAATACCTAGTTGCACCTCAAAATATTGGTTTTGAACTCATGGTACATTCTGGTCCACGATATGAACCACATGTATGATAGCCTCTAAGAGATTCTGATCCAAGGGAGGATTCCCTTGAGGAAAATCTCCCACTGCACCCTCTTATGGAACTCATGGAAGATGTATTAGAGTCATGTTTCTATATACCATAAATATAAGAAAACGATTATAAAATTGGATAAGTTTAGTTTAAACCGGAATATCATAAGTAGAAACTGAGGCCAGGGTCAAAACCCAACACTGGAGGCACACACCCCAACATTCCATGGTGACTTAAGGCATATCACATCAAGAAATATCCAAGAACTGGCTGAAACCTACCTCCCAAGTCCTGACAATCCTATCTCCCATATACCAACTTCCCAAGACTGAGCACAACCTCTACCTTTGATGCCAAAATATCACGACCCAGCCCAAAAAACCCATTAAACTAGGCTCCAAAATAGACCACAACAAGACTCAAAGTGTATTCCTCATCCCCACAGGCTGACGACTAACACCCAGAAATAGAACAACAACCAATGGAAATGATTTATCCCAACTGGAAATAAGATACATGGAATATATATAGAGAAAAACATAAAATAAATATTCCAAAATCAAATAATGACAATGAAAGTGATACAACCCAAATGTATCTAGAAAAAACCCAAGTATATGTCCAAATAATAATCAAAAGGACAACTCAAAACTATCAACACCAACTGAGTTTGATATCTGGATCGTTTGCCACTATCACACCACCAAATACCCATACCCAACTGAAAGAAACCTCACCGCCTGACTGTAGAGACTTTCCCTTTCTTACATCAGATGAAACAAGGTCTACACACCCCCAAGGGAGTGCATAAGGTGTGAGATAAATAGGCTTTGTAGGATTCCACCCATGTGTTACATATCAAGAAACATTAATCCCATATAATCAAATTAAAATAAGATAATACATGATAACCAGTTAAATGGTTTTATATCAAAATCATGGTAATCAATTACCCTATTCCAAATCTTTCAAAAACTAGGTAAAAAGGTTTGAAAGCATAATTATAGTCACCATTTTCATTAGTAAAATCTTGTATCATCTCAAATAAAACCAATCAGTATAAATCCAATACATAAATGAAAATTTCAAAATGATAACATAAGTTTAGGCCAACTTGGTCACTTATACCCGAATCTCAATCAAATACTAGTGAAAAATAAAATCTTTAGATCCTATATATCAAATTCCATATAATAGAGGAACACCCTAGAAAGTGACCCCCTACAATGTTAATAAAGTCCTAGATCCAATGAATCTATGATATAGGAATGGAGGACCACCCTAGAAAGTGAACCCCCTTAAAATACCAATGGACAAGGCCCAATACTACACCTTCTACTTAGAAACCCAAGGCTACAGTGTGTGACATATATCAGATAAATTATAAAGGTATTTCAAATTTCAAAAACAATTCCAAACAACCCTTTATTCATCAAAAAAATTCCTGTAAAGCCAATTTCACAATCCATTTCACAATGATTTGAAAAAGAAATTTATTTTACCAAAACAAGGGGAAATTCCATATATTCTCGAAAATATATTTACACACACAAATAAATCAAAAAAGAACCATTCCAATTCATTTAGAAAAATATTTAATAAATCAGGATCATTCAAGGTTCATCCAACATAGTCTAGAGACAAAACCACCCACCTCAAACTTGGGGTGCATAATAACCACAATGGGATCCCACACACCAAAAGGAAATTAACACAAGAATAAAGAATAAAGGTCTTAACATTGATTCACACATATTAGAATTGAATTAAATATGAAAAAGTTTTTTTAGATAGGTTATATCAACACATACCTAGGTAATCTCATGAACCACACTACAAGAGACTCTAGAACTGGCCTCTGGAAGACAAGAACACAATGGATCTAGAAGGGATAGGAGAAGAATCATCAAATTATCAATAAATACCAAACAATGTATCATAAAACCACTACTAATTTCAAGAGAAATGGATAAAATAGGAATATAATGACCAAACTTACAAAAAGAGGATAAAATAGACAACTTGGAGATCAAAGCACCAATTGAAGAAGCCTAAAAGAGCTGGAATTTCCCAAAATTACCTAGAGAATACCTAGGGTTTAGAGAAGATATTTAGATGGTTAATGAGAAAGGAGTTGGGTTATTAACACATATAATTCAATAGAAAAGGTATAATTCATGGTTTGAATTAATATTTCATGACGTTAACTCATGGGATGGCTGGTACATTGGAAAATGCATCACCTCAACTTGGAATCCTGAAAGACAAGTTTATGATGTGATTAACATTTCATGTCATGATTTTTTTTCACAACCTAAAAAAGGATCATGGATTCTTCCTAGAAGTAATTCACATCATGAATATATGATTCAGGGAATCAACCAAATCCTATAGCTAGTTCCCAGCCCAAGTCATTTAAAAAACCCCCAGAATGCCTCTAGAACCCCTCAAACCAGAATAATAACCTCTCAAAAATTAAAAAGAGGGAATACCTCAACCAAGATGTTACATGATGGGTGACCGTTTTTTCTATATCGAGTTCTTTTATATGTGTACCATGTATATTACTTTACAGTGTCCCCATTTCTATATAGGTTCCTAAACCTTTAAATGATTCTAAAGTACCATACAACATTCAAAGGACTTGATTCATATTTCTTATTTTGAGAAGCACCACACTTAGAGGGAATTTTTAAGGGATTAATGGTTCTTGTGAAACAATATACAGTCATTTGGATAAGAATTTATTCTTTTAGAGATCATACCCATTTTATATAACATCCATTTAATGTCATATGTTTGACAAGGAAGCTCATTGTCTTCTGGTATCATATCATTCAAGATAGAAAGTAGTTCAATAAAGATGATATCACTCCATCCATTTCCATATTTCAATTTATATAGATTTAGTAAGACTGATAATGTTGTATATTTAGTATTACCAACATACAATGGTGTCTTTTCACAACTCTTTTACTTCTAAAATAGCTTTGGATAGTTTCAAAGTTCATTTTAAATTTTCATTTTCATTTCCTCAAAATGATCTTCATCATCATTTACACTTTCAATCATATCCTTAATATGATCTTTATCATTGTTTACACTTGTAATCATATCAGATTATCCATAAACCACAATGTTATCCTATTCAGTAGATACATTTAATTATTCCCTGCATTTAGTCCAACATTTATAACTTTTATCTATTCCATAATAGATCAAGTGTTCTTCCAAATCCTATATACTAATTATTCTTTATTAACAACAATATAAACATGAACAATGGATTTTAGAAGGTCCATATACAAAATATTTTAAAAACGTGATGAATAATTTAACCCCATCCTCATAATCTTTTGTCATATGATTAGTATCCATCCATTTTCAATTCTTATCTATCCTATTTGATTCAATAATATTCATATTTAACAACAAAGAAATAAATACATAGGATGCATGATCTTAGATTCCTAAATGGATATTATTTACATGAACACACACAAATAGTCATCATATTTGATATAATTTTTTAATGCATCAACAACTTGTTAGAATATTTGAAGATGAAGAATTATATGAATAAAAATTATAATAACACATAATTTTTATTCTAAGAATAAATATATTATAATTCATTTTATTTATGGAATGGATTCATCAAGGGAGATAATTCACTCCCATTCACTATTAATGTGCATAAGAAACCTATGGATTTCTATATATGGATAAGAATTGGGGTATATATAATAATATTTCACTATAAAAATATATATCAAAATAAATTATTTATTTTTCTCAATGTTTTTAGAGTGTTTGAAGGAATAAGGTGTGGAAACCCATTTTAATGAAGACTTTTAAATTTACCAAAACACATTACAAAGAAGGAATAAGGTGTGACAACTCATTTTAAGTTATTTATATAATCATTTATCAACCATTTCAAAATATCCAAGATATTGTTGTCTTTGAAATACCCATAAAAGTAAGAAAAGCATAAGAAGAATAAATTAATGTAAAATTTCATAAAATACGCCAAATTTTAAAAAATCAATTCAAAATTTCGACGTGCAACCTTACATACCTAATTTTTCTTTATAGAATTCCATTTTGATAAAAAACCCCTCAAAATAGGATCCATGGATTTTAAACCCAATTGTTAACATTCTAACTCAAATAGATTTTCAAAATCTCATCCTTGATTACCTGATTCCTTCAAATAAAA